>CM071790.1:4443923-5083327 GCA_036559045.1 Platycarya longipes | reverse complement strand
CCAATACACTAGAAAAGAGTGACAACCGGTTGTGACGGTGAGTGAGGAGTACGCGCTGCACTAGAAGGAAACCCGAAATGACATAATGGAAGATCGGAAGCAGCTTATTTCAAAAGTGTCGCACATGTCGGCAACGAGGTTCTCCAAATGTAGCGGCATGTGGTGGTCATGCGCACTGCCTCTCATAGATCGGCCGATATAGACTTCATCTGTTAGGTGCGTGGTGGTTGGAGATATCCGGCAAACAAAAGATCAGCAGCGCTAGGGACTGTAGAGAAAATACCATAAAAGCAAGAAAAATAGCAAAAAAATAAACTAAAAATAAACTAAAAAAGCCCAAAAAATTAGATGGAAGGGAGGGTTTGCCCTCCCTAAAAAAGGGCCTTCTATAACGGAAAATCGACGACTATAGCTAGAGAGAGCAACGACTATAGCTAGAGAGAGCAAGAGAGTTCTCGGGATGGCTTTTTTCCATTTCATGCTTGTATACTAGTTATATGTGATCAAACTAATCTTATAGTTTTAGTGATTATAAATATATATATATATATAGTACCAGAGGCGGACCTACAACTATGGTTGTAGCCCCGCAAAATTTTTAAAAAAAATAATTTATTATATAAATATATAATCTTTTTATATATAATTAAAATTACCCCCTCAAATATTAAAAAAAAATAAAAAATGTCTCTCAATACTTAAAAAATTATCATTTATTATTTTTTTGAGAAAAAAGTTATCAAGAATTCCATTTCAAAAATAATAATAGATGAATTTTATTTCATGAAATATCATCATTGAGTATGTCAAAAAAAAAACTTAAGTTTATTTATTTATTATTATTATTATTATTATTTTGTAATGGTCTCTATCTAGTAATTTTTTTTCTTTTTTTTTAATTCAAAGAAAAAAAGCAAACAAATGAAGAAAAAAAAATTAATTATTATTTCTTATATAATTACATGTAAAAAATATATATTATTTATATATATATATTATATATTTTATCAACCATCTCTTCCAAATATTAAACCCTAATCCCGCTCCTGTGTAGTACTTATATTATATATGCTGTAAGGAGTCAAAGACCACGTTTTTTTTTTTCAAACTTGGAGCATAGCTTTAAATTGTCCTTACGTTTCGAGTTTCAACGAACTTTCACCAGCAATAAAGTTAGCTTTAAGAAAAAGCGTTTCCCTGCAAGCATGGTAGAAGGGCAGGTGCACGCATGCATGCATGCGCGCAGTTCTTATATATGCATTAATAATTTAGATTTTTCTTTTTCAAGAAAATTCTCATGATTTTGAATTTTATCATTAATCAGTATTTTTTTAAAAAATTTCTTCATCTTAATTTTTAAAATTTCAAAATTAGCTTGTTTGGCAATATCTTTTCTCATTTTTAGTTTTTAACTATTTTTAATTAATTTACAGTCAAATTAATTATAATTCTCGCCGTGGACATTTGTTATTTCCTGATATATATTCCTTCCTCTCTTTTCTGTTTCTTTATTTGCTTCAGAAATTTTACGGAGAGCCATTCGCGTCATCATTACTCACAAAACGTGTACTTTTGGGTGTTTGTAGCAGCTGCTCGATCGATAATTAACTAGTTATATGGTCCCCGACGTGCGTTCTTCACCTGCAACGTCCTAAAGCATCTTTGGGATCCCATGTTTCTTGTTATTGTTTTGAAACTTATAAATAAGACCTCAAGATGGCGACCGATAGGGAGATGATGTTAGTGGTTCGTACCCTCTACCATTCTTCGATCGTGACAATTTATAAACAGGAACAATATATATAATCCCTCCATCTTCAACCATAGAGGAACTGGAGATCAGAGAGAGAGAGAGAGAGAGAGGTGGGGGTTGATCTTGGAGATTGGTTAAAATGGGAAGGAGTCCTTGTTGTTCAAAAGATCAGAGCTTGAATAGGGGAACATGGACAGCTATTGAAGACAAAATACTCAAAGGATACATCAAAATTCATGGCGAAGGAAACTGGAGAAACCTCCCCAAAAGAGCGGGTTAGATTTGTTTTGTTCATCTTTTAAAGAACAGAGGAACAACCTGATGCGACGTTTTTGTGTTTTTCGTTTTCTTTATTGCGGTAGATTAAGCTTAAGAAAAATTAAAATAGTTTAGTGGGTTATGCAGGGCTTAAGAGATGCGGGAAGAGTTGCCGGCTAAGGTGGTTGAATTATCTTAGACCTGAAATTAAGCGAGGCAACATAACCAATGATGAAGAGGAGCTTATTATCAAGCTACACAAACTCTTGGGAAACAGGTGATGAAGTAATTATTAAGAAATACGTTCAAAATTAAAAGCATTAATTTTAGTTTACAGATCACAACCACAGATTGATGATAAATTGATAATTAAGAATGTCCTGTCTGACGTGTCTTATTGCAGATGGTCTCTGATAGCAGGGCGGCTTCCTGGACGAACTGACAATGAAATCAAGAATTACTGGAACACCAAAATTAGAAAGAAAGTACACTTAGATCACCCCAACCCCAACTCAAAACGGAGATCATCATCATCATCAGCAAATCAAGCACAAGAAAAGCCAAACGCCACGAAAGCGCCAGCTGCTTCATGTCCCGTGATACGTACAAAGGCAAGAAGGTATACCAAAGTTATCCCGATCAGTATCCTCGGGCCACAAGAACGGCCTCATGATCATCATCCGCAGCAGCGCCAGTTAGACAACAAGCCAGTCGTCGTTGAACATCCTGATCCCTCTTTAGTTCTTGATGCGAATCACGGCAGCACAGTTGAATTTTCAAAATTCAATGTGGAGGATCAAAACTATTTATCCAACTTCATGATGGATTTTGAGATTGACAAAAGTTTCCCGTCAGGGTTTCTGGACAACACGGATTTCTCGGAGCTATCTTCAAGTTTCGAAAACAATAACAATAACGATCATGCCCTCTTCTTGGTTTCGAAAGAAACAGAAGTACTGCATGGGTCGGAGGATTTTCAACTTATGGCTCCTCTGACTGAGTCTGAGAACTTGGACTGGCTCTTTGTTTCTAAAGATACATTGCATGGGTCCGTGGTAAATTCTGATGATGATCAGTCTAAAATAACCTAGTTATTTAATTATATATCTCTGCTTTGTGTGCGCCGGCCGGTCCGAAGATGCTTCTAATTGTTGTAACTTGTACTTGATGATCGGCATATATGGTAAATATGTCGGAATCTCCTAATTGAATTAGAGAAGAAGCTGTCGTATGTACGAGTGAGTTAATGCACTCATGCATTTCTGGAAGTCTACGATCGTGTATTAAGGTGGTATTTTGATGTTGAGAATCATTGAGAATATTTGTAAGTAGTAATAAAAAGTAGATAAAAAATAATAATAAAATATTAAATAATAATAAATAATAATTAAAATAATAAATAATAATTAAAATATTTGAGAAACTTTCATTTTCAAACCCATAAGGAAATCAGAGCAGAAAGTAATACTTATTAATGGGGTTAGCTAGCTGTGTCTCTATTTGGATTGCCATTTCGGCTAAAGCATCCAAAACGCCGAGTGCATTTTTTTTATGCATTTTTTTAATATTCTTAATAGTTAAAAAAAAGTAAAAAAGTAAAAAATATATAATATTATTAAAATAAAAATATTAAATTCAGAGTCGGTATACATTTGTGGGTTTAATATTTCTCAAATTAAGCAATATATATAATATATGCACTAATAATCTCGTGATGTAGGTGGCCGTCCCCAATGCAAGCCTCTCTCTCTCTCTTAATTTCTCTCATAGTAAGTGATATCCGGCAAGGTCACCAAGGACTTTTCACTTTTTTCCGGTAGGGAGGGGATCGGAGCCCATCCCCTCATCTTTCTATTTTCGTTCCAATATTTACTTTCCCTACTGTTTTTCGTTCAATTTGCTTAAATTTTTTTGGTTAGTTTGTCCGAGCCATTTCTCATCGGTCTACTATTTTCTGGCAGTATCATACCAACACACGTAGCCTATCCAACCCTTACAGCCACCAATCTTCAAATTTGGAAGGAGAATTTCGCATTTTTATGGGCGTGTCTGTCACATACGCAGCTCCAATCGAGCGTGCCACTCACGTGCACTGGCATCCTGGAATGGCATCGGAAGCCACACACCTCACTGGCGGTATCACCGGCCTCTTATCGATTGGATCTGATTATTTGTTCCTCAACTTCAGTGGCGTGCATGCGCTACCGCCAGTGACTTGGCATAGATTTTGGCATTTTTCTATATTTTCGTTTTTCTTAACCGATGCTTTTAAAAATGAATCGTGGGCTTCTCCAATAAACATTTTAAGATATCAAACAACAATGTATACACCACTTACATTACAGCGTGCAGAGGAATCATCATTTCGTACAGTGATTTCAAAATTCATTTTTATGCGAATACTTTCAATAAAATAAGAGGAGAGATTAATTATTGATCTCAAATAAATTTTTTTAATATTATTATTTATGTACTATAATTTTTTAATTGAAATATTTATCTAAGAATTTTACCCCTCTTTTTGTACTTTTTTTTAGTTTAATAAATTTCACATATTAAAAAAAAAATCTTGAACGTACTTAAAAAATCGTGGTGTACAATCTTCGATGGATGCAGAACGATCATATGATATGACAAGCTGATTTAATGTCGAAGGGGCAATTATTTTATCATTATTTTTGCGGCTATGTCCTTTGCTTCATGTTATTGTAATAATGAGTATAGTTATCCATCCAATCTCGTACATAATCTAGACGAGTTTTATAATATTTATATAAGTTTTATAATATTATATAATAAAAATTACAAAATAAAAATATTTTTATAAATTATCTTATAAAATTTACATCATTCTATAAAATAAAAAAAATTCCTATTTTACAGCATATATTATATAATATATTGTATAAATTTATTTTGAATTTATCATTTTCTTTTTCTTTAATAACGTAATAATTAGTATAGTTATCCATCCAATCACGTACATAAAATAAACGAGCCAATAATATAGATTAACGTAACAATTAATAGTTAATCCTCAAATCACATACACGTTAGAGCACTCATAGTCGGTCCTTTATAATAAGGATTTGGTTATTATTTAAGAATTAAAATGGTCTACATCTAATCCCTTATAATGGAGGAGGATTTGAGATTATGAATAGTACTTTCTCATATTTGAGGGTGTATTATTTATTTTTAAAATTAAAATTTATTATATTTTATTGAGAATAGTATTATAATATGAAATAAAATAATAGAAAAAAAAATAATAATAATAGAATAATAATATTTTAATAGATGAATTTTTTTTTAAAAAAATAGAGTGTAAAATTTTTTCTGAAAGAGAATTAAAATTTAAGAAGAATTTATTAAAAGTAAAATTTTTAATAAAAATTTTAAAAAAATTAGAAAATATTGGATGTAAATACTCTTATTACATATTAAATACCGATAAACAAAATATTTATCGGAGATTCAATCCTATTAAAAACCGCTTCACCCAAATGTGGCAAAAGCTGTCTTTGACCCTCGAGGTAAACACTCTGGGAATTGGTCATTTTTTAATGGTCTGAATTTTTTATCATTATTTTTACGGCTCTCATACTTATCATCTTTATATACTATACGTTACAACTTTTTTTTATGTAATTTTTTATGTTGTATTCTTATCAAATTAATTGAGTTCTTATATTCATAATTTATATATTATATTTGATAATAAAAAAAATTAAAAATTAAAAATTAAAAATTAAAAATTAAAAATTAAAAAAGAGTAATACTACATACAATCATAGATTATAAATATTGTATAGTTACTTTAAAAAAGAATAAGGTTTATTATTAAAAAATAAGAAATACTACAGACTTAAAAAGATTACACAAAATAAATCTACAAACTGATGTGATTTCATAAAATTCGTTAGATCTATTTTACAATATAAATGACTTTATAATCTGACGTTCTACATCAAGTTACATCACTTTATGCGTTTACTTTTATGTAATCTTTTTATAACTAAAATATTTTTTCTTAAAAATAAATTGTTTTTATATAAATATCGTATTTATTTATTTTTTTTATATATTTGTACGGAGTTCACGTACTTAGAATCAGTTCGGACCAACTTAGAATCAATCCGATTTTAAACCAATCTAGTCCAAAATTGATTTTCGCAATGTCAAATCGGTTGATATTAATCCGATTCTGATTTTAAGCTTTTAAGATCAAACCAGCCCAAACTGAACCAAACGGAATTGAAGCAGATTGATATAATATATGTTTTAAATTAATTTTTTAATATTATAGATAATATTTTAATATTAAATATAATTTATATATAATAGATCAGGTTTGCCGCCTGATATTATCAATGAAGAAGATTGTGTTTTTGAAAAAAATGATTTACTTGATATTGATCGATGACATATGCCAAAGATTAACATTGTTTCACTTTATAATACTTCTTGGTGTGAAAAGGTTTTCAGAAGTGAATTCAACGTAAAAATCGTTGAATAAACATTTGCTATTTCAAAAACCCAAGAAAAATATTGTTTAAAATCAACTCGTTCACCACCTTTGTCGAACACGCTGGTAGATGGTTGTTCTTGCTTGATTTGGGCGAGCATTTGATTAATTATATCCAAAGTACTGGCATCTTTGTTGAAATCAATTTTTTGCCTGTTCTCTGATAACATAATCAAAAGTTTTTCAAGAATCTTTGATAAAACAGGTTTTTCTAAAATAGGTTGTTCAACTTTCTCCTCTATATGGTCTAATTGTTGACTTATTGTCTGGAGAGTCTGGTTGACAAAGTTATTTTATTCAATAATCTTTTTTGTTTTAGAAAAAACATTTGGAGATTTAGGATCAGCCTCTGTAATCTTAAAAGGTGAAGCTTTGACCTCTGCTCTTTTTACTGAAATTAGGATAGTTTCAAGCGGGGGATGCTAGATTTTATAACGGTCCTGCCTTCATCCTTTGTGAAACTGGTCTTTAAAACATTTAAAGATCGTTCTTTTAAAACATAATGATTTTCGAGAAAAAAAAAAAAAAGAATATGCTTGTTGAACACATACATCATTTCTTTCTATTTTCTTCTAATCCCTTTGCTTTTCAGCAAATGAGAAATTAGCATGATAAGTTCTTTTCTTATCACGGTTTTCAGCATAACTAAAATCATTAAATAAAGAAATCATATCAATTTCAAAAGCCTTGTTCATCATCATTAGTTGATGATGAATGGGGGCTACTATATCCGAAGCTGTTAGAGACATAGATAAATCGTCTTCATGCTTCTTCCTATCCCAAAAGGCATTAGGAAGTTCATAACAAATATCAGTTACCAATTTTTTATGAAAATCATTTATTTTTTATTGAAGTAATGGATCAGACAAATGCTCAGAAATCTTTTTAAATCTAACTTTCTATTGAAGGAAGTTCAAATGATTTGTTTTTACATAAACCAAAAAATGTAAACCTTCAGCAGCATCAATATCAGATTTTGAAGCAAAATTAAACTTAACTTTTTGTCCGAAGGATCAGTGGTAATCCCATTTTTTCAGTCAAAAAAGGGCAAATAGAAAAAATAAAAGGCATTCTTAATATGACATCCCAAGTCATATTCTTGACAAGAACAGAAGGAATTCTAAAGCAAACATTGTCTTGACAAACATGAGCATTGTTTAGCTCGTATTTGATCTTCATTTTAGATCCGTTTGTAGATAATAATTTCTCCTTGAACTTTCCAAAATATTTAGTGGGAACTAAACATTCATGAATGCAATTAAGATCCAATCCGAAATCAATTAAAGCAATCACAGAAAAATAAAATTCATGACAAACAATAATATCAACCTTTGAATACCACTTAGAAGGAATGTGTTGTTTAAGCAAACAGATATCCTTAACTGGACTAGAGGGTTCAGCGTGGTCTGAAATATTTGTTTTCTCTTTACCAGAAGGACATTCAAGATCAAATTATTTTTCGATCTTTAAGGAAAGTAAATCTTGTTTGAAAGATGAATTTTCAGACCTGAGAGTGTTAATTTCAGATTTGAGTTCAACAATCTCTTTTTTAATTAAAACAATTTCATGCTGTAAATTATACGTTGAAATCTCTTTGAATTTTTTCTTTCAAAACATCTCAAAATTTCTTGAAAACTAATATTTTTTCCTGAGAAGTCAATGGTTCCTTGTGGACCATTGTCTTTTTGAGCTGTAAGAGATATTTTTCTTTAAGCTCAGGGTTCTCAATTTGTGAAATCAAGGTTAAAAAAAGGTTTTCTTGTTCTTCTTCTTTAGTTAAAACATTAATTGTCTTAACTCCAGAATTGTAACAAGAACCATTGCAATTGCAACCAAGCTTAATCATTACTGAATTAAATTATTTAACTTCTGAGTGATATTCAGAATCACTAGAGCTAAACTCATCAAAATCAGACGATGAAGTCCTGTATTCAAGGAGATGAAACAATTCTTGCAGATCGTCTTCTTTAAGATTCAAAGCATTAAGCTTGTTTTTCACTTTATGGGCTTTTTGAGGCACTTATCAGCAAAGTGTCCATACTTGCCACAATCAAAACACTTCCCTTTTAAAGGAGTTTTGAAATATTTTTTATGAAAATATTTTTTATAAAAATCATCACGAGTTTTTCTCTTGCTATCCCCATGAGATTTTTTGAAAACCTTTTTGAAATATTTCATTTTCTCCCTAGATGGAGCAATAGGAGGAAGGCCAAATTGTTCGTAAAAGTTTCCCATCTCATATTTGACTCTCTTTCTATCATTCATCTGTTGGTGAATCAATCTTTGATTATTGCACATATTAATATCAAGCTTCCTAATCGTACTTATGATATCACCATAAGTATAATTATCATAATTAATCATACTTAACAATCTTTGATTTCAACAAAGATGCCAGAACTTTAGATAAAATTAATCAAATGCTCGCTCAAATCAAGTGAGAACAACCCTCTACCAGTGTGTTGGACAAAGGTGACGAATGGGTTGATTTTAAACAACATTTTTCTTGGGTTTTTGAAATGACAAATGTTTGTTCAACGATTTTTACGTTCAATTCACTTTTGAAAACATTTTCACACCAAGAAATGTTATAAAGCAGTATTAATCTTTGACATATGCCATCGATCAATATCAAGTTAATCATTTTCTTCAAAAATACAATCTTCTTCATTGATAATATTAGGCGGTAAACCTGATCTGGAAGTAACAGATGAACTAGATCTAAACATCGTATCCATCTTGGTAACAACCTGATCTTGGTATCCATCTAAACTCAGGTACTTCCTAACTTTAGCTCTTGAATTTTACTCTGCTACATTTCGTAACACATACTGGTGGGTCACAACAATAGCCTCTCATGCCCTCACATGCTTACCTGGCTACACACGGGTCTTATTGTTCAACTTGGAGTATTCGACTGCGGTAGCACCAACAGAATAAAGTAAAGAACAAGAAATAGGAAACATAGTGTTTATAGAAATTATCAAGAGAAATAAGAAGCAAATATAAAGTTAGTCTATCAACAACCAGAACCATAAATGTCTCTGATACCATAAACGCGAAAGCAAGTGCAGATAAAGAGGAGATGCACAAGATATGAAAGGTGGCGAAGCCAGCCAAATGCAACAATATGAAATATGAGATGTAAATGCAAAATAATTAATGAAGATAATATTGAACCAAAAAATTCTTCGTTGAAAATAATACTAACAAAGTTGAAATATGTAAATCACAAGATTATAAAAGTCAAAGAAACTTAGGGAAGGAAGTAAAACTCAAGAGTGAGTTCTAATGGAAGAAAGGGTAAAATTAGCTTTGTCTTTCAATGAAACTAATGTCTCATTTTATAGACGAATGAGTTGCCTTTACAAAAGTAATCACATGCTGCATGGTGCTAAGCATGATGATTGAAATAGTAAAAGTAAATGAAACAATTGTCTTTTGCACTGAAAAGTATTTTTGGCTCTTTGTGCTGACAGGTAAACCACAGGTGAAATAGTGTCTTCACTGAAAACATTTTTGGCTTATTGTGCCGACAATTGAATTAACTGAACCGATATCCCTTGTCTTCTTTATGGGGGTAATCGGGTGAATTATGGCCAAATGTGTTACTGTAAGGATCAGAATCCTCTGCTGAATGTTCTGATTCTAAAATTGAATCATCGCTGTTGGCTTCATCCTAGATGAATTTTTTAACAGTTGAATTAAGTCTTTCTTCTTCAGTCCTTCAAAAGGGAATTTCTTTTTGGACTTGGAAGATGATGAACTATCTGAATCTTTTGAATTCTTCTTTTTGGCTGAGGAAGATGAGGGTGAAGTCTTCTTCTGCTTTGAAGATGAATCCTTTGTAAGTGAATCTGTAGGTGTCTTATCCTAGGAAAGTGGATAAGTGATTTAAGTAGTTTGTGAAACTGGGAAGGGGAATTCCTCGATGCTTTTTAGATTTGGCACAAGAAGAGGAAAATCCCTTGAAACATAGGAAACATTGTCATTGGTGTGGGGATATTTGTCCCACCATTTAACGAAAAAATGACGAACCAAGATGTCTCCATTCTTTTCATATGTCCATTTGCAGATCTAAGAAACTTTGTATTGTGCACAAAAATTAAGTATGGAAATTTTGAATTGTGACTATCCATCTTGGATGAATTAGAATTTTTAAAATGATTGATAGTCGTTTGAAGACTATCTGAAAATATTTCAAAAATGGGATCATATTAATGCCACAATCTTTGAAACCAAAGCGGAAAACTATGTTTACATTTCTTGTCGAAATTAAAGAATCAAGAATACGATAAATCAAGGGTTGGAGACAATGTTTTGAAAATATTTTTCCAAACACAGTTTAGAATTATATATAATTATAAATTATAATTATATGTAATATTATGTTATTATAATTTATAACATAAAAGCTTAATCTTAAATATGAAATTTTAATTCATCATATGCTTTAAATGCAAGATATATAACATAAAAAATGCTAAGAACTGATGGGTTTCACACTCGGCCAATAGTTGGGCGACACGTCAGCTATTACACAATTTGATTGTTACATTTGGTCACACCGAATCACATGTGAGTAACCATTGTCTCTCGAATCCCTCTCTCCCTCTCTGCATTCAAGCCCAACAAAATCCATCTCTGGCTCGAAATTTTGAAATCTATTATGGGTCCTTTTTACACAATTCAACTTCGATCATCACATGGCTAGACCAAATTTTGAGCATTTTAGCTGACGGATTAGTCTTATTTACTAAGGGAAATATTGCGGAAGGATTGTCGGACCTTAGGTATATGTTTGCAATTAATACCATGAGCTTTGTAAAATAAGAATAGATTATTTGAAGACTTGAAATTACATACCAGATTAAAAGGTTTTTTTTTTTTTTTGTTAGCTTTCTTACTGGAAGTCGAAATGGAAGTTTCAACTATGGAAATTCTACTTTCAGGGTAAAAGAGCTTCCATGGAGGATTACTATGAGACTAGGATTTCGGAAGTAGATGGTCAGATAGTTGCATTTTTCTGGTGTTTTTGATGGTAAGCTAATCTTCAAACAGATCTTCAGGTAGGTATTCCTTTAAAGAGCAAAACATAATACGAGAGAGGGAGAGAGGAATTCGAGAGATAGGGTTTTTGTCATGTCATTCGGTGAGGTTGGATCTAACAATCAAATGGTGTAATAGCTGACATGTCACTCAACTATTAGCCGAGTGTGAAAATGATTTTGGAACTCATCTAGTTGCATTTCTCATACTAATATATAATATTTTATCATAAGAATCACTTAAATTGAGAAAAAAAAAACAAAACAATTTTTTTTTACATAACATATTTTTTTGGGAATTTTGTTTTTGTAATAGTTACAGCTTTTGCAATAAAAACAAATTTTTATAAAGCAGTTTTTTTAGTAAACCTTTTTTTAGAAATTTCTATTTTATTAAAATCGAAAAACCAGACTAGTTGAGATAAAATCAAAAGTACTATTTTAGGAGATAATCGATATGAAATTAATTTTAAAAATGCAAAACCGATATTGTCGATTCAATTCTAGATTTTGTCCAAAGTCTAACCGATTACATCCTTTTGAAAGAGAGATTTAGAGAGAGACGGAATTTTATAGTACAGAAACTTGAAATGGTTTATAGAGTATTTTATTTTGACAAAATATAAAGGTTGAAATAGTACTTTTAGATGAAGTTTTGAATTAATTTATATTTTTGTATGAAATAAAAAAAAATTTAAAAATTCCTACAATTCATAATAAAACATAAACATAACACTTCAAATTTCTCTTATGACCAGAATAATATTAATGCCCCTTTTATGGATGGAATGTTACTTGAAACTTGAAAGTCATGAGACTCAACTTTTATATATAGTAAATTAGTACTAGACTCTACTCATCATTCTTATATTTTAAATCACATTAAATTTTGAAGCGCTGCAACTCCACCCAAGGACATCTTCCGATCGAGATGTCCCGGGTGTACGTACGTAATTCCTTTTTTCAATTCTTTTGATTTTAATCATCCATCTTTTTTATAATTTTAAATATTTTTTAAAAAAGAAAATAATATTATTAAAAAAAATACTTCCTTAATTACTAAATAAAATAAATAAATAAATCAAAGATTCATTTTGTATCCTGAGATTTCTTTGGGAGACATTATTGGGTGATCTAGCTAGGATTTTTCTTAATTTCTTTACTTTTTAAATTATTTTTATTTTGGAATAAATGTGTACGGTATAAATAATGAATAAAATAACTCTTTTGATTTAATAAAAATAAAATATAAATTTAATATATATTGTAAGGATGGTGAATAAAAAGAAAAAGCAGAAGAAGAAACGGTAGATAGCTAGGTGTTAAAATATTACTAAGTCAATTACAAGCACCGCGAAAAGAGGGAAATATTAGACAATTGGCCCTAAAATCATTCAAAATGAAGAAAGTGATTAATTACGTAAGTAATTAAGTCGACCTGGTATTTTATGGTTTTTACAAATAAAAAACAAATTTAATATATATTATAAGGATGGTGAATAGAATTGCTGATAAGCAATTTAAAAATAAAAAGTAAAAGAAGAAATGGTAGTTAACTTGCTGTTAAAATATTACTAAGGCAATTACAAGCACCGAAAAAAGAGACGAATATTAGACAACTAACCATAAAATCACTCAAGACCTCCTTCCGAGGTCTCTACTGCATTAAAGAGAGCATGTCAGTCGACGCAATGTGACAGCGTTATGTTGCAGGCCGTGGAGGAGAAACGTTACAGAGATAGACGGAGGGAGACAAGAGAGAGGGTGGCCCTAATTACGGAGAGAAAGAGATATATGAGACACGAGGGAGAGAGAGAGAGAGAGAGAGAGAGAGAGAGAGAGAGAGAGAGAGAGAGAGAGAGAGAGAGAGAGAGAGAGAGAGAGAGGGACAATTTGCAGACGTTGAAGTTTTAACTCTTTAAAATTAAACTTTAAATGTTAGTCAACATTTTATTTTCCACAAGTTTGAGATCTGTAAATTAATCCATTGCTATTGAATTAAACTAATCTCAAATCTTTTATATTAAGTTTTTATACTACTCTACATATTATATTCTATTATTAACAAATTTTAGATATTACTTTATAGATTTTTTTTATACAATTGGACGAAAGTTACTTACCCTTCGCAGTTTGCACCAATCTATATAGAAAAAGTTGGGGGTTGAAAAACAGCCCACCATCAAGGGTAGCGGTGGGCAACACTGCCAGTACTATCGGGATCGACGATATCCGTAACAGATCTATTTCGAATTTAAGGCCGTCGAGACTTCGTCAGAAATCGTCGTGGGTCACCGTCGCAGGAGTGGATTCGCCGGACACCGTCGGTCTCAATGGTATCAGCGATGTCGCCCACTGTCACTCCGATAGTTTCGTTTGATTGAAGGTCGAATCTCTCTAAAACTTATATTCATTTTATTTTTTTATTATATTTTTATTATATTTTTAATATATATTTTATTGTATTTATTATATTTTTTATTAAATTATTATATATATTTTTATTTTTTTATTTTATTTTAATATATTTGTCATAAAAACAAACAACTCAACCAACATTTGAGTTACTTTTAACGCTGGGGGAGCCGACCGGCCCCAGCATGTCTCTATATATATATATATATATATTTATATATATCTTTCGTAGGTTTCACAAGAATCACAAGATTCCTAGTTACAAAGTGGTAATCCTCATCATGACTGTACTAGGTTAATGACATCATCTTCCTCAAACTACGGTCCTGAAATGATACAGTTGTTCTCAACTTCTCATGTCATTTTCCTTCTTTACTCCCTCCGCACCTGCCTAGGTAGCCAATCAATGTAAACGTACGTAGTAGTTGATGAGACAACACGTGCAATCATTTTCTTTTACGACGAAAAGTGAGACTAGCAGCTAGCATGCTTGCTCTCAGGCAGTCAGAGCAGTTTTTAAAGTCAAAACATCTCAAAAATTTAAAAATGCGGTGAGTTAGAATAAATTTAATTTATTTTTTAATATTATTATTATTTAAAATTTTTAAAAAAATATATTAAAATTTGAAAAAGATATATTAAAATTTAAAAAAAGTATATAGAAATTTATATTTTGTATAAAAAATTATAAAAATATAATGATGAAATAGAAGTGAGTTATAATAAGCTCAACCCACTTCTAAATCTAAACAGAACCTTAGATAACTGCTAATAATTCTCCTATGGTAGAAGGCACAAACTTTGCAACAACTTGAAAAACACTTTATGAAAATTTCTTCATAAATCAAATAATCAAAGCCATATTTAAGCTCTTAACTCTTTACAACAAAGTGGCTCAAAATAAATTAATAAAGAGCTGGATCAGAAGCACAAACTTTGCCATAAATTAAAGAATGGTGATTCATAATAACCATAATATTCAAACATGTTTATCCTTTTCACTTGGTTATAACAATCATAATTTCTTCAATAAAAATTGATATGAAGATAGTGTTTGTGTGTCATGTCTGGCCGTCGCTAGGGTTGATAAAATCTTCCCCAATCAATGATTTTGTCCACAAATGCATCAATGCAAAGCCTGAATCGAAGATTTGAGAGCTCGATTTTGTGCTCGATGTAGGACGAAGTGCTCTTCAAACCTTTGATTGAAATTTTAGGGTTCATGGCTGTGGTGAAAGAAGTGGGTTTTGTGTCGAATTTAGCAAAGTAACAGAAGATCTGATGAGAAACAAAACGACACAACCTGTAAGAAACGACCCCATTTTATTGATTTGTTGTGTACTTACTTTAATAGGATTCACAGTTTTTACAATATCATCTATTTTAAAGTTTTCTAAAAAATTTGCATACATCTAAACAACTTAAAATACTTTTAATGGGATCCACAAATTTTTTTCAATCTCTTCTCAAACTATTTACAAATATTCTCAAAATTTCTTAACATCTAAACGCAATCTCAATCTCACACTCTCAGCTAATAGCATTTTTATTAGATTGATTAAATATAAATTTTAATTTTAATTTATATTACATAAGTTTATACTTGTTTATTGAGAAAATTTTGGGTCTCAATAGATTTAAAATGAGTTTTTGCACCAGTTCAATCTCGGCCTGACATGTATGCAATTCCAAACTAAACCCCATGAACCCACCCACAGGTAAGACAGTTCTATTACCCTCTCAAAGGCCTTCTCTCCCTCTCAAACATAAGCTCCTTCTCAGACCTTCAAAGAGGAAGAGTCCCAATAACAACCATATCCAAAAGCAAGTCGTAGAATTCCTTTCTTTCGAGGTAACTACATTTATATCAAAGGCCGTTTTTCTTCATAAATTACTGATCGATTTAGAGATCTCCAAGCTCAAGAGTACCGAAGTCTTAAGATCCGAAGGAGTGTTGAACTTGGTGTCCTCCGACAATGTCCACCTTTTGGATCTCGCTTTGTCTGAAAACCTCGACGACTTGAATCGTATCTCCGACGTGATCTCTAGGATGGGCAAGAAATGCACCAAGCCGACCTTGCAAGGGTTCGAGCACGTGTATGGAGACGTTATGAGTGGGGTTATTGATGCGAGGGAATTGAGATTTTTGGTGAAGGATTTAGAGCGAATTGTGAGGAAGATGGAGAGGCTTGTGACTGCAAAGGTGAACCTATACACTGAAATGGAGGTGTTGAATGAGTTGGAGTAGGCGACTAAGAAATTCCAGCACAATCAACACATCGGCATGCACAATATACGATTTTAGGAAAATTTTCCTTGGAACCAGACGTATGATAAGTTGTAGATCTCTTGGCCAGGACGGTGTGCACAATATACTCTAGGATTTGTATTGTCTTTGGGGACCCTACAAGGAAATCGAAGAACAACCAAAGTGGGCTTGATTTGCATTGTCCTTTCCAGATAGGTTCAGGCACGAAGTCGTTGAAACAAGTTCTCGGTAGGAGTAGTGAGAGTCATTGAACGGAATAGGGTTTTTCGTCAAAATTATCTGTCGTTAATGGTGGCCTGGTTAGGTTTGGGTTCATCCCATTTTCAGGGCAGATGGGGGAAGAAAGGGAGAGGGTAGCAAAATTGTCTTTAGTGCAGGTGGATTCACTAGTTTTAGTTTGGAGTTGCTTATGTGCTGAGTTGGGATTGGGCTGGTGCAAAAACTTCTTTTAAACCAATTCAGACCTAAGGTTTTCTCTTGTTTATTTTACTCAAATTTAATTTTTATATTGAATTATCTATTTACTCTATATATTAATAAAGTATTGTTAATTTAATAATTTTTATTTGATGAACTCTTATCACATTTTATAGTTCTATCAATTAAATATTATTCATAATTTTTTTTTCTAAGCAATTGTTAATAATAATTGTATTCTAATTAAATTAATACTTATCACATTTTATATTTAATAATAATAAGTCGAACCAAACTTATTAATTACAAAAAATACCCACATATTTGGTGAGAGGAGCGAGAAACAAATCTTATAGTATTTGACTAAGTTACTATTCACCTATATAACTAAAGTCTAAATTTATAGAGACATGCCTAATTTAATATGGAGTGTTTTAAATGTCTTGTTAGCTAAATTTAATTAAAATTACACTTTAACCAAGTCAACGAGAGTGCTTTAATCCAAAACTGGGATTGTAGAAAAAGAAAATCAGAAATAACCTGGCCATCCATTATCCGATCGGTTCTTAAGAATTAAAATTGATTGTAAATTAGTGCAGTGTCAAGTTTCATAAGAGTCTATTTAAAACTAACTACATTCGTATATATATTTATAATTTTTTTATATTACATGTTATATATTATATATTAAATTATTAATTAATATAATATGTGATAATATAAAACTAATCTTATATTTTTAATATAACATTGGATATATATAGTAGATAAACTTTAATCTTATAATATAAAATTAATATAACATAAAATTTTAATCTTAAACATAAATGTTAATATTAATTTATTAATACAAAACTACTTTTAATATATATATATATATATATATATTTGGAATTTTTCGCATGATAAATTATAATATATATTCTTTTTATAACTACATTTTTACACATTTGATCATATATATTTATATAAAAAGTATAGAACATATATAGATTATAGTTAAATTCAATACTATACTAATATATATATGTTAATTATTATAAAATAATGTATTTATACTATAATATAAATTGACTAATAGTTTAATACATGTAAACATATTATTACTCACATAGATAATCTATAAAATTGGAAAAACTAGAAATATCGAATTGAAATTGAAAAAATCGAAGTTTTGATTTTGTAATAAATCGGTCTAGTATTGATTCTTAAAATCTCAAAATTGGTACATACCGATTCAGTTTTAAAAAGGGTGCAAAACCATACCAGTTACAAAACATACTAACTACTCCAACATGGGTTATATTTTTATTTCCGAGCTTGATATTTCAAGGTTATATTTGATAAATGAAGTAATTTCAAATTACTTTATTATTAATTATAAATAGCTTATATTATTTATAAACTATGTAGTACTTATTATTATTTAATAATTTTTTATTACTATTCACAAATCATCTGAGGTCACACCTCGAAATCCAAATGTAACATATCCTAGTCCTTTTGCTGCATCCTTTTGGATTGAAATCTTCTTGAATTCATATTGGTTTCCCGGATAACATATACACCACTAACATAGAAGCTTACCACACCATTTAGAAGAAAAATTTATTATTGTTCTTACTTTTTCTTTCAATAATTTAATTATAATGGATTCGTCAATGAGTGATTAATGATGGATCGTTGCTCAGTATTGAATATTGCTATATGATCAAATGTGTAAAAATGGGCTGAGATTTTGGGTTCTTTTTTGCAAATTTGGATCCTTTGGTTAATTTGGATTTTTTTGGATCTAATGTGACAGCCAGTTTAGGCCTATTTTCCCTCTTAGTTTAAGTTTTCAGAAAACTTTCTTCATTTTTCAGGACCGGAGATGTCCAGACGGAAGACTAGAGCACGACATTACTTGGCAAGCCCAACCTAATCTGAATGAAACCTGAATTCTATCCTGTCAGTCGTCGGGCCCGTTTGCCCGTCAAGGCTTACTGAGCCTAAGCAATAACCATTGAAAGCCCAGAAACTGTGATAAAAATAAAAATATTAATGCTGCGGAAATGGCAATCCAGCTTTCCTCTTTCGTTGTCTCCGATCCGTGGCTCGGTGTTAATCAGAAATAAACAAATGGCCGCTGCTGAGTCTCAGTCTCCGAGTTCTGTGCGGAAAGGTGAGCAGCGACATCCTTCGGAAAAAGTAAAAACCCGTTTGCTTAATTAGGGTTTTGATTGTTCGAATTTTGATTATTTAGGGTTTTTAACCTTCAAGATAAACGGTAGTTTTTTCAATTTTTTTGTGGGATTTTCATTTTGGTGTAGTTGTTGTTCATCTTAGAGCTACAGGTGATGCCCCAATACTCAAACAAGCCAAATTTAAGGTATTTCTCGAAAGGGTTTCCGTATTTCCTTTGTCATACAATTACTAGAAAAGTGTATAATTATATTTTGTTTCATGATCCTGTTGATTTTTAGAACCGCCTTTGAAATTCTAGGTGGTTTCTATATTTTATTTTTTATGCATTTCTGCATGTGGATTTTGCCAATAAGAACGAAACCTGATGTCCTGTTATCATTTTTTGTACACTTAGAAAAAAAATTGTTATCTTGGTATTTACTTTGGTTGGCAGATACCTGGAAGTGACAAGTTCGCTAAAGTGATTGACTTTCTACGGCGGCAGCTTCATCGGGAGACGTTGGTATTTGTTTTGTGGTGTTGTTTTCATGTTTTTGTAATGGTCTTTGGGTTTCAAATTAGTAATCTTTTGTTTTTTGTTTTGTAGTTTGTTTATGTCAACAGTGCGTTCTCTCCAAACCCAGATGAATTGGTAATCGATTTGTATAACGTAAGCCACTGTATTGGGTCTGAATAGATGTTCGCTTCACTGGGGATGTATTTCATCGTGTTTCATTCTTAGTAAGCAAGGAGTTGAAATCCTGGGCACATGTTTTAGTAGTGTTTGTACTGTCGTCTGTCCACTGAGTAGCTCTCATTTGACTATTCATGTCCAATTTTACTTGTGTAATTATCTTTTAAATTTCATGATCTCTGCGGTTATTGCAGAATTTTGGTTTTGATGGTAAACTGGTGGTAAATTATGCTTGTTCCATGGCGTGGGGCTGACGGTGATGGGTGCTGTTGCAAAATTGTTCATGTGGTAAGTATATTTGTGGAAGTACTCAATGCCACTTTCTCTGATTGATTTCTCCTTGATCTGGCTAGCTCGTAAGGAAGATAATATTGTTCAACGATAAACCCCTCTCCTTTTTGCTTTTCGTTATCACTGATTTTAAGAGCTTTCATGTTTTGCAGAAATTTGGATTATTACTTGCATACACGCAAGGAAACACAAATTGTTGGTAGATTGAAGGTGATATTAGGAAATGAAAAGTGGAATTGAATTTAAATTCATTATGATTTGATTTGGACAAGATTTGTGCCTAATATATGGGTATGAAAAGGATGTACTTCCTATTTATTACTATCCAACTGCTGAATAAATTTTGATGCATCAGTACCAATATTGTTACAGTATCTTGTCAATTCTACCACCACTTTTTCTTTGGAATCTTAAGGTTGTCGCTCCTAGCCATCCTTTCATGGACTTTTACTTGGTCCCAATTTGTTCTCATTTGGAAAAGAAGAATTTTGTAATGATGGCAAAATGTTTGGGTGACCATCCTTGCTTGGTGGTTCAGTCTCAACACAAGATGATTATATATAGAAATCATGCGATTGCATTTTAAAACATCTCTAAAATGGGAATCATATGATATCAACTTGAGTAATTAAGTTTCCTCGCAGCTGTTATTTTGTGTGTTGATATGTTTGCCATCATTCAGAAGAAGATCAAGAAGAAGATCTCATGGTTCTTTCATTAAGATTAATTGTGTTCCTGTAGAAATCATTATGATGGAAATTGCATATCATAATTAGTTCGAAAATTCTGATTGCCAAGTGGTCAAGTTGAAGCTTTGATTGGGCTGGAAACTAAATTGATATTCAATATAAAACAAAAGAAAGGTACAAGGCCCCCTGTTGGAGGAAATGAAATTGGCAAGGGAAACTCATGTTTATTCTCAGGGTAATTGTGAGAATTTGAAGAATCTGCACAAAACTTCAGAAGGTCGCATTAAATTATTAAGTTGGGCAGGCGAGGCAACTTGTGTTAGACAGTTGATACTTCTCTCTTTGGAAATTAATTAGTAATGTTATATACCAGTCGTGAAATATATAAATATAATGCAATCATTTAAAAAAAAAAAAAGATTTTATTTTATTTATTTTATATAGATATAGCATTTATTCACTTTTTAAAATAATTATATGATATTTACGACTTTACCTTACGATTGTAACTTTAATCCTCATCCAATAGTAGAACAATTGTCAGAAAAAGAATTTAGGTTTGAATTGAGAGATGAGTTGAGCTTATCTCAAAATTATCATTAAATTTTTTTAATTTTTTTTATATAAAATATAATAAATAATTCAATTTTTTTCAAATTTAAAACAATAATAATATTAAAAAATAATATTTTATTAAATCTTCAAAATTTATTTCAATTTATCTCATTTTTCAATTTAAATCGAGTATTAATCATGATTGGATACATTTACCACTTGATTACTTACCCCCCCCCCCCCCCCCCCCCCCCCCCCCCCGAAACTTTTTTTCATACAGGAGGTGGGTGTTTGTCCGTTGGAAATATATTACGCAGGCAGGGGATCTCAAAGGTAATTTATTACGCGGGAGAATAGAAAACCATTTGCTGGCTCTTCCATTCAATGTAAGAATTATAGATTGGCACGTTTTGATCTTGGCCGCCCCACAAGAACTTAAAACTCACCAATTTTCTAACTTTTTCTTTTGCCAGAAGTCAGTTATTTGTTGCGCTAATGAAAAGGACTTGGTTTGATTTGATTTATAATTTTATAGAAGAAACCAATTTTAAGCAACCTTAGCTAGATTGTTTTCTGAAGTTTTAAGAAAACAAGATCTTTTTGTTTTGTTTCATCTTTTTACAAAGATTCCACTTTATTTGTACGATCATTCTACGAAGGAAATGACAAAATGACAGCGGGGGAATTTTGATAGAATGCACATCGTGCATGTTCAATCCGACCAGGAATCTGTCAGAAAGGATCAATCCGGTACATGTTGGACATGAATTCATCTTGTCAACTTCGTAAATGATTCGTCCTACTTTGATTAGAGTCCTTCTACCGTTCTACGCTTACATTCGCGGGATCCCCAACTTGGATCCCCGCCTGTGTAAAAAAAATTATTTGTTTTTTCATTTTTTATTCATCTAATTTTTTTTTTTCATTTTTAAATATTTGAAAAAAATTAAAAAAATAATCAAAATATCATATTAAAATATGTTCTTAATTACTAAATTAAAATAAAATATAAAATATAAAAAAAATCTTAAAGCTACAGTTAAAATTTCCAGTCGAGAAAATCCGTACGTAACTATAAGATTTCTTTATTATTTGAACTCTGGTTTCAAGAGGGTAACCTTGCATGCACTTTGTTTGTCTATGCTACAGCCTCTACAGAAATATTAATGTTTATTTGCCAAATGCTATAAATTAGTTTTGTTCACATATTTGAAATTTTGAATGATTTCAATTCATTCAATTAAGTTCTGTTTCAGATTTATCTTAATAATTAAACTACAATCTTTAAATTACTAAATATCAATTATTTCAAAATCTCTTTATATATGAGACTCATAATTTTTCACTAAATACTTTTTTATTATGAAGAATCCATAATTTTTTTCAACTTGTTATAAATATATTTATATTTATCTTAATATTTATTTAAATAAATATAAATTCATCTTAACTAAAATCTATAAAATTTATTCTATTATTTCAATTTATTATTTTTTATAAATAATTTAATTTATTTTAACTCAATTCAAACATTCAAAACCTTCAAACTGGCATAGGAAACTTATAATGAAGTGAAAGGACATGCTTTGCTGAAGACGTACGGAAAGCTAGTGCAATATATAACATCATGCACGACCCGGCTTTCACCCTACGGATCATCAAAACGTCATAAAAGTTTTGTGGAAAGTCCCATCAATTTTTGTGTGAAAAATAAAGATAAATATTATAAATTCAAAAGCTTGAGCAAAGATAACATATTTTCCTACGAAAGTTACAGATTATCAGTAATCATGCGTGAGTGAGAGTGTTTAATTTGTTGGTCCCTTTAAAATATTATAAAATGGTTCAAACTTCAAATGCTATTGATTATGCAAATTAGAACAAATACAATGCATTCTGCTACTTTCTCGTAGAAATGATTTTGTATATCATGAGTGGTTTTGTGACTTTCTCCTCGACAACTTTTCCCACCGAGAGAGAGAGAGAGAGAGAGAGAGAGAGAGTATCTGCCACCACCGAACGAGGATTAAATGCCAGAGTCTGCAGTTTAGTGGTCCTCTCATAATTATATTGTCTTAGCTTGCTAGGTTGTTACCTGTATTACCGTGGGATAAACTAAAGAAACTTAAGAAATGAGGGTAATGACAGGGGAAAAAAAAACAGTCGATAACTTAGAAAAAAAAAAAAAAAAACTCCATAGTACCATACATCTCTGATCAGCAGGAACTTTCACTGGGTTCATGGGGAGAAAACAAAGAGCTTATTTATGGAATTTATATAATATCATTGAAGTCTTGATCCAGTTCAAGGAATTTGCTAATCCACTCTAAATTCAAAGCACTTTCATTAGAGAAATCAAAGAACTCATCCACATTAAATTTGATTTTTTCTGAGTCTGCAACTCCTTTTGCTGAATTTTCCTCCTCTCTCATTTCAACATTGATTTTCTCTTCCGCTTTATTTTCCTGGCCTTGATCTCCGGTAGCAGCTCCTCTCTGATTCTCCTGTTTTATTTTCTTGCTCAAATGAGAATTCCAGTAGTTCTTTATCTCATTATCTGTTCGGCCCGGTAATCTTCCGGCAATCAGAGACCACCTAAAAGAAATATATCCAGGAAAGAAAAAATCAAAATATGCAAACTTGATCGTATTCAAAGTTACTTCTGTTTCTCACTGTACCTGTTTCCCAGTAGTTTATGGAGCCTTAAAATCAAATCCTCTTCTTGGGCAGATATATTCCCTCTCTTGATGTTGGGTCTCAGATAATTCAGCCATCTCAGTCTACAACTCTTACCGCACCGATTCAGACCTTCAACAAGCACAGACCTGTTAAGCCTAATTAATGATCAAATTTAGGAAGATTTCTTCTTCTTTCTAAGAGAATACAGTGAAGTTATTTAAAAGTTAAGACTTTGACTGGAGGAATGAACAAAAAACACCTGCTTTATCTGCAATTTTCTTCCACCTTTTTGCACCATGGATTTCAATCACCTCTGCCAGTTTCCGATCTTCTTCTGCCGTCCAAGCTCCCTTGCTGACTTCCTTCTTAGTGTACTTCTTATTCTTGGTCTCCATTCTGGAAACTTCTTTTTTGATTGACTTGTCTGTCGTGGAAGCCATTATCGAGAGAGAGAGAGAGAGAGAGAGAGAGAGAGAGAGAGAGAAGATTGAGGAGCTTGCTCTGATCTGGTTCTTCCTATTATCTACCTTTCTTGGTGGAGAAGAGCGTGGGCTGCCTCTTTTATCTGTGTGTCATGTGTCTGTAAATGGGACATGAAATTTGGAAGTGCATAAAGAAAAAAATCCCTCTGATCATGGGCCTAATAATTGAGCAGTGAAAGTGCAGTAAATTTTTTACACGCTCGATGCTACTACAAAGGCTGCTAAAGGAAGTCAGTGCGCATAAAAGGATCACAAAAAGATTAACAGATCAGATGGATATGGTAAAATCATTACATATACCCATAGTAGAGTAGGATATATAGCCTTGTCATGTAGTAGCTAATGTAGGAGGTTAAAAAAGAAGGAAGAAGAGTGATTTCAATCTTTACAGCTCCCTTTTGGCATGTGCAAGATATATATAACAAGAATAATTCTTCTTGCAACACATATCTGTCAAATATATAATAGATTTAATTGAAATGTTTTTGTTTTATGAATAAATTAAATGAATTTTTCAATTTTTGAAATTTTTTATTTATAAATAAAGATATTTTAATTAATTATTTTTTAAAATGAAATCTTCCAGTCTTTTTATTCTTTAGACTAAAAAATAAAAATAAAAATTCTAATTTTATAGACTAGCGCTGCCTGCCTGCCCATATACCAATTAATACTAGGGTAATGATAGGTTTATAATTCTATTACTATCTATTTACAACTTATACTTTATTTAGAATTTTTATTTTATTTTTTTAAGTATTTTTTTAATATGTTTAATTATTAAGAAAAAATTAAAAAAATATAATTTTATTAATAATTACTTCTTTAATTATTAAATAAAATTAAAAATTAAAAAAAATCAAATACAAAATAAATAATAAATAAATAAATAAATTACAAGTCTTTCATTTTCCTTAATACTATGCTCTCAAAGGTTTATGTCAAAAGGTCAAAAGGGAATATGCTAAGGGTTTAGTTGCAGGTAGCACTTTTAGGCTGAAAAACTCAAAACTCAAAAACTTTTCAGAGCGAGGGAAGAACCTCAAAATGAGTGCATGAAAAACACAAAAACCAATCATATGATTGGTTGGGCTTCTAAATTTGTTGCAGTAAGGCCTTGAAGTATCTGCTGATTTGACACCATAATTATCAAATTTGTAACTTTTGCCATGTTTAATGCGTAATTTTATAAGTTGGAAGTGATTTGAAATTAATATCATTTTAAAAAAAAAAAATTTTAGAAAGAGCCAATTTTAAAGAATTAAAAAGAAGTCATCTTTCGTTTTTATTTTTTTTTCAATCTTATTTTCATGAGTTTAATAAATTTTATTAATTTATTTTTAGTATAAGAATTAAAAATAAGGTTGAAAATATAAAGAAAAAAAATTCATTTTTAATCTTGTTTTAAACTTTTTTTTTAATTTTAATTTTCAATCTTATTTTTAGTTTAAAATTTTTTTTTTCTCATTTTTAACTTTATTTTTATGGATCTAATAAATTTTATTAGTTTGTTTTTAGTATAGAAATTGAAAAAAAATTAAAAATAAGAAAAAAAAATTTAAAATTAAAACTGACTTCCCATCGACTCTCTAAAACCGACTCTACTAGAATTACTTTTTTAAAAGGTTATGCAACTTATAATTTTGAAGGTCCGAGACACACCCACACGTTTAACTCTAATAACATCGAAAACATCATTAAATCAATCCGCCCATATTGTCAATAATTGGTAGTAGTTGAAGATGTTTGACTAACATGGAGGGCTAATTAATTTCAGATGGTCTTCAATTACTAATTCAATAATGGATGCAGCATGATTTGATTCATCGAGTCCTTCAACCAGACCGGCTACTATATATGGAGTATGTAAGCTATTACGTTTGCATGGAAAGATTGCTGTATGCATTATTGTAATGAATTATTGATTTGAAACATAAAGCCTGCCGGCGATTTCTAGATGAAATCAGAGAAAAAGAAAGAAAGGTTTGCCAAAAATGGACATCAGGTTTGAAGTATAGTTAATTCAAGGGTTAGGTGACTAAAATCTTGGACCAGAAACCATTTATATAGAGAAAACGTCATCAGTTACCTTTCAATATGAAAAACTTTCAAAAATAAAATCTAGTTTTTCAGACTTTTCGATCGAGCTACTTTCAGAAAGTGGTACCAAATTTACTGTGAGAGAGAGAGAGAGCGAGAAATATCACATGCAGTGTACGCTGAAAATTTGAAAATGGCCGGAAATAGGTTGGCAGCTAACGTGGATTGATTAGCAAAACCAAAATGATTTGAAGACAAAATTCTGTGACAGCTCTAGTATGATTGAATATTAATGTCAAAGTAGGATCAGAAAAGCTGGTATAAAGTTGAGAGTAGAAAATTATGCATCCTCACTCGGGTCTCTACGAGACGACATTAAGGTCTCGTTTTGTTTTAAAAAATATTTTATTTTATCTTATTTTATTTTATTTAATTATTACACTTTTTTTTTTTAAAATTCTAATATAAAATAATATAAACAATTTAGCTTTTTCAAATCCCAATACATAAATTATATTTAAAAAAATATTTTATAATAATATTTTATTTAACTTTTCACTTTAATCTTAACTCATGTCATTTCATCTATCTCTTAAAACGAATCAAGCCTAAAATAATACGGAATTCTTTGCCTAATTTCAAGATCATTGACAGTATGTTCTGATGTCTTTTTCATATATTCGAGGAGCTAGGGATGGAACCGTGTTATAGATTGGGGGACTAGTCCCAAATTTTTTACTTTAATCTTAACTCATGTCATTTCATCTCATCTCTCAAAACAAATTAAACCTAAAAAGACACTGAATTCTTTGCTTAATTTCAAGATCATTGACAACATGCTCTGATCTCTTTTCCAAATATAGGAGTAGTCAGAGACGGAACCATGTTGTAAATTGGGGGACTAGCCCCAAAGTTCTAAGAAATAATTTGATATACTAAAAAGTTTAATTCACGTGTTTTTTTTCTTCTTTCAACTTTCACATTTGATATGAGAGGGTAGTACTGATAGAACCAAAAAATTTGGGAGTAGCATTGATACAACTTGAGAGAATAGCACTGAGTACAGTACAAGATGCTAAAAAGCCTACTCTTAGAGAACTCGAATAAGAGTAGCTCAAATTTTACAAAGCACATTGGGAGTGCTCTTTTTGGATAATTAGGTTGAGAAAAAAAAAAGTTGAAAAACTGTAATTTTAAATAAAATTAAATTACTAATTAATATATGGAGTGTCTTTTCAAAATATTAAAAAAAATTATAAAATAGATAAAATTATAATATTATTTTAACTTTGGGGATGGATATTCTAATATGGATTAATATCTCTAATTATTTGACTTTAACTAAAATCTCAATTTTTAATTAAATTTTAGACTTAAGAATGGCTAGATCACTGCCAATGATATGAAAACTCACCGAGATAAGAGCACTCCCAACGGGCTTTGTAAAATTTAAAGATAAAATAAAGATGTTATTGATCAGAATGCTTTAACTTAAAAGAACTTAAAAAGTAGAAGAGAATTCATATCCAGAAACAATGATACTGTTGATATTTAAGTGGGCCCTTGTTTCATGGGTTCGGTTTGCCTAAATACCCAAGCCCTATCATCTCACAGCTTTGCATTGGATATTGTTGTATGGGCAACCCATGTTTTAAGCCTTATAATGGTGGTTTTAATGCATATATACTTTTCAAATGAAAAATCGCAATCCTGACTTTCGGTAGTGCTTTTTGCTCAAATATTGGACTGTCATGAGTCATCAATGGAGACGATTGGTTTTAACAAAAAGGGTCATGTCCTTAATGAGGGAGTATTATTACAGGAAGAAGCCTAGCACCATATGATATAGCAAAGTAGTGGTGTTTTAACTTTTATATCGATCATTACAGAAATAATGTTGTTTTGTTTTTTTAAAATACTGTGTCATGATGTCCAAATTAAATAGATCAGATCGAGCGTGGACTGCGCCTTGATCAAAGTAATTTGCATTTCACCTAAAGCATAAGATGTATCCATCTATTGACAATGTTATATACAGTTTAAAAAATTGAGAGTTATTTATAATTTAAATAATAAAAAAATTAAAAAAAAATCTTCATTTTAGAATGTAATTGATTAAAATAACCTTATTTACAAGTTAAAAATTCTAAAATTTGAAAAATACATTTCATTTATTCATGAAATTAGATTATTTCAATGAGGATAGCAATACAATCCATCAAATATGGATTGCAAAAAGAATTATTCATCATTTATAAATGATCTACTTTAGCCTTTTTCCACCTATCATCTAACTACTACAACCCTCTAGCTAGGATTAAGGGAAGCTCAATACAAATTGAGGTCTAAGACAAAATTTAAGTGCTCAAATTTTAATTATAATATAATAAGCTATAAATTATTATATCATTTTTTTTAAATTTTTAAAAAATGAGGCTTTATTATAAACATTTAAATAATCATTTTTGACTTTATATTTAATACAACAATTTAAAATGAAGCCTCATTGTAAATTTTATGTTTCAATTTAGCAAGATTATAGAAAAAAATGATTTAAAAATATAAATTATCCATTGAATTAAATATTAAATTTTAGTATCATGAGACCCTCCACATTTTTTTATATGATTTTTTTTTTTTAATAAGAATAAACATAGCCCAAGTATACAAGGAGTGTACAAGAATTTAAACCTAGTTAAGAGGAAGATATAGAAACAAGAAAATCATAAAAATCTAGACTATTGCAACACATTAAAAAATATAAAAATTACTTAATGAATTGGTTTTTTATATATCTTTAAAAAATTATTAAAAAATATTTTTATTTTTAGTTTTGGAGGAGTTACATAAAGTGAGACTTTAGATAATGGCCTGAGTGGCCTAAAACTTGAGTCGTCCCGGGCTAGGATTGTAAATTAATAGTACTACTTGACAAGTTACTCAAGATCGACTTGGTTAAATTTGGATTTTGTTCAATTTCTTTAGTAAATGAGTTGTTTGTAAATACAGAGTTATGACCGATTATTAAATGATATATTTTGTATATATAAAACTTGACTTGATTTGTATAAGTTTATATATATAAACTTGAATAATTTCACTCTTTTTATTTCTTACATTATTATTTTTATATCTACATTTATAATATTTGAGACTATTTTAAAATGCTTAAAGAGAATAGAGGAAATAATAAACATATGTATATAAAAACTCTATAACAAATATATATATATATATATATATATATATTAGCAAAAAGTCATAATATCACGGCAAGAAAGTTTTCAGATCAGTTCTATGGCTTACCTAAGCCTAGACTATCCGATAACTTTTGTGAAGTCTATATATGCATAAATGAGAAGTTGTCATGATTAGTTACTATCTACTATCTGGGCACGCAAGAGGAATTAAGCAGGCCCATCAATAATAAAGTATGGGGGGAAGCAGTGCAGTCACAAGCTTTGATATAGTACGTTTTAAGTGAAAGAATATTTGCTCAAGCTCCACTGTGATTGCCGGCGACCTCACATGTATATGTGAGTATATATATATAATTATTGTCATTATTTGTTTATTTATTTTATAAAAGTATACTACATTCATTCAGGCCAGTATAATTAAACTTGAAATATATATAACAAACTTACTATAAACGTTTATAGATCCCCAATACACAAAATATTAACATGATATAGCCCTTACTTCAAAGTTTTCCAAACTATTGTCTAAGAGATAGTACAATTATATCTAAGACAGAGTTCAAAACAAACACATTGCCTACTATGACGGGTAAAGGAACACACTCTTCATACGAAAGTCTAAAAGAACCCACTCTACGGACCAAAGGTTCTAGAGACATATTTTTTTGCTTTTTATTATGCTAAAACAAATAACATAACATAAAAAAAAATATGGAAAAATTCGAACTACATCTTAGAACAATATCGGTTTGCATTTTCAACTCTGGAGGAAGCAAAAAAACACAAAAACCACAACTAATCCACTTGAAAATTCGTCTAAAATTTGGTAATGTGACTGTCTAATAGTCATTAGTTCCACTACTCTGGGAGAGAATTCCATATTGAAATTCTTAAGTCAAAAGGGAATTACGTACGAAAAGAGTTTTTTCCAAATGAAAAAATGAGCCATCGGTTCAAGTACAAGGTACTATCATTATCGCTTGGAAGGCTGATAGGTCTTTTGCAGCCCGCACAAAGGGCGACTACTAGGAATACTGACTTTGAAGCGAAAGATAAATGGGAGGATGAGAGAAAGAGAGAGAATATTAATGTTATAAACCTATATGGTTTCAACATGTAATATGTAAAGTCTATGAGTGATCTTTGAAATGATAGTGCAATAAAGTATTAATAGTAATTTCATTGATTTATGACTAGATGAATTTGTTAATAGAACAATAAGATAAAAAGCCCCAAGTTAATACAGCCAGAGAAAATTTACTTATGAACACATTTTATTTTCATTCGGAGCTCTATTATCAAATTCAAGCCTTACAGCGCGTGCAGCAAATGCACTAATTCCAGAGGAGCCACGTGTGATGGCAAAATGATTTTGTTAGAGGTGGTGTGTGGCATGCAAGCTCCCGGCTTCGAACCGTGCAGGTGGTATGGATACGTGGATTTTGCATAAAGTTCACAACTTTGCAACTTGAAAATCCAATAAGCTTTAATTAGCACTTGTCTAATCATTGTCTCTAAGTATTTCTTAGAGGATAATTAGAGGGTTACTATCTTTTTATTATCATTTTTATTACTCTATAGTGTATTTAAAATTTTGAAATTTTTTAACATCTTAATTATTAAAAAAAAAATTTAAATAGAAATTTATATAATTTTATTAATAATCACTTTTTTTAATTATTCAATAACGCTTCCTTATAAAGGTTACCGTGAATTTCCCTGTCCTGTAAGCTGTTGCTGGGTAAAGTCTTTCACAAACAGAGGAAATTAAGAAAAAAAACATCTGTGTACAGTATAAGTAATGCCATTTTCTTTGGCCCATCCCTCCTATTTATTCCTTTTTTCTGTCTCCTGAATGCCAACATCTCCTTGTTCCCTCCCCTCCCCTCCCCTCCCCTCCCCACCACAAACTCTCTGCAATCAACTCGGTTCAGAAGTACCGCCATGCCCTCAACATCACTTTTATTCTCTTTTATATATTATATATATTGTAATTTGTTTACTGTTGGGTGAGATTTTTTGAAATAAAATATTAAAAATTAAATAATTGAACAAATTCAAAGAATATCATTTTCCTTTATATTGTTATTCAACAAAGAAGCAACTGTACAAGTGATCAAATCTTTTTTTCTTAGAAGGTATAAATAATTTCAAATATTTCTTAAAAATATCATTTTTCAAAAAAAAAAATAATAATAAAATCCCAATTTATTTATTTATTTTTTAAACAAACTTTCTGTGCCTCTATCTGCATACTCAACCAGTGTACCATTTTCGGAGGTTCCATGTTGGGCCGGGTTGATGAGGAGAGCTGTAGACCAGAGTCCATTGTCCAGCTGAGTGGGCTCTCAAGTGATTTGACATACAAATCTTAACATTTTTTTGGTTGTTAAATCTATGGACGAAAATGTTAAAAACGTGTTTTCATTAGAATGCATTAAAAACAAATATGCTACTTTTAATGCTTAACTGAATTTTCTTGTGGCTTTATGATCCAAAGCTGAGAGGGATTTGGCAAATAGTGACAGTTTGTATTAAGTTTTCGTTTTTCCAATTTCCCAATCTTTATATTTTTTGACACATTGGTCGGGCAAAAATTAGAGGTGGTTTATTTTCCAAACTCAGTTATATTATTCACAACTTATTTTAATTAATTTTAACTTTACTATTCATAACTTATATCATCTCATCTCCAAATTCAAATAGCCCATAAAACACTAATTACTTATCTAAAATCTGAAATGCAATCACCGTTGAAAATGGTGACTCAAAATTTTTTGAGTTAAAAAATGATAATATGCCTTTTGGGTTTCCCCACTCATTTTGACGATTCATTTATTTTATTTTCTTTTTAAAAAAAGATTATTTACTAATTAAGAAAGTGATTTTTAGTATATTAATATATTTTTCTATTTGTTAAAATATTTAAATATATTAAAAAATGTATAAAAAAAGAAAAAAAAAAACAAATGAAGTTTGTATTAGTGGGCACGTCCAACGGTCAAAATTGGGCTGCACACCAGCATTATTCTTTTGAGTTACTCTCAAGTGATTTGACATACAATTCTTTTACATACAACCGTCAAACATTCAAATCAAACAGGACATATTTACTCTCAGATTGAGATTTAATTAATGAGAATTTTGCAAATGGTCGAACTGTAGTATGTAGGATTACTATCGAAAGAGTTTAGGCTCCGAAGTTTGAATGGAGTTTCAACATTATTCACAAAATTATCTAAGAAAGCAAAAAAAAAAGGGGGAAGAAGCTCATTTTCACCCTTGGATCAAGATTTAAATCATGAAAATAATATTTTAAGAAAGAAAGAGGCTTCCTTTTTCAATACTTGCTCTCATCACGAGCTTGCTCTCATGGTAAATCTCTCGATGTCATCCAAAAGAGATTTTTTTCCTTTGGTTTTCTTTTCCAGTTCTTATTGGGCTTCTTACTAAGTGTGTGCTCTGAATCCCTGATTTCTTTATAAAAATTTGGCTTGCCTCCGGTCTCATTATCGAATTGTTGCACAACGATCTCATAAAGCATAGACAAAAATCTTGAGATTGGAGTATTATAGCATACATTACAATCCCAAGATTTTAATCTCCATAATTCTAGTAATCAATTACCATATAAATGTTTATATTCTATAAAAATCAATTTGATTTATTTCCTTATAAAGCATAGACATGTATTGATTTATTTTCTAATAAAGCTTAAGCGTCTACAGCTATATAAATAATGGGTGTGGGGGAGGTGGTTGAGAGTTGGGACTATGAGATTAAGAAGAAGAAATGGTTCGTGGTATAGGTGGTTGGGACCATGAAATCTCTTGTCTTATCTTCTCTCTTAAGCTTTGTCTAAAGAAAAAGTCTAAGGAAAAAAAGATATTCTCTTTTGTAAAATAGAAAAAATCTCTTTTTTAGCTAAGCCTACAAAAATTAAAGAGATTATTAGGCTTTGACAAATCCTTAAGAAGTGGAGAAAGCTTCCCACCACGTCAAAAGCAACAAGTAGCAACAACAAGAGTATTCAGTTTTTCGACAGATCAACACTTTCTGTCAGATAACAGCTCTCCTCGGAAAGCCTTTGCCATTAATGGAGTCCCAAAAGGGTATCTCGTTGTTTGTGTTGGAGAAGAGCTAAAGTTATTCGTAATACCAACCAAGTGTTTGGGTTCTTAGATTGTGAAATTCCCACTCACAAATCGAAATTGGTAAGAGAGAGCAAAAATGGTTATGAGGAGAAAGGCATTTGCCTGGATTGCAAGTGAAGCATAATGAGAGCATTAGCAATGGATCTATTAATTTTTTTTTTTAAAAGTACAAATTTGCACGTACACTTTTGAAGGGTTATTATTTAAAAGTTAAACGAAAAGTTATTTTATTCCCTTCTGACTTTCTTCTCCTCATTTTCAATTAAATATGACGAATTTTTTTTATATATGTACCAAATTGTATTTTTTAAAGAAAAATTTTGATGGATCCATTACTAATGCTTTAAGAGCATTGATATTAGATTTATTATTGAATTCATCAAATGTAAATTTAATAATTTTACTGAACATACTCTTATATTATACTCATCAAAACCTACTAATTCAAATTTTGAGTTACAATACTTAAATATCAGCCTTCATATTGGAATAGTTACTGTTTACCTATTAAAATATTTTTTATTACCTTTTAATATGTTTGTTGGATGAATAAATTATAAATGTATTTTTTGATTTTATAAATTATATATTATATTATTATTTTAATGAATTTAATATAAAGTTATAGATATATAATTGTTAACTTTTTATCAATTTATACTTTTCGTCAAATTTTAAAATAAAATTTAATATAATCCATACCAATACTCTAAATCAATACTCTAAATCGATGAATGCCAAGCCTGTTTCTCAATGCTTGAATTGTCATTATTATTATTTTTATCAAAAGGAGCGTTGGTTGCGCAGCGTTTACGGTTTACACCGGACAACAAGTATTTTTCTTATTAAAAAAACTAGAATTGCATCTCCAATTTTCAAGTATTATGCCCACAGAATAGAACTGACAGGAGATTCGACACCCAAAGAGGATTATTCTTGTTACGTTCTTCATTGAATTATTGACACATGATATCTACAGTTTAAATCTCACGCACTAGTTTTTTAAATAAATAAATTTAAAATCTTTATAAAATAATATTTTTTAATAATAGATTATATTTAAAAAAGAGAATTACTACATCTACAAATAAATTATATAAAATAATCTTATAAATTAACGTAAATTTATACTATTCATTACATTTATAAAAGTAATTTTATAATTTGACTAATTACATAAAATTATATTAATTTATAATATTATTTTTGTATAATTTATTTCTGGTTAGAATATTTTTTTTAAAAATGCAAAAAATACGATATCTTAGCATGAAATATTATGGTTGCATGTCGAATGTCACTAAAATTGAGGGGGTCTGATTCAAGAATCTATGTCGTATGATAGGCCCAACGGTCCACTTTCAACATCATTCTACGACAAAAAGGACCAAAACCATGATGCCCACTCCTTTGGGCCCACATGATCCAAACGCAGTGTTCCTAATTCATCTTTCCTATTCGGAAAAACAAAGAAACTACGGCGTCGGATCACATAAATGGAGAAAACCACTTTCCTCCCTGTGCGCTTTGTATTGTTGTGCATGCACTCTCTCTCACTCTCTCTCTCTCTCCCCTAAAAACAGCTTGTAAAAACGTCCTTTTTCCTGGTCCAGGTAATCAATCTCCCCAACTTATCCCCAACCGTTGAAACCCGCAGAGACTCTCTTTCTCTACATTTCTTAGAAGGTTACAGAAGAAACCTCCTCAATGCTCACGACCTCCTCTTTATGCGTTCCAATTCATCAATGCCTTTGTCATTCACCTGCTCGACCTTTTGTTCCTCAGAACTATTGAGGGAAGGAAAATCTCAAACACCCAGATTCAAACCCGGTTTTGATTTCTTGACCCATTGTTTCTGAATCCTCCTAAAGTTTGGAATCATTAACACCCAGATTCGAAGAAATCTAGCTTATCCTTCAGCCCTAGACCTCTCCTCCAGTACCGAATATTTGTGGGAGGTTTCTGATTCAAAGCTAAAGATCAATGAGTCAACCGTTTGGGGACCAAACTCATTTGACCCATTTGGTTGATTTTTCATGGTTATAAGAAATCATAGATACCCAGATTCAGAAACTGTTCCGAGGGTTAAATTCTAGCTCTTTGGCAGGCAAGTATCTTGAATTCAGAGCTGTAGAAGAGGAATCTAATCATTTGGGTTTGGACCCAGATGGAAGAAGGCTCTGTAAATTGCAATCCAAACCCCAATTAAGAAAAAGAAAACTGTTGTTTGTCTGTGTAGCTGTTGTTTTGTTATTGTCGTCACTTGTTCCATGGGACAACCATCGCTAGCCTTGGTATTCCTAATCTTTGGCTTTGCCATCAGCATTCTTCCCCTTCTTGCTCAGTCCCAATCAGAAAATGGCGGAAACATTCCCGCAACACATCCGCCTCCTCCTCCTCCTCCCCCTCCCCCTCCCCCTCCCCCTCCGCCTCCACCTCCGCCTCCACCTCCTCCTCCACCGCCACCGCCACCGCCACCGGGACCTCCTCCACCGCCTCCACCTGCACCTGCGCCTCCGTCGCCACCGCCGCCTCCACCACTACAACCACCTCAATCGTCACCTCCACCGCCGCCTCCATCATATAATTCAAGCCCGCAACCACCAGACAATTGGCCGAGAGAGGCCGATAACGGGTCCAATCATAGCCCAAGAAACCTGTCGCCACCACCTCGGGAGCAAATCACTAATACAGGGAAAACGATTGGGCTTTTGTTTGTGGGTATCGCTGCGATTCTTCAAATTGGCGTGGTGGGGTTCTTGGTTTTCAAGAGAAGGCAGCTTCTGAAGCTCTAGGACAGATACGAGAACTGTTCTTGAATTGAAATTTTCGGTTATGTCGGTCTTCGCATCGATTGTTCTATTTCGGCGGCACGCAAGGTTTTTTCGAGATCGAGTTTGGAAGTCTTTACGGAGGCGGCATAAGCATATGTTGTTAAGGGGTTTTTCGAATTTACATTCTTTGGTGGATGATGAGAAAAATATGAACTGCTGCTTGATTGGAGCATCGGGCATTTGTCAATGTGGTAAATGTTGATTGGGATATTCTTTCATCTTGTTCTTTCTGAATTCCTGTTGATTACCTTATCTTATGTCTGAACTACAAGGCTTCTAACTGTTAGCAGAGGAAACCCGTTTTGCCAATGTTGCATGGCTTCCTTAAAAATTTTCTTTCTGCTACTGACAATGTGAATGTTTAACATGTTAGACATCATGGAAGAATTATCATGACAACGTGTAGTGTTCTTTCTTTCCTAAGCCAACCTCAACAAGTAAAATCTGTTTGATTTCAGTTTATGTTGCATTTTACTAGAGAAAATGATGTTCTTCACATCTGTTCATGGAAACAATTTATACCTGTGGCATGGATTTCTGTGGCTTTGTGAGTTCACCATCCAATTGATTTTGCATATACTGCTTGTTCAGAAAGGGCAACAGATCTAGAATTCAATTAAAGTATTCAATTACAATGACCCAAGATTCTCGTATATCTCTGGCCTAAAACTATCAGATTTGCACACCTTTTTATTGTTGGCCGAAGCTGTTCTATTCTTTAGTTGATTGCGTCCTTGAGGAAAGATGCTTTCTTTATTCCACTGTTCTGTTTTGTTATGCAGCTTACATTCATTACAATTTACAACCTCTGTTAGAATCCCTCGTATATAATACCCGCCAAGTCCTTTTGTATTTCGAGTTTTGAGCTAATTCTTAAGTTGAACTGTGAACTCTCTCTTGTTCTAACAATAGTCAACTCAATTGTCATTTGACGTGCAGTCTTCCGAAACTCATAACTTAGTGGTAGTTTTTTGTACTCTTCCCACATACACGTGAAGGAATCATCTTCCTTTATGAATTATGGCAAATGGATCATTGTCTTTCGCATGTAAAGGCTTGAATCATCCCTGTGATTAGGGGCGTCAAATCATGTCCAAGTTAGATTAATGGATCGTATCACATGTGATTATGGGTGTCAAATCATGTCCGAGTTAGATTAACCGATCGAATTACATATTACCACATGACTGCGATTCATTATATGCATCTGGTTTGGAGTTATAAAAATTACGTCTTTGTTATTTTATGGTTGGATTGTTTTGGCACCTGTAGCTGGGGGAAAGTTCGGAACCTGATGTTTGGCATCAGTGATATCAATCTTGAAAGACCTGGCCGGATATCCGGTTATGCAGACGGACATCTGCTCTTATAATATCCAGAATGTGTTGGATATCCGCCCGGATATCTATTTGCATCCAGGTCTGGATCCGGATGAGAACATTCTTGCTTGGGGATGTAATTTTCCAAGTTTGCGATGTAGGCTCTGCGAGTCCTGTCTTTTCTGCCAAATTACTAAGGTGGTTGATCAGAAAAATTTAAACCCAAAAATTTGTTCAATCCCAAAAGGTCTGGAAGTGAGACCTCCACAAAGTTATAATCATGGCTTCATAACTGGAGTCCAAATTATCATAGCTTTTCTTTACCAGTTACAAAACCACAACTTTTCTTTAAGGCAGGCCGAAGATAATTTTGAGTGAAATAGTAAAAGAAAAAAAGGTAGGTTGTAAGTTGTAACAATTGTCTATTGACTAAGTTATCATATTTCTATACAAAACAAGCTTTGTAATGGTACACGAAAAAAATAATATAATTCCAAACTTATATAAAATTATATATTGTCAATCAGATCTTAGTATGACTATGATGTCCCAAATATTTTTATGTTTTTAATTGTTTTTAAACAGAAAAAAATAAAAGTTTGCCTATAAGAGACGATAGGTTAAGACCTAGTCTCGATAGCAAGTAAGAGTCTTCCATTACATCTTATCTCATTGCTCCTTATCTCAATGTCAAAACATCACAAACACGAAAATCATTATTTAAATATTACATGTTTTTCAAATTTCTAAACAAAACACAAAATTAAACTAATTTAATATTTTCAAATCTTAAAATAAAAATTATATTTTAATAATATTTTTACTTAATGATATTTTTATTCAACTTTTTTCACTCATTTCTTAAATCTCTAATTCTATAATACATCTTAAATTAAACTATTTCACTATTATTTATAGATTATCTTATTTTATCTTATTATTCAAACAAGGCTTTAGCTCATACACAACGTCTATTGGTTAGTTCTAAAGATTTGAAGAGGTAAAATATGTTAGGTTATCTCATTTCTCATATTGGCATGTAGGCTCATCTAAGGTCGGTCTTTGTGTTTGAGCGACTGTGCTAAGATTAATATAAAAAAGAAAATATGTGCGGGGTGATGGTGGTGGTGACTGGTGAGGGCTGATCTTGTGGGGGACCGTGGCGGCATACGTGTCTAAAGGCGGATGGGATCGGATCTTTTCACACATAAGACGATATGTACCTTGAGAAGTTGATTCTAAAGTTTAATTTCAAAACAAGCTGCATTGAATTTGGCGTGAAATAAGAAAATAAATAAATAGAATATCTCTCGATAAAATTAGTACAATGATCATTGATCCAAGTGTATAGGTCAATCAAAATTCAAATATACATAAAACAATACGCATGGCCATTATGGGACGTGGCTAGAGTGAACTCAAAGTGACGTATTGAGATCAAATAAAAAGAAGAAAAAAAGAATATTAGTCGAGGACTCTTTCCATTGGATATATCATAATATGCAAGAAGGATTCAAGGCAATACGTGAAGATTTTTATTTATGATCAGCAACGACTCTGCCTTGAGCGGCCGACGCATGAGAGTTATTTTTTTCTAAAAATATTCTAAATAATATCAATCCATTTTATAAGTGCATGATTGAAGTTGCGGTGTGAAATATTATTTATAATTTAAAACTTAATATAAGAAGCTGTACTACTAAAAAATTATTTACTATTTGAAATTTATATATTGAAAATATTTCTTAGAGTTAGTTATGGTATTTTTTTAAAATATATAGTTATTTGTACGTACTTTTTGATAAAAACTCTAATTTAATATTTTTTGAAAAAATTAATTTTTTAACTTTTTTAACCATCTTAAGTATTTTTTATAAAATTATTAAACATGTCATTTTTTTTAAAAGTATTTTTAACTACTTACAAATATTTATTAAGATTTAAAACACAATCCTGAATAAGTACTAAGTAAGATGAGGGTGAAGGCTAGGTACATATATAGTATGCAATATTTAATTTCCTTCTATAATGATTTAACTTTAACATCAATTAATTATAAACTCATGTGTGACTTTTAACTTTTCCTTAAATCGTTATTAAGTCTCGATTTAATGACCCAATGAAGACCGTCGAAGATCTAAGGGAGCTCTACGATCGATCAAGCTTAAATTTTCTGGGATTGTTGCAAGTGATCCTCCGATTGTGCAACGCGTGCAAGCTCTTGGCCTAGTGATCACCAGAACTGAACTGCAAGCCGTTGATCTTTTTCTATTTCTTTTGTAGCGCCGCTGTGCGAATTGATCATAGGATTATATATCATCTTCATTACAATACACACGTACAGGCTGGGACGGAATTATAATTTGAAATTTGAAATATAAAAATATGTGAATATATATAATTTTTTTTTTGCACATAATTATGTATAAAATTAATAATATGTTATAAAATTGTATACAAAAAATATATCTCTATAAATCATATATTTTTTTAAATTTTTGCAATTTGTTAAAGACTATTACAAAAAAAAAAAAAAAAAAAAAGGAAATGAACAATGTTCCAAATCTGTTGAAGATGATGAAAAAGAGGGGATCTTTAGGAAATTTTATTAAGATAAATTTGAGGACAAGAAAGATGCAAATGATAAAATTCATGATGAGGGTAGCTTGCAGAAGATTGTTTCGTGCGCACCCTGAAGATTCCAAAACTAATGCAGATAATTAAATTAGCAAAGGTGGTAGGTAGCTTGCTTCAAAATAGTCCAGGAATTGAGAGCTGAGAGTTTTTTCAGCAAGAAGTTTAGGGATGCAACCGTATGGTGGAAGACTTGGAACTGTTTGGTTCAAAGAAGCACAAAGAGGTTTGTTCAGAATTTATATAATTTATATGTTTTCCTTTTGATATGGATGCATGGCCTTCACTTTTTCAGCATTCTATTTTGTCAAAATTGTATTGACATCCACGGATAATGTATATTTCTCAATTCCTGTTTTTAGGTCTTGTAGTTGAAGAATGTTATCAATAAGAAATTTCCTTAGATTCACTTATGAAAAATAAATTTCCTTACATTCAATTAAATTCTTTAAAATATAGTGAAATTGTATATCAGATAGTTTAGACACTCAAATGCAATCTGAATCCCAAAATAACCTATTATATTCCTGTTTTTATATATGGCTTCATCGTGTTTCCATGTATAACTTTATTTTGTATAGTTGCAGACGATCTGTGCTTTCCATTTTTGCAACTGTACAAGATCAAGTAATATACGAAAACACGATCAATCCATAAATAGAATGAGGGATATGCATAATATCTTCTGCTACTACACAAAATCAAGTTACACACAGTACGAGAACTTGAACATTCAAGCCAATGTTCAAACCGGTTCAAGAGTTGTGCCTACTTTGGCCAAACACTATCACTTTCTTTGCTTCTTTTTGGATAAGAAACCACTATCACTTTTGAGGGGTATTAACATATATATAACAGGCGTTTGGTTATAAAAGAGTAATATATTATGTCAAAAATAAAAGTATTTTACAAATCAATCAACGTGATGATCATAATATTATATATTGTTAAAATTTACATTTTTTCTTTTATGCATTATATTATTAATCGAAATTTATTTTTTTATAAAAATTATAAGAAAAAACTTCTTTAATTTCCCTTCTGATTTAACAATATGATCTATTTATGAAGCAAACCGAACTCATTTCTTCATAGTACAGCAAAAGCACATGATACCACATCTCATGAAGACAAGATCATAAAGGAAGAGGATCATGAGGAAGACACTCAGGATAGACAAATTGCTTTTTTTTTGTTTTTATAAGAAATTAATGTTTAAATCAATCTTTGATCTCTTTTTCACTGTCACTGATCTTTTATTTGTGAGAATTCTGTTAGTCTAACTGTTTTTTATGCCATTGTCATGTCTAAACGAAGCGTAGATGAACATGTTAATGCACTGAAATAGGTTATCTTCTCAGAAAATAAGTCTTCTGTTGTTTTTAAATACAGGAAAGATGGCGTTTGGGTGGGCCACCTACTTGCTGGATATTCCTTGCCGATGGAAGATCCCAGCCTGTCAAAAGTAGAAGAACATGCAAAAGAGATTTGGAGGGACTTGGTGGGAGTCAATTAAAGCTGCATTTGAGTTTGTACAGTAAAAGTTCTTAGATATGAATGATCTGCAAATTTTTCTTATTCTGGTCAGACATGGTGTCCCTCCACATAGTTTCTAAAAAGTATGAAACAATAGTAGAGGAAATGACTAAACTCAGCTCCAATGTTGAGCTTAGTTAGAAGATACAAGCATGTACTTCATATGCCTTTTCATTTTCATCTAACATTTTCAAGATCTTACAAAACATTTGCATATTATATGTTACTCTTAATCAAAATTATGTTTACATTCCTATGTGTATTTCTAATTAAATTTTTAATTCCTAAGCAAACGTGTTTAACATGTTATTTCTACCTAGTATATATATATATATATATATATATGCATGGGAGTAATACGGCCATATGGCCCGAACCAATCATCCTAATAAAGAGCAATCAACGGAAGAACACTTTTAGAGAGAATAAGTTATTTTTAAAAACCCAAACTCCACACCACCCCCCCCCTCCCCAAAACGATATCGTTTTGATTGGGGTTTTTTTTCTCCCCCCTCTTATTCTTTTATTTTTCCTACTGATACCCTGGTGGTTTCACTTTCCTGCTTTTCACCCATATGGCACGTGGCCAACTAGTTGAAGTCAGTCACTATTGTTTTTCAAATCTTCTACCCAACACCACTATTACTAAACCCCCGAACGTAAAAAAAATGGTGTCGTTCTATATTTTTTAGTATGTCAAAACATTTAGAATTTTGCATTATATTAAAATCGAAAAATCGAACCAAGATCAGACCAAAATTGATAAAATCAATATTACTAATTTTAAGAAATAACCGATGCGTAATCGATTTTAAAAAATATAAAACTGGTAGAACATGTTCAGTTCTAAATTTTATCCAAAATAAAACAAGTTATATCTCTACTTTTGACTATCTATTTAAATCAAATCAAATTGTAACCCTAATTAGGGTTTTCAACCAAAGTCTTATTCTAAAGATATTTTAAGGCCGTTTGAGAGAAAATTTCTTAGAGAATTTTTCTTATATTTTTATACACTTGCGAGTGTGATTTTGCTTAAAGTTTGAGAGGATCGATGATTGGATTTTAGTTATTAGAGGTTTATGAAAAAAATGCAATAGATTGAAGATCGTCAGAAGTTCTAACTGCTATTGTGATAGAAAACAAATGGATAATTTGTTTGGTCAAGTAAGAGTGTCTAATTGTAAAAGTTTTGTAATATGAAAACTTTGATTGTAATTGATTTTAATCTAATAAAATTGATTTTTTTAGATTTGACTGTCCCATAAGATTTTATCTTTAAAAAATTCTTCAAAAAATTTTCCTTCATAATCAATTATTATGATATGTTTGATTATTGATTTATTGCATATATTTAACTATTTATATATTCACACCATTAAAATTTAAGAAAAAATTGGTAGATAGTTTTCGACCATATTGGTGTACATAGGTACGTACACAGCGATAACAATTTTCTTTGCCAATGTCTTTCGAAAAGATTGAACCTTTCAATGAAGTTAATGCATGTAATTTAGAAAGATAAAAAAAAAAAAAAAAAAAAAAAATTACTCACCATTCTCACATCACACACTACACATAATTTTTTTTATTTTTTTTCCTAATCAAATATTTTTTCCTTATTTTTCCCCTCATCAAATATCGATCATTTCTCTTTAACACAATCGAGGAATTCGGGGTATTTAATTAAAAGCTGGTATTGGAGCGTTATGTTGAATTTTCAAATTCTTCTCTGAACACGAAGGGTCAGACAGACCTCCTGGTGCTGCTATTTGAGCCAAGTCAATCATTGCTCATGTTATTCGGATATATGGGCGATGGGTCCACGTGCGTAAATGATTTTGGCAGAAAGCACTTCCTATATGTGTGTGTGAACATATATGTGTGTGTGTGTGTGTAAAGTTGCATGATTGCTGCCCATTATACATGTAAGAAGTTGGGGAACCCAAACGCAAGTCAAGATGCATGCCTCCATTCAAACAAGCAAGTCTACAGATAATCTTCCCAAACATGTTTCTTTAGAGAGAACAGAGAAGAAGGAAATATTTATCAAGAAAGCAAAAGACAAAATGCTTATGGGACCCTACCTTATTCACCAACAGTACCTTTCGCCAAATAAATCTCTCTTACTCAAAAGATGCTGGTAGTGGTATTGACCCACCAACAAGGACTATTTTGGCCACAATCAAAATATCCAGTATTCAGACCTTCAATCATCTGCAACGAAGATTTTTTATTTTTTATTTTTATTTAAAAAAAAAAGATAAATATATTGTAAAATAAATTGGTACAAGAGGCAAAATATAAAGAAATAGAGGGGAAATAATTGTGAGATGAACATACCAGCAGGGAGTCTAGAATTAGATGCTAGATCAAGCCATGAATCTGTGTTCTTTGGTGGCCACTCTCCAAAAAATTGGTGCAGTGGCTTCTGGACTTCTACATTTTTCTCAGTTTTAACTACTCCCGGTGACTTGAAATCGGTACCCAGAACAAAGCAATGTTGCCCTTGATGCTGCTTTGCACTATCATGAGAAAGGCTTTGAAACTGTGTGTGGGAATAGGAATCCATGGTTAATGATCTCTGATATGGATCAGATAGTCTTCTGGAAGTCCCTGAAGATTCCGGGAAGAAAGCTTTCTCATCCACACTCTCCTTTGCTCCATGAAAAAAACTATTTGCACCAACAGTCACTAATTATAAAAGCTCAAAAAAAGTAGTAAACTTTTCTAATTTTCTTTCCTATTACACAAACCTGTAATCTTTATCAGCCTGAGAATAAGATCTAGAGTCCAAAAATAGTTGATGGGTAGTGTTATTTTGAGGTAACAGACCAGAAACAGGAGGTCTAGAGGAGGAGGAATTTGAATAAAGGAAGGGATGAAGAGTACTGGCCTCATGGTAAGGATGATGATGCTGATGATGATGGGGATGGGTTTCAGAGAAAGTGGAGGTTGTGGGAATAGTAGTTGTGGTGTTTGTTGTAAGGTTTCTGTTGATTGATGAGACGGTTGGTGAAACATTTGTTGTTGCTGTTGTTGTTGCAGTTGAGGTAACTTCCACAGGCTTTCTTGAACGGTTTCTGCCTCTGTTCATGTGTCTCTCACAGTACTTGGAATCTGGGTATGCTTCTTTTGAGCACCTCCATTTCTTCCCATCTGTTCTTCTGCACCTCCCTGGCTCTGGGTCTACTTTTCTGCCATATCCCATTTCATAACATTCCCAGGAAACTGCAGCACAGATTCACACCCAAACACCGAAAACTTATTTTTCCACATATCAATTATTGATACGGTAAAAACCATGAAATTGAAAACTCAAAATTTAAATTATAAAATAAAACTAACTAAATGAGTCTTATAAATAAAAAAAAATATAAGTAAAACTGAAAGTACATAATCGTAATCGTATTTAATGTTAAACCAGTCTTAACGAATATAGCTATGAGAATATGATTTGCATGCTTACTGGGACGGTAAGGGAAGAGCCTTGAGGAAATTGAAGAATCCAAGCTTCTTTTGACACTATAGAGGAGATCGGGTGGGATAGGGATTCCTGCAACCATGTATTTGAATATAAGAGCTTGGTGTTCAAGTTCTTGCCACTGTGTTGCTGTGAAAGGAGACCTATTTCTTGCATTTAGATTCATCATTTTGGAAATAGAAACAAAAACAATGACCAAGATGCAGCAGAAGAAGAAGAACAACAAGGGGGAAGAAACTTGGGAGATTTTAGAGACACAGGGAAAGAGGTTTTGTTTTTGTTGGGATGATAGATTTACTTTTAAAGGGTATTTTTGCAGTGTTCACTGGTTGCAGAATCTTTCTCTACATGGATAAAACTAATGGCTCTGACCACACTGCTGCTGCTGCTCTCTCTCTTCCCTGAGTGAGTCTGCTCTGTTCTTATTACTCAGAACCTCTGTTGCTTCTGCTTCTGATTCTGCACTGCGGCTACCTTTGTTGTCTCTGACACTTTCACAGAAATCTATAAACAAGCAAGAAGAAATTAAATTCAAAAGGAAAGGATACACAATATTTTTTATAATACTTTATATTACATATATTTTAAAATAAAAATATTTTTGTGAAGTTATTTTAATTTTATAAAATACTTTATAAAAATATCTCTTTTTACAATATTATTGTATAATATATATAAAATATGTTGTATGCTTAAATTTTTTAATTTAAAATAAAGTTTAGTTGATGCACCTTTGTTTTTTCTCTCCAAATCACGGTCCTGGAAAAGCGTGCCATGAGATTACGCGAAGCTGCAACGTGTAGTGGATTTTGCAATGTCTTCTGTAAAAACTTCTTTTTTTTTTTTTCCTTTTTCCTTTTTCTTTTTTCCTTGTATTTTCTGAGCTATTGTTACTGTAATTTGGAGTGAGAGAACGACGTACATGTTATTTTCTTTTGCCAACTAAATTTGCAACGATCAAAGTTGAGAAATACACAGGGCGGTGATCAGCTTAGCCCTAGTAGTTTCTTTCGGTAAAATTTTGTCGAGTTCACTACTAATACTCACTTGCCTAATCTCATATCAGAAGCGAAGAAGATATGGCGAATTAACATTCCACTTTTGTGGAGCGAGGGCAACTTTTATTTTGGGACACGGATTAGGTTGGGAGTGTGGGGTACGATATGAAAGTATTTTTATAAATTTTTTAAAATATGTCTTGAGATTTATATAAGTATAGAGTAAAATTTTTGTCACTCGTTCTCGTAGATGTAGGTATGTTATTGAACTACGTAAATCTTTATGTTATTTTTCTCTTGTTTTTCCTTTCAATTATTTCATATATTCATCGTAATTGTTGCATGATGACAACACCATACTATTATCCTATTTTCATTTTACTAAATAAAATAAAATGTATCACATTTATCATAATTGAACGATAATATATTGTATACTTCTTTATAATTCAATAAAAATGAATGAGTCACATTTTATTTTATAAGATGAATCATAAGATGAGAGTGTGATATATATCATTATTTGTTTTTGTTTGGTAAGTTTTGAGATCAATAGGGAGCTTAAAACTTAAAAGTGCTGTTAGAGGGAAGAAAACAACCCGGTCTGACATGAGCCCTATCAAGTTTTCTTGGTGTAAAACTCTTTTTTCTGGAGAATTTAATGGCCAACTTTTACCTTAAGATTTTAATATAATGCTTATAAACACTTAATACTAATCATTTAACTGATTTTTTTTTTCACTTAATATTCTTATAAGATTTTACCATAGCAAGAACATTGGGTTGGAAGGTAACTTTTATTCTTTTCATTTCTTCTGAGTTCATCGACGCAATCAAGAGACTGTTGGTTAGAGGGAGGTTTGGGTTTGTCTGTTAGCGATTGAAATCACTTTTCTTCCTTTAGTGAAAGTCTGCAGAAGGTGTCAGAGAACTGCACTCTGAGGTGAGGACTGTTCCCATTCTGCAACTCTGCTCCCAAAACACATGCCCCCTACTTCAACTTTATTGTGCTCCAATTAACAAGACTTTCATTCATTAACCCAAATATTTCCTCTTAAGTATCTTTCCTTTGAGCGCATCCCTTTCCATATTAGTTCTGGTCTTCTTTCCTTGTGAAGCACTTGTTGGCAGAGTGGGTTGCAGTTTTACACTGCAGGTCTAAAAAGCTCACCACCTGAGAAAGCTGGCTGAGAAAGAGAGTTTTGACTGCAATAGTTCTCCTGGGTCAGAAATGTGACCTCAAGGCGTGGGGTTTGCATCTTCTTTAGAGAGAGAGAGAGAGAGAGAGTGGGAGGGGGGGGGATGTTGAAAAGTGTGGGTTTTGCTAAAATAAAAGACTGAAACATATGTGCTGTAATACCTAAGAATTTACACTGTTCTACCTTATTGTGTGTAGGATTATTTTACTTCTTGTATCTCAGACACATTGAAATCTTGCTGCTGCTTCTGTTCAATTTGCTTGCAAGTTGCAGGAGTTTCTTCCTCTTTTTTCCTAGCAGATTGTCTTTTATAACTAATAATTTTTTCGTATTTTTTGTGCACTCTACTAATATGATTAGTCAAAATATTTATTTTACATTAAAATAAGTGATGCGGTCATTCACATTAGTAGAATGCTCAAAGAATACGTGAAAGTGATTGTACATCTTTTGTATTTGCTTAGCTTTTTTTTCATTTCAAACATTATTTTACTGAAAAAGACTTTGTTGGTATAATCTAATAAATAACTTTCCATTAATAGTCATAAATCTATTCATTGTTGTGGTGCATCATGTTGTAAGTTTTTTTTTAAAGTACATGAAATCTAATATATTACATTTGAAGAATTAAATTCTACAACCAATAAACAAAAAAAGCGGTCAGAAGTTAAAAACCAGAAAACATGGAGGGTGCAGTGTGCTAATGTAATACTTCCAAATTACATAATCGAAAAGATACATATCCTCCATATCTTGTAATTCAACTGATTTAAAAATTTCAGACCAAGTTCCAAAAATGGGTCGTGAAGAAGCAGAAGAAAATGCAGCTCCAATGAATAAAGGACAAGTTGACAGTTGAATTCAAGATCACTGCAATATCAAATGATGGTTTTCAGTTTGCACTAGTGAATGCGCAGAGACTGAACATAAATTGGGCTATTTATAAGCATGATGGAGACTTACAGAAAGATACGTTATGGCTGAGATAAATGAATGCGTCCAACTACTTGACAGAATCATGAATGTCTAATATGAATGAATGTGCAGAAAAATGAAAATACACTTAAATGCTCCTGGATAAATATTAATTAGGGTTCAATTTTGCAGAAAAATAAACTTCAAAACCCAACAAGTTCAACACTTGTATATCTCCAAGTCCTTACCTTTATGTCTCGATTTTTCCAATCACAAGGAGAGCTTCATGGGATTAAAAGGGGGTGATTCTGTTATGATTTTCGTGTAAATTCCCAGTTTTTACGCCAAAAGAAAAGGAAAAAACGGGAGGAAACGACTCATACTTCAAGCACAAAGTACAAAAGGGAGAATGTAATTTCTATAAAAATCTGTTAACAATCTAATAGCCAGTCTTTTAAAAGGAGTTCTTTAAAGCAATCAACGTTTATTAATGTGATAATTTAGTGATATACTGTATACAGAAGAGAAGCACTTCAGACAGGATGGGTGTGAAACTATTTTTCCCACCCACCATTATGAAAATGACACATAGGCATTCTAATAAGAAATAAAATGGATCAGTATGCACTCTAACTTCTCTCACTCTCCTTTTTCTCCCTTTCTCATTCGATGACTCTTCACACCTCTCCCTCTTCGTTCTCTCTCTCTCTCTGACTCTGAGAACAAGGTTCGCATGTATTTGGCACTGGAAGAATGCTTTTTTTTTCTTGTAATGCTTGTAGATATGCTTTGATTGCTTGAACGTCCTTTTGGCCGATACCCACCCAAAAAGAGAGCTTTAGATGGCTTCAAAATCCATTCACATTGGAGTATCGACCAACACTGAGTGTGAATATTTGTGAAAGCGAGAAAACCAAAATTACATAGGATAATTTGCATTATTTTGAATTTTATATAACGAAGCTGTGTCTTTAATTGATTTCTTTCTTTTTCTCTTTATATTTTTATTGTCACTTGGTTTGTGATGAAGAATCACAAGTGGAAGCTATTCTCAAGAGGCTTCTTGAATGACAGAATTTTGAGTGTCACGCGAGCTTAAGAGAGAACTGACAACAATGGAGATAAAGAGAGGCGGATAGCAACTGGGGGTGAAAGAGAGATGTGAAAAATTAGGAATTTCGGTTTGAGAACTAGAAGAGAGTGCTTGAGGAGAGAGACAGAGAGAGAGAAAGAGAGAGAGGACATGAGAGGGAGGGACATAAAAGAAAAAAGAAATGATAAACCTACAATACCATTTATAACAATTTATAACACGTGTAGTAAAGTAAGGATATTTATATAAAGTGATGTCAATTTTATAAGATAGGTTATAGAAATATTCTTATTTTATAATTTATGTTGTGGAAGTGTTGTAAAATGTGTTGTGTGTGTATTATTTTTTGAAAAAGAAAAAAAAAAAGCCAGCCTTCGGGTGAATGCAGATTAGAAAAGAAGAGAGACGAGTTGGAATGTATGTGGGTGTATTTTACTTCTTACTAGAATGCTTACGTGACCTTTTTTATTAGTTGGTGTGAAATTAACTTGCACACCTATCCTGTTTGAAGATTTTTTCTTTACGGAACTATAAAAAGGTGAAACGTTTTGTGATGCAGATGCAGTAGTTTGTCCATTCCGAGTGATCGGTCTGAAATTTGTCCATTTAGAGTCTTGCTCTGACCCAGAAGACATATGCTTTTAACAATGGATAATGATGCATTCCCTCTACATTCCATTGGAAATTTGAGACCTTTTACTCTGCAGTCTGCACCGCTTTGAACTGTGGGCAAATCCAAGAAACACCCATACTGCTGGACGCGACACTGATTACAGCATTGGCTATGAAGATAGTGATTCGAATTGGCTGGTTGCTGAGATTTTTTTTTTTTTTTTTTTGGTCTTTATATTTCGGCCTTTAGCAAGTTTTGATCCTTTTTACCCACATTCGAATTGGGGTACACAGAAGATGAGAAGTACTAAAGCTTACAAGTTGTCGGTTATGAGTGTTTAAGCATGTCTAGCACTGGTTTGCATGTTTAATGGGAGTATTTTTTACAATACTTGGGATATTTTCTTATTGTTGATATGTAAATCTCAAAGTGTTTTGATTGTTTCTACGGTATTTCTTTGTTAAAAGTGAGAATTTTATTAATAAATTTAAGGAGGAGTCACTATTGAACATGTAACTACTATCTCTTTCTAAAAATAAAGTTGTTTTGGCGAAAAGGAATGTTAAGTATGTTCACACAATGCACAAGAATTGCATAACTATTTTGGAAAGAAGTAATAGTTACTATTAAAAATTAGTTTTTCTTGCGTATTTTATGACAGTAAATATCATTTTTGTTTGGTAAAATATAATATTCAAGATCGATAAAAATAATTTAATAATCTAATGTGTCATAATAAGTCTGTGAACTCTATTTTTATAACAAAAATTTTGTAAATCAAACATTTCTGTTGGTCCAAAGGAACCGGAAAACTTCCAAGTTTAGGGAAGTTTAGACTTTAGATTCATGCAACATGCTGTGCAAGAAATCTTAGTACTTGGGTAATTTCTGCAATCCCAACATCACTTCCATGGCTGCCATTTGAAGGACAAAGAATTATTATCACTTCCGGCATATTTTTGCTTGATGACTTACAAATAAAAAGATTGAGATGAGTTCAAGAAAATTTATAAGAAAGAAGAAGAATCAGAATCAGAATCAGAATCTTCACGATGACATAAAGCAATTTGAGAATTACTTGTTCACTAGAAAAGAAGGGGAGGTTTCTATCAATCGTATTGGTGTTAAAAGAAAAGAAAAGAAAGTATGGATAGCCTTTCAGGGCTAGGCCACAGAGGGTGTTTACCAATGAAATGGGCAGCAAGAGAGTGAGTTTATGCATTTGGGGAGGCGCATCAAGCATGTGCTAATGGTTTTAAAACGTTAGAAACAGAAAATAAAGCAATGCAGTCTGTTCACGGATCGAATCCCTTCACAAATCCAAGAATTATATGTCTAAATAAGCAGAAAAAAGAAAGAGAATAGTAATTCAAAACTCATGATATTCACATGAAAAATAATGAAAATGCAGTGAATGAACAAATTGGAGAACAGAGAGAATCCAGACTCTGATATCAAAAACTGCCCATAATCCCCCAATAAACCTCCAATGACCAAACAAACTCATTGGTTCCTGAGAGAATCTTAACGCCACAAAGCTGCATCAGACAAGGGCGTCTAATATTCTATTAATGAAGCAGAGTTTGTTGTCTCTTGGCAACTGCCCACGAAATACAGGAGAATAATCAATGCCACCCAATGGACACAGGAGGTACCATTTTCTACTCTCATAGCCAGCTTAAAATAAACACAACAAAGCCCACCATATCTTCCAAGCAAACAGCATGCCAACAATTCAAGAAATGCCCTTTATTGTCCCCTTCTAAAAACGTCTCTGCCAACTGCATTATTTTAAAACTTCTGTAGGATATAGTCACTTTTACATAATTTGTGTGTACTCTACTGATGTAAATAGCCAAAATAATTATTTTATATTAAAAAAAAAAGAACAATCAATCGTATTAATAGAATATACAAAAAAATATTCAAAAATGAAGGTACATAACAAAATTTTGTTATTGTAATGCTTAAAAGGGCAAAAAAAAAAAAAAAAAAAACTGCATTACTCCTATATACATTAAGAAAGTCTGAAACCTTAATGCCTAGTTGCCTACCCTCTGTTTTGGTCAATGATCAAAGCCGTATCCCTTCTTCCCCAACCCCGGGAGAAAAAATAGACCCATCTCCTAGTCTCGTCCTCTTGAACACCCTCTCTGTCGATTAAATGACCATGGAAGAACCAGAACCGAATCCCACCTCAATCATATCCTGGACTGGACCGAAGATTCAGCTTCCTTCTTTCCTTCTTTCCTGGATGATCCATACAACTCCGGTGATATCAACGGCTATCAATGGTGGGATGAAAGTCCAGACGTTGGCCAAGATCTGTTTGACTATAGTGCCATTGCGGCTGCCACCGGCACATTACCTACAAACCCCACCGTTTTTAATCACCCATCACCGGCAAATTCATCCAAGAAAAGAAAAGCTTCAGACAACATCCTTTACAAACAATCCCTAAACCATCTCAGTCCCCAGAAGAATCGGAGGCAGCGGATTACGAACGCCGACATTGGGTTTGCAGAGGTTGAGGAAGTTTTATTATATTTTATTTGTTGCTTAGCCCAAATTCGAATTCCTAATAAAATGCTGTTTAGATTTAGCCTGATTTGAGAGATCAAATTAACATATTAGTGACCGATCTCATCAAAAGTGTTGTTTCTTCCATCAAATTAGTGACCCAATCACACAAAAAGAATCCACAACCCTTTCTATGTTATTTAGATCCAAAACTCTTTCAATATTGTTTAGATTTGTAGTCAAGTTGTCAACATGTTGATCAAATTTATAACTGCCAACCTGTTACAGAATTCTTATTTCTTTACATGCATCACTTCGGAGATTTATGCCCTCATGACTTTTAAGCTTGTTGTCAATAGCAAAAATCATAGTATTCCTTTAAAATTGGTACCCCTTAAGTAGTGAGATCAAGAATTACATGTCACTTTGAAGACAAGAGACTTGGATTTGGATTACTATTACTACTCAACTGAGATGGCACAACTTTGGCAACTCGCCGGAATGAATGCAGATTGCCTTCTCATTAAGGATATTGTACCCAACACTTCGTCTGCAACATCTCCCCGTCTCCTCCTCTGATGCTGAGAGGCCTCATTGCCACGCTAATCTCGATTTCGATGTCTTACAATATAACAATTACATTAAGTCATTTCAGTTTGTGAGATTATTTTTGTGTAATTCCTTTATGACTAAAATATTTTCCCTCAATTTTACTAGCTACATTGCTCATGTAGAGGAACTAAGATCTCTTAAACATATTCTTTTGAATCTGACAACATCGTTAGACATATTAATCATCTTTTGTGTAATCCCCTTGTTTCGTTAGACACCCCAACAAGTAGGGGTGTTCATTCGAGCCGATTTTTTTTCTGCTCCAGTTCGAAACCCGGATATCCAATTCCAATTCCTACCCCATATTAAACTAGATCCGGAACCCATATATTATAAATCCGAATCAATTGGTCCGGATCATGATTTTAAATTCGGGATCAGATTTTAAACAAATAGACTCGAGACAGACAGTAGTCCCCCTTGATTCTGTGATTTTTCTCTCTCTCTCTCTCTAACTTCAAATCCTAGCCTCGTCATCTACATTTGGGTTTAAAATCGCGCCAATCTCCGTCGATTCTAGGGTACACACACACACACTCTCTCTCTCTCTCTCTATGTTTCTGTGGCATGATTTGTGCGTACATAATGGTTTGAGTGTTCGGTTATTTGAGATGAAATGGAGAGTACGCGATTTGAATGTTTGGTTTGTTAGGGTTTGGTATTCTTAAAACAGTTTGTGAATTTTGTCATCAAATGTTGTAAGTGTACATGACAACCACATGAAGAGAAAATACTAGGGTCGTAATCCACAGCCATGGAATTTTTATAGGATAAAAATAAACAAAAAGAAAGACAGGAAACCGGAATTACTTTAGAATTAATGCAATGGTAACATGCAACATAAACCTATTTTTGATATGCACAGAGTGCCTAGGAGAGGGAAACCAATAAAGTCATTTTACAGAGAAAAGAGATGGCACAGAGCACCATTCTTGACCGTCAGCATTTATATGTAAAAATGAGATAAATAAAGCTGGTCACATGGTAAGTTCACCATTGTCTGAAATGATTTATGGATTCGTGATCCTCCATATAAGTCTCTGTTTTATTGTTGGGTTATTGGTGTGTTTTCTTTGGATGGGCATGCATGTATTTTTCCCTCTGTAAGAAGAGAGTTTGCATCTTTGAATTTGAAACTTTGCTTGTAGTTTTCCACGGTTTCTCTGCATTCCTTTATCTATGGATGAATCTGTTGTAGGCATTAATTAGATGAAACTCTCATTTTTCCTTGTTATTTTTTCTCAGCCCACTCGGAGTTAGGTGTTTTGGGTCTTTATGTTAATGTAGTGGAAAAGTTGTTTTCTAGCTAGTATTGTTCAAATATGTTCTCTTTATATTTCAGTATCAGTTTTTGTTAAATAAAAAAAAAACTATAATTTGTCTCTGTTTCCTTATTGTTAAAATTCATCTAAAGTATAGAGTTGTTTTCTAGAAAAAAAAAATGACATGAAAGCATTCTCTTGCTGTATTAAATTTAGTTCTAGCCACCCCATTGAGGACTTGAAATGACAAAGTTGTGCTTGGATTGGTATAGCAAGCAAGGTATAGTGAATGGTTGGTTATTGCCTACCAGATATTATTTGACTTATATGTTGATGGTTATGTTTACTTCTTGTGTGAATGCTATACAATTCTTAGTTCATGTTATTATACATGTGTCTTGCACTTATAATAAAATATAAAAAATATCTGTTGATAATAATAGTTGTTTCTGTAAAATGTTTTAATAATAGTATTTTTTTTAAAAACTTTTTGCTTAATAAAGGTGGATATAATTTATATATGTGTTTTGGGTTGTGTATGAGTTATTTACTATATGTGTGTTTGATTATTATCATTATTATTATTATTATTATTATTGTGGTTGTGATTACTCAATAACAGATGAAATAAGATTCTGTGAGTTGTAATGTTGATACAACTCAACAATTTGGTAGTGACTTTTCTATTCCAATGGATGTGAAGGAGTATGATAATCGTCTTACCCTTTCATCTATACATACATAAAATCCTACTAGTTCCATCTCTCCTGTACTAGAAAAATTTGAAAAAATACCTAGTAACAGATTAATGACTCGGGATAACTTTAATAGAGTGGAACCTATTGATCCCAATGACCTAAAATCTAAGTGCAATTGGTGTGATAAGGAATACAAGTGTCACTACAAGAATAGCACTTCCTCTATGAGAACTCACCTTTTTAATTGTTTAAAATCTCTTTTTTTTGCTCCAAAAAATACTTTTAATAGTAAAAGGGATGTAGAGGGAATGATGTGTAGCCCACAAGTTTTATTGAACTTCAATGCAAAATAACTTAGGGTGTCAACCGCTAAGTTCTTTATTAAGTGTGAATTGCCTTTTAGGCTTGTGGAGAATGAAAGATTTATTGAGTACATGACTGCCTTAGAGTCTCGGTTTACCTTGCCATATCGAATCATTCTAAAACAAGATTGTCTTAAGCTGTATAATGAAGAGAAGATACAGCTGAAAAATTAGTTGGATGGTTAAAAAATCTGTCTTACCACCGATATTTGGACGTCGGTACAAAATCTAAACTACATATGCAATACTGTACATTTTATTAATTGCCATTGGAGATTGCATAAGAAAATATTCAACTTTTGCCTAAATCCTGACCATAAGGGCAATATTATTAAGAGAGTGTTAGAGTCGACATTATATGGATTTAGTGTTAATAATATTTTGACTATCACAGTTGATAATGCTAACTTAAATGCTGTTGTTATTGATTACATGAAGAGAAGAATAAAATATAATAGTCGTACAATATTAGATGGTGAATATCTTCACATGAGTTTTAAGTTAGGAACCTAAGCACCGAAACACTCTCCTTAGCTCAACTCCACTGAATGATTTATGTTGATGTGTGTTTTGTATTGTGAGACCCTTTCAACATAAATTAAGAAAATATTATATTTAATTTTTATGTTTGATCACAAAATCCGAGATCACATCTTTGTTGATATTTAGCTTGAAAAACCTGAAGTTAACTACCAAAATCACATATGTGTTGATATTTGCAAGTTATTGTCAAAATTCTGTAAGTGTTGGATTACAATTTACACCAACTTATTTCTATCTTTCCAGTGAAGTATGAGGCACGACTTGAGAATGGAACAGTTTTCTCCAAATTTGAGAAAGGCGTGGAGTTTAATGTAGGTGATGGTAAACTCAAATTGTAGAATATTGAATACCAAATACCCAGTTTTCTTTTAAGCTTTACTCAATTTAATCAACTCCAAAAATGTCATATCTCATTTTCTTCTAACCTGTCTGGTCGAGTTCTCTATATTACTGCTTGTTGATTTGCCTTTTATTTTTAATCTAACTTGTATTACAGGAGTAGAAATGGCTGCAAAAACAATTTGAGAAGACAGAACAGATTATAATCCTGGATTGATGATTCGTTATTTATGGAGCTTTGGACAGAGTCAATGAACATAAATTTTCACTTTTTTGGTCTTGATCACCTTGTAATTCTGCAGTGTTTTGTAATGAACAGAAAAAAATATTAGTAGTATGTGTTTTGTAATGTTCTAAGCAAGTTAGTTCAAATAATGTAATAGTAGTGGATTTTTTTTAGTTAAACACTTAATTAGTTGTTTACAGCTTTAACTATTCATAACATAAATTTAATTTTACATTTTGATATATTTTTTTATCATTATGATCCATGAATAATGATAAAAATATAGGATTTTATATAATAAAAAATTCACTTTTTAACATTACTTCTTAAAAAATTATAACGAAATAAAAGATTTTTTATAAATATTTTCATAACAAATTTCTCTGCAAAAAGATAATAATACAAGCTTAAAAAAAAAAAAAAGTTTTAAAATCCGAAAACCAGACGGATCTGGGGTCCAACCTGAATCTCAATCCGGACGAATTCGAGTTGAAGTCTAAACCGCTTTTAGACTTTTGGTTCCGGGCCAAGTTGACCCAAATTCTTGGTCTGAAATCTGCTTGAACACCTTTATCCATTAGTCAGGATACTAAATACTCATAAGAAGTGAAAGACTTACAACTATTCTACAATTATTTTACAATTTTTTTAATATTTAATTTTTTTAAAAATTTTTAATTTTACTTAATGATTAAGAATGTGAATATTAATAAATTTATATATTTTATATTTTTTTTTAATGATTAAGAATGTTAAAAAAATATATTTTAAAAAATGATAAAAAAAATTGAATACACTGAAAGTTGTAAATGAGCAGTTAAAAGCCATACCCTTATCACTACTCAATTCTAATAGGAGGACAAATCCTTGCCGTACTTTCCGAAGGGAGGACTGAGGCTGAAGACAATATAACTAATTACAGAATATATTGTAATGGAATGAGAAATTCCAGCTTGTTCGTATTCTAAAACATCTAACAATTTTCCGAGAGGGAGAGAGTTTGAAAATCACTTATATTCACCTCAGTCCACTGCTGCTACGATTGTCAAACCCCTGCATCTGTTTAGGGAAGAAAATGTGTCTTTCAACAGACTTTTGTCCTTTCCTTTTTTTTTTTTCCTGGAAACTAATAAGTGAATGATAATAAGATGGATCATTCAGCACTTTGATGAACACAGTAATAAATCGATATATATTTTCTGTACATGCCCATATGCTACATATATATATATATATATATATAGATATAGATATAGATATAGATATACAAGAATAGTCTATTGTCACTAGTATCGTATATAATATAAATATAAAAAGGGAGAAGAAAATAAGGGTCAACTTCTCCATCCAACCCTACTGCTGGCAGCAAGACCAGTGCTGGACATATTCAGCCCACCATCATACATTCGCTGAATCTCTTCCCTGTACTCTGTCAAAGACTTGTTGGGAATGGCTGGGGTTAACTCCACCACATCCCCCATCTCCAACTTGCACCTCAGATCACTCACAGGCTCATTGTTCAGTCTTGGCCTCAATTCTTCCTTCAGGGGGAAACCATATGGCGTCCATCTTGAGCCTCCTCGTCCAGCTCTTTCCAACAAATCCAATATCGTCAAGTTTGCAGGAAACTCATGCACGGACATCTGCAATATTCAAACAAAAGCTTGTCATGGAGACATCAACTCACGCATGATGTTCTTCTAGTTGTTTCTTTGTTTACAAGATAAACATTACAAAGGTCGGATAAAGCAGATAATAAGCACCAATAGCAGAAGGATCAATATGCATACAGAGAGATCTGGAAAAAAACTAAATAAATAAATAACAAGCCACTAAATCCAATTTGGGCCAAGTTGGATAAGACTAAGAATCACGCCAAAACCACATCTAGTCAACATTTGACCGTTCATATAAAAGACCTAACTAGTCATACAATTGTTTTTTTTTTTTTTTTAATCCTAGATTCATACCTTGCATAAAAGCAGAAAAGGAAAACAAGCATACGGGTGGTGAGAAGTGAAAATTCAGACACACACACACACCTTATCATTCTCAATCATGATCACAAACACAGGCCCATTTTGGCCACAGTGCGGCTTGTATGAACATGAGCAATCATCAGAATGAGAAGGGAATGTGCAGGGCGGCCTTATCGATTCAGCATAAGCAATGGATGACCGGTCTTTACTCATTGTCTCACACTGCCAGGTGACGACCCATCGAGCCCACTCAACCATCTGAAGCACAAATGAAGAATATTTGCAGTCGCCTTCCTTGTATCTCCAATGAGCTGCAAAGCCGAATTCAGCCTGCAAATGCATCTCCATCGTCCGAATCTGAACTTCAAATGGAACCAGGCCTTCACCCATCACCACCGTGTGCAGAGACTGATACCTATAAGTTATGAAATCAAATTTAAGAAGCAATTAAGGTAAACTAGAGCACACAACTGCCTCTAACCCATTACATACCCATTAATCTTGGGATGATTTATGTAGTCCTTAAGCTTTCCAGGTACTTCAGTCCATAACTGGTGAATAACTCTCAAGGCTTTATAGCAGTCTTCCTCATTGTCAACAATCAACCGTAACCCATGAATGTCATGAATCTCATCCATGACTAGCTTCTTTCTGCAAAGGAAAGAGCCTAATATAAGTAATGTGAAATTGACTTTTAAATAATTAAAAAAAAAATTATAACTAGTGGAATGACCATATGACTAATAATTTCCTCGAGCACATTCCGCAACACAGTTAGACTTAGTAATATTTTAAGCAAAACAAAGCCTGCGATTCCCTTCAGTTATCATGAAAATATCTAAAAGAAATGAAGCCCCAGCTTCACCCACCACGAACGCAACTACAAATTGCTGTAATTCAAACTGCTTTAGAAGTTCTTATCCTGTGAAAATTTGAAATATATAGGATCATTGCAGCAGAAGCAATTGAATATGGGTCCATGCCAGTCTGTTTGCATGATCTATAAACGACTGATGAAGACACAACTACAAATTGCTGTAGTTCAACTGCTTTAGAAGTTCTTATCCCGTGAAAATTTGACATATATAATATCATTGCAGCAGAAGCAATTGAATACGAGTCCATGCCAGTCTGTTTGCATGATCTATAAACGACTGATGAAGTTTTAGTTAGGTACTGGAATAAATCATGCTAACACTTCATGATGCCCTATTCTATTAATTATCCTCACTCGATCGAAGATGTCCTGCAAAAATGCTAGGAAAGCCTTTTCCAGAATTAAAAGTAGATTATCCGGGTATATCTCTATCTGCAGGTGTTTGTATTAGAGAGAGAGAGAGAGAGAAAGAGAGAGAGAGAGAGAGATCATACTTCAACATTTTGCGGTAAATGCTATACAAGCTCTTATGCCGTCCAGATACATCATGGTAAGAAATAGCTTTACCCCTAAGAGCTCGTTTTAATTTCTCTATAGCAGAAGTGACCATGGCCTCATCAAACGTGTCAACAAGCTTAGAAGACAGTTCTTGATGTTGGTCTGGGTTAAGATGTTTGAAACATAGGTTTTCTAATCGCTCCTTCCATGTAGAGATTCCTAAACGGTTTGCCAAGGGTGCAAAAATCTCCGATGTCTCCTTTGCGAATCTCTGTTGCTTGGCTAGAGGCAATGCATCTAGTGTAATCATATTATGCAATCGATCTGCTAATTTAATAAGGACGGCCCTGGCATCAGCCATGGCAAGGAACATGGTATGCAAGCGATCGGCCTCAACTGTTTTACTTGCTGTATTGTTGTCACGTGCAAGCTTACTCAAGTGACTTAGCTTGGAGACCTATCCATATGTCATAAAGAAGTATATTATAAGTGTGTTAGATTAAACGATACACAGAGAGAGAGAGAGAGAGATCAAAATCCCAATAGACTGCATCTAAGTCAACTAATAAACAAGAATTCTTACCACATAAATTTTAGTTTAAAAAAAGGAATGAAATTCAAATTTCAAATTTAACCAACCATACAGATGCTGTGGGAAAAATTAAGCTCCTCATAATTTATATAAAGAAATCTTAGTCACTTGAGTTCCTACTATATGCCAAGGCACCTCTATATTTTGAAGAAAAAATAAGACAGGAATCACAACTGAACAAATGTGAAATGCATTGCATTTTCATTATGAGGGAAAAGATATACTAGATCTCCAACATTTGTGGTAACCCAAAGAAAAGGACAGATATACTCAATACATCAAACCCCCATTAAAAACTATTCTTGCATTTTTCAGTGTCACAGTTCCATCACTCTTCTTCAACCCAACAAAGTTTGAGATTATCAATCCTAAAAGCCTGTCTTTTACTTGCTGCTATCACATATGATTATAGAATCTCTGATATTCATCGTCCATAAAACTGATCAGCCAACTGCAACAATTATGTTTCACTCACGTACAATTCAATAACAAACAATAAGAAACCATATCATAACCATTTATGCACATACATGTTCTCTTGCAAGAGAAAGCCAAAGCCTCATATCAATGATTCTTCTTGAACTAATTCAAATTAGATCTGCTACTGAACACGGCAACCATGACACTTGCAGTGCATGGTCTGAGGTAGATTTTGAAAAACTATAAGCAATATACAAAACCAAGGCTCACAGATTTCCAAGTTAGCCTCTTAAATTTGTATTATATGAAAAATAAACAAAGAGTTCACCCTACATGCCAATTTCGAACTATTCAAGGAAGAAACCACAACAACTGCTCTAGCACATGCAAAGATAAGCCTTTCTCAAGCATTGAACAGCACGTTTCTGCTATTTAAATCAATGCCAGATAGAAGTAAGGAAGTTACGAAAATTTAGTCTCTTACCCCTCGGATCAAATCTGCGACCCCAGCTCCAAACATCCCAAAAATATAATCATAACTCATAAAAGAGTCATCAAGTGTGTCATGCAAAAGCCCCGCCGCAACCACCGTTGAATTAGCGCCAATCAGCGCGAGCAGCACCGCCGTCTCTACGCAATGCTGCAAGTATGGATCACCGCTTGCACGCATCTACAACAAATCAACACGCAAAAGTCTCAACCCAAACCACCAAAAGTACTCCCCATAAAAACAAGGTAAGTTTACAATCAGAATTCTAATGTGAACGAAGAAGGGGAAATGAAAAAAAAGCAATATTTTTTCACCTGACCCCTGTGTGCTTTCTCAGCTTCGTAGAAAGCTTTGATCACAAAATTATCATAAAAGATCTTGTGCCTTGATTGGGCACCCAATAACAATTCCTTTACATACGGCTCAGAATTCCCCTCCACCTCTATATTGAAAGTCAATTCTTCCGCAACACCCACGTTATATCCGTCGCTACAGCGATCGAGACTGGGTGAATCGTAATCTACGCACGAGCCCAAAGCATTCCTCACGAAGCCATTGAAAAACCCACTTTGGAAACTCATCGTGGGGCTTCTAACGGATCCAGCGACGCTACTACTACACGAAACCGGGCCCTGAAACACCGAAACTGGGCTCAAATCCTTCTTTAGACAAGACCCAGCGAACTTACTCGGCAAATGGTAATAAGAGCTGCTCAGTTCCTTCAATTCTTCGCCTCTGTCGTGCCACAAAGAGCTAAATTCTTCACCGCAGCCACCAACGGAAAAACTCGACGAAGGTCGCACCGTGGGCGAGGAGAAGAGGCACGAGAGACCGCCGATTCCGGGCTTTTGCGGAGTGGACGGTGAAGATGATGCCGAAGAGGAAGGCCGAGAGTTCAATTCGAAATCGTGCGACGCGTGGGCGTTGATCTGGCATGGGTGCGGTGCAGAGCACATGGTGCTTGGTGGGCTCGTGTATAGAGCTATGGTTGGTACCGCCATGGCCTTTTTCTTTCGCTTTGGCTTCCGTGAAACTGGTCTCGGATCACAACTGCCTCAGCAAGGGCTCAGCTCAAGAAACAGTACTCATACAAATTGGATTTTCTCGAGAAACCCAATTGATTTACATTCAAACCCAAGAAAAATGCAAATCGATATTTTCCCAATAAAAAATCAGTGTTTTCTATTTTCTCATTAGAACCCAATAGTTTGCCACACGCTAATGTTCTGGAATGAGGGATTTTTAAAAGTCAATTAATCAAAATTATGTAAGAAATGAGGGATTTGGGAGTTGTTAAGAGGAAAGCAACTTAAGCTACAGCATGTAAAATTTATAGAAATCGAACTCCAATCGGAGTTCAAGCAAATAGAAAAGCCATGAAATTGAGGAGGGATATTGAAAAAAACCTAACCCTATAATTTTAAAGGAAAAAGAGACAAAACAGAAAGAGACAGACAGAGAGGGGCAGAGGGAGATTTCTTTATGTTCTTTCGTGAGAATCCTCCATGCTTTTCCTTCGTTTTTTACATTGTTTTAACTTGGAAGCACGCAATGGAAACAAAATATGAAATTACGCAATTGGCCTTGGGATGGATAAAGGACTTTTTCTCGTGAATAAACATCTAAATTTAGATCTTTTCAACCTAATAAACTAAACAAAGGTGGTTAACGGGTTTGTCTTGTAATTTTCTCTTTCCCTTTTCTCATTTTTTCATATATATTTATAATTTAGACATGTAATATATAAATCTTATAATATAAAATATTATATGCAAATATTTAAAAAAATATTAGGTATAGTTAGGATAAAGATTTACAATGATATAAATATTGAAAATTGAATAAAATCTTATTTTTTAATATTATTATTATTTTAAAATTTTAAAAAATTAAATTGTTTATTATATTATTTATGAGAATTTAGGACTATTGTAATGATAAGATGTTTTGAATCACTCTCATTTGGATTCAAATTCATTTCATCTCATCCCATCTCATTCCAATCTCTTCATTACAATTTTTTCATATTCCTATACAAAATATAATAAATAATATAATTTTTTCAAATATCAAAACAATAATAATATCAAAAAATAATATTCTAACAATATTTTAATCAACTTTTATCTCATCTCATCTCATCTCATCTCATCTAATCTCATATATTTTTATAAATTCTAAAAAAATAAAAATAAAAAATTATACAATTTGATAAATGTGTTGTTAAAGATAATAAGTGAAGAATTCTGTTATATTTTGAACACTTCATTGATATGATTGATCATAATAATTGTTTTATATTAAAGAATTAAAGCAATTAATCACATCTAATATAATGCGTACAAAAGTAATTACACATAAATTTTTTGTAAGTGAAATAGAAAAAATAGGAGTAATTCCACGTATAGAATTAGAGGTAGGAGTGTCAAATCTTGTCAATGGATCGTGTTCGTGTCGTGTTAAGACATGTATATTATACTATATAGATCAACCCTAATCCGACTCGTTAAGCTTATCGTGTGAAGATTTCAAACCCTAACACTACCCGTTAACATAACGTGTTGTGTCGTATCAACTCGTTATGACCTATTAGTGAATATTACGAAATAAATTAACACAACAAAATATGATACGTTTCAACCTATTTATGTAAATGTGTTGAATATGCCTGAAATTAATCTGTTTGACTTAATTAAACTTAACATTACTTTAAATCAAATGTTAAAATCACAATATTTATAAAAATTATAATACTAACTACAAGTATGAATTACAATCTGAATAAGGAAAATATCAAAATTAAGATTCTAAGAATTTTACTTTTAAATGTAAAGGTATACTTATAATTTTAACTTTCATAACGTGTCATAGCAGATTAAAACAGGTTGACCCGCTATCAATCCATTAAACAATCGTGTCGTAACGGGTCAATCCGTTTTAACCCGAAACCCATTAAAATTAAACCCTAACCTGTTATTATCGTGCCGTATTTGTGTTGGATTAACATGTCGTATAACATATTGTCACTCCTAATTGAAAGTGATTCATTTACATTATACAATAATGAATAGTATTACAATTACAAATAAATTATATAAAGATAATCTTATTAATTAACGTACTTTTATATAATTTAACATATCTATTTTATAATAAAAATAATTTTTTAATTTGATAAATTACATCAAACTACATTATTTTATAAAATTATCTTTATATAATTATGTTTTGACTAAAATATTTCTCTTATACAATACCTTTAATCTTTTAATTATAAATCTTGAAAACCTTCAATAATTTGGTATATCGACCTTAAACTATTTAATAGATTTGCCTATACGATGATGTCATCAGTCATGTGTGGATTTTGAATTAGTGTGCTGACATCTAGTGAGCAGCCTTCTAGATTTAAGTTGGCCAATGTAAAGGGTAACAAAATAATAATCAAATTTTAATGAAATATCCAATTTTAAAATCTGAGTAAGATTCGCCTTTTGGCCAGTATAAGTGTTTTACAACATTAATTATTAATTTTATTTCATTTTCAACTGTGAATGATAAAGCTTCTTCTGTTTTATGATACTAATTTGTACTTATCGCCTTAAGATTTTATTATCATTTAATCCATTTTATTGAACTGATCATAAAAACGTTGGAACTCACTTGTTTATCATTAAAGAAACATCTTTCCCCACTTGCCTATACTTATATTGCCCCATTACAAGATTTCATGTGGGGATGATTAATCCATTGAATCTTAGAAAAAGACAAAAAATTATTGTTTGTTTCTCTGGAAAGTCGAGGAGGAAAAAAGAGAGACGGAGATCAGAGTGGAAGAAAATGATTACACGATGAGAATTGTATAAATTAATTGGTACCATAAAAAAGTTGGAGTGGGCACAGTGGATAATTCGATTGTGGAGTGAATGGTAATTTTACAGCTTCTCCGAGAAGCTCTAGAACAAGACATGGGAAGTCCATGATAAGGACCACCTTAGTTCCTCCAACAAAAAGGAAAAAAACAAAAGAGATGATGACTTTTTCTGTTAGATTCTTGCTTCTGGTACTAGCGTGGCGAGTCACCAGCAGCTTTTTCCGCCACGTGGTCAGAAACAGCGGCAGACACGTGGTCGGCGTTGGCTGCTATTCGGTGGGCGTTGATTTGGACTCGGTCACACTCGAGATGTCCCCCTCTTCGCACGTGTTGTCTTGAGGCCAACTCGGTCATAGCTCCGCCCAATTAGATCCTGAATGTCGGGGCCTTTTTTCTATGAATCGGACGGTGGGCATGGGCCTCTCCGAAGTCAAAAATTGTAAAAAGTCAATAATCGACTCAAGATACTGTTTTTGGTAGGCAATTTTGGCTGAATGCATAGAATCAGATTCATTCTACACCACTTTTTCCAAATCAGAGGCTTGAAGGGGGAATCGTAAAAGGGTTTTCGACAACATCTCACTATCTAAACTGTACCTAGCTAACAGATAAAGAATCATTCAAACGTCCAACAAACATGCATGAAATTGTAGAGAGGGGGGGAATCTTCTGTTTGGCTGGGGGTGACTGTCTGTGTAGATTATAGGCAGAAGACGCAACACACCCACGTGCATGAATGTTTACGCTCGCTGTCACTCGATGCTCAGTACAACCAGTTGGTTTCGCGTGTAGGACAGATCCCAAAACGTGCAAGCCAACCACAGGGATGTGTACTTGGAATGTAGCTCACGTACAAACTATAAGAAATTTTCTTTCTCATCAATTACTATTTTCTTTTTACACCTTCTACTTTATGTAGGCATTTTTTTTTCTTTTTCTTTTTTCTATTAACAAAAATAGAGAGAGTTTAACAAAAATAAAAGAGAGGAATCTAGATGAGAAAGAGTTTGAGAAGACAGAGCTTGATAAGAAAGAGTGAGTCCTATAAAATGGGAGAGAGTAAAATGATTGATGAAAATAATGAGAGATCAGTAAAATGATGAGAGAGAGGAAGTCTGATAAAGAGAAATAGAAAAAATAAAAAAAGAATTTAAAGAGAGAGAGAGTAAATGAAGGGTTTGATGGGATGAGAAAGAGTTGGAAGAGAGAGAGCTTGATAAAAGAAGAGATCCAATGAAATTGAATAGAGTTGAGGAAAGAGAGTCAAATAATATGTTATTTTGTACGAGCTGTAAAGTGTGGAGTGTCTACAATGGTTGATCTGTAGAATTACTCATTCGAAAATATGGAGTTTAAAATATTCTTAGTTACTTTTAAAAAAGTTCTAAACATAAGCCTCATATTCTTCACACTATTTAAACATGTGCTGCTACTCTTTTATTCTCTTTTGTTCTACACTTCCTTAAGGAGCTCCATGCCTTTCATTGTATTCTCTCCACACTACAAAAAAAAGTGATTTTCTCACAGATTCTTTTCTTACGAATATAATTTACTAGCAAATAATGACATTTTATCACAAAAAATTATCTGTCAGAAATGTTCTATCAGAAATAATTATAATAGACTATTTTATTTCCAACGATATAAAAACTGTGAATATTAATTACTTTTTTCCAACAGATATAAGATCGTAAGAAAAACTTGGCAGATAATACTTTTTTCTTACAAGTTGTAGAATTATTAATGACGACATTAATTAGTCACAAAAAAATTATAATTTTTAATTATAATTTTGACAATAAATAATTATCTTTTCTTACCAAATTTATATCATCACAAGAATTATTGTCCCAAATAATTATATTATACAAATTTATTTGTTACAAATTAAAATACAAGAAAATTGGTAGGTTTTTCCACCAAATAAGATCATTAGAAAAAAATTACATATTATATATATATTATTTTTTCTCACAAAATTAACTTAACTATAAACTCCACATAATTTTCGTTCCCCCTCGTTTCTCTTCTCTCTTTGCTCCTTCCCTCTCTTTTCAGCCAACAGCCCCCTCCCCTTAAAAGGCTAAATCCCTTTCGGCTTTCCCACATTCCAAACCATAGCTCTTCTCCTCTCTGGCGGTCTAGCATCTGGCCTCTAATCTCTACTCTCTTCTTCTCACGAACGCCGCCCCCTTCTCATCTCCGACGGCAGCCTTCGCAGCGGTGTAATTGTACCTCGACCCCTACTTCTTCTCACGCCGTGTAGACTGCAGAGATCGAATAATCACGATTCACGGCATCAAGCTATCAACCACTTCAAGCCGTGAGTTCTTCTCATGAATCGTTTCCGTGAGTTATTCTCAGTTCTCACGATTCACGGCATTAACCACTTTCTTCAAGCCGTGGGTTAGGGTTTGGTTTTTTAGGGAAAATTTGTTAGGGTATTTTATTTAATTTTTATGGTTCCATTACTTGTTTGAGTTGTTCTTCTAGATTGCTATTTTATTTTTCCATTACTTGTTTGATGTTAATATTTTTGTGGGCAATGGATGCTTGAAGAATGCTCAAGATAACTTAATACAAAGTCATGAGCAATTTCCAACAGAAATTTCACACGATGTGCGTTTAATCTTTGGTTAGAAAAGTTAGAAATACTGATGCTTTTAGTTTTTACTAAGGTTTTTCTTTTTAATAGAAATACAAGATCCTGAATTTTATTTACTGATGCTCTTCTCATGCCGCACGTTTGACTGTTTGAGTTCTTCATATTAATATTTATATTTCGTATTTCTTGGGTGATGGTTTGGATTTGTTGTGTTTAAGTATGACAAGAGCAAACCTTCACCATTAGGTTACTATTAAAGTGACAAAGATAGTGATTTTTTTAATGAAAACAGAGTAGAATATTATAGATCTGCAGGTTATAAATACTCATGTAATTTGCTCATTTTAAAACAAGTTGAAAATGGAAGTTATTTGTATCTTCCAACAATTCCAAAAAATAATAATGAGATGAAAATGTTGATCGGTAACAGAGCTAATACAATTTAATTGTACAAAGTTCTTTCTTTTCTTTTCCTTTCTCTTTTCCACTTTCTTCCTGGGAATGGAAGTTTATGAATGATTGCTTAATATATACGAGTCCTATAAAACCACTACACCAAGTTATTTAGTAGAGCTTTAAGTGCATTATAAATTATACAGATGATTCATGAAAGAAATGTGTGGTATATGCCTATTGCTAACTTTTACGGCACTGAATTGTTTTGCAAATTTGAAAGAGTGAGTGATGAAAAGAGAGGAGATTTTAGTATCTGGTGTTGATGATGTGGTGAAGATCCTCAAATCTGATTATGAGAATGCCTACTTCGTAACAGGTACCTGGTTTCATATTCAAAACTTTCTGCTTAGAGCATATGTGAGGGAAAAAACAAAAACTCAATTATGAGGGGATGATTGGTTAAAGTTGAACTGTTTTAAAGGGACCAACCATTTCTTTGTGTATTATAGAATAATTACATGAATTAGATTGGTTAATTATCTTTTTATTCAACAGTAAGGCTCTGTGACAATAATTCTATCTTTTCACTTGAATAGGGGCTTTTACTTTTGGAATATATGCTGAAGATTGTATCTTTGAAGATCCAATGATTAGATTTTGAGGGAAGGAGACTCATGATGTGTTTTTTTTTTTTTTTTTTGCGTGTGTGTGTGTGATTAGTATTGGTTTTAGCATTTTCAATGTGATTTACATGTCTACCACACATTACTCAATGTTCAGTTCTCCAACACATCTGACTTTTCTACTATTATATTCTATATGTAGATCAGTTTGAAAAGAACTATTATCTCACTTGATTTTTGTTGATAATGTACAACGTAGAAGCTCTCTCTCTCTCGCAAGAATTGCTTATATTGGTTCTCTAAAAGACTATCCTGTATCTCATGCAACCTAAAACTGCTTCTAGCCTTCACTGACTGACTTCTGATGATAGATTGGATTTGGCATCCCAATTGGATTATGGTATTTTATTTTTAACCTTTTTATTTTGTTATTGTTTTAAAATACTGCGCATCTTTGAAGTTTAGCAATTACTATCTAGAAGCTCTTTCACTTTGGCCTCCTTGTTAAGCGCTTTCAATGGAGTTCTCTCTTGAGTTCTTTTTTTGTTTATAAAATGTCTTCAGTTTCTTTTTCTTTTTCTTTTTTTGATAGGGAAAATGTCTTCAGTTTCTTAAGAAAGCAATAGATTCCATTTCTTTTAATCCCATTTTTTTTATATTTTCTGGAAATGGAAGCTTTTTTCTGTGCCTTTTGCTTTCAAAGAATTCTTGGTATTGTTTTGATTTCTTAAAAAATTTTTAGTCACAACATCTTATTTGTACTTCATATGACCCCTTTTTTCTTGTTATTTTCCATGCCTTTCACAACATCTTATCTGTCTATATGGTTTAAATTGACATGCATTTCTCTTTTATACAGCTAGCCATGTTTCTGCTCCGGATGTTGGTATGCTGCTTGCCATTATTGCTTGCAACAAACAGGCTCCAGTTGGTCCCGCCATTATTAGCGATCCTTTTTTTTCTTGCCCAAGGATTGAATTTAGTTATGATTTTTTGGCTTCATGTGCACTACATTCTATCATATATATTGCTGCTTGAACTTAGACAAATGCAAAAATGATTCTTGTAGATAGATAATTGAAAGTCCTCCATTTTTTTTTTTTGACACCATTAAATCCAGTCTAATAGCAGACTTTAAGTGGAAGATACTACCATCCAATGCCAACCAAACTAATTGTAGAATTTAAGTGCAAGATATTACATCACACCAATGGGCATAAGGATTTTTTTTTTTTTTTTTTTATAGTTTTACAGCTTTAGTTCAAAAGAAAAAATCAACATGTAAAGCTTGGATATTTTATAGTTTTTTGCCTAGTTTTTCTCTAAACGTTGAGTAAAGTTTTTTTTAGTGGTTCAGATATCATTTTATTATGACACTCTTGGACATCTTTTTTAATATCTCATCTCTTCCATGTTCCACAGGTGCATAGAGCTTTTGCAGAGAGATAAATCCTTGACATGTTAGATCACCTTTTAATTGCTGCACTGTATGCTTCATTTCAGGTTAGAAAACTCTCTATAATCTCATTAATTGATTCTTGATTACTTAATTCTAGTGCTGTGAAGTGTATATCTTTGCGATTTGAATAGAATGTTTAGATACTAGTAAGGCATAGAAAGCTTAGATATATGACCAGGGGCAGACTTACATTAGACAATTTTAAAATCTTATTTTAGTATATAGTTTTTTAAAATCTTATTTTACCTTGTTCTGATCTGAGGCAAAGGAAATCACTATCTTAATATTCTAGTTTCATTCATTTTTGGTGCTAATAATTAATTCATGATCTAGTATTTTCCATTTTAATATAATGCTACTGCTAGTTTTGGTTGTTATTTATATAAGTTTTTCATCATCCTTTGGCAGCATACCTTATATGCACCATGAAATATGTATATTGGTTATTTTTAATGGATATGATATATTTATGTTTCAGAACATTATGCTCTAGGTTTTTCTTTCTAACCAGCTTGCTTTTGAGGGAAATAAGAAAGCATCAAAGCAGCAAAACATCACAAGACAACAGTACCCTTTGATCCATTGTAGGTATTTTATTTTCAATAGGGTGATTAGAGTTTCCTTTTTGACCTGCTAGCAAAAAGTGAATTCTCATTCCAATCTAGATTTTTGAACGTAACTAGGTATTTATTTCAATGAAAATGTAGACTTCACCCTTTCTATCTTATAATATGTGATGTTTTGTGAATGCATATTCATATGTTTGTATTTTGTGTTAAAAAGAAAGTGAGAGCTTGTTGACTCTTCTCTAGAGTTTAAAGAGGACTTGGAATAATTTGGTTTATAGCAATATTGCTACTTTAATTGATAATGACTTCAACCACAATTACTTTATTGCTCAGAGATTATATTTGTATTCTTTTGATACAATTTTAATGAAATTATTGCCATTGCCTTTGTATAGATGATTAACTAATTCTCTATGACTTCACTAATTTGTTATTCTCATTGCCTTTGTATAGATGATTAACTGATTATCTTATTTGGCTTCAAGAGGTATTGATCAATCCTCTTTCTTTTTCCTTTTATTGCAAACTACTTAGAAATTGTTATTTGTATTCTAATATTTTCTTTATGTATTTTAGGTATAAAGCTATGAGCATGTGATACTATTTTACAAGTAATTTTTTTTTATTTCATAAAAGACTATTTCTGGCGATTATAAATCGTTAGAAATATCTTTTTTTTGGTCACAAATACAAATTTCTTGCGATTTCCACTGTGGCATATAAGTATTTTTTACCCCTGTTAACCATGGTTAGCACCTTTTTTCCTGCGAAATCTTGTACTTTTTGTGAGGAAAGGAATCGTCAGAAATAAGAGTATTTCTGACGATTTGTGCAGTGGTAGCTTTAAACCCTTTAAGTTACCAGCTTATTCCTGCGAATCTGCTATGGATACATTTGGTGACAAAAATTTAATTCCGACAGAAATACATGGTATTTGTGACGAAAAGACTCGCAGGAAAAACCATATTTTGTTGTAGTGCCATCTTTCACTTCCTCCCATGGCTCTCTCTCAGACTCCAGCACGCTTCTTGTTACGGCCTTGGAGAAATTCTTGTCATGGTTTTTTTCTTGTTTTTTTAAGGGTTGTTGCGATTTGGTTTGGGTTTAATTTGTTAGTGGGTTTTCTTGATCAGAATAATAAACAATATGCAATTGGGTTTGGGTTTGGGTTTTGTTGGGAGAAGGAAATGCTATTGAAAAAGAAGTTGGAGGGAGGAGAGCGTAAACTTGAACGTATGGGAGAAGGAAACAGTGGAGGAAGAGAAGAAGAAAGCATTAGCTTCAGTCACACTTTTTTTTTTTTTATCTAAAATAAAAACCACATTATTGGGTGTGCCAAACGTATAAAAATACTGGACTTCTGTATAACATAACTCTTACTTTTATCATTGGAGTGTGATCATCTCATACGAATATGAATAATTAGAATGGTTTATATGAAAATGACTCCTCATTTCCTACAATTCCAAGCTCACAACGCCGACCACCATCTACTTGAAACTTGTTGCACTTTCATGTTTCCCCCTTTATTTTCAATAAAGGATCATCTGCCACGAGGAAAGTCGTCAGCTTTATTTAAGTACACACAAAATAGAGTAAACTCAATAAAACTCACGTGCTTCTTTTCCACACTCACTACCTTCGATTCATGAGTGTGAGGGTGAAATATTCCAAGTAGGGCACAAGCCTATTATTTAGTGCACTATAAGACAAGAGTGAAGAGAAGTTGAGTGTACCAGATCACATAAGGAGACAAGACATAAAGAATGTAGACTGACACACGCAAGAAATAATATCCAGACTAAAGCTTCTATATAAAGGCAACCATCAGAATATCAAAGGATGGATGACTCTCCGGCTGAACAATAATTCATCTCTTCTCTCAGATGAACTCAATAGCTCATACCAGTAGAATTATGTATATTATTTATGTACAGTGAGAGTCCTGAGAGACTGTAAAAATATTCATTATAGTGGATTCCCTTCCCTAAACCCCCGTGAACGTAGGCCTTACGCCGAACCACGTAAATACTGTATTTTTATATTTATTTATCTGCTACCCGCGTACGTATGGTCACACCAAAGTCTCACCGGGGGCCCCAAACGACACCCATCGAAGCCCAACTCGCTCCAGTGGGCCGGGAATGACTCATTTTCCTGCCCTGACCTGTTCACTGATTTTTGTGGCATCAACAATGGGTACGCATTTTTATATAACTCTTGACATAATTTATACAAGGAAGCAAGTAATTTCATTCAAAGCCCCTTGGCAAACAAGTCTTGAATACAGTTATCAGTATGCTCAATTTGAATGTTTCCCAACTTTTGTGGCATTGCACTTACCAGCCTCTTCGCCATCAAGAAGTCACTCCCAAACAAATCAGCATTAAAGAAGATGCATATATATATATATATATATATATTGTTCCAATATCTTCAGACAATGGATCTAATTGCTCCTACATAGTTCGTAAAGTTTTCATTTTGGACGGTTCAAGAGGGGAAAGGAGACCCTTTGAGTATGCTGTGGCATATCTGTACTCTGTTCTTGCGAGGGATTGGGATCAACAAGCTCTTCATCGTCCTCGGTTTCTTCAACTGTTGGGGAAGGTTGCTTCTTTGGGATTGCAAGTTGATAGTTGGGGCTGATCAGCGTATCCTGCTCAGGTGGGAGAGGAATACCAGCCCCAGCTAATGTCCCCGGCAATGGTATTTTGTTCCGGTTTCGAGCCAGCTCTAGTAAGACCTGATGGATTATTAATTGAACATAAATATCAGGTATCTTTCAGCATAAAGTAAAAATGGTCTTTTTTTTTTGGGGGGGGGGGGGGGGGGGGGCGCAGAACCAATTGACCTTAGTCTTCGCTAATCTGTTATCTGTTTTGAAATTGTGCTTATGTATAGCTAACAACTCTTGACTTGCAACTTATCAAACAAAACAAAAAAACTGTGCCCCCAAGCGCTAAAGTTATTGACAACTTATTCATAAGATACTGTCGGCATTTGACCTCAAGAACCCTCACAGCACCATTCCACAGTGCACCAAAAGAGAATAATCTCAATACCTTAAAGCAAAGTGAATTGCGAATCTAATTGAGTCCAAAATTTAGTTTAAGACCAATAACATAAATGGTTTAGAACCCAATGGAAGATTGTAAGCCAAAGTTACCTCTCTTGGTGGTGGTTGAGAGAAGCTAAAATTGACTTTTGACTGGATAGCAAGCTTGACATCACCAGTGTCTATGGCAGCCTTACCAGCATGCTCTGAGTACAACTGGGCATCAGTTAATACATCAACCACATATCGATACCACAGTTCTAAAAATTGGTGTATAACACGGGGTTCATAGTCCTCGACACCCATTGATTTCAGCAGTGACTTCACAATCTTTGCATCCCTTGGCAAATCCTCATCTCCCTCAGCCATTTCCTTTACTTTTTTCACCACCTATAACAGGACAAAGATTAGGGTCCTCCAAGAAGCTTCAAAGAATAGATATCACTTCCCTAGAAAAACAAATTCTTCAACCAACTTTTGAAGAATCCATAATTCATTACAACTCAATCTAAGTTATGAAATAGACGGGAGCTGTGATTGAACAGTAAGTAATACTGACATTGAAAGACCTCATAATAAAACTTAAGAAAGAGGGGGAGGGAGGGGGAAGGAATTAACTTCCAGAGTAGAACAAGAGTTATTCGACAGGAACATATTTCAGCTAAGACATTATGCACGTTTTTTTTTTTTCCTTTTAATGATGGGGAACCACCCACGGCAGAACCCATAGGACTCACCGATGGAACCTAAACTCCCGGGTAGACTAGCGACATTACGCACATGTAGCAGGCTGTTGCAACTTGCAAACATAACCAAATATGTTCTGTTTACATGCTTCCCTATCTCAATTGACTCAATTCAAAGTCACTGGAGAGTCGGAGACGACACCTTTAGGTTTAAGCGGAGATGCTTCATTCTTGAGAGTAGAAGATAAAGATCAAAGTAACAAAATAAGTACGGGAAACTCGGATTGAAAAAATTGCGATCAGAACTACGAAGACATGCAAATTTACCTTTTACTCTACTTGTAACTTTGACAACAAGTTTCACAAGTAGCACTCTCTCTAACACTATCAAAGGAGTTAAATAAAAAGAAATGCTCAATGACGTTTTAAAGTGAATCTGGGGCATAAAAATTCAAAAGAACCAAGATCCTCAATCCCCAAATTGGGGTTGGGGATTTCGGACCCAAAAAAATTGCCGTATAAATCAGGACCTTCCAGCATTTTCAATGGGCATTTCACACTTTATGAGCATATGGGGTTTCCACAAATACAACACTTTGAATGAGAAAGAAAAAAACAAAAAAATTGGAGGAATACCTTTGATCCAACTATGTCCAACCTGGAGATGGAGAGAATTTGCGACAGTCACCGAGTGTGAAGGGAATGGTTTGCTGAAGGGATTGATCCGGTGTCGGCCAGAGGCGGTGGAGGTCTGGTGTTGGGTTTAAGTCGGAAGAACGGAGGGAGAGACCGATGAAGGACAAGATTAAGAACGTTGGAGAGGGAGAGAGCGGAAAAACAAACGAAGAATGAAGGAGAGAAGTAGAACTGTGAAGGAAAAGTCTTGGGCCATGCTTCGCTTCCTCTCGTTTATATCTAAAGCCCAATGACTCTTTTTTTTTTTAAAGGAAAAGTAATTACTTTTTTTTTTAATCAAAAATATAATAATTATAGGTTATTTTGAAAGAACTTTGAGTGCTTGAAATGTACCAGGGCAATAAAGAATTTGTTCATAATATATGGACCGACCGTAATTGCTCTGATGAACCTAAGGTAGAAGCCAATGATATTACGATGAAGTGGAATTAGAAGGTGATGTAAAGCAAATTATAGATCAGAAGTTATATATGAGGAGATTTGAGCCCTTGAAGCTAACTTTTAGAAGATATAAAGACAATTGAAAAGTGAGTAAAAAGACAATTAATTTGCTCATTATTATACAAAGCAAACTTTGAATCCAAGTGTTGATAATTGATATTGTCCTTATTGAGGAAGTTCCTGACATTATTATTTATTTTTAAGGCAATCATAACATATATTATATTAAACAGATACAATGATACAAAATTTAGTGATGTGAGAGTCTCCATCAATCGTCTTAATACAATAAATATAAAGCAGACACCAACATAAAATAAAATAAAAAATAGTTTAAGTGTCGCTCTCACAAATCCTAATTGAAGAGATGCTGCCTAAAGTGGGTTTGACATAGTCTAATAAATAGACTATAAAACTGCAACTAAAAGCTGTAGCGAGAGGAAATGCGCTGCATTCTATTGACTCAATCTAACTGGAGGAGATTTTCATGTCTGCTTTAACTTAATCCTTAGTTAAAAAAATTGAAAAGTAGCAACTTGAAAAAAGACCAATGCATCGGAGAAAGACTACCACTAGCAGTGGTGACGCGTGAGGACCACGCGCCACACTAACATAAAAACAAGTAACTGAAAATGAAAGATCTGAAGCTACTAATCTCGATAATGCCGCACGTGGTGGCAACAAAACTATACTGGCGCACTACTCTCTGCGAGTGAGATTGACGCGCTGCACGTTTAGTCAATTTGCTCTATAGATCGATGACTGTAGAATTCAAAAGTCCCGCGCGTGGTGGTCAATGGAGTCCAACAAGCAATACAAGACAACTAGAGGAAAACCAAGAAAAACAGTCGCATAAAACTAAACAGGAAGAAGGGAGGAGCAAAAATTGCAACATGAGAGAAACGGATGAGGGAAGAAGTTAGAGACAAAATAGAGGAGAGAGAGAGAGAGAGTAAGGAGTAGCAAAAGTTCCTGACTTTATTCATTTATTGGTGGTTGATGATCATATTTATTTTCTTATGAGTTTTATATTTACCTATATTTATTTTAAAAAAGTATGGTGTTTTACTTTTGCATTCTATGATTACATATATAATTTCCCATATTTATATAGTCCTGCAAAATGAGGCTTAAATAAGGTGATCCCATACGTGCGTACAACTCGCTTTGGCAAAACATAAAAGACTACTCCTACAGTTTTATGTTGTTCAAGTTTTGTCATTCTTTCTAAAAAATACATAGGCGAATACGAGACTCAATGACAAAATTATTTTTTATAATAGATTATATTATTTAAAAAAAAAATTAATTAAATTTGCGTATCCTAAAACTATATCTAATATTATTCTAAATAAAATCGTCCCCGTAGAATGTTTTACTGCGGAATAATCATAGCCCCTTGTGGCTTCGTTTGGCATGCATTCCCATTTGTATTTCGAAAATTTGTTTCATAAAGCAGAAAAAAAAAAAAGAGATTCAATTACTAGCAAGCTTACACAAATTTCATATAAAACTACCACAAACAGAACGAAAATACAGTAGAATTATAAGGAGTTAGGAAAGCAGCAGTAGGAAATTGATCTCTCTCGATCGTAGATATATATCTATCTCCAGAAAAATTCCTGGACGGATGATTGCCATGAAAGCACAAGCATGAGCATCACCAAAATCCCGGCGAGGCCCCAAGACGAGCTTCCAATTCTAAGCACCCAAGAAGGGTCCGGAGAAGGAATAATTGAAGCCCTAGCTCCTCCCTGCGCAGACGCCGATGAAGTTGTTCTGATTGCAATAATAAGCCCTGCAAGAACCATTGGTAGAACAAAGCCAGAGCTCCACTTTGTTTCGTAATGGCGTGTATCGTTTTTGGGACTCAAGTACAGCGGCGATAGCACTATTGCAGAAACCAGAGCCAGCGCCATGGCCACCGACCTTTGGGATGAGTAATATTGGCTCGTGTAAATATGCGTAGCCATAGCTAGCCAATATTAATGAAAACAAAAAACAATGCTGGTTCTTCTTCCTGATCTTGCCGAAGAAGAACCAACTTTGATTAAGTAAACTTGAATTGGATTCTTGGATATATAAAGGGGCCGGGAAGAAGATGGAAATGGTGAAGCTGGAATCCAGTTGGAAAGCTTTTTGTCGGGGATGGCAAAAGTGATACAGCCGTCCAAAAAGTGAAAAAGACAAAAGGTAAAAGGAATTAAACCATGAACATAATTTTTGGAAAGGCGAGAAAGCTGATGGTAATTAAAGAAAAGGGAAATTGAGATTGGAAGGCATCGGAAGTAAGGTATATCTCTTTCTTTTTGTTAGTGTTCATACTTCAAACTATATCCCAAGTAATAGCTAGCTTTTGTACATAGTTTTTGCGGGAAAAAGCAAGGTACTAAACAAAACTGTCTAGTGTCAACTAACATGCATTGCCATTTTGCAAATCAAAAGGTTGCTATGGAAATTTTGGACATGTTTCAATAGTAAAATAATTTGAGTAAATAATTTTTTTTATATTTTAAAAAATAATAGAGATAAAGTTGAATAAAAATATATTTTAAAATAAATATTGTATTGAAGTTTGTGTAGGTAGATAAAGTAAAATAAATTGATTGAATGTAATTTATTAATATTATTTTTATTTTGAAACTTGTAATAATTGTATTTATTTTTTGTATTTCATTTATCAAAAAGAGTTGTAATGATTTTTGTACTTGAATAACGATTAGGTAATAGTTAGATGACAAAATTAAAAATATGAAATTGAAAAATATTTTATATTTAAGAGAATTTTTTAGAAGAAGTTGTAAAAATTTTAAAATTTTCGGAAATTCTCATATTTATCAAACGTGTCGTTAAGCAATTTCATTGGAGGATATAAGTTAATGTGATCGTTAAGCAATTCTCCACACCGTTAATATCATTTCCTTATAATTTTGTAGAAATTGTGTTATACCCATTGTTTGTAAATACTTGTTTTCTTATAATTAAAGAAAAATCATAGCCAATGAGCATCTCTTCTATTTACTTTTGCATTCGCCAAAAGGAGTTCATCCTACACCGCCATACCAGTTTTTCATATTCCTAATCCTAGATTGCACATAGCTTTTCAATTTTGTCTCCCAACAAACTATTGTATTTTAAGTAATTTATACTTTTCTAGCATGGCTTATGTTGTCTTTTCATTACCGTATTCTTAACATCCGTCGGGAAAAACTAAACTATAAATATAGATCCCAACTCATCTAAATAACCCAAACCCTAGGCTATGCACTCAAACATAAGAAATTAACGCGCACAAGAAAACGAGGAAACACCCTAGCTTTTAATTACACAATTCACAATGACTTAGTTATAATGATCTTCCAACTGACCTGATCACAATTTGAGGTAAGCTCTCGCATACCTCTGAATCTCTCATTCTCTCAAATCGTTTGAGGTTGTTCGCTGTTCATCCAATTTTTTAAGCCCCAGAAACATCTTCTAAAAGCCCAGAAGCAGAAAGTTGTTGGTTTTTCTGGGAAAATTTTGTTCCTCCGATAAAGTGCTGGGAATTAGAGGAAAGTCTTCGTTTTTTGGATTTTTTTTAAACGAGCATGGATGATTTAGAGAAGGCTATACTGATATTGTTCGATGTATCGGGTAGTCTTGATGATGCATTAAAAAAGAAGGCTAAGGATTATTGTGACGACATCAGGGAAAAACCTTCGATTTGTAATATTTGTATTAAAAAATTATGCTTTTCGAGCCTACTTGAGGTCCAATTTTGGTGTTTACAGACTCTCCAAGACGTTATTAGGATCCGCTATGCATCAGTCAGTCTAGATGAGAAGTTTTTCATCAGGAAATCAGTATTTTCTATAGCGTGTTCGGAGCCTATCGATGACAAGAATGTTGCCACGATATTAGAGAGTCCTGTATATATAAAGAACAAATTTGCTCAGCTTTTGGTTACTTTGATTTATCTTGAGTACCCGTTAATTTGGACCTCCGTGTTTTTCGATTTTTTATCTCATCTGAGCAAAGGGGCTGTGGTAATCGATATGTTTTGTCGGATTTTGAATACTTTGGATGATGAATTGATTAGTTTGGACTATACACGAAGTTCTGAACAGATGGTGGCTGCAGGGCGGATTAAGGATGCAATGAGGCAGCAGTGTGTGCCACAGATAGTGAGAGTGTGGTACGACATTGTGTCAATGTATAGGAATTCTGATCAGGAACTCTGTACTAGTGTATTAGAGTCTATGAGGAGGTATATCTCTTGGATTGATATTGGTTTGATTGTGAATGATGCATTTATCCCACTATTGTTTGACTTAATTTTGGTGTCGGAACATCTCCGTGGTGCTGCGGCTGCATGTTTGTTGGCAGTGGTTTCTAAGCGGATGGAGCCACAATCAAAACTTTTTCTGTTGCAGAGTCTTCAAATAAGTCGTGTTTTTGGGTTGATTGCTGACGAAGGTGATTCTGACTTCATTTCGAGCATAGCTGGTTTGCTTAGTGGGTATGCAGCAGAAGTTCTAGAATGCTTCAAACGGTTAAATTCTGAGGAAGAAAAAGGTATTTCAATGGAGCTTTTGAATGAAGTCCTGCCCTCAGTTTTCTATGTAATGCAGAACTGTGAGGTTGATGCACCATTTAGCATAGTGCAATTTCTTTCGGCTTATGTTGGCACAATGAAAAGCCTCTCTCCTTTGAGCGAGAAGCAGCTGCATAATGTTGGTCTGATATTAGAAGTGATCCATACCCATATTCGTTATGATCCTACATACCGCAATAATCTTGATGTATTAGATAAAATTGGAAAGGAGGAGGAAGATAGGATGGCGGAGTTTAGGAAGGATATACTTGTGCTGCTTCGTAGCATGAGTCTTGTGGCTCCTGATGTCACCCAGATATTTATCAGAAACTCAATAGTTAGTGCTGTTGCCTCACCACCCAACACGAATGTTGAAGAGGTGGAAGCTGCATTATATCTTTTTTATGCTCTAGGAGAGTCAATAAGTGACGAGTCTATTCGAACTGGAAGTGGACTTTTGACTGAGTTGGTGCCAACAATTATATCAACAAGGTTTCCTTGCCATTCTAATAGGCTAGTAGCACTCATGTATCTAGAGGCAGTAACACGATTTATGAAGTTTGTTCAGGAGAATGCCAAATACATTCCTATCGTTTTGGCTGCCTATCTTGATGAAAGAGGTATACACCATTCAAACATCGATGTGAGCCTACGGGCAAGTTATCTGTTCATGAGGGTTGTAAAATTGCTGAAAATGAAGCTCGTGCCTTTTATAGAGACAATTTTGCAGGTAATTGGATCTTCAGTTATATTTTTTTTATAAGTAAATCTTCATTTATATTTTATCTTCTACCTTCTTGTTTTATTTTATTGATTATCGAATGCCAATATTTGTCACAAATAGTTCCCCCCCTCTGTTTCTTTCTCTCACCATTAGGTTTGATTGATTTGACTATTTCTCATTCCTTCTCTCCTGATATCTCCCTGATTTTTTCCATGTATTTTCAGAGCCTGCAAGATACAGTTGCTCAATTTACAAGAATGGATTATGCATCCAAAGATCTTTTGGGATCTGAAGATGGTAGTCACATTTTTGAGGTATTGATTTATCATTGTGGTTCCTCTGTAGTTTGCTGTGTGTGCAGGTGAAGTAACATTCATTCCGGAGGCTGTGGATTTTTTTTTTTTTAATTTTTATATGCTCCCTTAACAGGCAATTGGTTTATTGATTGGGATGGAAGATGTACCATTGGAAAAGCAATCCGATTATCTCTCCACATTGCTCACTCCTCTTTGTCAACAGGTTATGATTCGTATGGATGAAATCTTTAATTTTTTAGGAGCTTCTCCCCCGCCCTAAAAAGTTCTTTGTTTATTCACAATATTTGAACCAGCCAAAATTTGATATATATCCTCTTGATAAGATCTAAGATCATCCCGTAATGCAGGTTGATGAATTGCTCAAGAATGCAAAATTATTGTCTCCAGAAGAGGCTCCTGAAAAAATTGCTATCATCCAGCAAATAATCATGGCAATCAACTCTCTCAGCAAGGTTCTTTTCCATCCTTTGATCTTCTGATTTGTTGCTTGGTACTTCTTTCATCCTGGCTGGTTGATTTTTTCATTTTGTCTTATGTGCAATAGTTTTATAAAATCTTTCACGTTTTACTAAATACTAATGCAAGTGTATTAAAAGTAAATAGAGCCACTATCTATGAACCCAAAGATTTCTGAGCCTGATCGTTCCGACTTTCTCGTGTATTTTGGCTGTGAGCCTGTATGTTAAAAAAGGTGTGTGTATTCATTTTATAACCCTTATGCTTGTAATAATGACAATAATTTTCTAAATTCTTGTCTGTGCACCTCGAGGATTAGTCAGAACGCTGTTCCTGAACACCCTGTGCCAATCAAATTTTTTTTTCCAACTTCTTGGAGTTTGGATTGAATTTCTGACGTGGTTTGTTTGCTAATTATCCTCAATATGTCTGTATGCAATCCAGGGCTTCAGCGAGCGCCTTGCAACTGCTAGTCGCCCAGTAATTGGTCACATGTTCAAGCAGGTCTGCAACTTTATTGTGTTGAGTTTTCTATCCAGGATTTTGGAATCATTGTCATGGATTTTTAGTGTCATTCTGTTCATTAGCTTTATCAGAAAGAGAGAACTACATCAGTTTCTTGCTCACTTATAAAAAAAAAAAAAAACAGTTTCTTGCTTCGATGAGATATGAAAAACTGAAGTAAAATTTTGCTCCGTTGGACACTGTTTCTGTGGCGCCTACCTTGCTCTTTGTAGTTTGTTGATAATCAGTTAATTGATGAGATTAGTTTTGCTGCCAGATATCATTGTAGGGGCATCGTGGTACACTAATTTTTTTATTCTTTTATATATGATCCAGACACTGGATATTCTCCTCCAAGTTCTTGTTGTATTTCCGAAGATAGAACCTTTGCGGAATAAGGTAAGAGTTAGATATGGGTCCATGGAAGTACTGTGTTTTGATATTTTATCAGCTGCTCCTGTTACCTGATGCTTGTGTGTGGTATTCAGGTGATGTCGTTTATACATCGCATGGTGGAAACTTTAGGAGCATCTGTATTTCCATACCTCCCAAAGGCATTGGAGCAATTGCTTGCAGAAACTGAGGTAAAAACAGTGAAATGAAGAGCCAATGATTTGGAATACATTGCAAGAGCGATTGTTTTCCATTTTACTTATTAGAGAAAAAAAAGTGTGATTGGTGTCATAAAAAATGGAAACAAGGGTAACCTGCTCTGCCTTTACCTAACAATTGGAGTAGAATTAAAAACAAATTTTTAGGCACATTTATAGGGAAGATAACAATATAATTTTATGAGTCTATGGGTGGTACAGGGATGTTAGATGGCTAAATTAACCACAGGGGAGCTTCACGTGCCCCATGCAACCAGAGTTTTGCGATGGATTTAGCAGATGATTCCTTTAATTAAACATATGCTTATAAAATGCATGATGTGATTAATTAGCTTATATGCTTAGTGAGAGAGCTTCATGTTGCTAAATCCTGTCACAGTATTGACAGGGGAGTAGTTTTCTCTATTGAGTGTAGTTCTAGTACTTTTTTATAAGTAGTATTTCTAGTTCTTCAATCAACTGTTGTGTCTGAATGACTGGATGCAACTTTTTTTTTTTTTTTTTAATACGATAGAAAAGAGAAAAGAGAAAAGAAAGCAAATAGAAACATACGGTGGTTGATCCAATAATATATCTAGAGTAATTTTCTTCCTATAGTAAATGAAATGATTGGCATCATGCTTTGATTCACTTTATTTATTTTTCAACATATATATCTTCTTTCCCAACTTTTCAAAACTTATATCTTTGTTCCCATCTCCTTTTCTCAGTTTGAAGAAAGAACTTCTGTTTTCATTTCCTTTGCACTATTTAAGCTGTGAAGGAATGTTTTGTCAATTTGTTATGGTTTGCAAATTATGATTGAGAATGATTACAGGTTTCTGCATTAGTTTACTAATTGCTTTAGTGCCATGGAGGTTTTGATTCTAGATTGTGATTTCTTTCAGCCAAAGGAGATTGTCAGTTTTCTTTTGTTACTCAATCAACTTATATGTAAGTTCAACACACTGTTCCACGACATATTAGAAGAAGTATTTCCTGCTGTTGCTGGGATGATATTTAATGTTGTCCCAAGAGATGCATTTCCTTCAGGACCTGGAACCAATACTGAGGTATGGGAAGAGCAATTCAGCAAAACTTTTCCTGATGTTTGTTCATTAAATGAATGCTTCTGCGGCCACTGCTCTTGAGATATTTCTTTTACATAAAAAGCCTTATTTTCTGATTGTTTTAGCAAGAAAAAGTTATGTCTGTTGATAAAAAAATACAGTTACTTTATGTATGTTTCCCTTAAACAATAATTGCTTAATTCCTTAAAAAAAATACAGAGAACACTCCATGTATTTGGGCTTTGCCTACTTTTATGAATAATAATTCTTGATTACCGAAAAAAATAGAGAACAAATTACAAAATCTTTTTATTCAGTTATAAAGAGTTGGGAAATCTAATATTCATGTTTGTATTGTCTAGTGAAAACGTTACAAAATGACTGTTTTCTTCCTTTAAAATTGGCTTCTATTACATGATTCAATTATATGGATTTTAAGTTCCAGTTTTATAAGCTGCATCAGGTAGCATAATTTCTTTCTTTCTAATTTAGGTGGTGAAGCGAGTTGATTTTCTATCCTTGATATTTATTGCCAGCCTTGAAAATTACTCCAGATCTATGTCTTAAAGAGTGGTTGCAATGTATACGAAAGTGAAAATCTACTTAAACATAGTAATTTTCAACATCCTGTACTAATTCTCTGTACTTCAGGGTTTTCAGTTGCTCTATGTGCATGCCATGACTCCTTTTTTTCTCTTGTAGGAAATCCGTGAATCACAGGAGCTTCAACGAACATTATATACATTTCTTCATGTGATAGCTACACATAATCTTTCTTCCATTTTTCTTTCCCCCAAAAGTCGGGGATACTTGGATTCAATCATGCAGTTGTTATTGTACACATCTTGTAATCATAGGGATATTCTTGTAAGAAAGGTCTGTGATACTTGCAGATTTTACTTCTAAAGCATTTTGATTTTTTTTTTTTTTTAAGATAGATTCCCAGCACATTAAAGTCATAATCTGAATCTAATTTTTTATTTTCTGGTACCCAGGCGTGTGTTCAGATATTTATTACATTAATTAATGACTGGTGTACAAGGCCTTACAGCGAAGAAAAGGTAATTACCAGGTTCCCCCAGACACTATTGTTTTGTCGAAGTAATATTTTTCGTCCTCATAAAAACCTCTTATGTTTTTTATGGCGAATTGTTTTCAGGTGCCTGGTTTCCAAAAATTTATGATTGAGGTCTTTGCAACAAATTGTTGTTTGTATAGCTTGCTTGATAAATCCTTCGAGTTTCGCGATGCAAATACTGTAAGTTTATAATTCCTATTATCATTATTATTATTGAAATGTTCCCTGCTTATTTGGTCTTCTGCATTCTATGTGATTGACAGGTCATTTTCAAAGCTTCTTACCATGTAATTGATGTATAGACTACATATTTAAGTTATAATTAGAAAAACTAACAGGAGTCACTTAAATGTATCCATATTCTTTTCAAATTTTGACTAATTTATGTGTAGTTATCCATGAATAAGACATGTAGGCACCTGCCTGAGGAATTTGCCTTATGATTGGTTAGATCTGTATAACTTCTAATTTTGTCATAAACAATCTAGCTAAATTGGCTTTTGATTTAGTTGATTGTAGTCATTTTTTCCCAGAGAACTTTTGGTTTTCCACTGTAGCATATTCCTCGTCTTCTTATCAATTTTGATAAAGTTTTTTAGCAGACAATTAATCTAATGGCAAATAATCCATACTGAGGAACCCATAGTTATTCTTCATTTAAAGAATATTGCTGGAAGACCTGCAGTGGGATTGGCAAAGTGGAGACGTGATCATGGAGAAGTTCTAGATTGATACTTGATTGGAGGTTTAAAAGAAGTCACTATCTTAGAGAAATGCTAGTCCAAAATGCTCGCTGCCTGGTATAATTAAAAAATGAATCGACTATAGTTTGAGCAACGTATATGTACATTTATTGGTTTGCAAGAAGACCAGAGATGTATTAGCTCGTAGAAGAAAATGTATCTTGTTTGCCCTCGCAAGTAATTATCCCACTCCTACTGATGAATGAGTCCTTAAAGGCGAAGGGGCAATTCAACAACATGGGTTTGAAGTCTAACATTTTTTATTAAGGTAGTGAACTATGTTACCTTATAATATGTGGTGAAAAAAATGACCTAGTTACTTCATGAGTTCCACTATATCATAGAATTAGTATTTTATTAATCAATGATCTAACATGTACTAACTAACTTGCATTATTTATTCTTTTGGCATATCCTTGTTTTGATATGTTTGTTTAAAATTTCGTTGTCATGTATTGTTGTAATGTTGAGAGAGATTCTATTTGTGCTTGTTAAAGAACGTATTCGATGTCTTGATATATGTACTGATAAAAATTGTTATTTTGAATATATACTTGACAGCTTGTTTTGTTCGGAGAAATTGTGCTTGCTCAGAAGGTCATGTACGAGAAATTTGGCGATGAGTTTCTTATTCATTTTGTATCAAAAGGTTTTCCAGCTGCACGTTGCCCTCAAGATTTGGCAGCGCAATATTGTCAGAAGTTGCAGGTAAATGATAAACACACAACATATTCACTACACCTTACATAAAAATGTTGTAAAAGGAGAGATATTTTTGTAAACTACCTTATAAAATTAACATCACTTTACAAAATTATCCTTATTTTACAACAAATGTTGTGTATGTATCAATTCTATTTTAATATATCTGCATGTTAATGATGTATTTTTTCTTTACACCCAACTTTTTTCCACTCTCACTCCAAACATCCTTGCACCAAAACAGTCTTGACTTCTGAAACAAAACAAAAAGCCCAACAAACTTTTGCAAGACTCGGAAAAGAACCTCTCACAAAAGTTGTCTTCCCTTCATAGTTTCCATGAGTTCCACCACTTCAATAAAACATCTCTAAAAAGCTTTCTCAATTCAAACACATTTTAAAAAGATATATTGTTTACAGGAATGACCCAAGATTGAATGTCTGGCGTAATAATGCTCTAACTTTTGCTCTGCCATGTGAAATGTTCCTTTACACAGGGCAGTGATATCAAGGCATTGAAATCATTTTACCAATCACTCATTGAAAACTTAAGGATGCAGCAGAATGGAAGTCTTGATTTCAGATAGCATTTTCACTATAGATGAATGTTAGTACTCCCAAGCTTCATGTATCCGTTTGGTTCCCGAGTCATGGCGATACTTTTTTGTTCAGCAAAGGTAAACTACGTCTGCTACAATGTGATACACAGGTCACGTTCATTGTCTATACTTACAATTGGTGATGTTGCAGGTTCTTTCTGTATATAACTTTTGTGCGGTATTATGGATCGGCGAGGTATATCTGTATTTAGTCCCTTTGTTTTATGCTTCTTTCCAATTCTTTCCGCAGTTGTATATTTCCAGAAGTAATTTTCTTAATTGTTGGTATGTTAGAAATGTCATTTAGTGGGCCAGGCTTGAGGGGTCTCATAATATTCTTGGGCCCAGTTTAATTACAATAGACTTAGTTGCGGTATTCGATAACAAACAGTTCTTTCAATGAATTTTCAGATTTTTCCAAACAGTACTCCCATCCCTCCTACTTATCCTAATTCATCAAGGCCGTGGGCCAATTAAGGCCATGGGCCAACCTACTAAACTTACTAGGCCCAATGGCCACTAACATTTAAACAACACAATTAAAACCAAGAGATACAGCCATTAAGTCCAATCCACTTATATTAGGTTTCTAAAAAAGTATGGCAACATCTATCAGTGTGGAGCTGCTAACTCGAGATCAACCTCTTCTATGTATCGTTCATACATTTTCGCTGTTTTATTTATTTTTATCCAAATATTATGTGTTGATATTCGTTTTTGTGTGTTTTTTATAACAGCCCCTTCTTGTACGCTTTGCTATAACAAAACTGTAACTTAAAGATTGCTACAATAAAAATCTGTAACTTAAAATTAAAATGGGTAATTCTTATTTAATAATGCACTTATATTTAGTTAAACTTAATGCTTTAATTGATGATGTGATTTCTTAGCAGTAAAATGTCGCTCTCTCTAACAATTATTTAATTTAATTAGTTTAAATAAATATTATTTAATAATATATAAAACAAATGAGTAACGGATGATGTGGTTTTCTAATATTAAATAGTTATGTAATGAGAGCAAAAGTCTGATTGAGAGGGAAAAGAACGTGAGTTTTGCTTAGGTATTTCTTTTTTAATTGGATAAAATGGGGAGCTGGTTGGGTATATTCCATTGTCCACATTTTTAACGCGGAAAATATGATAAAAGGGAAGGGAATGTGGCCCGATAGGCTTTGGTGGTTAATGGCATTTTGTTCGCAATATTTTTACATTTGGTCTTGCAGTCCCTTATTTTGTAAGCAAAAATCTACTATTAAATGTGTTTTTTCTCAATAATTTAGAATAAATGATGATTTCATATGGTATCATGAATGAAGTTTTAACTCCACATTTCATCTTTGCCTGCTTAATGTTTTAAGATAACTGATAATTGATCCGAGTTTATAACTCATAATTAAGGATGTAATCGGTTTGAGTCGGTTCGATTTTGGATAAAATTTAAAGTCGAACTGGTATAATCGGTTTTTTATTTTTTAAAACCGATTATACACTGGTTATCCTCCAAAAAATTGGTAGCATCGGTGTCGGTCTGGTTTTTCGGTTTTAAATTAGTCTATATTATTTTATTAGACTATTAATATATATGTTAGTATTATTTATAATGATTAAAATAATTATATATTAGTATTTATTATAATAAGTTTAATTTTTTATAATTATATCATTGATAGTTATAACTAATATTATTAGTATTAGCTCAAAAAAAAAAAAATTGTATTAGTATTACTATATCATTATTTCATATGTAATTATTTAATATAATAATTTATATATAGACTTAAATTATATTATTAATAGTAATATAGTATTATACTATTAGTATTAAGCCATAAAATGTAAATTGTAACCAATTTATATTATATACTAATGTATAACATATTATATATAATTAAAAAAATATTTTATACTATTCGTTTGGTTCTTAAAGTGTACTAAGTTCAATTGAGTTCAGTCAATTTTAAGCTGAATTTAATATCTAAATATTTAACTCTCAAATTATTAAACTCATTTCAATTCAAAATCTTTTTATACATAGGGTCTACAACTTTTTCAATTTACGCATCTTTATATAGAATCCACAACTTTTTTTCAAATTCTAATAAATATATTTAAATTCATTTTAATATCCAAATATATCTAGGCTCATCTTCAATAACTTTTGCAAAACTAATTTTATCATCTCAACTTATTATTATTTATAAAAAAAGTCAATTCAAATGCAGCCTTATCTTTAAGATTCTGGAATATGACTTGGGAAGGATTTGAGGGTTGCAAAGATAGGGATGACTCTTTAGGGTGGACACATTATTTTCTTATGTAGGGGAGAACAATTTATCTTTGCCAGTTTGGATGCAATGAATTTTGGGTCAAAAGATCACGAGCAACGAGATACTCACTACCTATATTGTGGCGGCTGCTGAGCTTATCTGACAAATAAATTATTCATGAACCTAATTAATGCAAACTTTGTACGTAAAGTGATATATATATGGCCCATGACAAGTAAAGTTTAAGCAACTTCCGAATATGTTAGTTAGTTTGTTGTTTTGAAGTCATTTCGTTCATAAAAATTGACAGGCAACAACCCAGATTGCATGTCACTTGGTAATGGTGGGGAGGGGTGATGTACTTTGACGAGATTGTATAATGTATTGATGAAAAATATGTTATATTTGTAAATTGGCTTTATATTTGACGCTGAAAGCTGGGTAAAAATATTATATTTCGACAAAATCGAGTAAATTAAAATTATCATTTCTTTTTTCTTTTCTTTTCTTTTCTTTTCTTTTCTTTTCTTTTTGGGTTTGGGTTTCTTTCACAAGGTCCCACGAAAAATAAAATCGTTTTTAAGACCATTTTTTTGTTTTTTGCACTCAAAAGATCGTGTGTCAAGTGTGAAAAGAACCGATTAAGGCCAAGCTTCTTATATACATATGATGATATAATTAGCTAGCTGGCGTCTGATCCCATGAGAAAAAAGACCAGAAAATCTCAGTGCATCAATCGTTAAAAAAGAAAAGAAAAATCTCATCATTGCCAGTCTTTAGTATTTTGTATAAATCATGTTTGTAACTTTGTACAAACTTCATGATGCTTTTCAACCTTGTTTTCGTGAGGACTCCATTAATTAAGATCCCAACCCCCATTCAAGGACGACTCTCCAATTTGAACATATATACCTCAAATTTTCAGTAATGAAGAAGTAACCCAAAATCAATTGGCAAGAGTTCGTGATTGAGTTTCTCGATCATCCCCTCTCTCCCATAGATGATGGTACGCAACTATATTTTATACTAGAACCATTAGTGATTTTGATTTAGTTGATTGACCATAAAAAAAAAAAAAGGTTAAAAATCTATTTATTAATTGATGTGGCATGCATATTTCTATATCCTCCACACATTACTGGTCATGTGTCAAAATGTTTGACTTGCAGGTACAGTTTATTTATTTATTAGGATCTAGAAACTTATTACCTTATACTTCAACGAATCAACACGAATATACCTCAATAATAATAATAATAATAAATCATATATATATATATATATATATATATATCTTTGACCAATACATTCGAGAAGGAAGCTATATATATAAGAACAAATTAAAATATCGCTTGCCTGATGATTTTTTTTCTCCCTTCATATTTTTGGATTCTTTTGGCAACTTAGAAAAAAACTTTCTTATCCAAGTAGGTACTAGAAGTTAATTGTGAGTCTTTGATAAGGAAAAGGGCTTCAATTCCTCACTAAATTAATTAATTTCCTTGCAACTTCTTATTGGAAAATTGTTATCCTATGTATTACAATATATATTAATGTTCATTGAAATTTGATATTAATCAGTTGTCCCCATATTGAGACAGTTTTGTTTCTTTCTGGTCAAAATGTTAGGTTTCAAATCATACTAATACGTTTGTGTCTTGTTTGTCTTGATTTGATGAAAAAAAACAAAATGCATATTATTGATTGAGAATTGCTACAATTTCAAAAAGATTTCACAAAAAAAAAAAAAAAATTCACAAATTGACGTAACTTCATATAATATATTAGATTATTTTATAATAAATAATTTTATAATCTAACGTACCACATTAACACATGTCACTTCATGAATTTATTTTTTTAGAATCTCTTTATGGTCAAAACGTCTCTTATTTATATAAATTTTCTTTGCTCGTAATCATGAGAGACAAAGCAATAAATGAGAATGTAAATCATGGGTACTCAGGCGCATAAAAGAGGATGGAGATATTGATAAACTGCTTTGTCAAAGTCTCCAAATTGCCAACACAAGAAATTCCACAGAAACTCCAATTTAGCTCATGATCAAGCAAACTTAACCTAGACATAGTTTTTGTACCATGAACCGTTCCAAAATGGTTGCAGCTGTCAACCTTCAAAGTCAAGCCTGAGAAAATTAGGTCATTTTTACACTATCGCCAAATAAACTTAGGACCCAAATTAAATACTGTTCAGTACAATGATATCTATCCTTCTAGAGCTAGGCAATTTCCATATTTTATGCCAAATTAATATTTTCCCAGCAAGGAAAATGTGGTAGAGTGGATTATAATTAGGCATAGACTTTGTGATTTGAGTCCTCTCAAATTTCATCCTATTTTAAGCCCACATGCTTCTCAATAATTAATTGCTTCAACATTAAGCTTTCATGAGAGGGTTTAGCTTAATGTTAAGAATCTTGAGCTAAGAGCATACCTTCAAATTTTAAGTAATGGCTTTCAACAAGACCACGTTGAAGAGCTTATTATCCAGATGTTTCAATCCCCAGAAACCAACCCCCAAGCCACAACTTCCAACATCCAAACAAAGTTCATTCCAGAGATTATCGCTCTCGGATTTAAGCAACTACTCCTCCTCTATTGTGAGTGATCTATCAAACTCTCTTGTTGGATCAAATCTTCATGTTTTTACCCTTAAGGAGCTCAAAGCTATTACACAAAACCTTTCAGCTAGTAATTATCTTGGTGAAGGTGGTTTTGGACGGGTATATAAGGGGTTCATTGATGACAAACTTAGGCCTGGATTGGAGGCTCAACCTGTGGCTGTCAAGGTACTGGACTTGGAAGGGACACAAGGCCACAGGGAATGGCTAGTAAGCGTTCCCAACCATTTCTATAGTTTCCAATTAGAAATACTTTAGTCACAATGAGATTACACAAAAGTAAATCCGCCAATTGGCTTACTTAATGCAATACGTCATGTTATAAAGTTACTTTTATTATATTGTAGATCTAACAGTAGCATGAAATTACGTCAGTTTGTAAGTTTATTTTTATGTAATGTCTTTATGTCTATAACAATTCTTTTTGCTAATGTCATCTGTTGTTCTGGAAAGAAGATTTTCCCATTTTTAGGTGATGAAAATATATGGCTTAGGTTTGAATGAATGATATTTATTCTGCAGGCTGAAGTAATATATCTTGGGCAATTAAAGCACTCCCATCTTGTCAACTTGATCGGATACTGCTGTGAGGATGAGCACAGGCTACTCGTGTACGAGTACATGGAGCGTGGAAACTTAGAGAACAAACTATTTAGAAGTAAATATACTCTGTTTTTTCAAATTTGATATAGGTTGCTTGCTTCCATTTTGTTTGTTCCTGTAATAAATTCATCTTTTTTTCTGATTAATGCAGGTTATTCTGCAGCCTTGCCTTGGTTAACCAGAATAAAAATTGCCATTGGAGTCGCAAAAGGCCTTGCTTTTCTCCACGAAGAAGAAAAACCAATCATATATAGAGATTTTAAAGCTTCAAACATCTTATTGGACTCTGTAATATCATTGATCTTCTTACCCATTTTTTCTTATCATAAAAGTGTAATTGTCACTAAATAAGATGTATGTATCTACTTTTTCAGGATTTCAATGCTAAGCTCTCTGATTTTGGGCTTGCAACGGATGGACCAGAAGGAGAAGACACTCACGTTTCAACTCGTATCATGGGTACCGAAGGCTATGCAGCTCCAGAATACATCATGACAGGTAAAACAGTTACTTTTCAAAGCTAATAACATTATTACTTTTCGAATGAATTACTCAAAAGTCAACTCACAAATTGATGTGATTTAATGTATACATCAGATTGTAAAATTACTTTTACTATAAATTAGATTTAACAGATCTCATGAAACTGCATCTTTACTTTGTGTAATCTGTTTGTTTATGTAGCGGTTCTAATTTGAAAATTACTAAATTGGTTTAAAATTGATCAGGCCATTTGACGACTATCAGCGATGTATACAGCTTTGGAGTGGTCCTTTTAGAGCTACTGACGGGCAGAAGATCAGTGGACAAGAACCGACCCAGTAGAGAGCAGAACATGGTAGAATGGGCAAGACCATTTCTGAAGGATTCCCATAAACTCGACAGAATAATGGACCCCAGACTTGAAGGACAGTACTCGAGAGAAGGGGCTAGGAAATTAGCCATGCTGGCTCATCAATGCCTGAGCCTGCACCCAAAGTCAAGACCCACAATGACCAATGTGGTCAAGACCTTAAAGCCTATCTTGGACTTGAAAGATATCCCAATTGGACCATTTGTGTACATTGTGCCAACAGAAGAGAAAAATGAAAGTGAAGAACAAAATGAAGGTGACATGAAAAAGGAAGGGAAGAGAGATGAAGAAAAGGAGGAGGAAAAGAAAGAGAAGCGCAGTCACCAGCACCACCAGAGAGGTCATAGGCATAGACGTCGGATTAGGACATTGAGGACTCGTGTCGTCTATTCTGATACTGTTTTGTATAAAACTCTTGGGACTGCTTTGTACTCCCCCAAACCAGAGCCGTTGGACGAAGGGGCATAGTTGAATAATGTCAAGTACAAGTCCTAAATGTATAAGTTATACTAGCCTTTTGCAATAATGTGGATCCCATTAAAAAAGGTAAGTTTTTCATACTTTTTTATGATGGATCCACTTTTTTAAAAAAGATTTATAGGAGACTTGTAAATTTGAGACTTGTATTTATCATTTCTCATTTACATCATTGCTCGAAGCATACTGTAAACTTTGGAAAAAAAAGAAGTCGATTATGGAAGACATTTTTATCGTACATCAGGACTTGTTTTTTCTTTCTTGGTGGACATTTTCTCTCGTACTTTGCAAAATAATCGTCGTCTAGTCGTCAACTTTGTTTGTCCAAATTTTAAATGAGAAGCTTTCATTTTCCAAATTCTCAAGTTACTTCATCAGTCTGGACTTGAAAAGAACTTTGGTATATGCTCAATTTCAAACAAGGTAATCGTAAGGATCAGAGTTTCCAGTACTATGAACTGTAGGAATAAAAAATTTCCATTCAAGTTCTTGATTGGATTGTATACAGATTGGAAAGGGGCCAAATTTTCTAGATTTACTTGGGTTTTTGCGGTGAGGTCTCGTTGAAAGATGTAAAACTGACCACATTCATATGTTGGTCCACTAATCCCTATGAATTTGAAATTTAAATCAGCATTGTCAGTAAAAATTCCTCGGTCAATATTCCATATTCAACACGGTCAGCACCAAATGGCCAGTCCAAATTGCAAAACCGGAAGAGGTGATCGACCTTACAAGTCCAAGGTGGATTTAGTTCTATGGAGCTAGACTATTTCCATTAGGCTTCAATAACATTTTCTACCCCTTTACACTTCAAACGGATGAAAAGAGATAAATTTTATTATTTATTTTATATTTTAACACTCTTCATCACATGTGGTTTATATTCTCTCTCGATGGATAGCCAACACGTGAATTATTTAATTAAATAAGATAGAGTATGGAGTCGAGATTCAAATTTAAAACTTCTGTTTTGAAACTATATAAAATCACTACTAGTTTCAAAAGTTTAAATTTATAGAAAGATGTAAAATTCATTATTTATTTTATATTTTAAGATCCCAAAAAAAGAAAAGAGGTAATTTCTTTGAGGTCGTATAATTTGGTACTTGTCTGGCTTACAATCTGTATTGACTATGGCCATTAGTAAGTCTGTCACATTTCCAAAACCATTGAAGAAATATGAAAAGTCTGTGAACCCAGCTCTGGTAATGGAGAAAAAAGAGAGGGAATATGAAAATGATTATGAAGAGCTTAAAGAATATGAGTTCTCTGTTCAGCACTAAAGAATCAAAAGTGGGGTAGGTAGGAATGCAACTTCATTATGTAGAGACAATTACTACTCAACATCGACAGCAGACCTTATAATTGCTGATTCTTTTCTTACTAAAATACTTCTTTGTGTTAAATCTTTAGAAGCTTTATGGACCAGACAGCAAATTCACGTAATTTGAATTTCGATTATTCATATATCCACACCAGAAGCTCCAAATTTTTCAGAATCATAACGGCAGGTTACTGTCTACTAATGCGCTGATCAGCAATAAAAACAAGACATCTATAAAAATATAATCGAAATGGGAACAGAGTTTATTCCTTTCTTAAAGTTAGATTTGGAGAAGCATGACAACCTATAAAAAACATAGTTACCAGTATTAGAAAAAAGTTAGATTTGGAGAAATAATTAGGGGTGTAAAAAAAAAATTAAAAAATCGGTAAACCGGTCCAAACTGGTTCAAACTGAACTGATTAGACCGAGTTTGACCTAGTCCGGTCCGAAACCGATTTTTAGAAACACAAAACCAGTAAGATCCGGTCCAGTTTCGGTTCCTTTCATTTTGAAACCGGACCGGTCCTGGTAACTATATATTTTAAATTGTTTTTTTAATATTATATATATTATGTTTTTATATATAATACATAATAACATAATCATATATAAAAAATACTATAATATTTATAAAATAAAAGTTTGATTTTAAACATGAAATTAAAATAGTTTTTTATATAACAATTTTATATAACAATTTTTTTATATAACATTTTTTTATTACAGATTTTTTTTATATAACACTTTTTTTTGTTAGTCTAACAGATTTTTGTAATAAAAAAACAGATTTTAAACCATTTTTTTAAAAGATATTTATTTTTAAAAATTTACAATTTATTAGAACTAGACCGAAACAGGTAAAACCAGTATTACCGGTTTTGGAAGATAATCGGGGAATAGATGGTTAAACCGATGGTACCAGTTCGATTTTTATATTTTGGTCAAGACCAGACTGATTACACCCTTAAAAACAACAGTGCAAGATAAACCACTCATGTTTGAAATCATGCTTGAATGTTGAAGCTTCAAAGATGACTAATGTGGTTAAATATTACAATCAATCAATAAAGTAATAGAACGACAATCAATCATAAGAGGATTGTATCCTAAACTCATTGATAATCCTGATTTATGATGGAAGAAAACCTTCTAGATAACTCTATTTGTTATTATCTTTATATGTAATTCTAGTTGTTCTTAATTTGTAATATATACATATTGTGTACTTTATAAGTACCAATATATTGTCATGTTTTGCTGGTCATTTGGATAATAAAATGAGTTGAGACAGTTTGTCATGAATAGTAGTGAGATTATTGAGATGAAATGATCATATGGTTTCATTTTACATTTGTATCCAAATGGGCCTATCAAAACAGTTCAAACACAAATAATTTCATATTCATAATCTCAAGCCATAATTTAGTTATTTACAATTTTTCAAACAGTTGAATAATGTTTGAATCTTTGCAAGGACAAGTTCTTACTAATAGTGTTCACCTGTAATTAGCTCTTGGGAGGAGTAAATTATAATCAGATTGAAGTAGTACTAGAAGAAGAAAGGCCATGAAAGTTGGTTATAACCAAATCGTCTCTATCCAAAAAGGATAGCTGAACTTCTGATGCTCAATCGAAAGAGAGGGATGCATTAATTTTGAAAAGTTTAACCAATATTAATTAAGGGAATGAACTCATGAACAAAGCATAGTGATTGTCAAGAGTCATATGTTGCAATAAAAGGTTGGGTTCAACCCCATTAATAAATGCGTCGAGCCTACATGTACTACACAAAAAGTTAGCTAAAGGTCCAATGGATCATCGACGTTGTAACATGCATTGCAAGTCAATTGAAAAATGCAGACATACTTTGTAGCACTGGGAAGCTGGTTGAAGGCCTTCAAGTAATTTTAACTCCTCCTACATGCTTGCAATGAATTAAATCTTTTGTAATCAAGCATAATATGTCATTTCTAACATACTAGTTTATATATATATATATATTGTAAAAATTTAATTTATTGAAATAGCAATCTTCAACTATCATGAAAATCACATTATCATCTTTTATGCGGAAATAAATATTTAATAAAACATACTAGAATCAGCCATAATGAAATCTCCTTCTTGAAGAAAGCTTGTAGAAACTATTTGTCTCACTTAACTCCTTTTATTTGCTTCACCAAAACATATGGAAAAATCTGATAAAATGAAAATGTGAGTAGAGAGAGGATAATTCCTACGTACAAAATAAAAAAATTATCATACTTCCCATAAAAGTAGGTAGATAGGAAAATAAATTCCCCTATTATCTCTCACTAATTAAGTAATCGTACATCTCTTTTCTAAAGCCAATAACCACCTTATCTCATTAAGTCTAAATAAGTTCATATTATTCTTTCATGTGGGACATATTTTAACATTCTCCCACTTAGTCCATATGAATGACATTTATTTGAATTGACAAGGTAAATATAATATGCGCATAACATTAGCTTATTCGTACTTTAGTGAGATTACAATAATATCATAATTAAATAACTTACTAACATGAGTCATGGTGGTAAATATTAATAAAGCGACATCTTCCCTTCCATGTACTACAATGCTAGCAAATCACTCAATTATAATTCATAATAGGAAGTAACTAAAATGTCCCATAATGTCTTTGTCGAAAATGATTCATGTCATCAATAATCCATCTTCATAATTACATAATTGATGGTAAGCAGGAAAAAATGCCAGAATCACAATTAGTGATATTTATATAGATGTTATAGAACAAAAAACATAAAGATCCATAAACATACCTTAGGGATTGCAACAAAGACCTATGCGATCAACATGTTCCTTATATGTCTTTGGTGCTAACCCTTTAATCAAAGGATTTGCAATCATGAGCTCAATCTTAATATATTCTATAAACATTGTTTGTTTCTGAACTTCCTCTTTAACGGTGAAATATTTGAGCTCTATGTGCCTAGTGCCATTATAATATTTGTCGTTCTTGAAAAAAAAGACTGCTGTGAAATTATTACAATATATTCTCAGTGGCCTGACAATGCTATCGACAATTCCAAGTCCCAAGGAAAAATTTCACAACCATAAAGCATGAACTTTGGCCTCAAAGCATGCCAGAAATTCAACTTCCATAGTAGATGTTGTTGTGATAATCTATTTGGCGCTTTTTCATGATATTGCTCCTCCAACTTATAGAAACAAGTAACCAAAAGTTGACTTCCAACTATCAATACAACCAGCAAAATCTGAGTCGGAGTAGCCAATCACCTCCAACTGATTAGACATTCGTTACGTGAGCATATAGTGTCTTGTTCCCTTCAGGTATCTTAAAACCTTCTTTACAGTTTTCCAATGCTCCATTCTAAGATTATTTTGGTATCTCCCGAGCATTCCAACTACGAAACTAATGTTCGGTCTTGTACAAGTTTGAGCATACATCAAGTTTCCAACAACAGATACATAAGGAGTATTTTTCATTCTTTTATTTTCTAAGGCATTCTATGGACAATCATTTTCACTGAATTTGACCACTTTACAAATGGGAGCAGGAGTGGCCGCACATTCAGCCATATGAAATCTTTTAAGAACTTTATCGATATATCCCTTCTGAGACAACCTTAACAATCCACGTGATCTATCACAAAATATTTTAATTCCTATTACGTAAGTTGTCTCACCCATATCTTTCATTTCAAAGTTCATACAAGAAAATATCTTGGTTTCATTCAGTAAACCAAGATTATTACTGGCAAGCAATATATCGTTAATATACAGAATCAAAAAAATAAACTTGCTCCCACTGACCTTTAGATAATACACAGATCAACGGTATTTTTCTTAAATCCAAAAGACGCGATAGTATCATTAAACTTAAGATACCATTGTCAGGAAGGTTGTTTAAGCCCATAAATTGACTTCTTTAATTTGCATACCATATGCTTACTTCCTTTAATCAAGAAACCTTTAGGTTGATCCATATAAACCTCTTCATCTAAATTCTCATTTAGAAAAACAATTTTTACATTCATTTGGTGTAACTCTAAATCGAAATGAGCCACCAGAACCTTTATGATCCTAAGAGAGTCCTTCGTTACAAGGGAGAACATCTCTTTGTAATCAACACATCTCTTTTGAATGAAACATTTTACAACAAGTCTAGCTTTATGTCTTTCAATATTGCCATTGCAATCACGTTTGGTCTTAAAGACCCACTTACGTCTGACTGTCTTAAAACCTTCAGGCAAGTCAACGACATCCCAAATTTCATTTTGTTCCATTGATTTCAACTCATCATTTATAGCATTAATCCACTTTTCAGAATAACTACTTTCAATGACTTGTGAAAATGAAACTGGATCTTTAATTGTCCCTAAATCATAATCAGATTCTTGCAGATATACCAAATAATCATCTAAAATAGCTTATTTCCTTTCTCTTTGAGATCTCCTTACTGTTATTCCTTGCGATTGTTCTGTAACCAGTTCATTGGTGACATTTTCATTATGGAGTGACTAATCACTAGATTATTGTTCAATGTTATCATACTCTTCGACAACTAGAGAAACAACAACTTTCATTGAAGTTACAAGTATCAGGATAGGCATCTGAACTTCTTCAACGACCACATTACGTGATACATCACTCTCACTAATTTCATTATTATCAAGGAATCTAGCATTTTCGGTTTCAACAATTCTCGTACTATGATTAGGGCAGTAAAACCTATACCATTTGGCTTCATCTGGGTAACCAATAAAGTATTCGCTTACAGTTCTAGAATCCAACCTCTTTTCATATGGATTATAGATCCTAGTGTCTGCTAGACAACCCCAAATATGAAAGTGTTTCAAACTCGATTTTCTTCCCATCCACAATTCAAAAAGAGTTTTTTTAACTGTTTTACTGGGAATCCAGTTAAGCAAATAAACAACTGTCTTAAAGGCCTCCATCCACAATGAAATGGGTACTGAGGAGTTACTTAATATATTTCTAACCATTTCCATAAGAATACGATTACGCCTTTCAACCACACCATTCTGTTGGGGCGTACCAACCATTGTGTATTGTGCACAAATACCATACTCTTTTAGAAATTTAGCAAACGGTCCTGGACATTGTCTTATTCCATCATACCTTCCCTAATACTCACAATCTCTATCTGATCGAATGATTTTCACATTTTTATCTAATTGTCGCTTAACTTCAATAATATATGCCTTTAAAGCATTTATTACTTGGGACTTTTCATAAAACAAATAGACATAACTGTAACGTAAAAAATCATCGATAAAAGTGATAAAGTACTTTTCTCCATCAAAAGATAGTGAGTTGAAATGTCCACAAATATCAGTATGGACAATCTCCAAAAAAATCTCACTTCTTGTGGCGTCTTTCTTTATATGTTTGGTTTGCTTTCATTTAATGCAATCCACACATACATCAAAATCAGTAAAATCAAGATTTGAAAGAATCTCATCTTTTATCAATCTTTCCATTCTTTCTCTAGATATATGACCCTGTCTTTTATGCCACAAGAAAGAATAATTCTCATTAACTCGACTACGTTTAGTTCCAACATCATGATGCAGGGTGAGGAGTGTTTTAGCAAAATTTTTGTTAAGATTAAATCTATATAACCCTTCAAATAAAACATCAAAACCAACAAATAAGTTATTTCTCAACAAACAAAAATCCTTATGTTCAAAATACAAAACATAACCATTATAATCAAGTCTTGACATGGAAATTAAATTTTTAAAAATAGTAGGAACATAAAGAGTATCAAATAGGTCCAAACAATGTCCTGACTCTAAAAACAAATGTAAAGTTCCAACAACAAAAACTAGTACTTGAGTTCCATTTTTCAAGATTATAAAATGCTCATTTTCCTTTATATTCTGAATCGAAAGGTATCCTTGCATCAAATTTGAAACATGAATAGTATAACTAGAGTCAATCCACCATGTATTAGAAGGAACTTGTGTCATATTTTATTCGAAACATACATAAGCCAATAGCTTACCCTTCTTCTCGAACCAAGCTCTACGTTTCGGGCAATTTTTCTGTAAATGCCCGTAGCCATGACAGAAATAGCATTTCGGTCCATTATGACATTATATTCTCTCTTGCAAGCCCCATTGACATGAGAAGGTCCCACAACCTTCAATAGATCTTTCTTGAAATTCTTCTTCGGTATCTTTCATTTGCTTCCAACTCCACGACTCATAACATTAATTGAATGTTGTCCTTGTTGCCTAAGCCTTGCGTCTTCCTGAATTAACATACTCGTCAATTCATTCACATCCCACTTTTCCTTAATAATGTTATAGTGAATCTGAAATGGCCCATACTGAGTAGGCAAGGAATTCATAATGAACTGAATAATGAAACTTTCATCAACATTCATACCCAAGTATTTGAGTCTGGCAATTAGATTGGTCATTTCAAAGACATTAATTCATTCCATGGCTACATCAAATTTCATGGTGGTAAGTTCAACCATTAATCTCCCTCCAAGGAACTTGTCTGCTGAATGAAACCAATCTTCCACAGTTTTGAAATATTCCTTTACATTTTCAATTTGAGGTAGCTTTGACTTAATATTGTTCGCAATACACATTGGCACAAATATGATGCTTAATCTGTTTGATCTTTCGCATGACTTAGATAAAGCTTGCTGCTCTGAATTGCTTGTTTCAGTAATAGCAGCCAATCTATCAATTTGTAGTGCTAAGTTAAGATACAGAACACTAAGGTGAAACTGAATTTGTTCCTTCCAATCAAATAAACTACTTCCATTAAAGATCGAAACAGAATAAGCTAGCGAATGAAGCGAAAAAAGAACTAACACTGCAATAAATTCATCACAACATTAATGCTTTGAGAACATAACTTCCATTAGTAATATTGCGTTCAATCTTTGGATTAACTAATGCAATATACTAATATTCAAATTTAATGGTTATTTTCACTCACCTAGACATAATTGATAACCCTTCAAAGTTTGATTAATTTGTTACCTTTGGGCATCCATTCCAATCTCACTATCATTCTATCAATTATCATAATTAATTTAATGACTACTTGAAAGTTGGTGCACCTTTGGGTCAAACCATAATAATCAAATAGTCATTCCATAATAATTTCACAAAGTCATGATTCAATTCAATATCTGTAATTTTCTCAACAAGATCACTTATCATTTTTAAATTATGGAATGATATCCCAAAATAAAAGTATTATTATAAAAGAGAGTAGCTCAATTGGTAAGCATGCATTGTTTTGAACACTATGTTCTGAGTTCAAAAATCCTTACTAGCATTCTCTTTTAATTTTCTCAATTACATGCAAAATTCAGCCCATAACTTATCAGCCCATGCATGTATAGATACAATTATTAATCCAATACAACTGAGCCCATAACATAGCCACCATTACTAATTTACTATCATAAAACATGTAAGTGGCCCATACAAAATCAAACAATAAAAAGTGGTCTGCATGCATTAAACCATACGGCCCAACAAATGCTCACCAAAAAGTAATCATTTAAACAAAATAGTGAGTCCAATAAAACAAAGAAGATAGCGAGCGGATGTCGAGACTCAAAACAATTAATGGAACATTTATGCTAATAATTCGACAGTTTGAATTGTGAATAAATGAAACCATTACGCAAGCAACAAATTCGGAATCAACTCACACGAAATCAAACTGACACATGCTAATAAATATCTATACGGAATCATGATATTCCAATAACATAAATTCCCAATAAATACGGCCATTACATGCTTTCATCAAGATTTCATTAAATCCAATTAAATCCGGCAAACATCATAGGGAATTTCGGAATCAGTAAACAGTGAGTTCCGAATATTATGAACACAAAACATTACACATAAAACAATAGCAAAATCGAAAAATATTAATAAAATCGATCTCTATGTTAAAAGGAAAATCATGATAGTTTCAACCATGCTCTGATACTGCATGTAAAAATTTAATTTACTAAAATAGGAATTTTCAACTATCATGAAAATTACATGATCATCTTTTATGCAAAAATAAACATTTAATAAAACATACTGAAATCAGCTATAATGAAATCTCATTCTTGAAGAAAGCTTGTAGAAATTATTTCTCTCACTTAACCCATTTTCTTTGCTTCATCAAAACGTATGGAAAAATCTGATAAAATGAAAATGTGGGTAGAGAGAGGACAATTCTTACGTACAAATTAAAACAGTTATCTTACTCCCCATAAAAGTAACCTAAGTAGGTAGATGGGAAAATAACTTCCCCTATTATCTCTCACTAATTAAGTAATTGTGCATCAATTTTCCAAAGCCAATAACCACCTTATCTCATTAAATCCAAACAATGTCCATATTACCTTTCATGTGGGACACATTTTAACATATATATATATGAATTCATTTTTATAAAATATCTATAAGCTACTTAAGTGACATTATCGAGCATCATTAAATGCTCGATCAATGTTACAAGATCCACTTTATGTATATCTCTTACAGCTTCCTGTACTATATATAAACTCTATAATTCAAACAAATTCTAAGGAATATGAATTGTTGTTTAACAAAAAATGAGAGAAGGAAGAAGAGGATAGGAACAAATCTAAGAACATCATGGGTAGTGTTAAGATTAAAGGATGCAATTAGACCTACAATGGCCAGAGTTCCACCTGATAAGAATGCAGTCACATAAGATCATTCTGTTGAGGCTATTCTGTTATGCATTATGAGCTGTCATCATTCTTTTATTCGTTTTATTATTGTTACATTTGTTATCTATAAATAGCAATACACAAACTGTATAAGATATAATTTTGAATACAATTGCAATTATTCCATTTTCAGTCTTCTGTTACTCTCATCGTCTTCATGCTCTGTTCTTCCCAATCTCTGCATTACTCTCAACATAGTATCATGAGCCATGACGGATACCCCTTCAAACATTGAAAATGACAATTCCAACATGCCTCCCAATCTCCAAATCGACCCACACCATCCTATTAACCCCTATTATATTTAGCCTGGTAAAGAAGCATCTTCTCCACTGATTCCTAATTTGCTTACCACTGAGAACTATGTGACCTGGGCAAGAACAATACGTCGTGCCCTAAATATCAAAACAAAATCGGCTTTATCGATGGTAAAATCCCCAAACCCTCCAACACTACAGATCCCTTGTATGCACCTTGGGAATGCTGTAATGATATGGTGATAGCTTGAATTTAACATTCGGTTGGCTTTGAACACAAATTGAGCATAGCTCATGCAGAAACTGCTGCTGCTGTTTGGAACGATCTTCGTGAGCGATTCTCGATTCAAAATGCTCCAAGGATTTTTCTGCTCACCAAGTCGATCTTGGTACTAACACAAGATGATTCAGTTAGTCAATACTATAACAAATTGAAGAGTTTTTTGGACGAACTGGAAATCTATGAGACCATGCCTTCATGCACATGTGGAGCAGTAAAGACGCTGATAGACTATACTCACAGAAGCAAGGTTATGCAATTCCTCATGGGATTGCATGACTCATTTGACTTTGTTCGAGCACAAATACTTTTGTATGACACTCTCATAGCGCTAAATCGTGTCTTATCCCTTGTACAACAGGAGGAAAGGCAACAACAGCTTCATTCCCCTCCTGCTCCGATTGCAATGGCAGTCAAAGGACCTGAACACTACAGTCAATCTTCCTCGCATAAGGATCGATTATTCTGTTCTCATTGCAACATTTTGGGACATTTACTAGAATGATTCTTCGAAGTCAACCCCAATCTTCCCGTGTGCACACATTGCCGCATGCCTGGACATACCCAAGACAAATGCTACAAGCTAAACTGCTTTCCTCCAAGTCAACGGAACAATTCCAGATTTAAATCGTATGCTAATCAATCTTCACTTGACCAGGGGCAAATCGGCAATGGACCACCTATTACTCAAGAGCAGTAAAACCAGCTTATCGCCTTGCTCCAACCCTCATAATCCCCAGCAATCACATATGTAGCAAACCATGCTTGTTCTAGTTCATTAGCCACCGAACTTTCTCCTGTCTCTGGTATTCACTCTTGTCATTTCACAAACACATCACACACCATCACCAAATCTTATTGCTCTTGGATAATTGATACCGGAGCTACAGATCACATGATCTGTAGCCCTCATTTTTTCACACATAACGTGTTTCGTTTCACACACAATCAAGCTTCCTAATGGCACATCCACAACTGCCACGCATATTGGTGATATTCTACTTTCTGATCACTTCATTCTAAAGCATGTACTATGCATACCAGATTTCTCTTTTAATTTGCTCTCAGTCAAATCCCTAACTACACAATCCAATTATTGTCTCATATTTTCTTTTAACTTTTGCTACATTCAGGACCTTTCATCCTGGAAGACAATTGGCATAGGATATTGCATAATGGCCTTTATCATCTTCAAACTTCAACACCAGCTCCTAACGTTTTACAAACTTTTTTTTCTACTTTCTGTTCTAGCTATATTAACACCACAAATGTTTTAAAGTTTGATGAACAAACATTATGGCATTACAGACTCGGACATAGTTCCATGACACAACATGTCTTGAATGAAATTCAAAAACCAAATTCAAAGCCTACAGGTTTCTCTCAATTCCCTTGTGAAATTTGTCCACTCATAAAGCAGCATAAACTTTCATTTCCTCAATCCAATACCACAGTTACCAAGCCTTTTGATTTAATTTCTGTCAACATTTGGGGACCAAAATCAACACAAGCCTACAATGGCACCCAGTACTTCCTTACAATCATAGATCAATTTACCAGATGCACTTGGATATATTTATTGCAAAACAAATCAGAAGCTAGAACATCATTCCAAAACTTCTTTTCCATTGTATCCACACAATTCAACACCCCAATCAAAATAATCAAAATCGATAACAGTGCCGAATTCCATATGCCAACGTTTTACAATTCCAAAGGCACACTTCATCAACTTACATGTGTTGCCACTCCCCAACAAAACACCCTCACAGAGCGTAAACATCAGTATATATTGAACGTCACTAGAGCCTTAAAATATCAATCAGGCCTACCTATGAAGTATTAGACAGAATCCATTACCACTTCCGTCTCTTTGATCAACCGAACAATCTCTCCTAATCTGCACTATAAGTCACCTTTTGAAATGCTTTACAACCAAAAACCAACATAGTCTCATCTCAAAACATTCGGATGCCTCTGTTTTGCATCTACACTAAACCATAGCCGCTCCAAATTTGAACCTCGAGTTAGGAAATGCTTGTTCATCGGCTATCCATATGGAGTCAAAGGATACAAGCTCCTTGACACCACCACCTATCAAATTTTCCTTTCACATGATGTTATATTTCATGAACACATTTTTCCTCTCAAACAAGCCTCCATCAACCCTCAAGATTTCACTATCTGCTCACCCTCTAACCCGAATATTTCCCCCTCTAACCACTTCAATCAAACACCTATTGTGCATATACATTCTCCAGCACCCATAGACACCACCTACATTACCTCAACTTCACCCTCTCAACCCAACCTCACCAATAACACTCCCTCACCACCCCTACGATGATCCACCAGAATTCGAACCGCCCCTGCTTACCTCAAAGACTTTTACTGCAATGCACTGTCTCCATTGACGTTGGACTCCAAGCTGGAAGCTACTGGATCCCCTTCCACCACAGATTTGCATATTCCATATCCACTATCATCTGTCTTATCTTACAATTCCTTATCGCCATCATTCAAAGTTTTTACAACCTCCATCTCCATTCATACCGAACCCACATCACACATTCAAGCACTTAAAGACCCCATTTGGCGCGAGGCGATGGAGCAGGAACTTACTGCTTTAGAGCTTAATGAGACATGGTCCATCATCGAATTACCCCCTGGCAAGAAGCCCATTGATTGCAAATGAATTCACTGCTACAAATTCAAAGCTGATGGCTCCATTGAACGTGCTAAAGCAAGATTGGTGGTAAAGGGCTTCACTCAACGTGAAGGAATAGACTTTCATGACACGTTCTCCCATGTCGCCTAGATGGTTTCCATTTGCACCCTACTTGATGTGGCTACCATAAAAGGATGGGATTTGCAACAGTTGGACGTTAATAACGCATTCTTGTACGAAGACCTTGATGAAGAACTACAGGTGCGGCTCCCTCCCGGTCTAGATTCCTCACAAGCGAATCAAGTTTGTAAATTACAGAAAAATATTTATGGTCTTCGACAGGCATCACGTCAGTGGAACACAAAACTTTCATCCTCTTTGGCCGAGTTTGGATTTGCGCAATCTAACTCAGACTATAGTTTATTCATCAAACACGCGGCATCTTACTTCACAGCTCTATTGGTTACGTCGACAACATTATTATTATGAGCTCCAACCACCCTTCCACCAATGAGGTCAAGAAGTTTTTATCCGCCAAATTCAAAATCAAGAACCTAGGCTCCCTCAGATATTTTCTTGGTATGGAAATAGCTCGCTCAAAGGATGGAATTCAAGTTTGTCAACGCAAGTACACCTTGGATATTCTATCTAAGACAGGTTTGCTTGTTGCCAGACCTTCCCCTTTGCCAATGGAACCGAATATTAAAATCCAAAAAGACCAAGGTGATGTATTTCACGACCCTATTCAATATCGGAAACTGGTTGGTAAGCTGCTCTACCTAACCAATACACGACCTGACCTCAATTACAGTGTTAATCTTCTAAGTCAATTCATGGAGACCCCCCCACAAGTACACCACTATAATGCTCTTCTTAAGGTTCTTAGATACCCCAACGGTAACCCAAGCCAAGGTTTATTTTTTCCTATCACTTCCTTGCTATAACTCACAACCTACTCTGACGTCAATTGGGCCAATTGCCCCGACACCAGAAGATCAACCACCGGATTTTGTGTATTTATTGGAAAATATCTTGTTGCTTGGAAATCAAAGAAGCAGAACACAATTTCATGATCCTCGACCGAGTCGAAATATAGGGCCAGGGCTATTGTTGTGTGTGAACTTACATAGCTTCGGTATTTTCTCGACGACCTTTGCATTAACATTTCTGATCTCGCCACTTTGTATTGTAACAACTTAGCCGTATTACATATCGCTTCCAACCATGTGTTCCATGAGTGCACTAAGCATATTGAACTAGATTGCCATCTAGTTCATGACAAAGTATTGGCTGGGCAAGTTGCCATTGCCCGCGTCCCTTCTTCTGAGCAGTTAGTTGATCTTCTTACCAAGCCCATGTATGCTCCAACACTCACTCAACTGTTGTCCAATATGGGACTACTGAACATATACTCTCCATCTTGCGAGGGGATGTTGAGATTAAAGGATGCAATTAGACCTACAATAGTCACGGTTCCACCTGATAAGAATGCAGTCACATGAGGCCATTCTGTTGGGGCTATTCTATTATGCATTATGAGCTGTTATCATTCTTTTATTCGTTTTATTTTTGTTACATTTGTAATCTATAATACACAGACTGTATAAGATATAATTTTGAATACAATTGCAGTTATTCCATTTTCAACCTTCTGTTACTCTCATCGTCTTCATGCTCTGTTCTTCTCGGTTCTCTGCATTACTCTCAATAGGTAGCCCATTAATCTGCATGTATCTAAACAGATATCGTGAATTCTCAAGATGTATTACAATACTACTGTATATACGAATGATCACAATAATGTGACTATTTAAAGAATATCTTATGATCTATGATATTGGTGAACATTAGAGATGGGTAGAAAATTCAACAAAATGTAACAATTCAATTAAGAGGAACATCATTAACTACACTACCATTCCACTTTCATCACACTATAGAAGTTATGATATATTTGTCACTATTAAATGATAAGGAATAATCTAATAAAAATTTATTTAAATGGTGATAAATGTGTTATATCTTGTAATATAATGAGATGAAATTAATAGTGTAGTGTATAGAATTTTTCTTCCATTAATACCAGCAAGAAGTCATGCACTATACTAATGTGCGTGTCATGCTACTACAAAAAAATTGTTTATCCATGGCCAGCTATTTATTCTAAAATAATTATCACTGTCAAAATGAGTGTTTTCACCACAAATAGTCATATTTATCATAAATAATCTGTCATGAATATTCATTTTTCTTATAACACGAGAGGCCAAATGTGAAAATAAGGAGAAAGCATGAAAAAGATTCCGCAACAAATATGCCAACTTGTTATTGGCAAGCAAGACAAATTAGTGACATAAAATAGGGAGAAAACGTATATATAGGGAAGGAGGAACGGGTGAGCCATTTTTCTTATAACACGAGAGGCCAAAGGAGGAACGTATATATAGAGCAGAACATATCTCTTTATAAAATTTAAAAAAAAAAAGAAAAAGAAAAAAGAAACCTACAAAGTAAAATTAAAGGAGAAAATAGTAGTAATACTACTAACTTTTTGCACACGAGTGTTGAGGCCCACCTTATATTTTGGAAAGCTTTCGGCCAATAGAAATGTCGAGGTGGAGAAGGCAGCTGCAGAATTTTTGTACTTTTTTTTATTTTATCTCATTTTTTAAAATATTATTTAAATATAAATATTATTTAATTCAAATCTTTTTTATTTAATTATGATCTAATTATTACAATTCTTTTAAACAAATATAAAAAAATAATAATTCAAAGTTAATACAACTTTTTCAATTTATAAAAAAATATATTCAAATAATTTTACTTTTATAATATTTTTATCATTTTTTTCACATTTTTTAAAAATCACTAAAATATTTCAACTTAAACTATTTTATTACTATTTATATAAGAGTTATTATAGATAACAACCCTACACCATACATTTGGTGAGAGAAAAAACATAAAATTAGGGATAGTGATACCTTATAACCTCATTACTCTTGATTTACTATTCTAAGTATTTTTTTTTAAATATTTTTTAAATATCTTTAACTATTAAGAAGAATCAAAATTACAACTATACTAATAATCACTTTCTAGAAAAAACAATTAGAAATTAAAAAACTAAAATTGTAGTAAAAAAATTGTAGTCCATAATTTAATGGCATATTGGCATGGAGTCATAATTTCTAGCGTACTATTACAGATACCATCCTAAAACTCTGCGTTATGTCCATGCTCAAAACAGAACAGCCTAATCAGGCATGCATATTCCACAACCTTCTCCATCTCAACTATAATAATGCAGCAATCTTCACCAGCTTGGTTACATTTTAGATAAGGGAAATTATATTTGTAGTCGTAAAATCTATAAATACTATGCAATTTCTTTAAAAACTGAGTAAATACAAAATCTTCATTAAAAAATTAATTTTTTAATAATAAATTTCACTCTTTTTCAAAATAATTATGTGAAGCTTACCCAATTTATTTATCCGGATTTGGTTACGGATCCGGTTTTTAAACCGTATATCTGTAACCGATTTTATTATAAAACATAAGGCAACATTCTCACTTCTCTCTCGACGCATTTCTCACCTCTTTGTCTCTCCGTCTCTCCAAATTGGCAGAAATGAGAAAATCCTAGGTGTGCTTTACTGTTCACGTTTGTCGTTCCGTTTGCATTCGAGCTTCACAGTTCACGTTCGTGTTCTCCACCATTTTCACGTTCTTAACCATTTTTTCCGTTTGCGTTCTTGTTCGTGCTTCGCCATTCGCGTTCTTGTCCGCACTTCGCCGCCGGTTACCATCAAAAGTATGAGACTCCTCCGCCCGTTTGGTTATTGAGAAAATTGGGAGAAATGGGTTTCGAATGCCATTAAATATTTTTCCTTTCTTTTTTAGTTTAGATCTTGGTTTGGTTTATTTTTTTTCCTAATCTTTCTTCTAGTTTACATTTTTTAAGATGAACTTTAAGATCTGAGTTTAGATCTGGGTTTGGATTTTTTTTTCTCCCCTAATCCGTGTCTATTCTTTATTTTTTAGATTAATATTGAGATCTGGTTTTAGATTTAGGTTTGGATCTCAGTTTAAATCCGGTTATAATTCGGATATCCGTGTTTGTATCCGGATTATAAGAAAAAATAAATAAAAAGTCCGGTTATCTGGATTTAAATCTGGATATCCGTATAAATCCAGTTATTCACCTGGATAGAAACCTAATTAGATCCGGGTGGATAACCACCCCCTTTTTTACCTTCGGATCCGATTATGGTCAAATATCTGGATTCAGATGCACACCTCTTCATTCTATATACTATTACTCCACTTATATAGAAGATGTACACAAAATTCAAGTGATTGAAGCAGTCATAACCTAGTTAAATACCCTGTACCCCTGTGAGGTGAAGTGTTTAGCATTTGCAGTTTCCAATCAGAACAATACGCCACGAGCTAGACAAGTGTTTGGATTCAGAGAAAACAAAGTAAAGTTTTTGACAACAGAGAAATAAGTTTCATATACCTGATCATAACCAGACAACTACATTAATAATCATTTCAACCTTTATTCCTTTTTTGGGTGTTCATTTTGCACAAAGAAGAAATGTATACTCCCCCATGTATGTCTCTATATTGTTCCCTTCCCTTCCCATCCCATACCTTCACGAACCGGAAAGGCTAGAAATACAACTCCCAGACCTGGGAAACCTCGGAGCATGAATATTCCGATCACCTGTCACCGGACTAGATGGCGCAGACCTCATTCCCCTCGGAGAATCCAAACTGCGCCTAAGAATCTGTCTCATGGCATCTATCAAATGCACGGTGGGATTCGAGGGCGGCTCCGACGACCTGAATGTTTTACAGAAGTTGAAGTGATTCGTGATTGCTTCTTCAGTGCTAATTAGCCTTTCCGACCTCATGATCTCGTCTTTTATGGCCTCCGAGCATAGACCGCATATCCATTTTCCCTGATAACGTTCTCGGATCCGCGCTATGTACGCCGGCGTGCACTCCTCGGTAAGCCCGCAGCAGTCGCAAATGGCGAATTCTACTTCGATTTGGGTGATGAGTTTCGTAGCAACTGCGGGTGGTTGTGTTTCCGGTGCTGATATTACCATTGTGTCGTTGATCATCGTTGCAGACATTGCCAATAACCCTGAAAATGAAGAAAATTTTAGACTTCAAGCTCCAATTACATATGGATACACACATTTTCACCGCTTCCAAACACGAAACAACAATTAGCCAAGAAAAAAATATAAAAAATGATTTCCTTTTTCTGTTTGATCTGCTGCAAGGGGAAGAGAAATTCCTTTTTCATGTTTGCTTGGTTTTTCGCAAAGCCGACAACTTGATTATGCTTTAATATTGTTTCCTATGATGATTTCTTCCTCACTTGTACATTAATGATTCATCAGAGAAACAAAATACTCTAACAACACAGCCACCATGTATTATGAAATTGAAAACATGTAATTGGTAATGAAAATCCAACATAAAAGAAGAGTCAATCTATACGAGTATATCAAAGGACAATAAACAAGTCCTTATGCATCAAATTCATAGAGAAATACCCAATATTCAACGGCAAATAAAGAAAGGAACTTTGATAAAAAAAAAAAAAAAAATACCAGCAGAAGCAGAAAGAATTGAATCCCAGTTCTTCCCGTTCTCGTTCGTTATGTCTTTCTACTCCTGCCAATCTGGCACTGGACGTATATTATCTCTCTGTCTCCCACTCTCCTTCTTCAAGCTTATCTTCGTCTGCCGAGAAAATCTCACTCATGAAAACCATTTCAAAAAGAAACGTGACGATCCAAACAAGCCCAAAAGGACTCTGGCCCTGTATGTTGATCTTCTCGAATAATCTTCCTAAGCAACGCAAATAAACCAAAAATTTCTCTCCTTTGTTATTTGTTCACTTTTTTCTCTGCGTTTTGATAACTTCAAAAGAACCCAAATCTTATTGAGAACAAACAAAGAAATTTCTCTCCCTTTCTCCTTCGCAAAATCCTCTACCCCAAGCTAAATTATGAACGAACGAAGAAAATGGTGGAGGCTTAAGGGGGAGAGAGAGGGGGAGAGAGAGAGAGAGAGAGAATTTTTGGGGAGAGAGTAAACCCAATGATTGAAGCTTTAAAGGAGAGGACTGCGGTATAATCCACATCAGCAACATTTGCTGTCAGTGAATTCTGGCCGTCGATCGTTGGATTGCCAGCTAAGCATAATCATATCACGACTTGGAGTGGGTCTATTCTTAGCCCATATCAATCTGTGCTGTTTACTGTTTAGGAGGTTTGTCCTTCCTCGTTTTTTAGGTTCTTTATTGAGCAATCTTTTCTCGCCACGTGTAGTCTCAAAGCGTGCGAGGTACAGCTTAGAAGATCCCAACAAATCAGATTCTCCTAATTGGAGTTAATTATTGTTCAGCAATATCTCAAAATGCCAATTAGTGTGAATTTTGGTTGCAATCTCCTATTTAATGTTAATAATGGTCACACTTCTTTCGGTGATTAAAGCATCTTTCCATATTAATACTTAAAACATCAAAATATATATTTTTTTAAATATTTTTCGACATAAGTTTGGACGTCCAAAATATGCTCATGTGTTAAGGGCGCATTTGGGCTTTTGCTAGAAAGCTGAAATCTCTCTTTTTAGTACACACTTGATTCGACTCAAACTTTGGTTCACATTCGAAACTCTTGTTGGTAGATTGGATTTGGAAAATAATTTATATTTCTTAAGAACATCAATTATTTTATAAAATTAAAAAAGAAATTAATATAGACGTATACGAAAAACTCGTTTTTATTTAAAAATTAAGAGAAATACTAAAGTCACAAATAAAAGTTACACCTCACTAAAAAAAATATTTTTTTTTAAAATTAATAATTAAGTAAATATTTTTTAATAATATTATTATATTTTTCAAAAAATATTAAAAATGTTAAATAATATAAGGGACACGTACTCTTGATTTATTACGGCATTCGCTTTATATTTTAAAATAAATTGTAGGAGATTTGTATATTCTTAAATTATTTATTAGATTAATATATACGAAACGTCTCCGTAAGTTGTAACTAAAAAAAAGAGTTCTATGCAAACCTACATTTTAACACAACAAGACACGGCCAGTAACGTGGAGGGTTTCGTGACTTCGCCATATCATCTCATAAATATTATTTTAATAAGTATAATAAGTCTCAAAATAAATGATGTGTTACATGCTAAATCTGATATTATAGGATACCTCTGTTACTAATATTAATTTTAAAAATATCCCATCAAAAAAAAAAAAAAAAGATGAAAAAGTAATATTTCTAATTCAAAATGGTAAATATTCATACAAACTGTATCCCATTGCTCGAGAAAAACTTGGACTCAAGTGAACGAAAGCTTCTAATTATTGAGCTTGATTATGGAAAGCAGTGCATTCGACGCAACTCCTGATGACGAATGATCATTAAAGACCGACCACAAAAGTCAAATACATAAAATGCCTTAATTATTATATGTACACGCACAAAAGAAATGGATCTAGAATTGCCTAAAATCAAATAAATAAATAAATAAATAAAAGAGATCATTAGAGATGTACTGAAATTATTGCACATATCGATTGTGAAAGGGACCTGCAACTAAGCCACTAACCCATCTCTTTTTCCACACATAACAACATTATTTTATTTTTTTTTTAGTTTTATTACATACGAATTGGTACGTAAATACACTGTTAATTTAAGATACATTACAATCAAGCCTACTCCCACCGATAATTGAAAGCAAAATTGAGATTGAATATGATTGAAAGAAAGGGGATATAGGTACGATAGGGAATATAGGTACGATAGGAGAACACGATTAAACAGGTAAGTAAAGGCTCTCTCTCTCACTTTGTATTTTTGTGTAAAGTCTTTTCATTTATTATTGATTTTCATTCTAAATAAGCAGGTAGATAAAAAGTAGTTGAGACAAAAGTAAGATTTTTAAAAATATTAATAAATTTTAATGGTAACTAGAATGAAAAAGACTAATTACAAATAGATTTTTTTTAATTAAAAAATAGAAACACAAGCTCCATGTGTTCATCTCTATATGATTCTTCAAACGAAGTCTCGCTCAAGCAGGCGCGCGAAACATGCATAAGATGTTTGGTCCATTAAATTATATTATATGGAGTCAAAAGTATAAAGTTATAAACTTCGAGCTTGCAGCAAAAGTTGTCTTCTAGTGTATAAGTTTGAACATTATGGGATTAATTTTTTTTTAGCAAAAGAAGCTGATCATAGAACACGATCAGCATGCATATAATTGCATGTGGGACAATATTATTAATCATTCTCATTGTCAATTTTAATTATTACAAGTTTGAGAAAAGAAATTTTGCGAGAAACATTCTTCTAAAGGATCTTATAAAATGATGATACATTCTCCAAGTTTTATGACTAGTGCATTAGTAATTCATTAGTTTTCCTAGGGAACACATCACTTGCAAAGAAGTTTCGATCCCCACTCCTCGTGTGAAGTGGCACTTTTGGTTTGTTTTTATAAATAAAAAGAAGATAAAATAAATTAAAAATTAAAAATTAAATAATATATTATTATTATATATTTTTTAATATTAATTTAATTTAAAATTTTAAAATTTTGTTTTAAAATTTAAAAAAATTAATTTTTTTATTTTATTTTATATAAAAATAATAATAATAAATTAAAACAAGATGAAATTATTTATAAAAATAAATTTTTAATTTTAATTTTTTTTTTCTTTATTATAAAGGTGGACACATTTAATTATATCAAACAAATAAGACAACTTGCATTCATAGGTGCTCAGTGGTGGGCCTAAGGATGCCTTACATACATAAAGTCTGAAACGGTGAGGTGACTGATTGAAAATTAAAATCTGACATGGCAGTTTGATCCCGTCTGATGTATACTTCACTATTTATATTGTCATATTGATAATAATTAGTCAAGTGGACCTAATTCTTGTTTGAATTTATAAATAAAATGAGATAAAATAAATTATAAATAATAATAAAATAATTATTTAAAATAAATAATTGAGATAAATTAAAAATACAAAATAAAATAAGATGAATTTATAAAACAAATCACCTAAAAGTATTTATTTTTTTAATGATTTGGTATGTGTTAAGTTTTTATTTGTTCAATGATTTGGTATGTGTTAAGTTTTCAAGTACTGTATCGAAGGGATTTCCTGTTCATGATATCAGACATCAGTGAAATCTTCTTTTGTTTTTATCTTCACTTCTCCGCTTTCCTTTTCTTTCAATAATTGAGTTGGTAGATTGAAAGGGGTAAAAAAATAGAAAAATGAAGTGATTGGACGGTGCTGTATATGATATATATAAAAAAATAGAATGGCACCTGCCAAAAACAGGAAATAGAAGCTGGTCCAAAGAGTGTTAAGGCCAGGTTTGAATTGGTTTAATTTATTTTAAATTTATTATTATATTTTTTTTAAAATTTTTATATAAAATATCTAGCTAGTCTGTTATCTACCACACGATTAACGTTTCATGCAACATTGACAATTGATCTTCACATCCGATGTATATATAATTATATATTCTCCACTAATATATCATACAAAAGGATAAGATCAAGATGCACTTGTGTTTGTGTATATTTTCCCTCTATATTCCATTATTCAGTAGTTATTTAATGCCAATCAATCAAATGAATTAATAAATAAAAAAAAAAAAGAGGAAAAATAATCTTTAAAAAAATTTTGTGCTAACTGTTGATGACTATCATTATCACAAACACTAGCTCTTTTTTCTTTATTTAATTTTATATTTGCCCATTACATTTATAGATTATTACTAAAACTTGTAGCCAGCGCTAGTCCAATCAATATTGTATTGTCATAATTAATTAGTTGGTCAAGTGGTAGTATAGCATGCCTTTATCAGGATTATTAATTAAACTGCTAATTAAACACTATATTTGTGATGCTAATTGAGACCATGTTTGGCTGCAGGGAATGCCTTTTTCCCCGACCAATTATTTTCAACGACAGATTAATTTCAGCAAAATATTAGAGATGCTACAAAAAAAAAAATAGATTTTTGTAGTCCTTTAATTGTGACTAAATAATTATTTATAATCAAATTTAATTGAGAAAGTTACTCATCTTTGAACTTCCTGAAAGGAGGTTGAAAATATGAAGTCAATTTCCTGGAGGGAAATTGACTGTTTATCATCTTCCAGTGGGGAAGATGATTCAATAGTATCTTCCAGGAGGGAAGATACATCAATAGTAACTTTCATTTCGAAAGTTACTGATTTGTCAACTTCCTGGAAGGAAGTTGATTCTCTTTCAACTTCCAGTGGGGAAGTTGAAAGGCTTAGGTCAATTTCCAGTGGGGAAGTTGAAAGGAAATTGACTGTATGTCATCTTACTTCTTATTGAAGTGAGAGTAGATGATGTTTCTTAGCAACAATTATAGAAATTTTTCCTCTTGAGATGTCAACCTCAAATTTGGAAACAAAGTTAAACTTGACTTTTTGTCCGAAAGGGTCAGTGGTGATCCCATCTTTCTCAGTCAAAAAGGGATAAATAGAATTAATAAAAGGCATCCCTAAAATAACATCCCAAGTCATGTTCTTGACAAGGACAGAAGGGATACGAAAACAAACATTGTCTTGACAAACATGGGCGTTATTTAGCTCATAGTTGATTTTCATCTTTGAGCCATTAGCCGCTGATAGTCTCTCAGAAGACTTCTCAAAATATTTGGTTGGAACCAAGCCTTCACGGATACAATTAAGATCCGATCCAGAATCAATCAAAGCAATAACAGAGAATTCAAATTCTCTACAAACAATAATATTAACTTTCGCATACCATTTAATGGGCATTGATTGTTTAATCAAACAAACAGCCTTAGGACTGTCAGATGGTTCATCATGATCAGAAACCTTTGTTTCCTCATTATCAACTGTAGAATTATTAGCATAGTGGGGAAGTTGATAAAGATTCAACTTCCTGAAAGGAAGTTGACAAATCAGTAACTTCCCTCCAGGAAGTTACTATTGAATCATCTTCCCCACTGGAAGATGACATACAGTCAATTTCCTTTTAGGAAATTGACCTAAGCCTTTCAACTTCCCCATTGGAAGTTGAAAGAGAATCAACTTCCTTCCAGGAAGTGACCCCTGCACTGTGGGGTGTGGTCTGTGTGACCGCGAGGGTTGGTCAGGCATAAGCAACCTGGCGGCATGCCCCTTGAGTCTGTGTTTTTAAAGGAGCGTCGTGTCGCTCTAATCGCAGACGAGAGCCCCCTTTATGTTGGATGTGTTCCAGAGGAATCTGAGCCTGATCAACTGTACCTTGATACAGTTCCTCCATCATCTTCTTTTATTCCCTCCGTTCCGATCAATATTAAGTCTTTCATAAGACCAAGTGTTGATCATTCTTTTGAAAAAATTGAGTCTCAGAAGATTCCCAAACCTTCTGAAAAACCTTTTAAAATTAATCTCGTATCTTTATACGAAGATTTTGATAGCATAGAAAACCGGCCTAAGCGAAAAGTTTATGCACGTGATTTTAGTTTACCTCAAAGACAGAGGGTTAGACGCAAATGGACAGAATGGATATATGCCCATAACAAGCATATTCTATTCTTTGATTTTCTTGAAAATCATTATGATTTTAAAAATTTTGATTTTAAAGAAAAGTTTTTAAATGATTTAAAAACTCTTTCAAAGAAAACCGAAGACAAGTTTCCCTTGAAAACAAAATCTTCAAAAGCCTCAGCAAGTTTTCCTAAACCTGTTGTTGAGAAAATTATTTTAGAAAAACCCTTACCAGAACACAGACAGATTTCAAAACCTGTCAATGTCCTGGAAAGGATTGATCAGATGCGGTCGTCTGCGATAGAGCGACACGACGCTCCTTTAAAAACACAGACTCAAGGGGCATGCCGCCAGGTTGCTTATGCCTGACCAACCCTCGCGGTCACATAGACCACACCCCACAGTGCAGGGGTCATTGGAGTTCCACCTGACCATGCCTTAGAACTTGGCACTTCGGCTGCACTGCGTACCTACCAAAGCATACGTGACCTAGCAGTTAGCAGTCACGCACCTGCCGCAGGAGAGCCTCTCTTTACCGTGTATCTATAAGAGTGAGAGGATCGGCAGTCTTAGTTCTTCTGAATTTTATTCAGAAACTGAATCATCAGATCCTGATGAATTTGAGCATGACTACTCTTGCGGTGGTCATTGTTGTAATTCCAGAGTTAAAACAGTTAATGCTTTAACTATGGAATTTAATCGAAAATCATCTTTCTCACTGGAAGATAATAAACAGTCAATTTCCCTCCAGGAAATTGACAGCGAAAGTCATTCATCTTCCCTTCAGGAAGATGAACGACAAATAACTTCCCTACTAGAAGTTACCATAATTTCAACTTCCCTACTGGAAGTTGAAAGAAAATCATTTAACTAGTTGTAAATAAACAATTTCTTGTAATGAAAGGAGTAATGAAAGAAAACTTCTGTAGGCGGATTTGGATTGTTGCTATCATGGCAGCCTGAAACATCTTTCTTTTGAGGGGGGAAAAAACAAAGAAGAAGAAGAAGAAAAAAAACCCCATGATTCTGTAATTAAGATAACGGTAGGAAAAGAGGAGCCCATAGATTTATTATATATCGTGATTAGACCAATTAGTTATCTTTTAAAACCAGAATGTAGAGCAGTGAGATAGGATTCCCATGAAGCCACGTGAGCAAATATTAAGATATGTGGTTTAGAACCTTCATTATTAGTAAAGGAGAATGGCAAGAGATCGGTTCTAATGAAGACATCACGGTACTACTCCATCTTATTTTGCAGGAATATTCTAATTCTAATCTTGATGCCTGCTGATCATATTGGATCAGACTGAATTGGTGCCTTATGCTACGTATCTAAGAAAATAATTACAAATTCCAAATCATGAATCATAGGTTAGATTTCTTTAAATACCCATCCATGGCAAGTGGGCCGGGGAATAGACTGTTTTCAGACAATCTTCCGACAGGTCACTGTCTTCATTATATCGATGTTTGTACTGTGAGATAAGATTAATTGAGATTACGAGATATGAATAAAATATTATTAAAATTTTATATTTTAATAATATTATTATTTTAAAATTTAAATTATATATTATATTTTTGTGTGAGGATTTGTAAAAAATATAATAATAAATATAAAATTAATTAAGAGTATTTTTCAATCTAAACAACCGTTTAGTAGCGCAAGCATCTCTTATTCTCTAGGTGATTCAAAGCTAGGATCAAGAAAGAGTAGATCGGTTATTATTTTTCGAGAAATGATAGATGCAGTTATAGATTTATAAGCAGCATACAATCATTTTAAAAAAAAATGAATATATAAGAGACCCATAAAAAAAAATTAATTTTTTTCTAAAGTAACTGTACATCGCTTGCAATTTCACGATTATATGTAACATTACTCATAAAATATTATCAAAATATTTTTTAATATTATTTTTATTTTAAGATTTGAAAAAATTAAATTTTTTATTTTATTTTATATAAAAATTTAAAAAAAATTATAATGATTAGATGAAATAAATTAAGAATAATTCTGAAAAAATAAAAAAACGAGACCTAAATTACCCCATTTCCTGGTTTTCTCTCGTTTTTCTTTCTCAACGTTCTCAAGACTTTTTCACTGCATCCCAAGTTCCCAACTTCGTATGAGAAACCTGTCAATGATCAAAATTGAACACATTCATGCAATCATCAACACGAAAATTGTATTAGTTAAATTTTCTATGGAGAGGAATGAATAAAGACACAACCGTTGTATCAAACAATCGATTGAGAACAAGATACCAAGTTTGTAACCTCAAAACTAAATTTACCGTGGATCGTTTTCACAGCAGCATAAACAAGTTCGATCAATCATGTTCCTTGGTTTACCACTTGGGGCTTTACATCAAAGTATGGTTACTTCTAGTTAGCTTGGTTTCAAAATGAGTAAGGTAACAACTTGGGTTCCTTTTGTTGTTCTTATTTCATCTGTTGAAACAATCTCTTTCCCTATAAAACTTCTCCAGTCTTATGGTCAACGCCTTCTTCCATTTCAAATTCTTTTATTAATCTTTCAATCTGCCTTCTATAGACAGGCATGAAATGATCATTAATCATGGTTTGCGACAACCTCAATTTACTATACAGCGATCTTTGAGTGAGGAAAATTCCAACTTTTGTCTCTTCTACCTTGCCATTGTCTGAGCTACTGGCAGTCAGGCCATCGTCACTTTCACATGCGGCGGCATCAGAGTGATGGGTAACAATATGCATGATCCTCCCTGGAGGGAAAAATCTGTGTACTTCTTTTATTACTCGTGTAGAGCTCTGTGGCTCGTCTTCACCTACCTCTGCAATGGCTGCTGCTGCTGCTTCTAGTATTTCCTTTGCCACATCAGCCTCCTGACCTTTTGGCCTATCATAAAGCTCATGCTCAAGTTGTTGCCATAGCTCAACTTCAGTTATGCAGTCTTCATGACTGTTATGGCCAATGACATCTTCACCTTCGCTAAGATCCACATCCCCATAAGCATCGGGGTGTATTTCATCAGAATAAGAAAGTTCACTTTCTGCTGTCCATTCCATTCCTATAGACGAAGATAAAGGACGTTCAAAGGCACTTGTGGTTGTGGTTTTCTCAGGGGGCAAAAGGAAATGCTCAGAAGCTTCCATATTGGTAGCAGAAGATTCAAGAGAACTCCCCTCCTCATTTGAGTTAGTATGAGTAACAGTGGTCCGACGACGGGAACCCATGCACGACCAAGAAGAAAAGCTAAGGGTAGGACGGGTCCATGCTGCCTGAGCCATGCTCTGAGCTCTCTTCATCACAATCTGTAGACATCAGAAATGCAATCAAATAGTTTATGGAATAATTTAAATTAATAAATGAATCAAGTAAACTTGGGTGCTCTCAACTTCTTTATCAACAGAGAGATAACCGCCAATTAACATTAAGAATTTTGTTTGAGATATAGATATTTTAAGTATTAAGAACTGATTCAGCCAACTTATAATCATGTCACTTGAGCAACCGGATCCTATGAGCAACCGGATCCTACTGCTTACCATACAGCTGCGTTGCATTACAAAGGCCCGAAACTTCAGATAAGCCAGGGATCTAGGGAAAGAGATCAACTAATGGCTACTTGATGAAAAAGGACATACGGTAGCAAATTTCTATTATGCACAGGTTTTCAGAATATTCGCAATGTCATAATTAAGTGCATGGGGAAATCAATTTTGTCTAATAGAAAGGTTACCTGTGTCCCATTGGAAACTGGGCGAAAAATTGCCCCCGCCCCAGCAACTTTTGCTCTAGCACTGGCAACAGACGGAAGACGAGAACCCAAAGCTGAAGCAGAACGGTAGACAGTACTGAGAATTCTTGTACGCTCAATCTGATTCCTCAGATCATTTATCCAGGCCGACGCTGTCACCTGTAAGAGGAATATTTTTTTGAAATATATACATGAAATAGACGATTTACTTAACAACAATGGAGAAGAGACAAAAGCATCAAACGTGTCTAGTGTTTCCATAAATGACACCAGAGCAAGCATATTAGTGCTGGTGCAATCCGTACAGAAATGGATGAGACTAGCTAGAGTTCATACAATGCATCATAATCATTTGAAGTGAATAGATAAATCAAAGAGCAAGATAAGGTCAGAAAATCAACAAATCTTCAAACCTATCCTTTCTAAACGACAAGACAAGTATTTGAAGTAATGACAGAGCTCAAGATAGCACCTCACTACGCAAGTCATCAAATGCAGCAGCTGAGAATGTAGGTACCAAGTCAGCTCCATTTATAACAGAAGTAATAAAATCATTGCCAGATTCTGCCAATTCCCATGTCATACAAGCAGCTGCATGTGATATATGTGGTCAGTGCTCTAGCTATGTAACAAAACAGCGTGTAAACTTAGCAAATCTAACTTACAAATATAAGAACAAAAGCAATGAGACAGAAATCATTCTTTATCAGTTGGATATAAAGCAAGATCAGAACCTCAAGTTTGTTGAAGTTACAAAATATGATGCATAACAGACACAAACCTGGAGCAAAAGAAACACAGGTGGTTGACGAGAATTCTTTCTGCTCTCGGAGTATATATGTTAGAAGTGCTGCAGTGCCTCCACCTAAAGAGTGTCCTACGATCTGGCAGAACCAAAAGCATATTAGGAAAGATCTTAACAAACACAATCAGTACCGGCACAAGCCACTAAATAAAGAAACTGTATAAATTTTCAATCAAATTCTGCAGAGTTCATTGCAAGTTTTTTTTTTTTTTTTTGATAAGTAGAGTTCATTGCAAGTTCCAAGAGGCCCACTCAAAACTTTCCAAATATAGGAGCATAAATACTAAGCTGTTATAGCTTTCAGCTGGTGCAGATAAGAGGTAAAAAAACCTATAATTGAACAGCAGTATTTGGTGCTAGAAAGTTTTGGCTGGAAATCATCTTTTTCATTCAGGAAGTTACGGCATTGCACATAAACATTAGCTTATTTTATAGATACAGAGAAGAATGCAAGACTATTCAGAAACCAGTAAACAAATTATGCTACTTTAGTTTACCTATAAATGCCCACTAATTGATAATAGATGAACAGATGAGAAAAATTATATTCCTGATTTTACCTTAATTTTATAACCAGGATATTCACCAAGTGCTTTAATTAGACAAGGACTAGCAAGTTTCACAATCCATCTAGCAGCCGCAACCATCCCACAATGTGCATAACCTAAAACCAAATTGCTGACGCCTCTCTCATGAACAACACTGTGGTGGAATGGTACAACAGCCCCTGTTACAGCCGTCAGAGTATCCTTAATACTATGCGTCCCACGAATCAATAGGAGAAAACATCCCATTCTGTGGTCAACTAGAATTGTGAAAGCTGGCTTCAAGATCTGCAGAACAACAATAAATAAATAAAAAGGAAGAAAATTCAGTGCACAACATGTAACAACATAAATCATGTTTCAAAACTTCACGAAATAAACTACTGTCATGTAAGCTGATCTGGTAAGATTCACCAATTATTCTGGTTAACCTGTCCCCCAACCCAACCGATAGAAAAGAAAAACCCAAAGGAGAGAAAAACACTTAACATGTAAAGATATAGCAGAATTCAAGTTTCAAACATGACTTACTCCTGCTTTGGGTTCATGGAGGAGAACACTCTCTTTGGAATAGCCAGTCTCCACTAAAAACAAAGGAAATGGTTTTTTTGAAAAATGCCAACACAGTGTCAACAAGTTCAAAAGGTATCTGAGCTCAGCAGTTATATCAGGTCCCTTGAGCAGTAAACTGTCTTCACCACCAAACACACTGCCAACATGTAAGTTTCCCTGCAAGAACAATGAAACCGTCAAGAGCTTTGCCTCACAAAAATCCTGCCACGCATGAACTCATTTTGTGATCTTATAATCCAATATGATGATGATGATGAGCTATTCCTTCAATTATGCACAAGAATATCACGCACTAATTTTGTGACTATATCCAGTTTTTAGAAAATTAAAAAATGAGAGCATCTTACCTGCCTCTTAAGAAGAAAACTGATCCCGAATGCCAAATCCCCAATAGGCCACTTCCCAAGGGTTTCAGAGTATGTGAACCGAAGGGTCTCCGACAAAGTCGAAATTGTCTCTAACCATGTACCAGGAGCTTGAATTAGCCTATGCGAAACGCGGTCAATGCCCAAAGGAGTGTCACTAATAGCATCGCTACCATTTTCCTCATCTTCATCATCTCCGTGAGACCTATTCAACGATAACTTACGGTTCATTGAATAGTACAAAAGTGCTGCACCGGCTGCTGTAGCCATAGTTGCAGTGGCCATTATTAACCGATTCCTAAGCCAAATAAAATAAAGCTATATCAAACAAGATAATCAACTTTTATCAAATAAAATGTTCAGAAATTGTAGTCAAAACTTTTACTGAATAAAATCAAATGGGAATTTCATATAAACCCTTCAGTTTCGATTCAATGCCCTATGACTAGCAACCCAAATTTCTAAATTGTGTATTGTTAGTCAATTCAGTAGTTCCGTCCAAAGGAAACAAAAAATTCAATTCCACCGAACCTAATTCTCCAATTGGTTTGCGAGAAAACTCGGGAAGAAAAGAAAATTTGAAACTGTGTACCTAAAAGTTAAAACTCAATATAGCTTTACTTTTGAAGAAGAAAAAATACAAATTAGTCGAATCAACGCACATTTCAAACGAGACGAACATTAACCTCTGAATTCCAAAATAAAAATCCCAGCTTAAAAATTAAATAAGAAACAAGCTTACATAAATAAATATATATATATATATATATGTGTGTGTGTGTGTGTAAACGCTAAAATCGGGGAGAGAAATAAGGATACGAACCAGAAGACGTTGAAGTATATATTTCGTCTCTAATACGGCATCAAACGAGATTATACTAAAGCATCTATCTCTACTAGTCTCGTCGATGTAAGTGTTGAAGAGACCCTTCAGGTTAGAGGTTTTTTTTTCCCTCTTTTTGTTCAATCTGGATGGACACCTTAAGCCCTTGATTCTTTTTTTCTTTTTTTTTAAATTATTTCGCCTCTTCTCATCTAATTTTAAATTTATTATTATATTATTTTAAATATAAATAATTCAATTTTTTTAAATTTTAAAATAATTTTTTTCATTTTTAAAATAAAATTAATATTAAAAATATATGTTATAATAATAACTTTTTTAAAATTTTCTATCTCATTTAACGTATAAAAACAAATCTGCCCAATTTTAATTTATTTGGTTTTGCCACGTGGTTGTCGGACAAGGACGCGGTGGGGTAAATTGGTTCCAGACTTCCAGTTGGTGATCGGTAGAAGTTGTGGCTGTGGTTGGGGCTCTACGCCGGTAGGTCTAAAATGCACCTAACATCTTCATTCAGGGTTTGTAACTTTGAACCTTTTACGAAATTCAGCCAAAATATTAAAAAATAAATACAAAGATAAAAGATAAAAATATAATAAAAGAAATAAAAATAAAAAATACGAATAATTAAATTAAAAATATATAAAAAAAAACATTTATATAATATATATATATATAAAAATACACAAATTATATACAAATAATATCTATTCTTTTTCTGATAAGTAAGTCTATCAATGCTTAACCAACTTTTTGTGCTGAAAAAAAAAACTAACTTTTTGTGCTCAAATTAAAAAAAAAAAGTAATAATACATATATAATTTTTGACAATTTTTTATAATTATATTAAAATAAAAAATAATTTATAAAATAATTTATAAAAATAATATCACTTTACATAAATGTTCCTAGTTTAAAATATATTTATAAAAAGATTGTAAAAAAAATTGTATATCTATCATTACATAATAAAAAACAACATTTAAGGTTGGCTTCGAAATTTGTTCATTCTAATTTTAAATTAAATTTAATATTTAAATATTTATTTTTTAATTATTAAATTTATTGCAACACAAAATTTAAATCTCGTTTCAACCAATCTTAAAATTTGTGTTTAAACTGGACCCCAGTGTGCAAAGCTAGGCATGCGCACGCACAATTTAAAATTGTGAAATTTAGGCTAGGCATGACAATCTTAAGGTTGTGTTTGGTTGTAAAACTAAATCCAACTCATCTCTATTTATTTCAAATCAATTATTAATGTAATTTACTATTTTTTCAACTTTTCATTAAAAAAAAAAATCATTTCAACCTACTTCATATATTTCAATCTAAAAAATTAAACTCATCTAAATAGAATTTACAAAATATTACCATTCACCACTTACTTTATCTCAACATCTAAAATAGCCTAAACATGCTATGTTTAGGTTTAAATTTAAGCTAGAGAAGATATTTATGTAATCATAAATTTGATAATTATTGCTTAACCGTTTTGAAAAAAATAAATAAAATATGAGACTCATATAAAAAAAATTAATTTTTTAATAATTTTTTTTTTTTTAAAATAGTTATGCGATATTTACATACTTTACGATTATATATAAAATTATTCTAGCTAATGAGCTATTTATAGTTGAACAGATTTATGCTGGATACAAATTACGTATGCAAGTTTTGTGCAAATCTTTTATTAAAAAAAAAAAGGTATATCTACAAAAATAATTATGTATAAAATTTCCGTAGGAGACTGCTACTAGAACCGATAGTTCCAACCGAGGATTTGTACCGATAAATGCAAATGAGCTTTTTTTACTTTATTTTTCAATCATTTTTTTATACATAATTAAACATTTAAAAAAATATAAATTGGCTAAAAAAATTTATTAATCATCTGTGCACTGCACACCGCATTTTTTCTCTACTAAATATATAATGTATGAATAAAGAACTCAATCGATGAATCAATTATATTTACCTTTTTCGTAATCTTCTTCACCTTCGACAAATTAAACCTCTTTAAACAACAAAACTATCACGATTAGGCAAAAAAACAAAAACAAAACTATCACAAACAGTCATAAGATGAATAACTTAATCAAATGGGTATCAGATGTCAACCTCTCTCGTATCACTGCCATTATCTGTTGTCAGCATTGAACTAAGACCCGATAATTAAACGTACCAATCGGTCCATTCCGAATCCAAACTATCCTGAGAAAGAATTTGAAAGGCATTTTGAATCTTTTGATTCCAAATAGCGGAAAGCTCATGGAAAAATCATCGATAACATGTTTCATGATTCACGATAACGCCAAAGAAAGAGAGAAAAAATTAAATTAAATTAACCAACATCCAATATCCAACATCCAAGCAGAATCTAGCCATTCCTCCAGATGGTTTCAGATGTTGCTCATTCTCAGTCCCGCTCACTTATGGCAGTCAAGTGCTCATCGATCTCCTCCATGGATAATACTCTGAAGACCGGATTCTCCTGTCTCACCACTCCAACCTATTCATAGGAAATTTTAAAAACTTAATCAAAATCATTGTCGTCATCATCATCAGAAGAAACTCGAGAACTCCCCATCTAACTCCCATGGGGATAACATGGCAGGGATATTCATACCTCAATCTCATTAGCTTTGAAATCCTCTTGTAGAACTGATTGCAAGGCTGAAATTGCAGTCTATAAATGGAAGCAATTGGAGACATTAGATCTAGAATAAGAATCTACCATTAGACACATTAAAAGGAAGAAATTTGCTTTGAGAACACATGAAAAATATCTATTTTAAAGAAATAATAACATTTTTCCTACTAAATTCAAGTCATAAAGATAATAAGCAAAACATAATACAAAGAAGTGAGACATGTATCTTATGAGGCACCTAATACAACCAAGATTGTAAAAATTTCAATGCCGTGTAGGAGAGTTTCTCATGAAAGGAAATGTAAGAATTTCCCAATCACTTTGTGAAAGGAAATATAAGAAATTCCCAAACAATTTGAAATTGCACAGAGCAGTAATTCATGTCATTACTGACCTAAAAATCGAGTGACCATTCAAAGTAAATGGTGTCCCAATTTGAATACAAAAATAAGATAACGAAAGAAAAACACATATGAGATTTTTCAAAATCATGTAATAAGTCCTGATTTTTTTTTCAACAATTAAAAAAAGAACATGTAACTTTTCACCTGAACAGTCTCCTCATACGTAAATGCAGGATCGTTCTTCATCTTCTTCTCCAAGAAATTAATTGCTTCCTGCTCTTTCAATCCAGCACTTGTGGCCTAATCAAAGTGTAATACCCCATATGAGAATGATAAGGTAGGTGGTGTATGGGATCCCACATTGCTTAACAATGAGAAGTTCTAACTCTTTATAAAGTTCCAATAGAACTCCAATTGTATCATTGACTAGTCCTTTTGGAGTATGGGCCATGTGGTTTGGGCCTTCCATTAGGGCGTTACAAATGGTATCAGAACCTATCCCAACCAGAAATGTAAGACTTGAGCCATGCCACCTACAATGGACAGGTCCGACAAGCACGTCGGGCATTTAAGGGGAGTAGATTGTGATACCCCATATAAGAATGATAAGGTAGGTGGTGTATGGGATCGCACATTGCTTGGGAATGAGAAGTTCTAGCTCTTTATAAAGTTCCAATGGAGCTCCAATTGTATCATTAACTAGACCTTTTGGAGTATGAGCCATATGGTTTGGGCCTTCCATTGAGGCGTTACACAAAGCATATCATGAATAACTCATAGGGTTAAAAATCAATCTAATACTAATGAACTAGTAATATTGATTAATGCTCCTATAAAGCTATTAATAACAATGTTTATGGGAAAGCACTATAGACATACATATAGCAATCCCATTACTGTACAAGTGAACATCACACGCTCGACACTGCTCAATCTTTCTGAGCGTGTTTAAATAACAGCAAATAACAAACTGCATCCATTTTTTCTTTTAAGATTTTTTAAGTTATATGCTGTTTTTAATATATAGGTCACATTTGCGATTACAAAATCTAATACATGTTCAGCTGATTGAACCCTAATAATCATTTTATGATCATCCCTTGGATAAACATCACAAGCAACAAAAGACGGCCATTACCATTATCTTGTGTAACTCAACTGAATACCGATAAAATGAAGAGTGAAGGTAAACAAAGTTCCTGACTGTGGAGCCATAAACTAAATACACTTTTGATCCTTCATTTTATTTTTTCCAGATACATACAATAACATATTAGTCAGGTTAGACAGTTCAAGCATTATAGAAGTAGCATTAACACATCAGGGAGGAGATGCAGTAATTAGCTACGAGTCCTCAAAAAGAATGTTGTAAACAAGTACTCAAGGTGATTGCTGGCATAAAGTATAGGTGCAGAGGTGTTGGAAAACAAACAACCCGAGAAGGAGGAAGAGGGGGGGGGGGGGGGGGGGGGCCGGGGTGGACTTGCCAATACCTTGTGACCAAAGAAATGGCCTGCTGGGTCACATTTGTAAAGTCGAGGGCCATATTCATCATCAATACCCAAAACCATAGCGACTGCCAAAAGTAAAAAATGGAAATCACACGAGGGAAGAAAATTCAGTAATAAAGCTGACAAATATAAAACAAATCCATAAAAGAAAAGGAATTATATTAAGTTTAATTAACACAAAGTAATGCTAGATACAAGCCTAGGGCGTGCAAGTCTCATGCAGTCCCTTTGAAAATAAGTGGAAGTCACCATAAGAAAGGTGGATTTTTTTCAAATGGGTCCCACTTTTTTTCAAAATGGACTTATACGAGACTTGCATGCCCTGGGCCTACACAAATCATTTTCCTGACAACAATATCAAAAGGGTAAAATTTTTAATAGTAACAGAAAAGCCAGATACAAACCGACTCCAAGTGGTCTCATATAAGCATGTTGAGTGTAGACTTGTGATTTGTCAGCAATCCTAACATACAAAAAATTAAAACATTAGTTTAAAATCATTTTCAACTTACCTAGAATCACATACAATCTTCTGATTCCAATGCTATAAACATATGCATATGTTCAGGAAGAGAGAGAAGCAACATGAAGAACACAGGATTATATATGCTTGAGAATCTGAAGAAGAGTAAATGTCCAAAGGAGCCCTAAGTAAAGACAGAAATATTAAGAAAACAGCAGTTTTTTTTGTACGTAAAGAAACATGTCATAATGAAGAATAAGGATTCCTGCAATAACTAATACTAAAAAAGTCCTAGCGGATGTTGCGGGGTATGATGGGTGTATTGTCCTCGAAACCTCAATTAAAAACCCATTAAGTTTCTAGTTTACCATGTGACCAAACAAGATTCTATTTGAATTACTGCACTCGAGGAATATAGTTTATTGTGGAGATTACTAACTCCATGCGTATAAAGTTGAGTGGTTGAGTAATTAAAAACATACTGCAAGCTACAACCTAAAGAGTACTGGAACTAGAAGAAGATTATACCACTTAGCCAATACATCCACAGGCATCTCATATCCATATTTGAAGCGAAACTCAGCTGCTTCATTTCTTGCTTGTTGAACCAAGGTTCTCGCGTCCGCTGAAAAAGGGCATCTAAAAATTGTAACTGTTTGACTCATTGGAAAGAGAACTTCATAGAAAATATATATTCACATTGTAACCAGAGAAAATGAAGAATATGTGAATCTCATACTAATAAAATTAGGGAGGATTAAATTCCACTTCTTTACATAGTTCTTCTTAATATGAAAAGGATAAATAAAGCTCCAACTTTTGCTTTGAAACGTTGTGCTGCGTAATTAGTAGGTCCGATGCAAGGGGAACATCTTTCAATTTCATTACATCATCATCCTTTCTCATTTTCAAATAAAAACATTAACTAGATGCCAATATATTGCATACGCCTACATAGAGTAATGGAGACATGTACTCAACAACAACAGGCTTATAAAAAAATAATTAATCGGTAATCAAAGTATTTTATTCAATAAAAGTAGGCAAATCCCAAGTATACAGGAAGTATACATGTGAAGTACCTAACTAGAATTTACGACAGGCTTATAAAAAAAATACAAATCGAAATAACAAAACATACAGTCAGATATGTTTTTTTTTATAAGAACATATAGTCAGACATGTTATTGTATCAAGCTTTCATAAAAACAAATTGGAAAGGTTTAGATAGAAACTTGTTGCCTCACCAGTGATGCCAGTAGCCAACAACCCAAGGTACTTAGTGATGGGAAAGAGATGCGTGACACTTGTCTGATCCAGAAGCTTGTCCTGTATCAAATTTTACATCAGCAATTATAACTGTAGGTAAAACGGATCCTCAGTAGAATGAGTATCAGTTGCTCACCGGAACCTTCTTCTGAGTCACCACACAAACTGAGTCCTTTCCTCGTACACCAATCGAGGTAATTCCAGAAGCTTTTACAGCCTTAAAAGCATACTCTATTCATTCATTCAAAAACAAACTAAGTAGAATATAACATCCTAATACAACAGGTTATAAATTTTTATTTTGATCATTTGAAAGGCTCACAGTTCTAAATTATTACAAATTGAGCTGAGACCCCATAAGGTGCCAATAAAATGTACAAAATGGACACTACTGACTACTGAAACAATGGAAGAAAATAGCATTCACCCCTCAAACAATGATTTATTTTTTATTGCTAGAATCGCAGTTCTATTTTCCTATTCATTGGATATCCCGTTAACCAAACAAAAGGATAACTCAGGCCATTAAAATTGGCTTTTTAGTTCAATAATGACTCACAGAAAATGTGCTTTAAATTATTGGATAACCAAAAACAAATTCGTAAATCGTAATTTAGCAAAGAACAGGTTTCATCAACAATTCTGAAACCATGCTCAGTGGAATTATCGTTGGGTTATATATGATATTAAATACCAAAATGAGACTAAAGGACACGACTTAAAAATTTCTGGAGGTATGTTTTCAGTATCTGAGTAGCTAAACTAAAGCTCAAGATCGTAATTTCCCGTTCTTTTCCTCTGAATTCCCAGCAACCAAATAAGGTTCATCTGAAATATAAACGGATCTGTGTCATTTTGCACAACTGACTGGAACAAATAGTGCAATTAATCTCAACTCATTTCTACAACCAGTCCTACATCGGTAACAACCCAGAAAAGAACACTTACCTAAAACAAATAAAAAGTGGGTGTTTGAAATTATCAAAAGAGGCGTTGTGTGTGATTTGAAATTCATAAATTTGGAGGTAAAATACAGATGTTACTACAAAGCACGTACCCACTTGAAAGAGGCGACCTTCGGGTGAGAAAATCGTGATGTGACGATCGTAGCCACCTCCGCTTCCACGACTCATTGCTTCGGACCCGTCTAGAATTGCTTTGATTCGTGTTTTAGGGGTTTCTTTTTGTGTACGGGACAGCGGAAAGACTCGGGAGTCAGAGGCTGATTAAAAACCGGGCTTTCTTTCTCCCCCAAGATCAAAGTTGCGACTGGTGGCGTTCCAAGACAATGGAAGCGATGTCGTTTACTATTACTGAGATGGGCTGGGCCTCACTATCAGAAATCCAGAAATTAAGCTGAAACGTTGAAAAGCTCTTAATTTATGGCCCATTTAAATATACGGGCTCCTTCATATTTTGAGGGGTAATGCTACAACCACAGCTGGTAGCAACCCGTTATAAGGTCCCGTTCGACGTGGTTGTACTTGTCCACGTTTGCGTTCCTCACTTAGCTCATTTTCCACGTTTCTGGCCTTCGTCATTTCGTCAAACCCATTTCCCGTTATTGTCCCGTTTTCCCAGTTCTCCACTTCGACCTTTCCCTCTCGGCAAGCTCATCCCTCGGCGCCGTAAATCTCCACCTAAACCCCCCGCGCTGGCAAGTTCCGCTCAAACCGCCTCCCCGGCAAGTTCCACAACGTGAGGCTCCTCAACATGAGCTTTCTGTAACAAATCAGAAGTGCCGAGTAACAAATCAGAAGTGCCGAAACGCCCAGACCAAAAAAACAAAAATTGCCAAAAATTTGAGAAGGTGCCGAAAGACCAAAAACAGAGGTGTCGGAAAACACCCAAACCAGAATTAGATGTGCCGAAAATCAGGGGAACTGTCGAGAACCACCTAGACCAGAAAACAGAGGTGCCGAAAACATCAAAATAAAAACCCAACCACACGAGTGTTACATACCGAGACAGATATTTTTTAGAGATTATGCGAATATTTTTAATCTTTCGATTTTCATATTATTGTATATTATTATAATTATTATTATTATTATTATTTTGTTACAATTTTAGTATTTTTATATTAAATAGGATTATATTCCTCTTCTTTCTAAACTATAAATTTATTTAAACTCAATCCCCTCAATTGTTGATTTATCTACAATTCAAAAGGTTTCAAAATTTTTATCCTAATTTGAGTCTAGATTCCATTTTAAACTCAAATCTGAAACTCATCATCAATTCAAACCCAATACCTTCATCTCTATTTTTTTATGCAAACTGACGCCATGCATGTATCTATCACGTTCTTTTTCTTTTTTTACGATAACAACCACTTTAAATATAAAACACCTTATCTCTTTATTATAGAATTTAGAACTCCATTGTCACTCGTCTCACCTATCTTCTCTCTAAGATTTCTCACTTATTTATCTATAAATACACATATATTTTTACCACAGCATACATAGAAAATTGTCGAAAACTGACCCAAGCCACCACTGAGCCTTGTTTCCAAACCAACCTCTTGTTGGGAATCTGGGCTTCCAAATTCCCCCCACCAGGATCTATTTTTGACAGAATAATAAGAAAAATAGAGAAATAAACACAACACAAGAATTTACGTGGAAAACTCTAAAACAGGAGAAAAACCACCAGACCCAGAGAAGAAAATACACTATGTGAAAAATTGTTACAATCACACAATTTTTTCTCCTCACCCCAACAACACCCACAAAAACTTCTCCCACTAGTAAAATTCTAACTTTTCACCTCTCTTCCTTTTACATACAAAAAAGGACAATAGAGGAATTTTACTAAAGTCAAAAAATTACTAGATAAGTTTCTGACTGTGTAATTAACTAAGGAGGTTAGGCCTCCTTTTATAACCCCCTTGGCATTGCCCCTCTCCCACTCCTTTCCCATGTGGGATTCAAGGAGCAAAAAAAAATCCAACAATCTCCACCTTGCGACTTTGACTGATCCCACAGCTATGCTCCACCGCAATGAGGATCTTCATAGCTTCCGCTATCATGCTCCACCATAAAAGCATAACCACTCAGAATAAACCAATTCCAAGCATTTCACTTCGGCCCATATCGAAAATAACATTGCTGAAAAATTATGGTGCAACTCCCACGTTTGGCTTTCTTGGAAGTTCATCAGCCATCGACATGAATTTCCACCACACCTTGCATCAATGCCAAACCAATGCCCGTGTGCAAATTTGTGGAACAATTAATATTAACACATTCTCTATCATGGCAACTTTGGGATTAGCGACATGCCATGAGGATGTACATGTCTCCTTTTAACAGAAGTCATCTTCTGTAGAGAGAGACACGATGTTAGTTTCATTGTCAGTATCTCCATTTACTGACTTGGAGCCTCTTGCCGAACCTGCTCCACCTCTTGGACAATTTCTTCTGACGTGCCCAGATTGTCCACACACCCAGCAGACTACTTTCTTCTTCATAGAGTTCTTTCTCTTCCAATCACCAGCTGTCACCATTGCTAAGTTCTCAAGTGAACCATTACTTCCACTACTTAGCCTTCTTTCTTCAGAAAAAAGTTTACTGGTAACCTCTGAAAAATTATTTTTTCTCCTTCCCATGTATCAAAATAGGCTTCATATGCTCATAGGAAGATGGAAGAGACCAGATCAGCCTCAAGGCTTGATCCTCATCGTCAATTTTAACTCCAATAGATTCCAGCTCAGAGACAATGCCATTGAGAACACTTAAATTGATCTGAAATAGTTTGTACCTTCACTCATTCCGCAGTGTATGAAACTGCTCCTTCAGGTACACTCGATTCGAGACACCCGTCGTCTGATACAACTCTTCGAGCTTTTCCCAGAGTTCCCTTGCCGTGAATATTCTATGCACATTTGCAAGAACATTCTTGGCTAGGCACAGACGAATTGCACTTGTCGCTCTCAAATCCAAATCCTCCCAATCTTCATCGCTCATTCCAAATCCTGCTCTTTGTTTTTCACCAGTAGTGCTTGGACCGCTACTGACTTCAGGGACTGGTCTACCTTCAACACCTTGTATAATCCTGATTGAATCAAGATATCCTTGACTTGCACTTGCCACAAGCCAAAATTGATTCTCCCATCAAATTTCTCCACATCAAAATCTGATAGGATTTGAAGCTCTACCTCCTGACATATCTTCGATGAATTTTAACCGTAGAAATGAATAGTACCCACTAAGTAAGTTCCCAGGAAAGACTAATCTTTCCTAGACAGAATTTCAAGGTTCCCAGGAAAGATTGGAGGGTCACAACGGACACCACTTAAAATTTCCAATCTCCTAGACAGAACCTCCTTAGATCATTACGTATTCACACTACCACACCAAAGCTCCACCCTGCAAAAAAGAACCTAGTGGCTCTGATACCACTGTTGGGAATCTGGGCTTCCAAATTCCCCCCACCAGGATCTACTTTTGACAGAATAATAAGAAAAATAGAGAAATAAACACAACACAAGAATTTACGTGGAAAACTCTAAAACAGGAGAAAAACCACCAGACCCAGAGAAGAAAATACACTATGTGAAAAATTGTTACAATCACATAATTTTTCTCCTCACCCCAACGACACCCACAAAAACTTCTCCCACTAGTAAAATTCTAACTTTCACCTCTCTTCCTTTTACATACAAAAAATGACAATAGAGGAATTTTACTAAAGTCAAAAATTACTAGATAAGTTTCTGACTGGTGTAATTAACTAAGGAGGTTAGGCCTCCTTTTATAACCCCCTTGGCATTGCCCCTCTCCCACTCCTTTCCCATGTGGGATTCAAGGAGCAAAAAAAAATCCAACACCTATCACATTCCCTAACACACGTCTTCTCCTTTGCATCACCCACACGCTGCCCAGGTCCCATGCACAACCAGTGCACCACCTTGCCGAAAAGCCACTAAGCAAGCCCCTGTTTTGGCCCACGAAAAGCGGAGCAAGCAAAATCACTCAGCCAAAACTTCTATAACCTTTCTTCCCCACTAAGATTTTCTACCATGAAGGCTTGTGTAGAAGCATTTCTCAAATCATAACCAACATCAAAGCCCTCTGAGTATATATATATATAATATATAATATATGCACATAATAGTATTTAAGAACAGCCCCTCTATCAAGCTAAGCGACTCTTTTGGACATTTTCACAAACACAAGGAAGGCACTCTGGACAATACAGATTTAACGTAATGACTGAAAAGTCATTTTCTCTCAATTGTACATCATTGTTACAGAATTTTCTAGATTACAACAGTAGAGAAAACCGTTACCTTTCTCTCAAGTTATTTGTAATTTTTTCTTATTCTTTATTTGTTATTCTCATGTATAAATAGCACCCAAATACAATCAATAAAATTAATTCTGTTATATTCATTATCCGCATTATATTATCATGGTATCAAGAGCCGTGTAAGGACTCACGTCCAAGCTCATTCTATGGCTTCCCCTGCATCTTCTTCCTCAGCTATCCTATTGTCCTTCTCACATACCGTAACCACAAAATTAACAAATGATAATTTTCCCCTATGGAAGGTATAGATCTCCGTCTACCTTCATGGTCAAGGTCTCTTCAATCATGTTGATGGATCTCTCCCTTCTCCACCTAAATATATCACTCACTCTTCCACCTCCCAGTCCAAACCCAACCCTGACTTTATCTATTGGCAGCGAACATATCAACTTGTTCTCAATATCTTATTCTCTTATCTTTCAGACTCCATTTTTAGTCACGTACTCTCTTCGACCACTGCGTCTTATCTCCGGTCTTCGGTCCTCTCAATGTTCGACTCCCACTCCCATGCTAAGGAGTTTCAGATTCGATTTCAACAAACCAATCTCTCCAAAGGTGACCAAACAATCTCAGATTATTTTGGAAAGGTGCGCTCTCTAGTTGATTCATTGGCTTCCATTGGCAATACTCTTCCTGATTAGGAAATTGTCACCTATCTACTTAATGGGTTAGGATCCAGTTATGAGGCGTTTATCACCTTTGTCACTGCAAGAGCTGATCCTTTTTCCTCACATGAATTATTTTAACTCTTACTTATTCATGAAAGTAGAGTTTCTCATCAAAATAGGAGCACTACCTCCTCTGAGCTCTCTGTGAACTTTAGTGCTTCTGGACAACGTGATCAACGTGGTCGAGATCGTGGCCGTCAAGGATGAGGTAGAGGCCGTTCCTATAACAACTCCTGTGGTGGACGTTCCAACTATTCTCAGCAACACTACAACAACCAACGTCCCACTTGCCAAGTCTATAACAAATTAGGGCATGTTGCTATGCAATGTAGGTACCGCTTTGATCATTCAAATTAATATGAGGCTCCTTCATCATTCTCATCAAATTACACAGCTCCCAGTTTAGCTAAGTGACTCTTTTAGACATTTTCACAAACACAATAAGAGCACTCTAGACAATACAGATATAACGTAATGACTGAAGAGTCCTTTTTCCTCAATTGTACATCATTGTTACAGAATCTTCTAGATTACAACAGTAGAGAAAATCATTACCTTTCTCTCGTATTTTTTTCTTATTTTTTATTTGTTATTCTCGTATATAAATAGCACCCAAATACAATCAATGAAATTAAGTAAGTTTTATTCATTTTTTCGCATTTTGTTATCACCCTCCATTTTAAATTCGAATCCCCTATTTTAATTCACCAAAAACAAAGCAACAATCTTCCCACCATCACCTAGCACCCACACATCTCTAGTCTTATGTGTCGCCTCCATATGGCTAAAAACCACTGTAGAAGGACCCAGACGTGGGAACCCAAGACACTCACAACTCCTCTGGTCAGAAACCACCCAAAAATCCACAAAACGTGCCAGTAGACGAATTGTTGTCAGCTCATCGCGTTGGAGCTCTGCCACTACGAACTGAAACTACTGTCGTTGACCCTCAACCCAATTCCATCACACTTATCTCTTCCATAGTGTCCCGATTCTGTTGGTAAGCCATGACGCTCGACTCATTGTATGCGCCGATATGTTAACCCATAAATCTATATTTGTAAATTACTTATATGTTTTGATTAAATTGTAAGATTTGATTTTAGAACTATATAGTAAACGCTTAGTCTTTATTTAAACATTTTAAGTTCAATGTCTATTGAATGAAATAAGTCTTAAATATTATTCTTATAGATTTTGATATATTTATACTATTAAAGTTTTATATTTAAAATAAAGAAGTATGTTAAGAATATTTAAATGAACTTTAATAATAAATATAATCTTAATTTATTTTATCAACACGATTGAGCATGTTAAATATATTTATTGAAAAGTTTCAAGTTAGTGTTATTATTAGATTTGAACCAAGGATGATTTCGTACTATCAATAGTTCATAAGAATTCATTATATAAAATATTATTAACCTTATTTTATGGACGAAATATTATTTATAAATTTAGCTAATGATATATTATTTTGTAGATTATACTTGAAAGACTATACATGATAATATTATTTTAATGATTATATAATATTGGTATTTACTATATTTCTTGTAAGACTAGATAATTATGTTAAGTACAAGAATGTAAACCTATTTTAAGAATTTAGATTTTCACGAAATTTTTAGTATAATTAAATATAGACCAAGTATTTATTAAGTTATATTTTAAAAGTGCAATATGTTATGATATTATAATTTATTAATTTTCCTATTAAATATAGTATTTATTTGATTAAGTATATAGTATGAATTTAATCGAATGGATTTATATTAGGACACGTTCTTGAGATAGATTAGTGACGATTTAATATTTTGTATAGGTCATAAACTACGAAATGAGATTCAGGAAATAGCACAGTAAGGTAAATGAACTTGATCATAAAATTAGGATCCTCACAATTAGATTATATTATTAGTATAGTCAATTCTTTTATAGTCATTTTTATATACCCCTCATGTCATGCAAGCATATCATTCAGCACCGCATAATAAAATATACGATTATGTCATTCAGCATCATATTTAGATTCAACGAATTATAGTTATTTATATTAGTATGTAAATTATACATCTCATGTCACAAAATCGTATAAGTTAAATTAAGTTCAAGTATAAGATTACGTTAGATCAAAGATTAGTTATTCAGTTAATCAATTCAATAAATCAGTGAATTCATATGACTATTTAGATGTATGGTACCGATGCAAATCAGATCAATGTGGATGTGCAAACCACGGACCTAAGCGTGGTCCATCACAGTATGCTAAAATACTATCAGCAGCTCCTCTTACTGCAGCGGGACGTGAGGCTAATGCACAACCTTGCACACAGGGTTAAGTGTGTTGGCCAATCAGTTCAGTAAAATCAGTTAGTAAGTTTAGTTAAGTCACTCAGTTAATTCAAACTAGTTAATTTAAGTCAGTTAAGTCAAATAGTTTAGTCATACATAGCATGAGCATCATCATATACAATCATGTTTCAGATCTCAGCATAAAATTTATAAAATTCATATGATTATTATTCTCACGTTGTGGTGAATTTTTTATTGGGTCATCGACTCATTTTAATTTTTTTCTTGTTTTTAAATTGCCTAGATGAAGAAGATGACCAGTATAAGTAGACAGATCAGGAGTAGATTGAGATTTTATTTGAAGTTTAAGTTTTTCTAGAAATAAATGTCTTTATGACACAAATTTAGTTTTAGTTATTTCAGTTTATATTTAAAAAAAAAACATTTTATTAGAACTTCACTTATATGAATAAATGTTATTTTTTATTATTAGATTAATAATCTTATGCCAGATTAAAAGTTTTAGAAACATTACTCCTTAAACTACAAGAATGGGGTATTACAAGAAGTGTCGAACTTGTGAAGACTTTAAGCAAGTTTTGGCCATTGAAATAACAACTTCTGATGAACAAATTGGGTTTTTGGAGAAAGGATATGAGTTGAAGTGGAAGAGGGTAAATGATTTATTAAAAAAAAATTGCCACAATGACAGTACAACCACCAAAATCCATTTGCAACAACTGCATTATAGTACAAAGAAAACTTTACTAATTTTGCATTCGAAGAGGCTAGGTGAAGCAGATCTGAAGAGAGTATGATATTCTCTGGGAAAAATCTCATGGTCAATATTTTTGTTGTGTTTATTTGCTTATCTTAAGAGGATTTTTTAGAGAGGGAGGTGGGTCGAAGGAGATGGGAGAGTCAGAGGCATAGTATTTTTTAATCATTCAATAAGCTACTTGGGATGCCACGGAGATGAACACAACAAGATTATTGGGTTGCAGAAAAAGGAGACTCGAGAGGTAGAAGGAGGAGTTTGAGAGAGAGATAAAAGGGAGAGAAGAAGGCGTGAGAGAGTGAAAAGGAAGAGAACATGGCGTCGTTTTTGTTTTGTTTTTTTAATTCTTTTAGAAAAAGACACCTAGATACCAGATCAAGCGAGGTTTCAAAATGGGAAGAATACAACGGTGTAGTTGGTATTTTCCTATCCGCAAGGCTCCGAGTCCGCCATCGTAATTAACACGACCATCGTCACAACTCATATGTGACATGACTTGTCTATTTATGGTTCTACATCTCAAAATGAGAAATGTTAAATCGTATTATAAAATCACAGGATTAAATCTTTAGATATAAATAAATACTAATAAATTTTTTACTTGATAATTAAGAAAATGTTTTTTATTAATGTTGTAATTAAAAAAATATATATCTAAGAATATAAATAAATAAAATTTGTATTTTTTGAGACAAATTTGGGTTACATCCTTAGAGATGTAACACTACTCATCAAACATATACTAAATTTTTTAAGTCATAAAATAATAATATAATATTAAAAAATAAATAATATTTAATTTAATTTTTATTTTATTTTAATTCACTATCCAAACCTAACTGAAGACTCGCTCATATATAATGACCGGAGGACAATAGTTTTCTAGTAATGGTATGTATAAAATTGTGAAATGCATAAATCGTTTTCGAAAAAAATGATATCTACTATTAACAAATTAGTTTTTTTCATACGAGTACCATATTTATTCAATTTTTTAAGTAATTGTGCGATATTTATATATTCTACTATTATAAATATCATGTGAACGTTTACGTATAGTCCTGAATTAGGGACTCCCCCCGCATTGTTGGATATATTTGTCATTTGCTTTTATTTGAATGACAATAATACCCCTGTCATTGATTCCATCTAAAATTTCTCATTTATGAAAATGAAATTCTCCCATTTGCGAGTTCAACCGAAATTTTAAATATGAAATCTCGGTTAAAATTTTCCTCACTCATCTCTTCAATCTTTGTTCTACAAAATAGTAAAACCAAAATTTTAAATATGAAATCTCGGTTAAAATTTTCCTCACTCATCTCTTCAATCCCTGTTCTACAAAATAGTTGTATTCGTGTCCTCCATCGTCGGCCTCCTCCACCTCCATCCGCCATTCAGTAAATCAAGGAGGCGTTGAAGTATCACCAAAAGCAAAACCCAAACAAGCTCAAAAATCCAAACGCTGCTTCATTTGTAATTTATCCAAACAAAATTGAAGTATCACTAAAAGTAAACAATTTTTTTTATAAGTAAAAAGCAACCAATGTCTATGCTAAAGCAAATTGAAGTATCCAGACAATGTCGTTGCTTCATTTATGCAATTTATTTTTTTTATTGGGCTTTTTTTGAGAGAGGGGGGGAGAGGGGGAACAAAAAAGGAAAAAAAAAAAATCAATGCAAAGGGTGCGAGAAAATTATTCAACTTCTACCTCACATTTGGCAACTGTTGAGAAAGATCATCATCCCATTTGCAAAGGCTTCTCGTTTTGAGAGAAAATTATCCGTTCTAAGGAAAAGGATGAAAGCACTGAAGACTCGTTTTGAGATGGGAGTTTTTTCATTAACGATTCATTTTAAGGAGTTCGCACACAGTCCCCGTATGGGAACTGCAAATAGAAATTTTCATTTAATTTCTTATTATTTTCACGCAGCTTTGCGTTGCTCTCGCTTATTTTAAGTGTCTCAATTGCTATTGTGAATTCTGTGAATGCATGTAATGAACAAAGTAAATCCGATGGATCATTGAAGAATTTAGAAGGTACAAACCCCGAAGACACCTTATAAGGTGAAGTCAAATATTTAGTGAAAGATCTTATAGAAAATTTATAAATGAACTTATTACTTTATAAATTTACAAATATCTCATGTAAAGCCATATCCATTTATAAATTGAGTCAAGATTTGTTAGAACTCTTACAAGCTTTCGCAAACTTAAAAAAAAAAAGAAGTTTGTTATATCCATTTATAAATTGAGTCAAGTTTTTTTTTTATGAAGACTATTTTTTAGCAAAAGGCACATATTAGGGTTGAAAAAGAATCACCAGATTTTGAAAAGAACTAAAATTAGTAGAGAACCAATTCGTCAGCGATCCAAGTATTGTGAATGGTCTTCAAATTAGTGAACCAACCAATATAATATATGCAAATTATTGTTGTATAAAACAACATCGTAACTTACCTAAATTAAATAGTATTTTTTTACCAAACGACGTCGTTTGGATGGGACTTTCAAGTCAGGGCGGCGACATATGATATGATATGTTAACTCAACGTGAATATGACATAAAATTAGTGAGTTTGGATTTGATATTAATGGGTTCAAGTCAAAATAGGTTGATCTGTTAATATACTATTTATTAATGTGGCACCCACGACCCCCTTGAGATTTAGAAGGACTCGCGACACCAAGATGATGATCACATGGGTCATTCACCCTATCGACAAGTGCTCCTAGAGAGTATGTACATCATGCATAAGATGTACAAAATAAAATTTGCAATGGAAAATAAATGCATACATCCTAGTACCAGAGATTTAAAGTTTACAACGCAATTGAAAATAACTAATTCTCTAATAGGAGATTATACAGTCATCCGAAAAGAAAAGAAACAAGAAGATAAATAATAACATTGGGAATCATAATTCCCCTCTCAGTCATCATAACATATCACTCTTTCAGTAGAGTCTGTCCATCGGGCTCATCTTCATCCTCTGCATCAAAGATTACGGTTCTATAATACGGAACTACAAGTGGAAATGAAACACCACATGAGACGTGAATCTCAATAAGTAATAATAAAGTCACATTCCAAACAGTATAGATAACCACATACAAACAAAACAAAACACATGTTCTCAATCAAGCATAACTAGACACCCACCCCAATTTGTCATTTTCTAGAAAGGAACTTATTTTATCTTTATACGCCAAAAATCTAGTTTCTGGTTTACGATAAAAACCATTTTATTTTATTAAGTGTATACCATGGTCTCTCCTATGAACCATCCATACATCTTGGCTCTCTTCATCATACCACGGGTAATGACCGTGCATGTGATTTCGTAACGAGCGATACCCAGCTTTGCATCCAACGCGTACTATGACCAGATATCCTCTAACCCCCGCTAGCAGAGGGGCCACAGAGTCTGCACGAGAGCATTATTATCTCGTTCAATCACGTTGTTGCCTAGCGATAACCTAGGGGACGTCACATTAGTTTATTCTACTCCCGAGTGGCCAGAGGAGCTCCACCGAAATAATGCCCCATCTCGACTTGGGGTTGTGATACGCACGCACCCACAAGTTGTGACCAGTCTAATATCAACCAAAATAATCATATCACCATAACACTATACAGTTTAAATAATCATAGCAAATAATAATTAACGTATGCATGATAAATAGGTATTGGATGACATGACAATTGTATACAACATTTCAAAATTCAACAATTTAATCTCATAATTTATTTACAACCAATCAACTACAAGATGATCTCATCCTCCATTTAATGGTCTCGAGTCAATCAATGTTCTCCCATTTTATTATCAATATTTAACCAACACTTCAAGCTGCAAATAATGGTTAGTGCACAATTAATTAATCAAATAAAATCTCAAATCACATTGGATTGTTACTTACTATGCGGTCAGTATAAATTTTGGAAAATAGAGAAAGCATCGGGATAAAATCTCATGTGTCAATAAGCAAGCACGTTGCTAGATCACATTTATCACACCCAAGTTAATAAAGCAGCAAAAATAACAAATAATAAATATTATTAACAAATTAATAAAAGAAATAAACGAAAACATAATATAATGAAAATCTTATTCAACCAAACGACATCATGGGTTGAGCGGCTCACCAAGTGGTTTCCAAGGCAGTGAAGTTGAGGCGGAGACGACAACAAAGAAATAAAACAACTTTAGTGGGTTCTCCTCAAATTTGAGAGATTGAAGGTAGGTAAACTTGAATTTAAGTTAAGGGGGAAAAAGAACTCGGTTTTGGGGTGGCTTGCAAGGTTAGAACTTGATCTATTTATAGCTCGATGTGGGTATCTTAGATCTCAAAGTTGTGCGAAAAAGATCCCCGCGTGGCACACCAAAGCTTGCCTAGGATAGGGATTCGCTGTCATGGCTAGAGGCTCGACTTTTACAGATGAAAACAAGGGTGAAAACCCATGGGTTGGTATGTGGTTTCGTGAGAAATGAGAGAGTTTTCAGTATAATTGGCTAGCGAAAAAATTGACGAAAATACAGGTGTAAAGCTAGTGATTGGAAGTGGTGGACGCGTGGTTGAAGATGGGTAGCTGAAACTAGGTTTTCGAGACTCGCAACCTCACGGGTCTACAGTGAAAAATATAGGAAAATAAAGAAAAAAAACGAAGAAAAAGAAGAAAGAAATAAAGAGGATGAAGGAGTATTGGGTGGCTGGAAAATGCTAGAGAAAACCCTAAGATTTTTATTAAAGTTAGATGCCAAACGACGCCATTTTAGGGGGCTAAGGGCCGGGCTTCACATGGGCCATGGGCTATGCTCCTCTTAGCTCAATACAAGGCCCTAAATAAGAAAGAAAATCCAATATCAAACAACCTAAACAGTCAAACTAAAAATAATGAATAAGGAAATAAAATCCCACACATTAAGTTAAATTTCAACATAATAAAATAAGAGAATATTAATATTAAACATTAAAATAATTCCCATATAATAATATAAGAGAATTTAAGTTCAAACATCAAAATAAATACACCACAATAAAATAATAAAAGAAAATAAAATAACTCAACATTTAAACATAGAAATATGTGAATAATATTAATAACAATATAGTAGATCTAATATTGATTAATTTACATTAGATCATAATAAAAAAAATTAATTTTATGTTATATCAACTTTGTGTTATAAGATTAATAAACATAAATAATAAGATGAAAATTCTATGATATATTAATTAACAATTTAGCATATAAAATATATATAATATAAATAATTATATAAATACTATTTTATATATAATATAGGAAATTATATATATATATATTATACTTCTCTAATTCTGTTCAAACCTATTTTCAAAATATGAAAATCGGTTTAGAACTGGTTTTAAATCGAAAATGGTTACGAACCGGATTGACCACACCAAACCGGTTCAGTTAAACTGGTTTACCTTTTCTTTTTATGCCTGTATCTATTAGATGCGACCAAAAAAAGAAATATAAGGCTCAAAATTGACACCCTAATCGACATGAACCGGTCTAGCCCGTTCTCTCCTCTCTAGTCACTTGTTCAATTTTCAACCTTAATTTGTGTGAGACTCGTACAATTAAAATTTGTACATTACTCTTATAATTTTATTGGTCTAAAATCTCTATATAGAATAAAAAATATTATTTATATACGACTTATATATTTTTTGGATACCCGCCATATAAATATAATATTTTTATACTTTCTTTAACTTAATTATTTATATTTTTCTCTTATCATATTTTTATATTTTTTTAATATTTCTATTAACGTAATTTTATTATCATGCCATCGATTATGAAAAATGCATGCAAAATTGTTTACATATAGCATTACTGAATAGGGTCAATACAATAATAGAAAACACTAAACATACTATTTTCTGATAAAAAAATTATTTCTCCTCAATTATTGATATATTGAAAAATTTAAAATTTAAAATTTAGATTAAAAAAAACTAATAAAATGGATATTATAAATAAAAATATAAGTAAAACTATTACGATATGTAACACCAATCTACAATAATAAAATTGAAAAAGCAAGTATATCTAAATTTTAATTAAGATAGTTATAAATATGAGTATTGTTAGAGGCTATTCATACTTATCATATTTATTTTCACATGAATATAAAGGTGAGTGAGATAAGTATGGATACTCTCAATTATTTTAATATAAATATAACATCCAAAATCAAAGAGAATAGCAAAAATAATGAACTGTGCACACATTTGATTACAGAGATGGAAAAAAAAGAAAAGAGAAGGAAAAAAGAAAAAAGAAAAAAGAAAAAGGCTTCAGAAATTCAGCCATCATTAACAATGTAACATCCCCTCTCTAAACCCAGTTCTTTCCATTTTTCCCGCCCACCTCTCATTCGCGGCAAGAGCTCTTGTTCTCTTTGTTGCTGGCGTTTCTTTCCCACAATTACAGGTATTTCTCCGTTTGGTTCCTGAAATCTTTGTTTGAATAGCGGCAATGACAACAACACAAAGTCCCATTAACTGAACCCGATCGTCGAAGAGTACCACCGATTGACGTAGCTAGCGCATTTATACTGTTTTTTTTTTCTTTTCCTCAACATTCAAAGCCATTAATTTTGTGCAAAGCGTTAGAATTGGAAAGTTAATCTATTCAGCAACTTCCATCATCAGTTTTTTGTTTTTTTAAATTTTTGTTCAATTTATAATCATTTTTATCATTGCAGATTAACCTTTCAAATGACGCTTCGTATCTTTCTGCTCCTCGGGAGATTTCTATTCTTCTATCTTCTGGTCTCTGATCCTTTCCCTTGCAGGTAAACAAAGCTAGGGTTTCAATTTGAGCTGTGGATAATGAAAGAAAGTACCATTTTGAATTTCACAGCATTAAAGTAGACGGATTTGAATTGCTTCGGTTGATTTCTTTTTCTCAGTTCGGTTGCTAGGAAACTCTAGCTATTGAGCTAACTAATAAGCGCTGAGAAGGTGTTATATTAAAGAGTTCAAGGTAATTTACAACTGCCAAAGCAAAGAATGCTTCCTAGGACAAAATCAACCACTACATCGAGTCATTTACAATCAACAAAATTGAAGTACATTTCGTGCTTCGTTCATTTGCTGAGGAACCGTTTAGAACGAAAGAAAAATGTGGCGGATATTGTATAAGGGTTGTGGGGCTTTTTTAAGGAGACCGGAATTTTCTACACACTTTCATACCTATTCATCACTTGATGGGAAAAAATAAGAAGAGGCAGATTAAGAAAAATATATATAGACATAATTATAACATTTATAGTTCCAATGCGTTGCTAGTTCTGTGTCTGAAGTTTTATGAACTTTCTCTGACGATCATTTTTTTTTTTCCTGATTTGGCCTATTTTTTCCTCTTTTTTTGGGGGGGGGGGGGGGGGGGGGGGGGGGGGGGCTTCTTATTCCAACGTCTACCATTTTACTTTAACCTACTTGTGTTAAATGCTTATAAAAAGGTCTTCAAGCAGTGGAAGCACGCAGAAGACCTTGGCTATGATAAAGCCAGATGGAATGTCTGGTAATTACACTAATAGGATAAAGAATGTCATTCTGGAGTCTGGTTTCCGTATTGTCAAGGAAACAATTGTCCAACTTGATGAAGACACTGCAGCAAGCTTTTATGCTGAGCACTCTACAAAAAGCTTCTTTTCTAGCCTCATCAAATACATAACTAGGTATCTAAAATATTTTTTTAGATTATTGAATGTTATTTTTATTTTTATTCATTAATTAAGCTCATGAGTTGGTTTTTTAGTGAATTTCCTTAATTGCTTAGCTGTTTATATTTATTATTTGGCAAGCTCCATAGTAGTTGTCTGCATTGCTGGATGTTAATACTGCTGGGTTAAAGCAAGTTAGATTTTCATTAGGTTTCTCTTTTCACATTGTTTCCTAGTCTATCATAAAATTTACACAAGGATCCACATCCCATTCTAATAGCGTGGGACAAATTAATATCTCCAATGGCCATGGAAGGGGTTGGGAAACTAAAGTTATGAAGATCATGGTTAACCATTAACTGTTGTCTTCACTAATTAGTCGACGGATGGCAGTATGTACCCAATGTGTGAAACTATTAAGTTTTATACTACCATTCTCTGAAGCTTATCAGAGCCTGGTAGTTGTGACTGTTGAGTTCTTTTAAAGTTGTCATCCAGCAGAGGTCTCTGTCAGTGTTCCATTCCTACAGCTGTTTGGAATGTCAGGTCAGGTTTTCCGATGGGTGTATATTGTTACATAATCTTGTCTGATAGTTGCTCATATGTAGGACTATTTCAAAATATATATATATATATATATATATATTAAAACTTCTGTTCAGTTTAAGAGAATAGGAGACAGTTTGTCTCCTGTGTTGAGAAAAACAGTGAGGTATAGCAAGATCAACTTGTATTAGTCTTTACTTTTTATCGGCAATTCAATTGTTGGGCATCTCCATTTGCTACTTCTATTGATCCTTTTACTTAAAAAATTATATCTGAAATTCTGAAGCATCAGAATTTATAGCTATTTTTGTTTTTAGAAATGCCTTCTGGATTTTGATGTCGCTTTCATCATAGAATGGTTGGGTTTCTATTCGGCCGACATCATATTGAGCTTTAATGATCTTGAAACTACTCTAAATAGTTAGTTTGCCTCAATGATGGGATTCATTTGCTCTGTGATTCTTAGTTTAGCTCACTTTATTCCTCTCTCTGAGACTCCATGGGAATCAGTGGTCCAGTGTTGGTTATGATTTTGGAGAAGGAAAATGCTGTTGCCGAGTGGCGTGATCTGATTGGACCAACTGATGCTCACAAGGCTAAGGTTACTCATCCACACAGGTATGTTCTAAGTTTGATCTTCTTTGTGATTGTACCTTTTTTTCACCATCTTTCTCATTATTTTGCCTTATAAGTGTATGATTCATTGTCAGTTTCTCTTATAATATCAGGATTCTTGAATTCAATCAGAAAATGTTATGATGTCATCTGTTAAATAGTTCTTTGTAAGATCTTTATTTGCTCTGTTTTTTTTTTTTTTTTTTTTGCGGCCCAGCATTAGAGCAATGTGCGGGCTAGATTCAGAAAAGAATTGCATTCACGGTTCAGATTCTACTCAATCAGCTCAAAGAGAGATCTCATTTTTCTTTAAAGAGGTGTCTGCAGGTCAAGTTCTTCTCTTTTTTTTTTGTCCCTAGTCAATGTAGAAAGTCATTTATTCTTCTCTGCTCAAGCTTACATTTCACTTTCCTAGAAATTTGGCTCATTTCAAATTGCCACCCTGTTCGGAAAGTGAAACACAAGGTGATAAAATGAAAGCCAATGAACCAGCACTTCTCACCCTTGTAAGACCAAGGTGGAGGATGATAGTGTAACACCCCTTCTCGTAGGCTAAGGATGTCACATGTTTTCATAAAAATAACCCGGCAAGAGATCTCATTTTTAGTAAATCAAACTAACTAAATAATTAAAGTCTGAAACTAAATCCAACTAGTCCATCTAGGCCTGAGTCACCTGCTCGTACTGATTATCATCCTCACCTAGGTGGTTAAAAATATGAAATAAAACTAAAATGAGTTGAAAACTCAGTAAGAACTCATCCCAACATAAACATAATAAATTAAGGTTTTCATAAAAAATTTCATGCTGGATGTTTAAAATCGTGACTAATCTTATTGATACTTATGTTATGTATGATTTGTCTTGATTTATCTGAATTAATTGACTGATCTGATTTATCTAACTGATCAACACACTTTACTCTATGTGCAATATTGTGTATTGGCCTCATGTCTTGCAGCTGTAAGAGAAACCGCTGAGTAGTATTTTAGCATATTATTGTAGATCACTTGAATCTGTGGCTTGCCATCCTGAAACTGTATGAAAAATCATGTATTTGAATGACCATTTGATTAAACTAATATAATCTTATATTGCACTTGAACTTAAGAAAGCTTAATTGTCTTATGCAACGTGAAAAGCATGACATACATACTAATATACATAATTATAAAATATTGAGTCTAAACATGATGTTGAAAATTAACATGATCGTACTCTATGATGAATGACATGCGAGATACATAAACACGGGCTTTCAAGAATTGACTTTAATAATATCTATCTGACTAACTAATGTGCTACTCAATTTCTTGGGCCTCATACTGTTTAAATATAAGCCCACTTGGTCCATAGTTGTCACCTCTAGCGCCGCCATCCTTAGTTGTCACCCCTAGCCAACATGTGACTCCTCACCGCTGGCATAGACAAGGTCGACGGACTCCGGTGACTTCGCCGAAGGCTGTTCGACATCGATCCCTTCTTCGGCGACCCTTTTCCTACCATCCAAAACTTTTTTCATTTCTACGGAAAGAGGCCGATGAGTCTATCCCAGCCGACGAGTGACCACGCACCATCGTCACAGACAAGGTCAACGGGTCCTGGCGACTTCACCAAGGGCCGTCCGACGTTGGTCCTTCCTCCGGCAAGCTGTACTTTTGAGATTTCGGCTATTTTTTGTCCTTTTGTTGATGTAGAGAGAGTTGCTTGCCCCGGTTAGGCTACTGGGACTACTTCGATGTCGTTCTATCTTTGACGACCGTATTTTTTGGCTGCTTCAGTTTCGGTGCAGATCTAGTATCACATCATTCTTTGGTGCATTAGATCTGTCTTGCATTCTGAGTGTATCACTGCACGAAGTCAGAAATGAAGCTTGGGAAGTCCCTGCATTAGCTATCAAATTTTTGATATTAACATGGGTCAGGTGGCCCGATTCTAGGTGGAATAAAAGGCTTTTGAAATTTTACTAGAAGTATGGAGGTTCTCTTTGAACATCATGAAGAGGAGCAGAAGGGTTTGAAGGTCTCTAGTTATGGGTCATAGTGGTATAAGATGGCTCGTGGCCACGGTGGAAGCATCATTACGGGAGGGAAGAGATCTAGAATTCTCAAAACATTTACGCGAAAGAAACAGAGCATTCACGGTTCAACGATGCTCTAATGTACATGGCAGATATCTAACTGTCATTGAACATGGTGGAGGAGGCCAACGGAGTGTTGTAGTCATTCCTGAAGGGTATGGACTATGGAGGCGAGGGTTGGGAGAAGTTTGTTGTTGAACTAAGCAGAGCTGTGGATTTGTTTTTTTTCTTCCATGCAGATGGGTTAAAGAAGGTAAGCCAGAAGAGGACATCCAATCATGAGAATATCAACTTGGAGGTGAATAAAAAAGATCGCAAGGAATTGGGATCTCAAAGTCAATCATATGCAGCAGCTTTGAAGATGGGTCAAGCTTCGGGGTCTTAGAGTGAGGGGAACTATGTAAGTGGTTTGTAGATCATGCAAGCCCAAAATCAGCTTGATGTGATGCACAAAACACTAAAAGGGATGGAAACCTAGTTTGTTAAGTTAAAGGTAGTGATTGCTTTCCTATCTTTGAAAATAGACTTGTCTTCAGTTGGAGGCAACAAGATCGCAAGAAACAAGCATAGGCTAGGCTTGAATCCTCTAAGCTCAGATAAAAGAAAACGAAAAATTGGATTTGGTTCTGTCCCTATAACTAGATCCAATAGAGTGTGGCGGGTCAAAAGAAAAATAGGGTTATTTGAAGTTGGTTCTACGTCAGGTATTGGTGTTGAGACATCCGTAATGGAATGCCCTTCGCTATAGGTAATACAGGAAAGACCAATAATCAATGTTACACCCTTGGTCAATCCCCCAAAAATTATGGCTCACACGTCAGAGTTAAAAGATAATGGTGTAATATTGAGCTCTAAAAGAGATGTAATATCCGTTGAAATGGCTTATACAGGGTTGTCAGAGTTGAAGGGACTTGCTGCCAACCTAGAATCTCAAATAGATAGTACCATTGGAGTTGTTGAGGACGCATGGGATTTGAATAAAGGTTTGCCATTGGTGCCTTGCGAGGATGAAGGCTTTCGACATGGTGTTTTGGGAGAAGATGTTGTCCCCTTGGTATCTCTTCCTCCCCTTGGATCATCATCGAATTCGGTTTTGCAAAAGGTTTACGAGATCTAGTATGTCGTGGGAATCTCACATGGAAGATGTAAAGATCAATTTAAAGCATTACTCACTACGATTGAGGCGAGTTACTCGCGTGACTCCAAATTAAGTTTTAAGAATAGCAGGGAGTTGCAGTGTCTTTCTTGGGGAATCAATTGGAATCAATTGTGATGCTCTTGGTGGTAGCTCAAGTCGGAAGACTAAAGGGAGGGCATGATGTTCTCTAGAGGGTGTTTCGGGTGAAGTATTAGTCTAAAGGGAGGGCATGATGTTCTCTTAGAGGGTTTTTTGGGTGGGGGTTGGGGAGAGGTGTTTCGTTCTTACTCGGGTTTGATGTATTTTGGCTAGTTTTTTATGGGTTTTTTAGGTTATTATGAGTTCTCTAGTATGGGATAGGTGTTTTCTTGTATACATCCAGTGTACTTGGTTACTCCTTTTGATATATATAATATTTTACTTATATAAAAAAATAGTAACTAGGCTTTAGCCCAAGTATTAAGTCCAGTAAAAATTCTCTCATCCACCATAATAATTTTGGGCCCATGATTATCCAAAATTGCAATTGGGCTTTCCTATATGGCCCATCGATATAATTTAGGTCTAATAAAATTGTCCTTAGAACTTTGGGTCGGGTCATTTTGGTTAAAGACTAAACAAAAAACCCTTTTGTATGTTACCGGCTATCTAATACCTCATACTTCCCAAGTGCCTCTTCCTACAAAACGGAAGTTTTATATTTACTTTGGTTGCTGTAATTTGTTTTGACAGGTGCAGCAGTTACTGAACATGATGAGCTTTAAACGATACAGGTCTCTTTAGTCTTTACAATCATTTACATGTATGAATGTCCAAAAGAGGATGATTGCGCTGCCAATCCTTTGTGGTGGTTACTGTTAGACCATTTGTTGCTAAAAGTTGTGATGTTTCTTACAAGTCCTGCTCTATCAAACTTCATAGGTTCTTGTGATATAGATCCTAGCATGGGCTTCAAAGGGTTTTATAGAACTTAAAAATCGTTAGATGATTCACAATTCCATATTTGCTAACAATGTTTGTGGGTTTGTTTGTCCATATTGGATACTGTCTCCTAATCATTTGAGTTGGTTATGTAACTTATGTTAGTATATGGACTTTGTAATGTTGAGTTAGAATTTTAGAAATCTTGATTAAAATGTGTTCTAGTTGCATTTGATTTGGGTAAAGGTATAGGTTTGGAAATTGGAATTGAGCAAGTACTTTTTCAAAATTTGTGATTTTACTTTTATTTAGGCAAGCAGTTTTAAATTTAAAGTCAGTGCAAGCCAATGTAGATTGCTAACGTTAATTTCTGTAGTTTTTTTCTGTAAACTGGGAAAGCGTAGAGAGAGGAGTTGCTTACAAGTTCATAAGCTTGGTCATAGACGTGCAAGAGTTGGCCAATCTTGGTTTCTTTGAACTTAAAACTGATTGGAATTTACTAAAAGTTTGACTTGTTGGCATGGTTGATTAGTGCTGAAAGTAGTGAGGTTCTTAGAAGCCAGGATAAATCATACATGTATGTCTCGCTGATTGTACATGCATGTAGTTAACTTTATATACACTGATTGGTGTCAGCAGTATACATGCATCTTTATAAAGTTGAAGTATCGGCGTCTTCAATAAATAAAAATATCTATACATCCTTTAATATTATAGAGGTTAAACTTGTTGAAGGCTTGTCTACCACTCAAAATATCCTCGAGGTAAAATATTGTAGTCGTGATTTATTAACTATGAATATTTAAAACATTAGAGCCCCCACTCCTCCTTCCAAAAGAAAAGAGGAAAATAAGAATGAAAAAATGTTAGCGTGCATGTTATTGTTCAATCTTTTGTTGTAAAATAGGCATTGTAGTTTATTTCAATATGTTGTTTCATTAGGCTTTCATGACTTTATTTTTAGGCTTCAATCTTCAATTATCAGGTTAAATGACCGCAATTTATACCAAGAAGATGCATATAATCATTTTCATTCTGTTTTGGTACACTGCACCATGTGGGTTGTTCCATGTACCACATTAAATTTTGAAGTCTTCTTTATGGCTTGTTGAACAACTTGGGGCTTCTTTTTGCTTCCTCCCCCCTCCCTCTTCTCTCTCCTCTAGGGGTGTGCTCCGACTCCAAAATTGTCGGAGTTTCCGACTCCGACTCCGACTCCGACAATCATCGGAGTCAAAAAAGTATTCCGACTCCGACTCTGAAACACTGTCGGAGGCCGACACCAATCGGAGTTTGGAATTCCGAATTCCGATCGGAAGTTCGGAATTCCGAACCCCGATCGGAGTTCCGATCGAATTTTGATTCCTTCGGTGAGTTCGGTATGGGCCAAATTACACTCATTCCGAAACTAAATGATCCCAATTGGGCCATACTAATTTCATATGAGCTCATTTGTTCAATTGAGATGTATTTTTTGTGAAGAAATAAGTTAACCGTGCTTACTTAACAATTAACATAATAACATGTATGGTAGAGTCGTAGACTTGGCAACTGGCAAGTGGCAAGTAATCAATCCATCAGTCATACAGCTGTCTGACGTGCACGATCTTTGATAATGGAGCCAAATATTTGAGTTTCTCGCATAATTTCTTTGGGTTTACCGCGTGGCGCGCATGGATAGGATATTGGGAAGTAACTTTTTATATTTTAACTTGCGTAACTGCGTTTAATGGTTGAAGCTGATTTGAGATAGAATAAAATTTTTTTAATAAATAAAAATAAATTAAGATAATAAAATAAGTTTTATGAGATTTATCTCAAATGAATTTTAATATATTTTAATATTATAATAAATTTAGATATAGTTATAAAATTTTAAAAATTTATGAATTTCGTATATAAAGAAATGTTGAATTAAAATCTCATATGTAAATAAGTTTTGACTTGAGATGAATTTACTGATATGAGAATTGAGTATTTAGATACTAGATTCAATTGAGTTGCCACAAGGCCCACAACTATGATCTATTCAAGTTTCAGTTTTCACTACTAAGTATTAATTAGTCTTAAACAATTAAACAAAAAATACAAAGTACTAAGTAGTAATTATAATGCTAATGCCAGCCAATAGCATTATAGCATAATACAAAAAATAGTAATACAAAAAATAGTCTAGGACTCTAGACTATTAATACAAAATATAAATTAAATTATCACTGATAGTTTGATGACTTTGGTTCAATGGGACGGTTGGGACTCGTATCGATGTTACAAAATAATAATAATAATAATTGCTGCAGCAAAGTAGTTTGTTGTTGGAACTTATATGGAATCGTACATGAGATTAAGATAAAAATAAAATGTATTATTATATATATAAAAAATTAAAATTAACCAAACATGAAACAAGTAACTATAAATTAGAGAAAAAATATACGTAATCGATAGTTGCTCCATCAGTCATCGGCAAGTATGGTAGGGTTGATAATTAAATCTGTAAAATCATAAACAGTATAAATTAAAATTTAAATAGATTTATGAAAATGAAATTATAAAAAAGATTATTGAAATAATTTAATAATTATATAAACTTTGTTACTTTAATCATTTAAAAAGAATTAAATAAATTAATTTAAGTTTACCTGACTCAAGTCTGTAGCTCACGGCATCGATGCCAATATTCTCTAGTCCAGTAGGTACATCACTGAGCCAGTTTTGTGTGCAAACGAGGGCTTCCATGGTTGACGGTGATAATGAACTCTAGTAGGCATCCAACACCTGACCTCCAGTGCTAAATGCCGACTCAGATGTAACCGTAGTGATAGGAACGGTTAGTACATCTCGAGCAATGCGAGAGAGAATCGGGTACTTGGGTAAATTAGCTCTCCACCAAATCAAGATCTGAAACTCTTAACTAGGCTCCTCAACCTCTGCCAGTAAATATCGCTCAACTTCATTTGTACACTGCAATGGATTTCTCGTTGACCGTGCATGAAACGACGTCATGACGTTGAAGTCTCGGGATCGACTGGCTACACTGGCTTGACTCGAACAAGCATCTGTGGCTGGTCCTGAGCTTGAACTCGAATGTGAGGTACCCATGGCTTGTGAGGATGAAGCAGGACTACTGGCACTGTAATGGGTGTACAACTCGTTCAAATCTGCCTTGAGTGCTGTGATAAACGACTTAGCCTTCACTGCCCCGAGAAACTCTGTTGCCCACCATTCTACCACTGCCAACTTCAATCGGGGGTCGAGGATCGACGCTATGAACAATAATCTATTTATCTTCTCAACTTGCCTCTAATATTTATCATATTTGGACTGCATCTGTGATGCCATACCAGATAACAATCCACTCAGGTTAGCACAACCTTTTTTCAATGGTGGTGTAGCATGGAGATCTCGCTAAACCACATGTTTGCCGTCGCATATGCAGATCCAGAAACCCGCATCGTGATGTCATAAAAGATTTGAAAAATGTGACAAACTTGGATACATGTTGCCAATCGATGTTGTCTGGCGGACTGAGCCGCCTTCTATCAGGCTCCAGTAAGGCATACCTCAAACCTCCATCCTCAATCTCCAGCCGCTCAAATGCCTTCTGATACTTTAGTGCCACATCCAACATCAGATATGTAAAGTTTTATCGAGTGGGAACATCCAAGCACAACATCTTTGAAAACTCAATCCCAACCTGTTTTGCTATTGCCTTGAACTTTTGTAGCCTTTGGGGAGAAACTCTCGCGTACCGCACAATGTTGCGGATTTTCTTGATAGAGTCGTCTACATTTTCCAACCCCTTAACTGTTTCATCATTGAAAAATATCTAATTATCATAATAATTAAAAAATGGTACTATTTTCAAAGACTTTAATCATAAAAATATTAAAATACAAAATACAAAATTAAAACCAGAAAGACTCACCAACAATAAGGTTGATTATATGAGCAGTGCATCGAATGTGGATATACTGGTGATTTTTAATCACATTTTCTCTCACCCTCGTATTTCGGATAAACCATTCGATGGCGGTCTCATTTGCACCGGCATTGTCAACTGTAACGCATAATATTTTTTGGATGCCTCAATCAACCAAACAATCATCCATCTCCGCTCTTATCGATGCACCCTTATGGTCAACTATTTCTTTAAATCCAATAATCATTTTTTTAAGATTCCACTCACTATCAATGTAATGTGCTGTGATACACATGTACGAGGTATTCTGTACCGACGTCCATGTATCGGTCGTAAATGACACTCTCTGGCCAGTGGTGGAGAACATCTTCTTCATTTCTGCCTTTTCCCTCAGATGCATCTTCATACAATCTCGCATCACTGTATAATGGGATGAGATTGGAAATCTTGGTTCAAGCAGCTTCGCAAAATACCGAAACCCATCCTTATCAACTGTGGTAAAGGGCATCTCATCTTTTATAATCATCATCGCAAGTGCCTCATGAAACATCTTCTCACTGTATTGAGGAACAACTAGATTTCTTATCTGTGTCCCTGTCCCATCAGTGGTTGTAGAAGTCTTGTAGCTAAGATTAGTTTGAGACCCACCTGCGTCTGCATTTGATAATTTATTACTAATATTAGTCTTAAATGAAAATTAAATGGGATCATAATCACAAAACTAAGTAGCATATAAAGCAAGACACTAACCTCTTGATGCCATCCCCTTTGCTATTTGGTAGCGCTTGCAACCGTTTAGATGTGCTGAAAGGCAAGAAGTGCCTTGCCTTTTTGAATGATACCCAACTCGAGCGCCACAATGATTGCACTCAGCTTGTGGGTTCTGGGGATCCCCACCCTCAACCTTCTCAAAATATTCCCATGTCCACGATCTTTTTTTATTTGACCGTGGACGGGGTGGCCTCGCAGCTGCAGGGTGTACTGGTACACCCGGATCTTAAATCGGATCGTCCCCAAGGCCCATCTCCTCCTCCTCCATAAACTGGTCGGGATCTTCCACTTCCAATTCTATGTCGATTGGAAGTGGAAATCCACAGCTAGCACACGAGGTTTGTGCTCGAGTGGAGGGTAGCCGACTACGGCTCGAAGCTGCAGCGTGGAGCCGAAGGAGTCCTACCATCCGGATTCGGAGCCTCATGTGGAGTCGGAGTCCCACTAGCACTGCGTGAGGGATCCATCTGTTTGTAATTGTAGACCTAGAATTCAAGTATAATAATATAAAAAATGTTAGTAAATTCCTAAAAATTATAATGTTATAGTGTAGCAAAATACAATATTAAGAAACTGTTATTAGGTGAAAGTTCATGACTTGTACTGAATACAGAAATCATGACTTGTTTCTAGAGTATTTTTTTATAAGTAAAATATTTCTATCTAAGTGTTTACACACACATTTATTTAATTATCAAGAAATCATCCAACCATTACAATCAAAGTTTGAAGTCCTGACCCAGTAATCTAATTTTCTCTGAAAAAAAAAACTTGTGGAATTGAATATATGCATCTCTCTCTCTCTCTCTCTCTCTCTATATAATATATATATATGTATGTGTGTATGTCATATGTGCAGCTTTTTGGAATAATATAAGTAGTAGATAGTTTTACTTATCATTTGCCTAACTTTGAAACTAAAGTGTGGCATCCCAATTCCCGTTGTGTTTCAATAACTTTGTAACTAAAGGTGTTGGACGGTATTAATATTATCACCTAATTATGCTTTGGTTCCTTAACACCACGAGCTTCTATTATTAATACTTCATGATGTGATCCGTACTCATACTTGTAGGATGAGTTGATCTCTCCCTTTCCGGCTGTTCTAATTGATGATTTGATCTATTCTGGGAAAAAATTATTAATTAGAGCGGGTTTGATTACATAAAATCAAATTATTTTATTTCATTTTATATAATAAATATTTAATAAAAAAATTAAATTCATCTCAACCTATTTCATACATTCCAACAAATATTTCAATATATTTATATTCAAATAAATGATCTCAATAATAAATATAACCTACAAAGTACAAACATTAGTATTTACCTACAATATATATATATATTATTTTTTTTAATAAAAATTGTTCAAGTTTGAGTAAACTTTCTTGCTAAGTTTTACACTTAAATAGAATATACAACGACATTTAATTAGGCCAAATTCGAACTTTTTTTTCTCAATGACATTTCATCGAACAGTTTACACACATTGTCAAAACACACAATATAAACTCGAAATTATTTTATTTCATTTTATATAATAAATATTTAATAAAAAAATTAAATTCATCTCAACCTATTTCATATATTCCAACAAATATTTCAATATATTTATATTCAAACAAATGATCTCAATAATAAATATAACCTACAAAGTACAAACATTAGTATTTACAATTTTACATATAAGTTCAAATCATTTGAGATCGCGACGTCGCGTCAATATTCAAAGTTCAAATACAACCTACACTTTATTTTGTAAGTACATAACTAAACAGGTAGTCTATTTTTTTTACCTGCAATATATATATTATTTTTTTTAATAAAAATGGTCCAAGTTTAAGTAAGCCTTCTTGCTAAGTTTTATATTTAAATAGAATATACAATGACATTTAATTAGGCCAAATTCGAATTTTTTTTTCTCAATGACATTTCATCGAACAGTTTACACACATTGTCAAAACATACAATATAAACTCGAAATTATTTTATTTCATTTTATATAATAAATATTTAATAAAAAAATTAAATTCATCTCAATCTATTTCATACATTCCAACAAATATTTCAATATATTTATATTCAACAAATTATCTCAATAATAAATATAACCTACAAAGTACAAACATTAGTATTTACAATTTTACATATAAGTTCAAATCATTTGAGATCGCGACGTCGCGTCAATATTCAAAATTTAAACACAACATACACTTTATTTTGTAAGTACATAACTAAACAGGTAGTCTATTTTTTTTTACCTACAATATATATTATTTATTTTAATAAAAATGGTCCAAGTTTAAGTAAGCCTTCTTGCTAAGTTTTATATTTAAATAGAATACACAATGACATTTAATTAGGCCAATTTCGAATTCTTTTTTCTCAATGACATTTCATCAAATAGTTTACACACACTGTCAAAACACACAATTTAAATTCAAATTTTTCACAATATAATAACATACACAACTCACAAGCTAACCAACTAAAATAATCACATTAAAATAATACATTTAATTAGTTTTAATTACCCCAATTCGAATTCACCGATTCGGAGGGCTAGCGGCCAGAGGGCGTCGGGCAACGTAGTGGAGCAACGGCGGTGTGAGTCTGTGAGAGAAGCGGCGCCCACCGGAGGTTCGGAATTGCCTTTGGAGAAGATGAGCAGCGCTGCATTGGGAGATGGACTTCAGAGTCTTAGCCGTGGACGGGAGGAAGAAGAAGGAAGAAGAAGAAAGAAGAAGAAAGAGGCCGCGGGTGGGCGCTGGGTATAAGAAACCCTAGACTAAACGATGCCGTTCCTATTTAATTGGAACGGCGTTGTTTAGTTAAATTAAATAAACAAAAAATAAAGATGCAAAACGACGTCGTTTTGCATCTTTATTTTTATTTTTTTAAAAACTTCGGAATTCAGAGTCGGAATTCGATATAAAACCTGACTCCGATTCCGAAATCCAACTCCAACTTCGGAGTCAGAAATTTTCGACTCCGAATTCCAACACCGATCGAAGTCGGAATCGGAGCGGAGTTCGGACGGAAGTCGGAAGTCGGAAATTTTGCCCACCCCTACTCTCCTCGAATGGATGTTTATTATATAGGTGGCCCGCGAGAGAGAGCAAACGTGGTGTTCAGGTATGTTCATGTTCAGTTTACAAATTAATCTACTCGTTTTAGGAAATTATTTTAACTGTAAGATTTAGGTGGAGTAAACTAATTGGGAAATATACCTAGATCGAATTTAAGAGAACTATGAAGTTTAAGAGAAGTAACTTAAAAGCTTAAACTTTGCTGTGATTACTGCATTTTCCCTAATCACTTTGTTTGGAGCCCAAAGAATTTAATCCTGCCATTTAGTCTTGGAAGCTGCTTGTATTTATGTTGTGAAGAGATTGTTCAAAAGCTATTAATTATGGGTATATTATAACAGCTATATAAGATTCCAAAAAATACAGCGTAGATTACCAACTCTTGGAGCGCCCTTTCATGGATGGTAAGTACTAAGATTAAGGTCTTGTTTGTTTTCGCAAGTGAGATAGATGAGATGAGTAGAGTAGAGATAAAATGTAAAATTTAAATAAAAATTGTTAAAAAATATATATTTAATATTATTTTTGTTTTGTGATTTAAAAAGGCTGAATTGTTTTGAACAAAAATATTATGTGCAGATACTTTTACATACTCTTTACGTACTCTACTAATATGATTGATTGCGTCATTTTATTTAATATAAAATAATTGCTTTAGTCAATCATATCAGTGCAATGTGTAAGGAGTATACAAAAGAGATTGTATATAGAAAAACTTATTTTTTTGGAAAAAAATTTGAAAAATTTGTAATAAGTAAATGAGATGAAATAAGAATGGTAGTAAATACAAACTAGGTCTAAGAATACCAACAAGGTCCTGATTAATGGCCAAGAATGGTGGCTTTCTCTGTGCTTGAGAGACGGACCATAATTTATTATTTCCACGTTAGTAATATACTATTAGTTAATTTTTGAGATTTGAAGGGACCTGATTGCAGGACGAAACACTTGCTTAATCGTAATGCAAGACACTGTTTATTAATTTGCTGAAGATCCAATGAAAGTTGAGCTAGTCAAACCGTCATGGCCCACCACTTTATGGAAGATAGAGGTCCACATCTTAGTTTGCTTTGCGTATAGTATACGAGTTTCCATGATTAGTAAGTCTCTTTCCATTGTTGCTTGGATTTCTAAACACTAGACATCTAGTAGATGCGATAACCCACATGGCTTCTACTATTTTCCTTAAAGTTGTATCTTGGTGGGCGTGATTCTTTTGGCCCTTTTCACTTGCCCATTACCTGCATCTCGAGGAGTTTTCAATTCTGAAAAATAAAATGTAAAACTTTTTAGGTATTTCGAGTGACGATGGATGGAGGATATTATTTTTCACCTATAGTCTTGAACGATGCATTGGTTTAAGCTGTGTTAACTCTGTGAAACATCTAATTTACAATTAGTTCATTAAGTTCTTAAACATCCTTAATCTTCAATTAATTACATATGTTTCGTGGCGCACCTTGCTTGGAGGTGGCATATTTTGTCATGCCAGTTGTTTATGTGGTCCATTTAAAAGATATAGATTTAGAATAATTAGCCAACCTTAATTTATTGTATTCTACAATGTGAGTGACGAAGCAGAGGACTTAGGTCTCGTTTGAATATAGAAGTATTTCATTTCATCATTATATTTTTATAATTTTTTATATAAAATATAAATTTTTATAGATCTTTTTTAAATCTTAATACATATTTTTAAAATTTTAATATATATTTTTAAAATTTTAAAATAATAATAATATTAAAAAATAAATTTAATTTATTTTAATTTATCTCTTTTTGAATTTAAACGAAGTCTTAGCCAAGGAAACTGTACTTGTGGCCATTTAATTATTTTGATTTGGTGAAGATACTGTTTAAAAGACTATAATCCAATCATGCTTAAAGCAGTGTAGGGAGGATCTTGAAAGCAGCAACTTGAATTTAAAAAGGTGGCACTTAGAACAAGGAAAAAGTTATACAGAACTCTCTAGAGCGTTGTCCTGGCATGTATCTGGCGCTCAATATATAGAACAATTGGCTTTACGAATTTGTTCAGGGTATAAGTCAACCCGACCCCTTAGGTACACGTGTTGGTCCGACATAAGATGATGGGAATTACATTGTCGTGACACGTAGCCAACTGCCCTAAGCTAAACCCGTTTGCATTATTTGGTGCCCCTATTTCCAAGTGGATATGACGGGGTCCCACGTGATTGGCCAGTCATGCGATTTCGTAATTATTAGATTATTGGAGAGTGAGTAAATTTATTTTAACTTATATTTATTTTGTTATTATATTTTTTTAATTTTTTATATAAAACATAAATTTTAATATACTTTAATTAAATTTTAAGAATATTGACATTAAATCTATTATATAATTTTTTAAAATTTGAAAAAAAAGTATAATTTTGATGGATTCATCAAACATTTAAGTTTATAATTCTATATTAAATTTATCATTATATCTATTAAAATAATAATATGATAATATATTTTAAATAAAAACATATTTAATTTTTTTTTAATATTTTGTAACAACACTAACTATATATATATTAATAATATAATCTAATACTTAAATAATTATTTTTCAACCAAAATTTGAAAAATATTTTTTAATTCCTTGTTAAAAATTTATTTATTTTAACCAAAGTTTTCAACTAAATAAAAAAATGAGAAAGAGAAAATGAGAAAAATAAAGTAGGATAATAAAATATATTAAAGTATGTTTTTAGAGTGTGAATAGTAGTTATTTAAATATGAAAGATTGTGAAAATTTACTGTAACTCAAAGTTATATATTAAGAAGTTTGATGGATCCAATGTGAAGATTTTTTAACAAAAATTATTAAATTTATGTTTGATGGATTTAATACCAATGTTCTAATATACATTTTTCAAATCTCAATTCAATTTTTTTAAATTTTAAAACAATAATAATATTAAAAAATAAATTAAATTTATCTCAATTTATCTCATTTTTTAATTTAAACGAAACTCTAAGTTTTAAAATAAAAGTTTGAAATTCGAAATCTCTTTTAGTAAATATATCAAAAATAAAATTAAAAAGAAGAAGAAAGGAGAGTCAAGAGTGCTTAAAGTTGATCGGAGGTTTTTTTTTTTTGACATTCAAATTAATAATAATGATAGCATTCTTATTATTTTATTATTTATTTACAATTTTTTTAATATATTTTTAATTTTTAATTTTTAATTTTTAATTTTTAATTCTACTTCATAATTAAGAAAGTGAATATTAAAAAAGTTGTATATATTTTTTTATTTTTTTAACGATTAAAAATGTTAAAAAAATACTTAATAGAAAATGATAAAAAAAATAAAAAAATTCAAGTATACTAATAAGTTGTAAAATGGTAGTACCTCTATCATTACTCTTCAATTAAGGTACAATAAGATGAAAATTTTATAAATGATAGGAATATAGTTTATGAATGGTAATTGAGTAGTTTGAGTTGATTATTACTTAAATTATAAAAAATACCATTAGTTTGAAATATAAAAAATATTATAAAATTAAAATATTGTTATAAATATAATTTTTGTTTGGAGATTTAAAAAAATTGAATTATTTTTTATTTGAAAGTTTGAAAAGATTGTAATGATTAATTTGTAAATTTTATATTTAAATTATGTTTGGAAAGAAAATGAGATTGAGAATTTCAAGATAAGATTATATTCAAACTAGCCCTAAAGTCCTTGGTTGTGTGTAGCTTGCTCCTTATTCTCACTGATGCCTTTGGATTGGCGTTCAACGAGGTACTCTAACGACAAAGTACAAGATACGAAATTTTAGTTTCCACTAATAAACTTGTTAAATTAGCTGTAGTGTTGCTTTACATGTTACAAAAAATTGGGATATGTATATGGTTTTTTCTTTTGAAATTGGTACCACACTTCCGATTATAACTCTTGAAAAGAGGGCATTTTGCGTCACGAAAATGTTAAAAGACACGGTCCGTGTACTTCGATTGATACTCACAAACATTAAAAAAAAAAAAAAAAAATACAATTTATGAATTATACTAACGAGTCTCGTGTCTCTATCATGATCTTTTCCAATAATATAAGTTGGAGTTAGCAGAATGTATAATATTTTCGGACAATAGTGAAACCAGCTTGCTAAATATTCTTCTTGCCAACTTAGGAGTCAACATTGAAGGCCTGAATTAACATTTCAATCTAATACTAGTCTTTCAAGTTTCAAGTCCCCCACGATGGTACTGTTTTAAGTGTTAAGCTTGACAAGGGGGGATCGTACTTGTAGTTAATTAAGTTTAACCCTCATTTAAATTTGAACTCGTTTTATTTTATCTCAATTTCGTTATTATAATTTTTTTAAATTCTCACATAAAATATAATAAGTAATATTTTTTTAAAAATTTTAAAATAATAATAATATCAAAAAGTAATATTTTATTTAACTTTTCATATTTTATTTAAATTTATTTCATCTTATTTCTAAATTCAAATTGAGCCTTATTCTTTCTCTTGTCCAAGAGAGTGCTGCCCACTTAGACCTATATTTACATGGTTTTTGAGGATCTTCCGTGACGGTGGCGATGAGTAATAAAATGAATGCGATGCAACAATCTCTCGGGACGAGACCATATCTTATCAAGAGGCCAATGCCAAACCGGCATGTGTTTACCTAAGTTGTTAGCAAAATTTCCATTTATCTCCCTTTTTTTCCTTCATAAAATAACATATTAACATAAATTCTAGGAGAGAGTTGATGCTCTTTTAAGTAATTCTACATATAATTATGAAATACATAAATATTACATAATTAATTTAAAAAAGAGTAAAATTTACTATTAATAAATAAATTATTTTTAAAATAATTACGTGACGTTTACGCATCTCACAATTATATATAAAATTATTCTTAAAATAATAGTTAGCCGTTCTCTTCCAACTTCATTAGAGAGGGATTGTAGAGGAAAATTCCTTTTCTTGCTGACCCATCTGAAATAGAAAATCCGTTCTCCATGTTTCAAATGCCATCGTTCATTTTTGGTTCAAAATGAAAGAACTAAAAAAACAAAATATTTATTAGAATATTGATCCTTCTGATCATTATGACAAAGTTAAGAAGTTTTTACCTCGTAAGGCTCACTTTAAACTCCATAAAATTTGTAAGAAATTCAGGGAAAAGAAGGAATTGAACTGAAGTGGCCTACAACTGGGGGCAGGTGAGATTTTAGTGGTCGGTCCGGTCAGTGAGAGGCATTCCCATGCGAAACATTGGATTTATCTTCTCAGCTATTCCTCCCGTCAGCCCTACCACCCATACCTTCCCATTTTCTCGACTTCCCTTAATATTTCTAATTTACTTCTTTTTTATTATTCTGGGGATATATATATATATATATTAATAAAAGAGAATTACAAAGGGTCATTTCCTACAAGAAAAGCTAACCCCATGCTGCCCATTTCTCCAATAACAAACAGATGGGCACTATGGTGGCGGGTTTAGATCATCTAGATTTGATTTTTGGCATTCTTGAGTGGATTTTAATTTGTTCGTGGGTTCAAGAAAATTTCAATCCCACGAGTTCGCATCACAAACAATCTCATTTGTTTCATAAGAGAGTTCATCAATTGGCATGGGATGATTACACAAGTAGTTAGAATCATCTACTCAGGCTATTTATTGGGAACCTCTAGTTCAGTTTAAGTGACCAACCTTTGCTCAATTGTTTTCCTTTTTCTTTCTGGTCGAGCACCAACATATGCTGAATTGTAGCCGTAGTTCTAGCATCGTACGACCAAGTTAATGCTGATTTATGAAACTTCACGCAAATATAATTCATAGCTAGCAAACAGTAACAAATTAAAATGCTATTCAAACTAACGGTCATTTAGGAAATTTTATATCATCAATTGCATCCTTCTTGTCACCCTAATTACCTTTCATTCATTCATAGATGCATTGAGATTGGTTCCAACTTTCGTACTTGAAAAATATCTTAAGATCTGTACTTCATCATCTACACAAAGGGCTCCTAAAGTACAGAGATGATCTAGAGTCGACTCACTGTATTCTCGTCCATGCGTTTTTATATTCTATAGGCGTGCACATGGACTATAATTTGGAAGAGAATGTCTCTCTGCATTAGCGGGGTTTTGGGGTTTTATATTATTAGCTATAAAAGTTGAGAGATTAGAGGAGAGAGTTTGAATACAGAGTGAGAGTCCTCATATAGGTGGGGAGGAAGTGGTTAAAGGCCGTCTTTGGGAACTTGAACCAATAGAAAAACTCATTCCCAGCTTGCTCATAAAATTCAGCAAAACCCCACCGTTTTAAATTCACAAAGCTAAACTGTCATTGGCTCTTAAGATGGCTTTGAAAGCCTCACTCTAGCTTCCACATACTTCATTTCACCCGCCATAAACTCCTTCAACTTTCGATAACTCTCAGAGTTTTCAATTCCATCGTGAAGATGAAGGTCAGCTATTTGTGTGTGTGTATGAGAGAGAGAGAGAGAGAGAGAAGTTGGTTTGTTTGTACATTTATGGGTCACACAGACGCAAAGTTGATGATGGTTTTCATTTGTTTGATTGCAGCTTTTCAGTTGGATGCAAAATAAGCTTAATGGGAAACAAGGGAACAAAAAACCATTTACAGCTTCAACTACGAGTAAGTATTCTTTGAATTCTACATTGCACTATTCTTAATTCACTTCGTCATACGAATTGTTTTCCCTCGTGATCTAGCCGTCCATGGATGGCTTCCACCCATGGAAGTAATTGTGTTGGAGAGATGAAAGGGATTGGATTTATTTAGATGTGGATCCTTTTTGTAGTTGTTTTCATCACGCATCACTATTAATTTGTTCAATTCATTATCCGAGCGATTAGATTTTACCATGGAGTACTGAGAGAGAGTGTGTGTGTGATCACCAGGTCAGATTTAGATCAGAATCTAAATTTGCACCCAATTCATATCCTAGCTGATTAAGATTTATATCACAATACGAAATGATTTTCAAAATGATCAACAGTTGGAAACAAAAGAAATCTTATAAAAGAAATTTTAAGCCTGATCAAAGCCATGATTTGATTAATTAAGTTCAATAACCTTGCACCATAAAAATATGGAACAGTCAATGAATTAACACAGAATATAGGAGAAACATATTTCAACATGTTGAAGTAAAGTTTGCATTGGATTTCAGTTTTGGTTTCTCTCAAGCTATCCTACCTCATTGTTTATATTGCCAGCATAAAAATGTTCATAGAATTGGATCCCAACTTTCCCCATATCATAGTAGTGAACCGTGAAATGGCACTCTTCATCCCGAGAGCTTTACAAAACGATAAAGTCAAATATGCTTAATTTGAGGTAGTCCTGTTTTTTAGTATCCAAAAGGCAATTCCAGAAATATTGCTTGACATGTGATCATTGATTTGGATAGTTTGTCCTTTCTGTTTGATCTCATGGGAACTCACAAATCCCATCTCTAGATATGTTTTCTAGCTTTGATCAAATGGTAGCAATCCTTTGTGTTATAAGGTAACCTCATCCGTGAATGGTATGCATGATCTTGTATAATAATTTTTTCCCGGAAATTGGAAGGGTTCTTTTGTTTTCTCAAATTTACACTTATTCACATGTACTCATCCAGCCTCAATTTGATATGTTTTCCAAATTTGATGTATAATTTCCACCTTTCTATCGTGAAGATCATGTGAAACAAGAGCCACGTGAAGAATTCAACGACTGGCCCCATGGCTTGCTAGCAATTGGAACTTTTGGGAACAATGATCTGAAAGAAAATCCAGAAAGCCAAAATAGTCAAGATGATCCATCTTCATCTGAAGAAGTACTAGATTTTACTCCAGAAGAAGTTGGAAAGTTACAAAAGGAGTTGACAAAGCTCTTGACACGTAAACCAAACAAAGAGAAGGAAGTTGCAGATCTTCCTTTGGACAGATTCCTTAATTGCCCATCAAGCTTGGAGGTTGATCGAAGAATTAGTAATGCTCTTTGCAGTGAATCTGGTGGTAGAGATGAAGATATCGACCGGACAATTAGTGTCATCATTGGTAGATGTAGGGAAATTTGTGCAGATAATAAAAAGAAAGCAATTGGGAAGAAATCAATTTCCTTCCTTCTCAAGAAGATGTTTGTTTGTGGAAGTGGGTTTGCACCAGCACCCAGTTTAAGAGATACACTTCAGGAGTCAAGAATGGAGAAGGTATATAATAATGCATTACACAAATATGTTGATATAACGGATATGAAATTTTTTATACCATTTGTGCATATGCCAAACTGTTATTACATTACATTACCATCTTAATTCCAGCTTTGATTTATAAAACTTGTTTCTACTGTTTGTCTGATCTTCTCTCTTTATATATCGTTTTGACCTACAGCTTTTGAGAGTAATGCTTCACAAGAAGATCAACCCTCAAAATACTTCGCGGGCATCATCGATGAAGAGATATATAGAGGACACACAGATACCAAAGAAGAGAGATGATGATGAAATGCAGGAGAAGGCCAATGATCGAGGCAAATGGGTCAAAACAGATTCTGAATGTAAGGTTATGTTTAACATAGCTTCAAAATAACACAAGAAAACATACATAAAAGGTGGCTTCTGATGTGAAACGTTCTTTGATTTGCAGATATTGTTCTAGAGATATGAATCTACCTCTAACTCTGCAATCATTACAATTATAAGGTAAGAGAGGACCTTATGTCAATTTCATGTCTTTGTATTGTCCATATCTAACTTCATGCTATATCTAATCACTTTGCAGATTCAAATGTTTATGCTTTTGAGTTTTGAGGAACTCGGACATCGGGATTACCAACCATCAAGAAAGTTTTCAATGGTGGCTCATGATCAGAAGACCACATAATGTATTGACACAGATACTGTCTCTCTGTCTCTTTTTTCTAAGGTGCTCCCTCTTTTTTTCATGGTTGTATCTGTGGACACAGTACAATCCATGTTATAAGATATCGTCAAAAAGGATTTCTGTAGTTTGTACTAGCAAGGCTAGACAGTATCTACATTTTTCATCCGATTCTATACTCTTTTTCCCCTTCTCCCTGCTTAGTTCCTCTCTTTGTAAGAAATTTTATGGTGAATAATATTGGATTGAGACCTTGAATCATGGATTCAACGCTTTCCTACCATTTTCTCTATGCCTTTTGATGATCAAATGAACGTGATGCAATGTGGCTTTCAATAGACTCAAAAGTTGTATGGCTAGAAAGGGAAAAAGATATCAATGGTTGGGTTTTAAAACTCCTTGTAAACCAGAATGTAGTTTATTTAGCCACAAAGGGATTATGTTTGTGTGATCTCTCTGTTTTTCCAACAGTTCTCAATCTCTATAGCCAGTGGCAGGGTTACATTGGAGCAAGGGGGCCATGGCTCCCCTCTCACCTGGTCTCACCCATTTAAAAATAAAATTAAAAATTAAAAGATAATATATGGTTTTTTAAAGAAAAAAAATAATATAGGTTAGTTTTTTTTTAATTTAGTAAGATAATATTAATTTTATTTTATGTTAGCCCATTCTTTAAAAATTATCTTGGGCTTCCTCCACAAAATTTAATTTAATTTAAAAATAAAATACATCTCATATAAAATAAAATGATATAATAATATGATGACATATTTTTATCTTTAATATTTTTTATTATAATAATATGTTTTTGAAATATTATATATATTTTTAATATATGAGTTATATTAAACATATTTTATTTTTATTGTAGATTTTAATATGAAATTATTCTATACCCCATAAAAAATATATAAAAATAGAATAAAAAAATATTTTATATATTTTGTGTTAATTTTAGTTGACCCCCTAAAACAAATTTTAGGCTCCGCCACTATTTATAGCCCTTCAAAAGTTTTCGAGCTTTTAATTTGCGATTCCCACAAAACCTTTAAAAAACAATAACCAATTTAGTGCTATTTATTTTCTATTTCTAGTTAATTGATAAATATTAATAATATATTTTTTTTTCTAGAATATAAAATTATTTTTAATAACGATTGACTTGTTATATTTTAAGTGCTTTTTTAATCACATTGGTATGATTAAAAATAAAAGATAAAAAAACAATATCGCCGTTGAAAAACAAAAAAAAATCTAAATAGTTGAGTGGAAAGGAATCCTACAAGCCGTTTAGTGCCATGCCCATGAAAACAAACGATGCTAAAGTACTTTCAACAGTCAACTACAAAGCTCGTCTTTCTCCAACTTCTTCCACCACTACCTGCTACTCTTCCTAACCCTAATCAAAATCAAAATCAAAATCAAAGTCGACCCTTAAAGGAGGAGGAGGAGGAGGAGGAGAAGAAGAAGAAGAATCAAGATATTCCACGTTTTCTCTCTATTTCGTTCCAATTCCCGTCAATCCCCCTCCTGAATCTCTTCCGGTGCGATTGGATCTCAGCGCATTTTACAGCCCCGCCTAGACCCATCAACCCGGAAGAAAAATATCAACTCCCACCACCACCTCTTTGATATCTTACTTTCTAGGGCTTTGGATCTGAAAATCTTTGGGTTTTGTTCTTTTCGAATATTTGTGTTGTAGTTATGCTTCACGGAGGTCGGGTGGCATAGAGAAACCTGAGCTGCCAATGCCATTATTGGTTTGGTTCATAAATATTTTTTCGGTGGTTTTTAAGATACCGAAAAAGCTTCATTTTGAGGGCATCAATGTCTTGGGCAGGGCCGGAAGACGTCTACCTCTCGACCTCTCTCGCCAGCTATCTTGACAGTACTCTCCCTCTCCCTCTCTCTCTCTCTCTCTCTCTCTCTCTCTCTCTCTCTCTGTAGCTAAAATTAACACTTAAACGCTTCCGAATTGTTGATGTGCTTTATTTATTTATTTATTTATTTCTTGGACGTTGGCAGTTTACATTTTGGACAAATTTTTTTCTTGGTTATGAATGTTGAGATGCGCCAACACTTAATGATGTGATCTTATGGATATAACCGAGAAAGGGATTAGACTAGTAGTTTTTTCAATGTGACAATGTTTTGTTATAATTTTGTTGTGCTCTGCAAAGAATCGTCTGGATTTCTTTTTCCTAATTTATTGTTTATGTAGCATTAGCGTGGCATTGAGACTTGCTGTTTGTTTCTTTCCATTTCCGTACATATGTGTTTCTTTTCCCATTCTTTTAAACTCTTTCCAGTTCATTGCACATGCAACGCTTAGCCCCTCTGAATTCCCTCTCTTACCTCTTTCTCTTCACAAGCGGGGAAAAATTATTATTACGCTGTTACTTGGTGCTCTGAGTCTCAAGGATCATGTTTTTGGGCCTTATGTTTAGAACACATACTATTGGTTTCTAGCTGGGGATACTTCATCTTTTAGGAAATATGAACACGTACAAAAAATATGTGCTTGATGCATTAGTGAGAGATTGGTTGAATGGGTCTACTTTAACATCTTGGTTTTCTTATGTGGGGCTCTGCTTGCCCTTTGTTCTACCTTAGTTTACATGCAATGCATTGTTACAGGAGGTATTATCACAATATGACCCTGAAGCACACGGTTGCTTGGTTTGTTACTCAAAACGGCTTATAAATTCAGAATGTAGCACTTTTCTTTTCATTTCTTTGGTCTTACATTGTTATTAATGCTACAGAGAAACTTCTTGTACTGCTGCGAGATGGTCGAAAGCTCTTGGGGATTCTTCGTTCTTTTGATCAATTTGGTACTAATTTTTCCGTTATTATTGTTCAATGTTTCACATGCTATAGGTTTTTTAATGACCAAAGATGTCATATTTCTCATATTTCAGCCAACGCTGTACTTGAAGAAGCATGTGAGAGAGTTATTGTCGGTGATCTTTATTGTGACATTCCTCTGGGCCTATATATTATCCGTGGAGAGAATGTTGTTTTAATTGGGGAGTTGGTATGGCAGATTATTAGATACCTTTCATATTTGTTGGGTGAAATGAGCACCCTTGTTTTTTATTAAGATCTGCACTTGATTTTTTTAGGACTTGGAGAGAGAGGAACTTCCCCCACACATGACTCGCGTTCCAGAAGCAGAAATTAAAAGGGTAAGCATTTCCCTGTGATAATTTATACTAGTATGTCGGGGCATGATATGCTGCACAGGCACCATTATGAATTGTCATTATATCTGCCATAGTTACCAGTGCAACTATGAAGTGCTCATAATGCAGAAGCGTGTATTTGTTGAGATGAGTGCCTTCTTTTTTATAGATGAGTGCCTTTGTTCTTGTTTAGTATGATTCTGTTTGGATAGTGAGATAAGATGAGATAGTTTGAAATGAAAGTTGAAAGTTGAGTAAAATATTGTTAGAATATTATTTTTAATATTATTATTATTTTGAAATTTAAAAAAGTTGAATTGTTTCTTGTATTTTTGTGTTAGAATTTGAGAAAGTTGTAATGATGAAATGAGATCATCTCACTCCTGAATCCAAATCAGTGCTATATTTTTCTTAGCTTCTAGATGTGCCATAGACATGAGGTAATCAGCTTAACGATTCTTCTCAAAGAGGTTCTTTCTTTACGTAGAACTGTGCACCACACAGCAGCATATCTAGGTTTATAATGCCATCTAATTTACTAACAAGAAGTGTTTTGAAGCGGGTCATGCTTTGCCCTGTATTTTTTTTTTCTTCATTGGACTTCCACTCTCTCTCTCTCTCTCTCTCTCTCTCTCTCTCTCTGTGAACTGCATTAAAATTTTACAGGCACAGAAAGCAGAAAGGGAAGCTACAGATCTTAAAGGGTCCATGAGGAAAAGAATGGAATTCCTTGACCTGGATTAATGACGTTTCCTAGTTCATGGAGTTCTTTCACGTCTGTCCGCAAATATTATAGCGGCTTCTCTCTCTCTCTCTCTCTCTCTCTCTCACTCTGTGTTGGCTGCTGGATATTGATAGGTGTTAAGAGGGCCAAAATCGTTGTAATATTTGTTTGAATGAATACAACTACTTCTTTGATGTAGAAGATTGATGATTTTAATGGGGGTTTGAAGTTCATAAACCATTACTTCCTCTTATAATTTATAAATTCAAATCCGATGCTGTCAATTCTTTTTTGATTTGTAGGGAAATGCCGGAATTTCCCTCTTAAAGCCTTTTGAAGATGGATTAATATTGTTAGGCAATTCAAGCCCTTTTCATTCTGTATAACTCTTCGTCTGACTTGAAATGGGTAATACTTTTATTTAGAGAAGTTATTGCATTATAAGTGAAATCACTGAAATATTAAAATATCTAATTGATCTCCTAAAATAATATGACTAGAATTTTCCTTCAAATTTAGTTGAAGAAACATTTTCCAGTTCATTTGAAAATGGACGTGTTTCTTTAGTATGTGATAAGCATGTATTTTCTTTTTAATAAAAGAATAGCTTAAACTTATAAAAGAAAAGGTTGATATTTATGGCATGCTTAACACTAAGACAGAAAGAAAAAATTGAAAAATCGAACCGAATCAATTATAATTGGTAGAATCGGTTTAGTTTTGGGTCGATATCGGTCTGAAGCCAGTTTACATAATCTCAAAACCAGTTGGTATTGATCCGGTTTAATATAATATATATTTTAAATTAATTTTTTTTAATATTATATGTTATATAAAATAATATTTTTATATTATATATAATGTTTTATATAATAGTATATAATATAATTAATTACAATTTATATTTTATGGTATAATACTATATTACTATTAGTAATATACTTTAAATCTATATATAATTTACTATACTTAATAATTACATATGAAATAATGAAATAGTAATACTAATAAATATTATCACTATCAACGATATATTTATAAAAAAAGTAAACTTACTATAACAAATATATAATTATTCTAATCACAATAACTAATACTATTATATATATATATATATATATTCATAGTTAGATGTATTAAATCGTGTAAATGGATTATGTTCGTGTCGTGTCAAAACATATATTATACTATACAGGTCAATCATAATCCAACCTGTTAAGCTTATCGTGTCAAAATCACAAATCCTAATATGACCCGTTAACATAACGTATAGTATCGTATCACCTTTTTTAGACCATTAGTAAATATTATGAAATATGTTAACACGACACAATATGGCTCGTTTCAACCTGTTTTATGTAAATAAGTTGAATTTGTCTGAAACTAACCCATTAATTAAATTTAGTATAATTTTATCTTAATGTTGAAATTACGATATTTTTAAAAATTATAACACTAACTACAAGTCTGAAATTACAATCTAAACAATAAAGATATCAAACTTAAAATTCTAATAATTTTATTTTTATATATATGAGTATAATTTTAATTTTAATTTTCTTAACGTGTCATAACAGGTTAAATCAGGTTGACCCGCTGTCAATATATTAAGCAAGCGTGTCTTAACGGTCAACCCGTTTTAATCTGAACTTGTTAAGACTAAACTCTAACCACTTTAACTCGTTATTATCGTGTTATGTTCGTGTTGTATTTATGGGTCGTGTAACATATTGTCACTCTTACTCATAGTCTAATAAACTAATATAGACTAATTTAAAATTAAAAAATTAGATCGAAAATTGATACTACCAATTTTTTGGGGTATCGATGCGTAATTGATTTTAAAAATGCAAAGTCAATAGTACTAGTTTGATTCTAAATTTTATCCAAAAACGAATCCATTACAATCCTACTTAACAGGCATTTCTTATACTTATAAAGGGTTAGGCAAAACCGTAAACTAACCTAATCTAGAAGAGACTTTGTCCAAATAACAATGAAAGAGAAGTGTTGGCTAGAAATAAGATCGCAAAGAATTATTATAAAAGTAAACTAAATTACAATGACTTGTTGTGGCACATCATATATACTCTATACTAAAAGGAATTATATAATTCAATACAACACATCAAGTCATGGCAGTTTTTATTTTTATTTTTTTATAAAATTCTTTTTTGAATGAAACATTTGTTGTAATAAATTGGTTGGGATAGTTGTGCAAACCCATAACGATTTGGGGGATCTGGATTTAGCTTCTATGTCTACTTACGCTCAATTGTGCTATTTTAAATTTATAAAAAATCTTTCGTTTTAAAGTTTTTGGTTTCTTTTGACTACATGGAATGGAACTTCATTCTAAGTGTCTTCCAACGTCTTGACTTCTCTCCCATCTGGATCAATTGGATCCAAGAGTGCATATCTTCGATTTCATTTTTAGTGATTGTTAATGGATGTCCAAAAGGGTTCGACTTAGACAAAGTGATCCGTTATCTCATTTCCTTTTTATTCTTGGTATAGAGGTCCTATCCAGGCTCATCAATCAAGAAGAATTAGAGGTAACCTAAAACGGGTAAGCAATAGAGGTGCCCCTAGAATTAGTCATCTTTTCTTTGGAGATGACCTTATTCTTTCTGGTGCTGCTAATACCCGAAATGCTAACTCTTTCATGTGTTGCCTCGAGAAATACTTGAAGTGGTCTGGTAAAAAAATCCATGATGATAAATCCACGGTGCAATTCAGCAACAACACCCCCATTCATGTGAAACACACTGTCAGAGATATTCTCAACTTCAAAATGGCCAATTCAAACTGGAAATACCTGGGTCTTCCTCTTGGACACTCCAAATCCAAAACAAAACTCATTCAAGATCTCCAAGATAAAATTGGAAAAAGGCTGGCCTCTTGGAAGTCAAAAATTCTTTTCCAATCTGGCAAAACCACTCTAATCAAATTTGTAATCAATGCCATATCTTCTTACATCATGTCAACCTTGTGGATTCCTAAAACTGTTTCCAAATCCATCGATCAAGCTTGTATGAAATTTTGGTGGGGTTTCAACCGCTCAAAAACTCATAACTTCACTCCAAAAGCTTGGAAGTCCATAGGCAAACCGAAAGTTGAAAGGGGACTTGGATTGAGACTTAACTCTAATTTCAACAAAGCCCTGCTAAGTAAAATAGGATGACACCTCATGCAAGACTTTACCTCCCTATGGAAAATATCATTGACTACAAAATATTTAAAAAGAGACTCCTTTCTTGAGGTTAGATAAAAGAAAATTAATTCCTGGTTTTGGAAATGCATCCTTCAGCAACGAGACCTTCTCTCTAGAAATTTGTATTTTCAGATTAACAATAGGACAACAGTTAAGAGTTCAGATAGACCCTTGGATTCCTAAGCAACCCAATCTTCTTCCAGTCCCTACAATAACAACATCCCAAGAGATACCTCACTCAAAGTCTCAGAATTAACCATGGAGGAATCAAAAAGATGGAATGACTTGCTTCTGAATACCCTTTTTGACCACTCTGTTGTCCAGGCAATCCAACAAATCTCTCTTACTCAACTCAATTACCACCTCATTTAGGATAGATTGGTCTGCAAGAATGGTGCCTCTGGGAATTTACTATCAAAGCAGCTTATATAGACCTCATTTCAGATCAGGACACCACCCTTAATCCTCACACAAATCTCTGGAAAAAGCTCTGGCAGCTTGAGATTCAAGATAGGCTAAAACTTCTCATGTGGAAGCTGCTAAGCGATATTCTTCCTGCTAGAGGTCTTCTCTCAAATTGTCTCAATCTTGCTTCTGATCAGAAACACTGTCCAGTCTACAATTCTGGAGAGGAAACCTCCTCTCACTTATTCCTAGGTTGTCCATTCTCTGGAGTTCTTTGGAAACAATCCAAATGGCCCTTGAATATTTCCAGTTTTGAGGGGTCCGGAATCCATCACTGGATTGAGTGTGTTCTCTTCCCCACAAAACTCAATATCCCTTTTGAAGAAACTCATGATTTCCAGCTTTTCGCCATTACTGCTATGGACTCTCTCTGGTTTACTAGGAACCAATGTGTGCACAAAGAAAAAACCCCCAAAATGGAAGAATATCTAACTCTGGGTAACAGAACTTTTTCTGATCACAGGATAACATGGATCACTAAACCTGTAATCAATCATGCCACTTGGAAGTCAATGCCGCAAGGATGAAGGTGTCATCACCTTTATCACCACAAGCAAAATCTCGAGCATCAATCCTAATCAAGGTAAAGCCACAGCTCTCTATGAAGGTCTACAAGAGGCAAAGAAAAGATCAATCAGATCCATGGTGGTAGCTGGAGATTCTCAAATTACAATTGATGCCGCCCTTGATCCAGACAAATTAATGGATTGGAACATACAGCCAGATTGCAAGAGACATATACAATATATTGAAATCCTTTGAAAATTGGAAGTTAAAGAAAATACATCGAGACTTTAAGTATAATTCTTGTTATAGAATTCTTGTTTAGTGACTTATTTAAGTATAATTTTGCTCGACATCAGTTCGTCAATAGAAACTAAGGATTGAGACTAAGAAAATATACAAATAAAGATAAAGTCTAAAAATATAGTCTATTGATAAAATTCGAAATCATTTATTAATGAAGCCCACAAGTCATGCTTAAATGGTTTCAAATTCTAAATTACGAGAATTTTTTCAAAAAATATAAAAAAATTTTAATTATTTTGTAAAAATGAAATACATAAATCGAGATTAGAATTATTTTCAAAATTTAAAAGTGAAATATTTCTTAAAAATGCAAAAATGGAGTAAATACAAAAGATGAGATTAGAAAAAATAACTGACATTACCTAAACTCAAGGAAAATTTACTCTCCTGTCATATTTCCACATTTACCTTCTTCAAGAATCTGAAACCGGATCTCCATATCAGTTTGAGTTTGTACCATTCAAGGCAATATTTGTGCAGAATCTAAGTTTGATCTTTTTGTCGTATTTGCATAAACGACTTCAATGCTATTGACGTATTATGTGAATCTGGATCTCCCACGATCAGTTTGAGTTTGCATCCTTTTGTTGACCATATTTTCTATTTGAAAAATATGATGTCAAGCGATTCTACGTATCAGTAAACGCACTAATTTAGTGTGATTGATCAAAAAGACAGATTTAATAAAAATAATAAATACTTAAATTTTAAATATAATAACAGTGACATTGATAGTTGATATGCAAATTAATTCACAAATTTACTTGTACTTAGCAAATTTTCTTTTCTACTATCATTCCTAAAACTAGTGCTGTACAAAATAGTCGGGACCCAACCCGACCCAATATCCCATTTTGATTCTGACCTAATATTCCGACTCGATGTTATGATTGGTTCCAACCCGATATTCGATTTCAAACCCTTTTTAACGTGCACACTATACGCAAACATTCACTTTCACCCTTTCTCTTCTCTCCTCTCCTCTCTCCCCCCACGATTCACCAATCTTGCCTAGTTATCTCCCCATCAACAACTCTCTCTCTCTCTAGGTTGTCAGTTTTCTATAGAACCTAAATGACATATTTAAGCAGAGTCGAATTTCGATCTTTTCAGTCGACTAAATCTGGCTTGAAAGTCGGATTCCAATGGAGGAGCTAAGGTTCTTTGGCGACCGATTCAACAGAAGAGAAGGGAAGAAGAGTTGTAGAAGAGATGTAGATAACGAAGTCGGTAATGGAGAGGAGTAACGAAGAGGAGAAGAGCAAGATTGGTACCGAGGTGAATCTAATGTTCTAGGGTGTTCTTGTTTTGAATTTTTGTTGCGAATCTAGTATTGCAAATAAACTTTTATTTCCTATTGAATAATCTATCAAAGAAGAGATTTGGGTATAAGATTTGTTTCCTGCGAATAAGTTTTTGTTTTGAACTTTTATTGCGAATCTAGCTCACTACAACAAAAATGGCTTTTTGCCGCGACTACTTTTGCCGCAATAAGCATTAAAACTTGCCGTAAATAATCAATACTGACAAAATTTCATGGCCACACGTTTGCAGATAATAAAATCCCAATTAAAGTCTAATTCAGCAAAAGTTCCCATTTGTCACAATAGTTCTACTTATTGTGGCAACTCCAACGGTAGCTAATAATAAAATAATTTGTCAAAACAACCTTTACCAAGTCATTCAGTATCGTATGAGAAAGTTAATTGCTGCACTGATATTATGCCACAAAATATTCTTTTTATCAAGAAATGTTGCCAATATTTCTTTTCTACTACAAATAGTAATCGTTGTAATATGTTATATTCCCACAAAAACACATCGTCAAAAAAAGAGATTAACACACAGAAATACTTTTATTGACAAGTTGCTACTGCAACTAAAAACATTTGTGACAAGAATTCTAGTCAATAATTCTATTTATCTACAAATAGTTTAGCCAAAAATAATCTATTCTGGTAAAAAAAAAAAGTATTTGCGGCCATAACATGTCGCCGCAAATAGAAAAAATTCAAAGAAAAAAAATGATAAGACTACAGATCGAATTGATGAACTAAGAATGAGTCTAATAATAGAAAAAGAATGGCATGTAATAAGCCTAAACGCATAAATATGAAAGCAATGTAGGTCTAAATTTAGCAAAATATCATATAACAATCTTAATGACAAATTAAAATGAAAATTTACCATTAGATCAGTAAACCATCTCTGCACATGAACAAATTAAATTAAACAAATGCATCATTTCAATTACTTGTTATTGATACATGAATCCCTATCATAATATAGCGCTAGCTAAAACCATCTATTTCCTTACTATATCTACCCATGCTCTTTTTGGTTCGGTCATGGGTTTTTGGATCCATTGACCACCTTCGTCGAGGTTATTGATAAGTATGGTGTTTTTAGTTGCAAGATTTTATGATTATTCGGTGTCATATCATCACAAAGGGCAATAAGATCACCAAAGCTGAAATTTTTACATCCCAAACAATGAAGGAGCCAACTGCAAAAAATTTTAAGTGACAATCATTTCAACTTAAATATTAAGATAATCCAATAAGCTCAATAATTCCAAATGACTGCTAATACCAAAGACTGTCATCTAAATCACTTTCGTTTGCAGTTTTTTTGGATAGATTTTACATGTTCAACGTAACCAAGGTATTCTTTTGTGACAGACCCAAGAAAAAAAAAAACGAAGGCTGTCCCTATTCAATATCATTTTCAGGGGTCGAAATCAAGATAAAAAGTTTTCTAATTTACAACAGAAAAGCAAGTACCTTCTCAACTTGCATTTCCCTACTGAGAATTACCAGAATGTATGATCTGCTGCTCCAAATCATCCTCTATTTCATCCACCAAAAGAGGACAAGGAATGCCAACTATAGAATCTGTTAAAGATACATCAATATCATTGAAAAGATTAGATCCACTAACAATGAAAAAAATTAGCATCTATTGGGATTTTGTTTTAACCATTTTTTAAGAAAATAATGCATAAACCTTTCCTCGAAGTGGGATTGATTTCTAGTATGATCGATACTCAAATTCATAACAAAGGCGAAAGAAAATATATATTTACATGGATCCTTGTAGAGTGAAGCGAGATTATCTGATTATAAGTGAGTCTGTCCTATTGACCTTTTGCTTCATGTAACTAATGGAGAGAAATTGATTCACAAAGTGGATCTCAAACTGAACAGGCCTAGCCTTATTCATGACATAGGGATCACCCAGAGGTGAGAAAGTACTGATCTAATCACTTCTTTTTAACTAACATATTGCCAAATAATTGCATTGGTATCTTAAAATCTCAATTGAAAAAAAAAAAAAGATAAATAAACTAAGCTTGCCTACAAGGAAAAAAAGATCCAAATTATTGGAACAAATATCAACATTGATTTCATAGTACCTTTAATTGAAAATGCCTTTTTGACAAATAGCAACATATTACATGAATTCTACCAACAAAAAAGATTCTTTTCAAATAAAATTAAGAAGAAAAATATCCAAGTAAATTTTTTTTATATCTTCTTGGCAATTATATTATAAAGATGCTTTTTAAAGACATGCCCATAAACTAGAAAAATGAACAAAAAAAAGCAGTAAGAATGGTGCATTCAATACATGGAATTTGAAAGAATTGCAATAACTAGTCATCTGTATCATCAAATAGAATGAGCTTACCTACCATGAATCGTAGGCAGCACTTAACAAATTATTGGGGTCTAGATTTACTACCATGTATTGGGGAAAGAAATACTACATTATAGTTCAAAATTAGTCTTAAAATTGAAGAGAAGATGGTGAAGTGAAAAATTGATACCATAATAGCTGCACTTACAAACTTTGCTCTAAGTTTTGAACTGCATGGAGAAGGCAAATTCTTGGATGAGCCCTACACCAAAACTAAAAAGGTATTAAATTAAAAACTGAAACTCATATGTTGATTTTTGGATCTGATGCAAGCTTGATAAAATGGAGCTCTCATTTGCATGAACAAAAGAGAGTGATTAGCAAGCAACCAAAAATAGAAACTATGAGTAAACTACCTATTTGTAGCAGCATAGATGGCAGAAGCTATAAAATCATGAAAACAATGGTTAACCATTAGAGAGAGAGAAAGACAGAGAGAGAGAGAGAGACCTTTTATACATGTGTTGCAACCACTTTACTAAAGAATGATTCAATGTATTATGCTCCAAAAACATCCTTCTTGTTGCACAATATTTTGATGTCAAATTACATATATGCATACCTTAAACCAACTCTCATGCCCAAATATGAGGTCAAGATAGAAGGAAGCGTATATGAGCTTATGTGTTGATAAAAGTAAATAGCATCCGAGAGGCATTTAACTTTCGCACCTATAGGTAGGAGAGCTTTGAAGCTATCACAATGCAAAATAGAAATCAATCCACCAACTGAACAACTAGAGAGAATAACTGTGGTATCAAAGTCATAACCAATTATAGGAATGAGGACTTTAGAGTTTAGAGAAGGGTTAAATCTAGAAAAGATCATAATGCCATACATTTTGGCACTTCTCATTCCTTTTGAAAAATAGCCATCTAATTCAGCTAAGTGGGAATTGTAGTATGACTTATAAAAAACAAATGAGTGCTGAGACTGATATGTGCATCATGCTTGTGGCTTTATTCTAACTTCAGAGATACAATGATTACGGAACCTAAAAACAAAATTCTATCACTGGCTTTCAGTAAGCATTCAATGCTATTATATATCTAGTGACATGAGTCCTACCCCAGCAATGAGATTTATCAGTTTGAACTTTCAACAATAAGGAAAATCTATAAAACATGGATACAACCAAAAATAAAACATCACTTATTTTTACTAGCTACTAAAAGTTGTTAAGTGCACAACCCCTCCAGACTTAGTAATAGTTGATAATCAGTATATAAAGAAGAGGAATAAAGTAAACAAAGAGTATCTGTAAATGATTGGAATGAATTACTTTATCAACCTTCTTCTACACATCCCTCCATGAATTAGTGGGTGAAAGTTACCAAGAAAAAACAGTGAAAATCGCTAGTGCTGTGGACGCAGAGTTAGTAGCTGGAGTACTACTTCTTTTGCAACAGGTACACCTAGTTGAAACATTTATAATTATGTTGGCTATTATAAGAGTCAACACTGCAGTTGGTAACAACTTTAATACTTGTCAATCTAATCACATAAAACATAAGTAAATAAGATGTTTTTTTCCACAGTAAACAAACAATGAGAAGGAATGTATGACGTAATTCATATAAGCTTAAACAAGCCCTAGTTGACTCAAAGTGAACTAAATCAAGTGAATTTACATTAGGAATAAAAGTGGATTCGCTTACCTCAATCTGTGAAATCACGAACATCCCAATATAATCAAGAAAAATAAAAAATTGTTAGAGCATATTAATAGGAATAGGACCTATACCAAGAGGTAGAATAAATTATTTATACTAATACTCTACATGAAAACAACAGAGAACAAGATTTTAAGATCACAGTTTTTAATAATCTAGACACATTACAAATAATGGCTCCAAAGCCCAAGGAAAATCAGATGGCCTAATAAATTTGTGCGTAAAAAAATGAACTTTAAACCTAAATTTCCTAGAAAGTGTTATCCTAGATGAACTTTGAATTCAAACTTTTTTAAGTAGGAAAAATAGGACCTGTAATCCAGTTCTTTTAAGATATAGTGATTTTAAGACCCTAGATTTTCATTTTGTCATCATGATCCCAATTATAGCCTATTTACAATCCTTTCATTTTATCCTTGTTAGGCAAAATGGGCCGTGGGGTAGACCGTAGAGGGAAGGAAATCCCTTCCCTTCCCAAGTAGAGGATTCCCCCCTCCCACCCCGATGTATCACCCCATTGGGTGGAGCAGATGGCATACCCTTATACTTTTTTCCTAATAATTAATTTTACAATTTTCATTTTGCATCTTTGGAATTTTTTTCTTGGTCATTGGCAGTGTGTGATTGGTTTAATGAGTAAAATTTGACGTCTGAAAGACCTTCTATTAAAACCTAGACCTTTAATTGCCAAGTCCTAATTTGGCAAATGGTGAAAACTCATGGGAGTTTTGATCAATTCCCTTTGTATATTTAGTCAATAAAAGTGATTACAATTGAATGAGCATGCCACATTTTTTATTTGGAGCCAAAAATGCACTGCTGCATTACTTACATCTTAAGAAATGCTAGTTCATTCGTACCTATTGAGTTCTTGAGCTACATTCTAGATAATATGTAGCACCATTCTGTTTAAAGAGTTCCACACGCTAATTATATGATGAAAATCATTATCATGAATGGAACCCATATGCAGCAAGGTTTAATAGAAATCTTATTAATATACAAAATGAACCCATATAGAAGTATTCATACTGAATTATATCTACAAAAAAAAAATATTTGAGTAAACTTATTGAGATTGAAATGGGTATTCGAAAAATTAGTGGTAGAATGGGGTAATCCCAGAAAAATATTATAATTTGTATAGATTAACACTGATTTTATAAATTAAGCATCCACATGGCATGATTATTTCTTTTTGGCTTCCAAACTTAGTTTCAAACTTCTCTTTAAAACATTCTAACGTTAACTCAGGGTTCAATATCAAATCCATGATTATCATAATTCACTCAATAATTATCAAATGAGATGGGAGTTCTGCACCCCAGCTAAATGTTAATCATGGATTATATATATGATATTTGATCAAACAAATACCCTCAGCTAAATGTATGATGAGAGCATGTATATATACCTATCAATTATAAGTTCAAGCAAACTCCAATATCTGATCTACTATATCAGACATTCTCTTCCTGCATAAATAACACTGAAAATGAAAACATGGTTAATTAATTAGGGCAATCCAGAGATCAAGATGTAAAATAAAAAATAATAAGCATATCGAATGAAAACAGCCACCTATGCACCAAAAGTTAATAAGCTTTAATTAAGCCTAGTTTCAGTGTTGGCAAACTTCATTCATGAATCCTGCAGCCAAGATAGCAATGTTTAATGATGAATATAAAGATAATATGTGTATAATCTAAAGATAAACATAAACTCCTGTTACCAAAAAGCTAAATATTATTGTATCCAAAACTTAAAATTAGCACAGGAGAAAGCTAAATATTCATGCAATGTTTCATTACCTCTAACCACCCAAAGGTTGTATGATTGAAACTAATATTTATGCAAGTGACCAAGCGACACTGATTCAATCATTCAAACTTGAAGCACAGGTCCATTGATGGCAATCTGTACAGATACTTATCATTTAATTTCACACCGGAAAGAAAGATAACTGGAAAATCAATGTGCATCTTAGTTTTATCATACAGAAACTCTGAATAAACAACTCACATTTTATTAAAATGAATAAACACCAAAAAATACATCAAAGAAGAATGATATATCACAGAAAAAATACAAACTCCACATTTGAACGAGAGAAGGTGATAGCAATTACCAAATCTTTATAGCAGAAGGATAGCAAATTAAAAGAACTCCCAAATTCCTTTCAGCAATTACTCCCTCTAAAATTACAGAGAAGTGTGGTTTCCTTTCAGAAAACTCTAATTCTTTAACACTGAAACCCTAAAAACCCAAAATTCTCAAATCCCCACATCATCATCCTTTCCCGCAAATCCTCAATACCCAAACCATCAACTTAGGTCATAATCATGAGAATCACAAATCTTTGCAACTTTGAAACCATAATCCTCTGTTTTCATTCACGAAATACAAACTAAAAAGGACAAAAATTAGAGAGAGAAACGAACAAAGAGATGAAAATCTGACGAACAGAGAGAGGGAAAGACTGTAAAGACGGACAAATAACTTTCACTTCCATCTCAGTTCGTGTGTTCTTCAAAATGAGCATCTAGGGTTCCTAACAAAGGAAAAGCATATGAAGAGAGAGAAAGAGAGAGAAACTCTCTTGTTAAAAGAAGCGCGACGGCTTGGGAAAGGGCGGCAACACGGTGTCAGCGAGAGAGAGAGCGCTTAGGCGAGAGAGAGAGAGTGCGTACAGGCGAGAGAGGGCGAAATAAGGGGTTTTTAAGTTTCAAGGGAGATGAGCATCGCCGGGGGCCGGGGGGGGCGTAGTTTTAAAAGACTTTGCGGGATTTTATTATCGCCGCAAGCTACTATTTTCTGCAATATTTTCTTCTCAAGAAAAAATTATGGCTACAAAATTTTTGTTGTTGTTGTAGTGAGTAATTGTGACAAGACAAAAACGTGACATTTGATTATTTTTTGATCAAAAATAACTTTTATCTACACTTTTATTTGTGGCAATAAATTTTTGTAGATAAAAGTAAGTATTATTGACACAAATTTATCTTATTATCTGCAACATAAATATGGTAAATAAAAGTGATATATTGTGGCAAGTTTTTTATGGTAGCAAAAAAGTTGGTGGCAAAAAGCCTTTTTTGTTGTAGTGTATAGGTAGAAATCTTATCTTCATCTTCAAAAGGAAAAAAAAAAAAAAAAAAAAGGGCTAATCGGTTAATGGATAACTAGTTGTCAAAAGCAAAATATTGTCTAGTTGAATTGGAAAGTGAGATTTCAAGTCCGGTCAGGTTGCCTCTACAGCCCTACCTAAAACCCAAGCAAGCACTTACTGCAGGGATCGCAAGTTCAAACGCTTATTTTTTCATTTTTCCTTTTCGTTTTTTAAGCTATCTAGACCCAAACAGAAGTTTCAGGCTCCAAGATAAAATAAATTTCTCACTTAGTGAATCAACCAAGCTTAACACCTCGACATTTACTTGAGATCAATAAAGTTGGAAACTTATTTTGGCAGGATATTCTTGACTATTTTATATGAGCTTCTGGAAATTAATTTCAGTATTTACAGAGGATGCAGTCTGGATTGCCAATATTACATGGACTATAACAATCTGAAACTTATATATGCAAGGTTTTTAGCTACCAAACATCTCCAGTAATTCTCCATTAAATTGTGGATGCTTTATAATGTTTGGAACTTGGACTGATCTGAGATTAACTTAATTATACTAATCAATCAGAACTGAAAACATTAATTACATGGTATAAAAGTCGCGTGAAGTCTGAGAAGGAAACTGATTCCATTTCCCATATGATCACAGCCAGAAATGCAACATGATACGAGATGCATCTTAAGCTACAAAAGGGAACTGCTTGTGGACATTAAAAACTGAAATATAAACACACATGCAACAAATTCCAATATGAACAAAAGAAACGAAAATTTAGAATGTGCTTAAGCTAGGAGAACAAATCGATTACCAGCCACTCCACAAAAAGCAATAAAATAAAAGAATCTGTACTAGGTTTCTAACTGATCTCAACCAGATCTCCTTCTCATCATGTTCTGGGAAACTGGGTATCCTTCGAAGAAATCCAAGACTGTAGTCTCCAAATCCTCTGAAGAGTATTTGATGCAATTCTCCGGATGCCTTCCGCTCTCCAGATGGCTCCTGAACCGCCCAAGAAACGATCTATAAGCCGGGATTAACTTCTCGGATATGGAGATTCGAAGCTCTTCCCTGAGCTGAGTATCCGGCACCAACCAAGATGCTTGAGTTCTGTGAACATCCTCAAACATGGTGTTGAACAGCTTGAATCTCTCTCGCAAAGCAGTTTTGGAAACGCCGGACGAAAAGCTCCCACTCACATACAATCCCTCATCTCTCAAACAGTGCAATACTCCCATCCAACTCGCCCTTTCGTAACTAGCCGCCGCCTGCCTCACCTTTCCCGTTAGCTTCTTCAGATGGTCGTCTCCGATCATTTCTCTCAGCTCCGGCGACCCTTTCACTTTCTGGACAATGTAATGCACGTTGTTCATCATAAACAAATGAGCTAAGGGTGCTTCCTTGTAATGCTTCGACTTGCCATCCAGATTGAATTGCAAAATCACAATCACCCAAATCAAATGAAGCGATAAAGGAGTCTTTCCGTCTAGCTCCGCAAACTCCATATCCGGAGTCGTCGGATCACCCGAATACCTTGACCCCGTAAACGGTTTTGACACGACGAGGTCATCCATAGTCTGCTTGTAATCCGAAATCAAGCTTATGTAATTCATCACGTACCTCGTCAGCGGGTGAATCGTCCCTCCCGGCACCGGAACCCTCGATGGCTCCCGAAGTACCGCGTTCTCGAACTCCGATAAAATTCCCCTCGCTGCCTCCGCAAGCCGAGATAAAATCTCCGCCGCCTGAATCCGAATCGACTCGGATGATTTCGATTCGAACACGATGTCGATGTCCGGTATCAATTTCATCAGCTCGTCGTGGAGGTCAAGGGTTTTGAACAACTTCTCGGGGGATCTCCGACTTACGCTAATCGCCTCGGCAAAATTGAATAACTGGACCGCCGGGCCCTTAACTGTCTCCAAGAAACACGCGTCGTCCACGGATGTTCCCATTTCTTCGAATATCTGTTCGCAGAGCTTCTTCTCGCTTGCAAACAAAACCCTGACGCAGACTTTTGCAGCCCGTATCCACCGCCGTATCTTCGTCTCCAGCTGCTCCCACTCCAACCTCTGAATATCGCCGATACTCAGTTTTTCGATCCCTAGCTTTCGAAAACTCGCGTCGATTTCCGGTTTTCGGACGCTGCCATAGACTTGAATGCACTCGCGAAGGTAACCTGCTGAGATCATCCTCTCGGCGATGCTTCGGAGGTCGAAGATTGCATCTGAAGGTACCAGATCGATCTCGCGGATGCTACTGGTGGATCTGTAGCTCGATCTTCTGCTGGCGTCCGCGAGATCCCCTCCTCCGAAATGGTCGTCGACAAGGTCTCCGAGTTCAGCAGAAGGACTACGAGGAGTAGCAGAATTAAAAGAAGAAGACGAAGAAGAGTGAACAGAGGAGCTGGGATCGGTGGTGATGCTAGTGAACGAGTCGGTCTCGAGAGGAGAGATGTGGTTGGAGAGGATGTTGCGGAACTCGTCCTCGAGTCGAGCCATGGCGATCTTGATGGTAACGTTGACCTCGTTGCCGCTCTGACTGTCGAGGGAGGTAGAAGACAACGAGCGTTGGATTTCATCGACGGCCTGTAAGTACCGATCGACCTCCTGGCGATCGGACTCGAAGATCATTCTATCTCTCGCTTCTTGGCAAGCCGTCGAGTCCCACCCTAGAATTATCTTCTCCGCCGCATCTAACGGTATTCTGCAATCCTCCGGCGGCGGCTCCATTCCAAGAAAAAAAATATCTTATCTTCAAACGTATATATCTGGTAAAAGCTTGCTTTAGCAGCTTAGCTGGTGGTGGAACTATTTGGACTGAGATAGTAATTGGTAAGAAATATATGGTGCACCAGGTAGAGTTTTGGAGATAACGGCTGTGTGGTGGTGCTGATGGTGGCGATGATGGCGGCGATGATGGTGGAGCTCTGGACATGTATGTATGTATGTATGAATGGCATTCTGTTTTTTTTTTTTTTTAATTTTAATGAAATTTATATTATTTCCGGGTTTGTCTTGACTCTTGACATGAATTTTCGGAGTACAAATTGAAATTGCGTGCGTAAGAAATTAAGAAAAATTAAGGACTTGGTGTTGACAATTAGGCTTTAGTTGTGCTTGGCTGCCACTCTGTCTATCTAGATTATATTTTGGGTCTTTCACACGTGTTTAATCAATATGCGGTAAAGTAAAAAAATTATTAATTGTTAAATATTCTCTGATCAACTTCGAATCTGAAAATAATTCTAATAATAGGATATTATTATAAAAAATAATAATAATTATAAGAATTTTTAGTGTAAAAGCTGTTTCTTCCGAAAATAAAAAAGTGGATCCCACGTGTATAATATTTGGTGGGGTCCATTGCTCTAAAGTGGCTGCACAATGACCATAATAAGTTTTGGACTCTTGTCATTTTCTTATTATCTTCCTACAGTTTTGGACCGTTGGCCCATTTTGTACCGCTTATTTTTTCATACATATTGCTTATTTTCCCTTAAAAGGAAAATTATGATAATTAAAATTGAGACGTTTGAAATACAACATAGTCATAAAATTAAGGCATCGTTTATTTTTATTCTCATTTTCATCTCATATTATTTAATTATTATAATTTTAAAAAAATTTCACATAAAATAAAATAAATAATTAAAATTTTCAAATCCCAAAATAAAAATAATATTAAAAAATAATATAATAATATTTTATTTAACTTTTAATTATTATTTCAATTTATCTCATTTGCAAAGATAAACGATGCCTAAATTTCTCTTGAGTTCTGATTTATTAAAAAAGAAGAAGATAGATATTTTGCCGTACCATCTAAAATTTGACCAAGATGTAAAAATTTGGCCGTTATTTTAAATAGCCAAACATAAGTTATCTTATTTATGAGCTAAAGTGGTTTATATTATTCTCTTTCTTCTTCTGGCCAAACAATATCACTTTCACCATACCTTTTTCTCATAATTTCTAGGTTTTTATACATTTTAATGTTTAGGTTGTTGGATATTATAACATGAAGCTAATTTTGTACATATTCTTATTCTTTCTATTTGAGAATTAAGTTAATTTAGGTTGCTGAACATATTTCTTATATTTTGATACATAAGTTATTGGAAATTATGAAAATAAAGGTCAAAAGAATTAATATATTTTGATATATATATATATATTTTTTTGAAAGGCATTTTGATATATTTTTAATAGAATAAGAGTTTAAAGTAGAAAAATATTAAAAAATTACTAAGATGGTTAATCTAAATGTGGGGTTCAACTTTTGAATGGGTAATTAAAAGTCAAAAAGTGGAAACGAAGTTGGCGTCCATTTGTCTACGGCAACTATTCGTAAAGAATAATTCTTTTTACAGTCCATTAAATATGGACAGTATTGTAATCCACATAGAAACGCTTTAATTTTAAGACTAAATGAAATGAATTTTTCATATTTTTAAAGTTTTTTATTTGTAAATAAAGTTATTTTAATTAATTTTATTTTAAAATAGAGATTTCTCTATTTGTTTATTACTTGGATTCAGGGGCAGAACCATCCTTTGACTTGGGGAGCTTTGGCCCCCCCCCAAAAAATTTTAAAACTTGATAAAAATCAAATTTTGAAATGTATTTTTATGAAATAAATTATATAAAAAATTAATATTTATCTCTTCCTAAATTTTATTTTATAAATTGACCCTCCAAAATTAGATTTTCTAGTTTTGTCATTGCTTGGACCGTAAAAAAGTCCAAATTTTGTGGACTGTATGTAGCATTCCCCATTTGTAAATAGTTCGGATATTTTTGGGACCTAAGCTCGGCCCAATGTTTGGTCCATCGAATCTATTAGCTCACTTGGAGAAGGTTATGGGACACATACAAGCCCAATTGAAGATCGAGCAAAAATGATCAAGTGATTTCACACCATGATCATTGATGGCAAATGAAATCATTAAAATACTCCATGTTTTCTACTAAATATTGTACTAATCATTTCACTTGAAATAGAGAGAATTCTTTATATATCCAACGAGATCAACCTATCCACTACCAGTATTCGACATTCATTTGCATGCATAGTTACATGTATGTATATAATATACAATATTGCTACTGAAGGGTACGTACAAGACTATTGATCTTTAATCCATCAAATTATCGTTCATATTTACAATATAACGACTAAATTATCAAAGTAATTAATTCATCTATAAACTATATATATACCTCATTTGATAAGAACATCCACATTCAGATCCTCAAAATTTTCTTCAAATTTCAATTAAAAACCTCACTTCCTATAAATTTTTTTAAAATTTTACTCATCTTCAAAACATCTCTTATATCTCATTCCCTATATTTTTCCTCATCTATTAAAATAACATCATTCTATTCTTTCTTTAATACTTTTTTTTCACATTATAATACTATTCCAAATAAAATATAAAAATAAATAAGTAAATAGTGATCTAGAGATGAATAGTAACCCCTCAAGAGGGGCTATTATGGCACATCTCAACCGGTCCTCTCAAACGATCTCCAAAACATCCCCCATTATATGAGCAACATTTATGCAGATGCTCTAATTTATTAATTCACGTCGTGTGTGTTCCATTGATCACCTTAATATGTAAAATTAGAGTCTAAATGCATGATAACTTTCATAATTTGGTAATCATATTGCAAAATTAGTGAACAGCACATTTTAAAAGTTTGAGAAAGACGGCCGTAATGTTTGAAATTTACATAATATACACAAATAATTGGCTCCATATATATGCATTAATGATATTTCATTTGACCTTAATTTCTCTTGCGCAAAAGGGGAAAAAAGAACTTCTTCTATGATGATATACCAACAACTAATTCGTTTTTAGAGTCGAATACTTAGGGATATCCTCACCTGATCAAAAATAGAAAACGAAAAAAAAAAAATCTTTACACAGATGATGAGGAGAAGTTAAAGGAAAAATTATTATGACTATGATGCCCTGACCGACTTGCATTAATGCTGTCCGAGCTGGAAGTCCTCCTGCCTTCATGTGAACTTCTTGATACCTCAGCTTGTGGCACTGAATCTGCATAGCCATCTCGAAGCGATGGCAAAACATGCATTGCCCTAATTTCTCCTTGCCCTCCCTCCACCTGAATCTCCTCTATCCTTCGAACAGCTTCCATCATCTCCGGCCGTTGAGTTGGGTACGTTTCAGTGCAAGCTGCACCTATGTAGAGAAGCTTTTTTATCTCCATGACTGAATTCACAGAGCTTGCATTAATCTCTGGATCAAACACCTCAGCTTCTCTCCCATCAGCAATGGCGGATGCTACCCATTGGACGACGTCGATGCCACCCTTCGTGTTGCTTAGATATTGAGAAGGATATTTGCCAGTAAGGATTTCGAGAATGACAATCCCTAGACAATAGACGTCGCATGCCGGAGATAGTTGGCCAGAATAAGCTGCCTCCGGTGCTTTATATGCAAACAATTCTTGCGCTGCATTTGCAGGGTTGATCAATGGGCTAAATCCATACTCGGAGATTAATGGGTCATAGTCAGGGCTGAGAAGAACATTGCTGGATTTGAGATTTCCGTGGGGTATGTCGGAGGATGCAAGTTCTGTGTAAAGATAGCCCATCCCTTTTGCAATTCCTTTCACAATCTTCAGACGGGCAGGCCAATCAAGTTCTGGGGGTGACGGTCCACGCTCACCTAAAAGAAGTAAGATAGTCTTATTAGGACTCATTACTTATTAATCTCATAAGATAAGATCATAACCTTAAATCACGAAACATGCATATATAAACTTCGCATTCTACGTGCATGGATGGTCTTGAGCACTAGTATTGATTTTTCTATATGCATACGTAAAATCACATCTTTTAGAAGAGAGAAAAAATAATAAAATAATATTTAGAGAGTGAATAATATTTTTCTCAAATTTAAAGAAATATTATTTATAACTAAGCAAAATTTTGAAAATGTATAATTCAATATGGACCAATTTAGAGAGATATTATATAAATATAAAAATAAATATAAAGGTGCATAAATCATTATCAATGCTCTTAAGCAAATAGAGGAAACTTAACGATTCATCTTCATTTTTCCTTCTTATGTTCTTAATAGTAAGTTGCAAAGGCTCAAAAGTGCAGATTTCACCAGGTTGTTTTTGCTAATATTATATATAGTATAAAATTATAATTATTTTTAAAAAGAAAGAGATTTATTATTGAAAAGCTAATTTATTTTATATTAATTATATATATATATATATATATTAAGTAATTGCACGATGCTTGTATAGTGACGATGACAAATATTATTTTTCTTTTTCTATCAAATCGTACCATGCAAAAGATGAAGTAAACTACGTCCGGGAATGTACTCGTAGACCAACAGCTTCTCGTCTTTTCGGTAATGGTAAGCCAAAGGCGTCAAGATATTCTGGTGGCGTTTGTTGGCGAGCCGCCTCATCTCTGCATCAAAAACATCTCTTCCAAGCGTGTTCATTTCTTTCATCCTCTTCACCACCACTGCCACCCCATTAGCCATCACGGCCTTGTATGAAGACACCAATGCCCCATTTTCAAGCACCTCTGCTGATGCCTTCATCAAATCCGACAACCCAAACACGCCCTTTTCGTCATTCACCACCACCAATTCTCCCATCCCGACGCCCTTGCCATTAACGGATCCTTTACAGTTTGAGTTCTCGCCCCCCTCTCGAATTGAATCCGCCACTTTCGCATTTGGCGCAGAATGAGACACGTGCACCTCAACCGCTTCTTCCCCGACATCTTCAGGCGCACTGGAATCTTCTTTATGTCGCCTGAATCTCACAATGAGTAAAGCAGCAATTGAAATAAACGCCACTACTGATGTCATGATCGCGGCAATCATCTTCCTCGAACCGTCCACATTGCCAGTGGTCGGCTGATCAATTGCCTTTTGGCACTCCCTACCCAACTTTTCCCCACAAAGTCCAGCATTCCCGGCAAATGAACTTGCATCAAACCTAGAAAAGCTGCTAGCCGGAATTTCCCCTTCCAATCTATTGTTTGAGACGTTAATTGACGTCAATGTCGCTTGATTTAAAGAAGGAATTTCTCCTACAAATTGATTGTTTTCTAGATGCAATTCCATTAGATTGGAAAGTTTAACTAGCGAATTAGGGATTTTGCCCGTAAGTTTGTTGTCAGAAAGATAAATTTTCTTCAACGACTCCATTTTTGCGAAGTAATCCGAAGGAATTTCACCTGAAAATTGATTCCCTGACAAGTAAAGGGCCTTCAAAGCACCTAACCGGTTGAATTCTGGGATCGGACCCGAGAAGGCATTATTTGTAATGCTGACACTTCTAATCGCCGGCATTTCAAGCAACGCTTCAACATCTATTTTTCCCGACAAGTTCATTCCCTCAAGCCGAAGTCCTGCCACAATGCCATTGTAACAAATTAGTCCGATCCAATATGCCCCTTCTTTGCATGGCGACGAACCAGGCACCCAAGAACTTAGCGCATCGGCTTCTGTAAACGATTTTTTGAGCTTAAGCAAAGCTTCAGACTCGATTACAGAATGCGTCGTGGGAGAAAGGACCAAGAAAATGAATAAGAAAAGCGACGGCCGGAGTAGAAGCTGAGCCACGGCCATTACTCAGCCGGTATCTCGATGCCCAAGGAAGGCCCTTCTTGGCCGCTGAAGATTTTGTTGTAATCTTCGTCTCTTTTTTTTTTTTTTTTTTTTCCTTTTCTTTTTGGGTCTTTCTCCGATTTACCGATTTTGGTTCTTGCGTAATTTGATGGGCTATTTGTGAATGGTGTGCATTCTTCTGGGAGAGTGCGAGGAGAGCCACGAACTGAGAGAAACCTAAGGGCTTTACGGATACAGAGAATGAAAAGTTGAATTGGTCAATTCTCGAACATCAGAACACATCTTGATCATTTATGTCTAATTATCTATATATAACTAGCAACAAATTTTGCAAAACTAACGGAATTTCATGTTATACCTCACCTCCTGAATTTTATCAATTTTTAAAAAAATTCTAGAAAAATATTTTCTTATAATTTTCTTTATTAATCTACTTGTATTTTCCAAGATACATACAAAAATGCCAAGTAAAATACACGAAATAAATTTATTTGAAGATTTTACATCACACAATATTTATGTGATATAAATCAATTTAAAATTTAAAATTTATATTTTAAATCTTATCAATCTAATTTTGACATATAGATGATACGGCAGGTCTTAAAACAAAATTTTTCAAAAAAATTATAAAATATTTGTTTCCAATTTTGTTTTGTAGAATCTCGTAGAATCAGACCTTAGCCAGTCTAGCCATTGAATGTTGACGTGGGGTTAATTTGTTTTATTTAAATCAAAAGACTATTTAGAGGTTGTTTGGATAATGAAATTAAATGAAATGCTTTTAAATAAAAATTGAAAATTAATTAAAATATTTTATTAGTTTTTAATATTATTACTATTTTAATTTTATAAAAAAATAAATTATTAATTATATTTTATATAAAAAAAATTATATTAATAAATTAAATTTAAAATATTTCTTAACTAAAACAATCTCTTACAACCTCAATCTTCTTTCTCAAGGGCTCGAGGCCCACCAGAGACTCTTCCTTGAGAAAGAAATGAGGGTGGTTAGGCCGACAACTAATCCTAATTTTGTGTTTTGTTGACATGTGTTCATGTAATTAAGGTGAGGTTCTTTTCCTCTTATTGAAATATAGAAGCTGAAAATTTGTTTTTAAGGTGACGTTGGGGTTCAGTCTAACTGATTTGGGTTAAAAAGTAGCCCACCAATCACGATGCGACACGTGTCCATCCCATAAACTAAGTTTACCACTGCCCGCATCAAATTTCTTTCTCTTCATTTCATTTCTTCCTTCTTCGATGCCTCTCGACTTCCTCATTTCTCTGCTTCCTTCCATCTCATTCATTCCCATGTTCTCTATCCCTCTCACATTTCATCTCACAGCTCTCAAGTTTCACTTCGTCTCACAGCTCTCAAGCATCTCTCGCAGCGGTGTAAAGCCCTTAAGCGTGTCAAGACCCTTCCCCAATCGTGGCCCGTCGCAACTCTAAAGTATCAGCCCCCCCTTTTCTTTATGTCAATTGTAATTAATAGTTTGAAAACCCTAGTCTCGCACGAATTGATGATTCTAGAAACCCTAGGTCTCGCACAAACCCTAGGTGATGTATTTCGTTAATGTCGCAAGATTGTTGGCCGTAGTTTGCTTTAGTCAGCTATGATATGTGGGTAAAAGCAATCTATTTGTAAAAACATATCCAAGACACTCAATGAGATTGGTTAATCCATTCACCCACAATTCTCAAAATCTAAATTGTTATAGGGTGACACACATGCAACCATATAAGATGTCAATTCGAAGAAGTCATTGAATAATCTCCATGGGAAAATAGGCACATAACTAGGAATTATACTCATGTGATGCCCGTTTGACATAAGTGCCCATAGTTTTCTTTGTCTATTTTCGTTCATTTTTCTTCTTATGTTTCTCAAAAATCTATCGAGAAATTATTTTTTTCTAGACTAGTTTTGACTTTTAGTTTTTGTGGTCATATATTTGAGAAATTAACATGATCCAATCAATGAAAAAATAAGAACTCTAGCAGTGAATTTAACAGGATCCAATCAATCTATTTGTTTTCTGTCAATGTAGTTTTGTCAAATTTTTCTCTGGAAAACTTGCAGAGATGATTTTCATTAGCTATGTATATTTTTTTAAAATTATTCAACTTTTTCTATCTCATTTTTAAAAATCTAATCACTATCACAAGCTGTATTCCATGAATCCTATTTTGTAGTTTCCATGAATGTTAAAAGCGTGTAGAAGCTTTGATTTATGTGTGCTGGCTAGACCAAAGATGTTGTCTCTGGTTTTGGAATGATGTTTGAAGCTTTGAACAACTGATATGCTATTCTTTTTTCCCTATCCCTTAAGTGAAGCCTGGGAGTATGGTCTGCAATGTTACACCAAAATAGATTTTTAAAAGAGGTTTAATGGAAGCTTGGTTTGGTTTTTGTTAAATAAACTTTATTCCTACTTTGACCTTGTTTTACTTAGTGGAGCACTATTTCTCATTTCTTACTCGATGCATTCTATCTTCATTTCATTAATGGGTTCCCTTATATGGTTGAAAGCAATAGACTTTATCTAGATTTCTTTTTCTTTTTTTGTCAATGTGTCTTGGTGGAACAAATTTTTCTCTTCTTAAAGCTTCTGACAGTGATTGATGTTTTATTTTGTTTGACAGTTCATAAAGCTTTTTATGATTTTTGCATTTATTAAAGAGATATTGTATTGAATGTCTATTACTTTTGCTCATTACAATATGCAAAACTGGATTTGTGAAGCATTTAATGTACAATATGTTTTTTGCATAAGTTTAATCATAGTCAGCTTACTAAATATTTAAATGTGTCCTTCATGAAATTTTTTTTCTTAATCTGAAATGTTAAGAAGGTACTAGGATTTAGTGATATTATTAATGAGGCTTGACTCATTTTAATTTCTCTAATATGACGACTATTTTTTGTTAGCATTGTTAAAATAGATGTGTATTCAATATGATGACAGGAAATAAGAAGTTCGAATTCTCATTCAGGTTCAAGTTCTTGAACTGCAAAAGGGGGAAACTAAACTAGTTTGGAAAGACTACTTTGCTATTGTGGCTGCCAAGCAAAACTACGAATTTCTAGAAAACCTAACAGTTTAGGTAGAAGATTTTATAATTGTCCGAACAATAAAAATGTCACTTTTTTTAGTGGATTGATTTACAGCAAAACAACTGTTATAAGATGACATTAGACTTAACTGAACGGAGGTACGACAAGGTACTTCATGAGAAGCTATGCATTGAAGAATCCAAATTCAAGACAATGGAGAAGAAGTATAAGGGAGTTCTGAATGTGTTAATCCTATCATGCTTTTTTTTATAATAGTAATTGATGTAATTTTGATATTTCTAAAAAATTATAATATATCTCGGACAGCGCTACGACTCATGTAACCCGTTGTACATTTTTCGAAACTTTAATATGGTGTACTTTTATTAATATATTTGTGGTCTAATATATTTTGGTGTAATCTTTATTGGCCACAGAGATCATTAGGCAAGTAATGTATATTTTGCAAACTTTAAAAGCTATTGTGGCTTTCAGCTATTGTAGTTAATGAGAACCGTATTCATAACATCTTGTAACTCTTTACAGCTCATAGAATGTAACTAGGTGTTCTTTTGTATGCTCCACGTAAACACGGACTATGTCTCTTTCATTATCATTAATAAAACCTGTCTTTTACTTATTAAAAAAATTGACAAGCAACAATCATGCTTACGTGTCATTATAGTTGTATATTTTTCATTTTTTATTTATATGTATATTCTATTTTTTATATATATTATGTTTATATATATAGTTGTATATAATTAATATTATTTATTATATATATAGTATTTAGTATCAAAGTATTATTATATTATTTAACGTATAATTATTAACCATAAATATAAGTATTAAACTAGCATATATTAATAATTTAATATATTAACGTTACGTATTTAGTAAGTGTTCGTATATGAACTATAAAGATGGTATATGTAAAAATTTATAATAGCTATTAAGTTAGCTATTAAGTATTAGTTTTGTTAAATTAATGTATAGCTATTAAATATAGTATATAATTCTAATATTATAGTATTTAATTATATTAGTGTATAGTATATAGTACTAGTATATATATTGCTATATTATATATACTAGTAATGGTTACTATATTAATATATATTACTAAATATAGTTGTATATATATTATTTAGTATCAAAATATTATTATATTATTTATAGTTATAATTATTAACCATAATATATAATATTAGTATTAGTAAACGTTAATAAAAGTTAAATTTATGTATTAACTATATATTAATATATTAAATTGTATTATAATTTTATATTAGTTATAACTTATAGTAACGTGAAATTATATGGACATATAATACTAATATATGGTACTAGTATACTAATTAAATTAATGATTAATGTAAAGTATAGTATATCGTACTAGTCTATATATTAGTAATAGCTAATATTAATATAGAACTATATAGTTAAATTAATGTATAGCTATTAAGTATATTATATTACTATAACTATAGTACTATGTGGTACTAGTATACTATATAGTATTATATAGGACTATATGATATTACTATATAGTACTACTATAAGTAAATTAATGTGTAGCGATTAATTATAGTATATATTACTAGTATATATATTAGTATTAATTAATAACTATATTATACTTACTATATTATACTATTATAACTAGATATATGATTAATGTTTACTATAGTATATAGTACTAGTATATACATTAGTATTAATTAATACTATATTATATTACTATATAGTACTATTCTAATTAAAATAATGACTAATGTTTACTATAGGATATAGTACTAGTATATATATTACTATATTATATAATTATATTAATGTGTAGCTATTAACTTGAGGCATATAGTACTACAATAACTACTAAGTAATAAGAATCTATACTAGTATTCATAATATAATACAAATATAGTAGGTGTTGTTATTTTAATATTAGCAATGTTAATTACTATTTTAAATACTTTTATAGTAATACATAGATATATATTTATACTATTTAGTTAAGATATTCCATAGTACTATAATATTAACTATTATAGTTATTACTATATATTAAATACTATTATAATTTTACATAATAATAATAATATTAACTACTATAGTTGTTACTATATTAACTAGTACTAAGTACTATAATAAACTCTAAGCAGTAAGATAGTTATAATAGTACTTTATAGCTAACTTATATTTATAGCCATTAATTATAGTTAAAATAAATTTATAACTATTAACTATTTATATTAACTATAGTTAAAAAAATAGATCACTATTAAAATTAAAAAAAGATTACATTTATAGTTAAAATTATAAACACTTTTGAAATTATAATATTATATTTTTAGCTATTAAATATTAAGTCTCAACGACAATCAATTTTCAAATTTTAAAATTCGATCTCTCATTTTTTGCTTATTTTTTCTAATTCAGTATTTTTTCTGTTTAAAATAGTCCTTCAAAAAAAGGCACATGTATTGAAGAGTCATATTCATTACTACAATAAATATTGGATATAATAATCAAATATATGATAATGAAAAAGCGCCGTAAAAGTAACAATTGCCATGTTTCTATTTCACTGTCACAATAAATAATGTTTATGCTATTTATTGTTACAATAACTATTGGGGTTACAAAAAGTAATAGCCATAAATTTACTTCAGTGTAATTGTGCGTCATTCCCTCTAAGCAAACTTCAAAAGCTTTACAACTTTCCTGAAATATGAAAAAAAAAATTGGTTAGATTACAATATGCATTTCAAACATATAAATTCTAAATTTATTTTTGAATATTGACTTAAGCAAAATTCAAAAGCTTTACAACAATATGCATTTCAACGTGTGTCTCAGGTTCAACGTGTGTCTCAAATGTACTCTCAATGTTCCTACATAAATATTGAACAACAAAAACACAATAACACTTTGATAATAAAACACAATAACAAATAAATAAATATATAATTCAAAAACCTACAAATCAGTTAGTTGGACCGCAGGTGGCGCAAGTTGTAAAGGTGTCTCAGGTGTATTCTCAATATTCCTACACAAACATTGAACAATAAAAACACAATAACATTTTGATAATAAAACACAGTAACAAATAAATAAATAAATAAAAGATTTAAAAACTTACAAGTTAGTTCGCTAGACCGCTGGTGGCACAAGTTGTAAAGGTGTCTCAGATGTACCTCAATGTTCCTATATAAAACATTGAACAATAAAAACACAATAACACTTTGATAATAAAAACAATATAACAAATAAATAAATAATTTAAAACTCTACAAGTTAGTTCATTGGACCGCAGGTGGCGCAGGTTATAAAGGTGGCTCAGATGTACCCCAATGTTCCTACATAAACATTAAATAATAAAAACACAATAATACTTTGATAATAAAACATAATAACATATAAATAAATAAATAAATTTAAAAACCTATGCGCTAGACCGTAGGTGAATAAGTGCCACAGTACTACTACCATCAATATTCTTACGTAAACATGTCGCAATTACAATAGAAAAACACTAACACTTTGATCCTAAAAGAAAAAAATAAATACATAAACAAAAATTCAAATCTACAATATCTCACTAAAGGATAACGATTCCTATCATGTCCTTCAATTTTACAAATGGCACAACGTTTTTTCTTGGTTTGTTGGTTCTCTTCTGGATTTTGTAAAATTTTCAACTTTGAACGTCCTTTTGTGGGTACTCTTGGAGGATCATGCACTGTTTGAGTCAAATTCGACTGAATTCGACTTCCTGGCTGATCACCTTTAGGGGCTGGCTCAACTCCTTGTCTTCGCTGTGCACGCACATCTATTCCAAATAATTCTTTATAAATGTTCTCCAATATATGTGTGAAATGCTTATATTTTTCTTCAAATTGTGTTGCAATTTCGACAATGTCATACAACTGTATCATTGACTTGCCTTTTCTAATGGACACCTCATATTGTACGTCCTTCACTAGCCAATCGGGAGATGTATCTCAAGAATTGGTCGACTTTTAGCGTTAATAGTCTACCTCTCTAAAATATACTGTTGTGGCAATTTATTTAATCTCACTTTTTTGCCTAAAACACACAAGATATACCTACAGATAATCCCCATAAACTCTCACATATGGCATGTACATGTAACATCATCATTATCCACTGTCACATGGCAATGAGGTGTCTTCCTGTCATTAACTATCACTCCATAAGTCTTGGTCTCACCATTCGCATATAACTTTTTTGCATGGTACTGTAGACTAATGAACAACTTATCTTGAAATTTCTTGAAAGAACCTTGTATAAAAGGATGTTGCCTCCTGTTCGATTTTAAAATGTGTTTTCATAATTGGTCGAATACGTAGAACTCATCTGAAAATTATTAAGTTTCTCTTTAAAGTAATGTCCATCTATGAATTTTTTGTACTGATGCACAAAGTCGCTGATCATAGTGCTTAGCCGAACATAATCTTTAAAAAATTTATTAATGCTTTCACTCCTCTGAATTGTTGAAATACCAACACAGGATGTAGTACAAAAGAAAGCAGGTACCCACTTATCTCATTGTTCATAAAGGTTTTGCAGCCAAGTATTTTCGAAAAGCTCATACTTCGTTATAATCCGTACTCATTCTTGCTCGAACTCATCTGTAGTAAGTGTTTTATGGATTCAATGATTAAACTGGTGTTCAAAATATGAGAATTTGTTATATATATGGGCCAAATGTTCAAATTTTTTTTGAAAAATGTGTCACAAGCACAACCTATAAGTTGTACTCGAAAGTACCTCTACAATTATTCATAATTATCGTTAAGGGGGCACACCCAAGCATTGTCGTCTGCCAAATTCTTAACAACCATGTATATGATTTTGTCATTTCATTAATTAACAAAGCATACTTAAACAAAATCGTCTGATGATGGTGATTAATTCCAGAAAATGACACAAATGGCAGCTTATAGACATTAGTAAGGTAAGTGGCATCGAACGTAACAACATCCCCAAAATATTGGAACGTAACTCTTGCACGTGCATCAACCCAAAAACAATTGCGAATAGATCCATCATTACCAACTTGCATGGAAAACACAAAATCAAGCTCATTGCATTGTCGCTTTTAAAAGTAATTATATAACCTTTGTACATCCCTCTTTTCTTCAAATACATTTCTCCATTCACTTCCCACAAAACTTTCTACGTCCTTCCCAATATAACGGATACTAAAGACACCACCTGCATGTTTTTCCAATATTAGCATTATTTTTCTTGTCGATACACCAGACACATTCAAAGTTAAAATCAGATTTTTTGAGATTTAGTAGCTCCCCTATGTCCACAGAGGAGGCTAGTACTTTTTAGGCTGAATAATACATGGTTATGTCCAGCAAAAAATTTGTTGACTATCCACTTTTCACTCTTTTTCTTTATTCCCATTATTGCTTTATATCTGATCTTTGTCTCATCAAATTCTGACATTACTCGATTTTCGACATTTACTCTTACCTGCCGGTGGCCTTCTCTTGAGCAAACATAGTCTACTACACAAATAGGTTTATCTTCTTTTGATTTTCGGGTATGATTAGTCCGGATTGAAAATCATATTCTCCTTAAATATGCCTTATAAAATACATGGGCTTCTTTGACCGCCTCAAATTTCATACCAATGAATGACTCAGGCAGACCGCTACTAGATGAGGTAATCACGTTCACTTCAGTTTCGACATTTACCCCATCGTCAACAGGAATCTCATCATTGATAACATTAACCTTATCTTTGACATTCACAGCATCATCGACATTCAAGTCACATTGAATGTCACTTTTAGCCCCATCTTCATTACTATCAAGATTACAAACTGGTACCTGTAATAAGGAAAAAAACATGTTAACTGATAATTTATATGACATTATTAAGTAATAAATAATGTTGTCCATATATAAATATTACACATGATTTACTAACTACCTGTAAATTGTAATCAGTTTTCCCCCATTTTTTTATAATATTTTCCTTAGTTTTATTTTCCAATGTAACGCAATAAAAACTCTTTTCCAATGTAACGCAATAAAAACTCTAATAAGAACTAGGATTAATGAACACAATGAATGAAAATAATTAAAATTGGTGATTTATATCGATTAATATATTACATATTGAAATAATGCCTTTATTAATATGTTTATTTCCATAAAACTAGCTAACAAATTTTAGATAACACCATATATAGAAAGCAAACAGTGCTATTTATGAAAAATCAAACTGAGAGCATTGAAAGTTAGGATTGTAAAACATTTTCCCAGAGCAAGTACACATTATATCACACAATTAACATGCTTTCTAAACTTAATTAAACAGCTGCCATCAGTATGTTTCAAGCATCTCAAACACCACAATTATTTTGTTTGATTGGACAAGTTGTAGTAATCATTTACACACAATAAAACAAAGATATACAAGTTGCAGGTACAGCTAAAACAAAGCTACACGAGGCTATTATTTGTGCACCACTAGTAGTCAATTTAAATAAATTTACTAGGCAAGAGGCTTTTTTGAATCGGCAAACAACTAAGCAAGAGACATTTCACATCCAATCACTACATGCTTCCACTTGCTAGATCACACAAGAAAAATTCAATTTAGCCTTCAATTATAAGATATTCTAACTCGAATATCTTTCAGGATAATAAGCATCAATTACCCTATAAAACCCCAAGAAATATATTATTCTTAATAAAATGTTCACATACTATATATCCCACAAGATTTGTAATTGTCTATATTTTGGTCTAATTTCATGTTCTACATGATTCCCCCTCTCATCGGTTCTACATGATGAGACTAAAGAAATGGAAACCACCCAGACCATAATATATATACATATATATTATAATAATAGTTTTGAGTTCAAAGGAGGAAGATATCAATGATGCGTTACGTGTTTGGTGCCATGTGCATACATGCAGCTTCATCATTAATTTTTCAGACATGTTGTGACGAAATTCAACACAACCATTTTATAGTAGCTTGTCTGCATGATTATTTAAGAGACTAAAGAAATATTGTCAAACTCTAGTTTTTTCACAAGTCAGCTAATAAAGGTTTCTTGTCTTCCTAGTCCTTTCCAAAGAACCCAACCGCTTTTTTCATCAGGTTTTGGTCATTTTGTAACACAGTAAGTTTTAAGGAATAATAACAAGAAGATAGCAATAACATAATGGTGATGTTGATATATATCCCTCCAAACTTAGTGATAGTTGATAATCAATACATAAAAAAAAAAAAATTAGGCCAAACAACAAACAACCAAAAAAGGAATGCTTTTTTGACTAAGTTAGAGGAGTTAGAACATCCAAGCAATGAATTTTCCTTTTCTACACTGTTTACCCTTTTTCTCTTTATTGAATTATCGACTATTTTGTAATGATACACATCCAAGCAGTTAATTGTTTTATTCATTACCTTAATCTAAAATATTTATGCCAATTTACATCATCTTCCAATGGCATAACAGTCCATCATTAAAAATGTAAAATGTGGATCACTAAAATAGAACTCGCAGCATAAATTTAGTGGCATAACAGTCCATCAATGACTATGACTATGAGGTTTGTGTTATAAAATTAAAGACAGAAACTATTATTGCAAAACAGAAATATATAAGAAACTCTCTCTGAAATTCTTAAGAACTGAAACTTTATTTCTCTCTCTATATTTTTTTATGAATTTCATTACAACTGAAGCCCCTATTTTTAGGCTTTGAAATTACTATACAAGTTACTATGCAAGTCACTATGCAGAATTTAAAATAATAGTGGTGAGGTCATTCACATAATTTTAGTGGTGGGACAGGGAGCGGCTACCGTCCCACCAATTCCTCTCGTTTCATTATACTCCCATTTGAATGACCACACATAAAGAATCTGCCTCGTTAAAACCTTGCCAAGGAAAAACCCAGTGGGAAGAAAAATCAATGGCGAAGGAAAAAGAGTACAGTCTTCTTATGTATCCACAAGTGTTTTAAGATTGCCTCATTAAAACCTTGCAGAGGAAAACCAAGTGGGACAAAACCTCAGCGAAGGAAAAAGAGAACAACCAGCACAAGTCTTTTACTCCCCCTGAAAAGTGCATGACTATATATCTTTGAGTTTTCGCATTCTAATGTTATGCACAATTTTCTTGAATGTCGAAGTTGGTAACGTCTTTGTGAATAAATCTGCCAGATTATCACTAGATCGTATCTGCTAGACATCAATTTTACCTTTCTCTTGAAATTCATGAGTATAAAAGAATTTAGGTGAAATATGTTTGGTTCTATCACCTTTGATATATCCTCATCTGATTTGAGTGATACAAGCAGTATTATCTTCATATAAGATTGTTGAGCTATTATTGATCATGGAAAGTTCACACTTTTCTTGGATATGTTGAATAACTGATCTCAGCCAAATACACTCTTGACTTGCTTCATGAATAGTAATGATTTCTGAGTGATTTGAAAAAATAGCAAATGTTGTATGCTTAACAGATCTCCATGATATGGCAGTATCTCCATAAGTAAATAAATATCCAGTTTGAGATCTACCTCTGTGTGGATCTGAAAGATAACCTGCATCTGCATACCCAATCAATTCTGGACTTGATCCACGTTGATAAAATAATCACATATCAACCGTACCATGAAGGTAACGAAGGACATGTTTAATGCCATTCCAATGCCTTCGAGTTGGTGTAGAACTATATTTTACAAGCAGATTAACTGAGAATGTAATATCTGGTCGAGTGCAATTTGCAAGATACATCAAAGCTCCAATTGCACTGAGATATGGTACTTCAGGACCAAGAATTTCTTCATCATCATCACAAGGACGGAATGGATCATTCTTCACATCAACTGTTCGAACAACCATTGGAGTACTCTGGGGATGAAATTTGTCCATATAAAAATGCTTTAGGACTTTCTCAGTATACATGGACTGATGAATAAAAATTCCATTTGGCAAGTACTCGAGCTGCAGGTCGAGACAAAGTTTTGTTTTGCTAAGATCTTTCATTTCAAATTCATTCTTTAAATATATAGCGGTTTTTGAGATCTCTTTAGGAGTTCCCACAATATTTAAATCATAAACATAAACCGTAATAATGACAAATCCGGATTCTGATTTCTTAATAAAAACACATGGGCATATAGGATTATTTTCAAATTCTTCTTACAATAGATATTCGCTTAAGCGATTATACCACGTGCGTCCGGATTGTTTCAACTCATATAAAGATCTTTGTAGTCTGATTGAGTACATATTTCTAGATGTACTTGTAGATGCTTCAGGCATTTATATCCTTCAGGGATTTTCATATATATGTCATGGTTTAAGAATCCATATAAATATGCAGTGACCACATCCATCAACTGCATTTCTAATCCTTTTGTGACAACCAGACTAATAAAAAATCTAAATGTGATTGCATCCATAACGGGAGAATATGTTTCTTCATAATCAATCCCGGGTTTCTGCAGGAAACCTTGTGCGACAAGCCGTGCTTTGTACCGCACAATTTTATTTTTCTCATTACGTTTTCGTACAAATACCCACTTATATCTAACAGGAATTACACTCTTTGGTGTTTGGACAACAGGTCCAAATACTTCTCGTTTTGCTAGCGAATTTAATTCAGTTTCAATAGCTACTTTCCATTTTGGCCAATCATTTCTACGTCGACATTCTTCGACGGTTTTTTGCTCATTTTTTTCATTACTTCTGGTAATATCAAGGGCCATTTTATATGAAAATATGTTGTCGACAACAATTTTATTTCTATCCAGAATTTCTTCAGTTTTCATGAAATGTATTGAGATCTCATTATTTTCAGGTACCTGTTCCTCTTCAGGGGAAAACATTTCATGATAGACCTCTTCAGGATATTTATACTCTTCAAGAGTTTCCTCTTCAGGAGGTTCTGGAATAGAAGATTTGAGTTCTTTATGAGCACCAATTATATTTGTAGCCTGTATTGTGGGTACATGTTTTTTAGGAACACTAAATTCATTTTGTATTCTTTTCCTTCTGAAAATTTTATCTTTTGCACTAATAGGTCTTCCACGCTTCAGGCGTGCTTTAGACTCATCTATTGCTGTTTTGACAATTTGTCCTTCAGGGACTTCAATCCTTGCTGGAGCATTAACAGCAGGAATATAAGATTTTACTACACTTTTAGTGTCAATAAATACATCCGGTAATTGATTTGTAACATTTTGTAAATGAATAATCCTCTAAACTTCCCGTTTACATTCATTTGTAAGAGGATCAAAATGAGACAGGGTCTTATTATCCCAAGTAATATCTTGTCGTGCTTCAGGCACCGACTTTTCTTTACCCATTAATGGAAAATTGGATTCGTCAAAGTGACAGTCCTCAAAACGTGCTTTAAACATATCCCCTGTAAGGGGTTCAAGGTATCTAATAATAGATGGAGAATCAAAACCAACATATATCCAAAATCTACATTGAGGGCCCATTTTTGTACGTTGTGGAGGTGCAATTGGAACATATACAGCACATCCAAAAGTACGAAGATGAGAAATATTTGGTTGTTGACCAAATGCAAGCTGTAATGGAGAATATTTATGATATGCAGATGGTCTAATGCGAATTAAAGATGCTGCATGAAGTATAGCATGTCCCCAAGTAAAAACAGGTAGTCTTGATTTTATAAGTAAAGGTCTAGCGATTAGTTGAAGCCTTTTGATCAAAGATTTAGCTAAACCGTTTTGTGTGTGTGTATGGGCAACAGGATGTTCAACATCTATTCCTATTGACATGCAATAATCATCAAAATTTTGAGATGAAAATTTACCTGCATTATCCAATCGAATGGTCTTAATTGGATACTCAGGAAATTGTTCTCGTAATTTAATTATCTGAGCAAAAAGTCTAGCAAATACAACATTTCTAGTGGAAAGCAGACAAACATGTGACCATCGACTAGATGCATCAATCAAAATTATAAAGTATCTAAATGGTCCACTTGATGGATGAATAGGCCCACATATATCTTCGTGAATCTTTTGTAAAAAGGATAGAGATTCAACAATGACTTTTGAGGGAGATGGTCTAATAATCAACTTACCTTGAGAACATGCATAGCACGGAGATTCATTGGGTAGAAATATCTTTTGATTCTTTAAGGGATGCCCATGCGAATTTTCAATAATTCGTCTCATCATTATAGATCTCGGATGTCCAAGGCGATCATGCCAAGTAATAAATACTTTGGGGTCAATGCACTTCTGGTCCATTACCACATATGATTCAATTGTTCTCATCTTTGTATAATACAATCTAGAATATAGAGCAGACAGTTTTTCTAATACAAGCTTCTGGCCCGATATTGTTTTAATAATAAGAAGATACTCTTTACTGCCTTCATTGGTCGTTTCAATATGATAGTCATTACGACGTATATCTTTGAAACTTAATAAATTTCTTCTGGATTGTGAAGAAAATAGAGCATTATCAATACAAAATTTGGTGCCATTAGGCAACACAATATAAGCTCTTTCGGAGCCTTCAATTAAATTCGACGAACCTGATATGGTATGGACATCGGCTTTACTTAATGTTAGATTTTGAAAATATTTCTTTTATTTGATAATTGTGTGAGTTGTAGTACTGTTAGCCAGACATATATTTCTATCATTCAACTAAAAGATAAAAAAACTCATCAATGTGATCCATGATTAGAGGAATAAAGCCACTAGCTTTAGAATTGGTAGAACCGTCGTGCTGATAACGTGTTATAAAACTAAAGACAGAAACTACTATTGCAAAACAGAAATATATAAGAAATTTTCTCTGAAACTCTTAAGAACTGAAACTTTCTTTCTCTCTCTATATTTTCTTATGAATTTCATTACAACTGAAACCCCTATTTATAGGTTTTGAAATTACTATGCAAGTCACTATGCAGAATTTAAAATAATAGTGGTGGGGTCATTCACATAATTTTAGTGGTGGGACAGGGGGCGGCTGCCGTCCCACTAATTCCTCTCATTTCCTCTCGTTTCATTATAGTTTGAATAATATTTGGAAAATATGATTTTTTTCCAATATATACATAATACTGTCTTTAGAATCTGCTGGTCATTGTTCACACTACAATAATCCAAAATAAAAATAAAGAAAATTAATTAGAATCCTTGATATACTTTCCCTTACAAATTTATAGTATGAGTTATGTTATTCAAAATAAGAGGAAAAGATTTGGGTACAACATAATGGAGCATTTCAATTGCATAATCAATCACATTATCATTAGAACACATGGTTAATGTTGATTGTGGGTCTAATTCCATTGAAACATTCAGTTCAACATAGTATATGTAAAAGATGAAAAATACCTGAAGGACATAAGGGGCACTGGAATCAGCCATAAAAATCGTTGCTTGGTGGTTGGATTCTTGGTGACGAACGGAAGGAGAGAGTTGCAACTAGTTAGCCCAGGTTTGATGCCTGGAATGCTGAGACGGGCGATGGACAGAAGCTTGGCTACGACGGGCGACAGATAGAAGCTTGGCGGCGAACGAAAGCTTGGCTATGACGGGCGACGAACAGAAGCTTGGTGCGATGGAATGCTTGGTTGCGCACGAAAACATAGTCTGTGAGATCCTAGATTTACATATATTTTCACATATTATTTTATTATTGTTATTGATTATTTTAATTTATTATAATAATATTATCGGTTGTGTTTTATTTGTTTAAAATATTTGTTTGAGTTATTAATTTGTTAATATTAGTTTTACGATACTTTTCTTATCAATTTTAATGTGAGATAATTATTTTAATGATTGGAATTGAATTCCTTTAGTTTATTACATAGGTTATTTGATGTACTTTTGTTATATTAATTATCGTTTTATAATTAAATTGCACTTTGGTTTAATTTATTGCTGAGTTTTAAATATTTTATTTTATTTATATTAAATTGTAGTATTATCAGTCGACTTTTATTTAATTTATTGTGTTTTTCTAGTTAAACTTCTTTTTCTTTCTTTTTCCTTTTCTCTCTCTTTTTTTTTTTTTTTTTTTTTTTTTTTTTCCTTCTTCCCTTGCTTTCCCCCCCAAACCCCGCGTGACCCCTCCCCTGCTTCCTTTCTTCCGCCCGTTTCTCCCATTTCCACCCAGCGCCACGGTCGGCCACCCTTCGGCGACACCGCCCAGCCCAACCTCACCCCCACATGCTGGCGAGTCCAATGGTATCGGTGGTGTCATCTTCAGCTACCCCACTGCCCATGCACAACCCTCTACCATAAAATGAGTTCTTGGTTTTTCCTACGTTTTCCGGCCACTGCTGGCCACCTATAACGCCGGCAACCTACCAGCAACCTACCAGCAACCTCCCATCACTCCGGCGAACATAACCCACCACCTAAAACTACCAAACTCTGCCGTTTGCTCTTCCACCCGAAATGGCTCCTTAAATGGATCCATCTTCGCCGCGCTGCCGTCTGGCCACCGTAGGCCTTACCACCGCTACCAAAACACTCCCATGCCTCAGTCAACCAACCCCCTAACTTAGTTTCTCCAACCGCAGCCCCACCTTCCCTATACGACCCCAAACTCGAAAATGGGTTTCCATCATTTTGGAGCTCGATCCGCCACCTTCCGGTGGTTGTGCCGCCACACCATCACCTCCATGAGATTCCCCACCTTCTAAAGAGTATCATCCTATATTTTGGTGCCAAATTGTGCACTTTAGCCTAACGTACAAGTGACCGCTACGAGCACTGCAGATTAACGTTTGCTCAAGGATTTACGTTTTTACTCGCTGTAAGTATTTTCCAAATAAATTTTAAGATTTAAATATATTTTTGGTATCAAAAAATATTGTATTTGGTTATTGTTGGAATTTATTAGTTGGTTATTTGGTGCATGGTTATCTGCATTGTGTATTTACATGCATATTCATGTGTTGGAAATAGAAACTAGGTTTTCATGTGTTTATGATTTTCGAGTGCGTGTGTATCACGACCCCAAACCGAGATGGGGCAATATCTCGGTAGAGCTCATCTGGTCACTCGGGAGCGGAATATATTGAGTGACGTCCCATGGGTCATCATCGGGCGACGACAGGATCGAACGAGATGGTAACGCTCTTGTGCCGACTCCATGGCTCCTCTGCTAGCGGGAGCTAGGAGATGCCTGATCATGCTACGTGTTGGGTGCGGTTTGCTAGGCATCGCCCGTTCCAAAGTCACATGCGTGGTTGTTACTTTCGGTGTAATGATGAAATTCAAGGTGTGCGGATGGCCCCTAAGGGAGATCATGGTGTATACAGTCAATAAAATGGATGTTTAGGCCATTTTCTGAGAAAGTTGCTGGGTTTTTTTATTGGTTTTACGTGGACCATTTTCTGGGAAAATAGTTGTGGTTTTAATGGATTTACGAACATCATTTTTTGGGAAAATGATGGATGATTTTATTGGAGTTTTAATTTGGACTAAATTGAAATTTTGGCATGTGTGATTATTTGTTTATTTTGAGGAAGATGATTTTAAGATTCATGCATATGGTGTCCTGTTCATGTGTGAGGTTGTTGTTGTGCATGAGCATATTTTGTATATTGGGATTTGTTTGGGTTGTACTTACCTGTGATGCCATTTCTGGCGTCGTAGTTTTTGGATGCAGAGTTTTGTAGAGACTGAGTCTGAGGAGGCGACTCTGCGGTTAAAGTATTCTTATTATAAATTGTTATCTTGGAAAATGGTTTTCCCCTTTTTATAAATATGTATTTGTACAATTTGTATTTCGGATGACTATATTAAATCTCCTGTTGGAGAATTTATGTTAAACTGGTTTGTAAAATCATTCTAAAAATTATGGTACTTAGATATTGATTTCAATTATTCGCTGCTTTTATTTATACATGTCACGTGTTCACACACTTAGCACTTGACGATTGGGGATGTGTGACTCGTGTTGTCATCATCCTGATGCCTCGATTCTCGTGTTATTTTAAGGAAATTTATGGGCGTCACATAGTCTTCCTTCATGTGTTTTCTCTGCAGTTTTACTTAGATTGAGTGTGGGTGGTTTCTTGCTATTTTGGTATAATCAGCGTATGTGTTAGCTCGTAATTGGCTAAAACTAATGGGCTATTTTTTGGGACTTAATAGGCGGACCGGTCCCCAAGAATTCTGTTGTTGTTACCAGTATACAATTTTTTCAAAGAAAGAAGATATGTACGATAAAGTTATAAAAGTACTTTAAGCTCCTAAAAAATTAAAAGTATATTTTTTTTCAAAAACATCAAATTGAATTGTTGTTAGGTGCATCCAAAACCCTAATATGAAAATGGAGATATTAGGAGTTCCCAAAACCCTAATCTTCGATCCCAAAATTCTAATTTGAAAATGGAGAAATTACCGTAAGAAATCAAACGAAGAAGTAAATAGCCTGGAGATAAATGAATATGGTTACCTACCGAGATATGAGCATGCGGTTTCTGGACGGTTACCTGTCGAGATAGGAGTTCCTCTTCTGTTTCTCTCTTCAGGTCGAAGGTTGAAGATGAAGACGAAAGGTTGAAGGCTGAGGATAGACAGGCGATTGAAAGTTGACGGTGGTCGAAGGTTGAAGGCCGAGGATAGGATTGAGGTTGAAGCTTGAATCGTGGTAAGGGGTTTCTCTCTTCGCGGGATGCTAACACGGAATAGGTTTGTCTCGAAATTGAACCCAGGTTTCCATCTGAATCACGCGACGTTTGTGGCTTTTTTATTTATTTAATCGAAGTTCGCCACGTCAGCTTGACTCCCCTATCGACTATGGATAGGCGACTCCATGTAGCATTTTTGATTTTCTAAACTCTTTTCAATTTATTTTATTTAATATTATTATTTTTAAATAAAATAAATAATTTACTTTTTTAAATCTTAAAATAAAAATATATTTTTTATTTATTTTTAATAATTATTTATTTATTATTTATTTATTATTTATTTATTATTTTAACTTAATTGATTTCGTTTCATCTCATTTACAAAAATAAACTGGACAACTCATCCACTTGTTTCTTGGCTTTCACGAACCATTTTATTGAATACAAAATATTGTGAAATCCCAAGGTAAAACAAACCGTGTGACATTTTATGGCAATTTAAGGAGAGGTTTGGATAATGTGATGAGGTGAAATAAAAATGGAAAAAAAATTATCTTTTAATAATATTTTTTATTTTAAGATTTAATAAATTTGAATTTTTTTTATTAAAAATTTTAAAAAATTATAATAATTAAATAAGATAAGATAAATTGATATTTAAGAGACTACTTCAATCCAAACAATCAATTTCAACGTGTTTTTATTCGTTCAGAGAATTGGGAAAATCAGCTATTTAATTTTGGATTTTTTTTTTGACTGACTCGAAAATGAGAAAAATTAAGCATGCATTAACTTTTTCATCTTTGTAATAAAAACTGGGAGATGAAATCTTAAATTCATTTTTTATTGGTTAAGAGAAAAAAAAAAGGGTCCTGTGTTCAATGCGTGGCTCAAGACGAAAACTTTTACCATGGTCGTGTAATTTTGAAAAATAATAGATGCGTTATAAATGAAGTGTAGTCACTTTAAAAATAAATAAATATTTATAAAATTTATATAAAAAAAATTAATTTTTTTAATAATAAATTTTATTTTTTTAAAAATAATTATATGTCATTTATAATATCACAACTGTATGTAATATTACTCTATAATTTTAAAAAAATTTATATTTTTTGTATACCCAAAAATACGAGGAAAAAAGAAAAAGGCATTTGAAGATAGATGTTTACATTATTTTTTAAACCTCTAGGATTCATGATAAATTATATATTCTTATTGAAGATAAGCAATAAATTTATATTTCAAACTTATTCCTACACGATTTCAAATAATTGACTTACGTTGTATATGCTTTTATATTTTCTCTTCTTAGCACCTATATATCCCATTCCTATACTTTAAAGGGTATTTATGGTTTTGGCAAACGAAAATATTTAAGCTAGTCCGCATCGTCAGACAGTGGATCCGTCAGTTTATGTATAGTACTAACTTAGACAGGTGTGCATTTAAATGGACAATTTATCAAAGAGTGATACTGTTGGAATTTGAGCCGGACAACAAATAATAAATATGGAGTCACGCAGCGGATGTAATCAAGAGAAATAAAATTAAAGACGCAGAACAGTAATGGACACCAAGATTTGAAATGGTTCAGCTCAAGCTGAGCCTATATCCACTGTTGGGTCGGTCTGAATCACTATAATAACATAAGATGGAGTACACTTCGAAGGTTATAAAGCTCTCTCTCTCACAAGGCTCTCAAACCCTTTACAAATGGCTCTTGGATCTACAAAATCAAACAAGAAGAAAAAAGGGAGACGGATACTGTTGTGTTCGTCTTCTCGCTCGAGCGGAATTTTCTGCTCTCTCACAGCCCTCTACACCGCTCTCTCTGTTCAAATGTAGCGATCATTATATAGGCGGTATCTCGCTCGAGCGGAATACTATTCCAGACGGCGCTAACCCTAATTCCTGGAAGCGATGCAACCCTAGGGTTGATTCTTGCTCGAGCGAGAGTCGAGCGAAGTCTCTGCCTGGATCGAAAACTCTCTGTCTGATGTCTCACTCGAGCGGCTGTCAAGCGAGGGTCAAGCGAAGTTACAGGTTGAGACTCTAAAGTGCAAACTGATGTGCTTTATTCAAGCCACATCTCATCAGATACTGCGGTCCAAATTGGTGCAAATGTCAATTTTGTACCATCCAATAATTAGTTGCCACATTGTAGGTTCATTGTATGAAATCATATACCCTAACGCACCGAATTAGCTTGTGTGTTTGAGGACAACCTCCCATCGCCGAGTTCCCCCCTCTATTATTCTCTCCCAACCTCTCTCTTTGATTTAACTCAATTCTCCATTGTTGTGACTCATCGAAGACTTGTCGACGACGAAAACCCACCCTTCCTCTATTCCCCCTTGCTGTGACTCGAGCCCAACATCCAGGAACGAAGTCGCCAAGCAACCCATTTTTTGCCGACAAGCTCACAAGAACCCCATTGCTGATGGCGAATGAGAACCACCCTGCTCCCTCAACTCACCCTTCGACATCGACAAGTTGGATCTTGGGTTTTTTTTATAAAAATAATAATAATAATAATAATCGAGGGATGGATGAGGGGGTTGGGTTTTGGAAGAGAATCGTAGAGGGGGGAACTTGAGGGGTCCTCAGACACACAAGCTAATTCAGTGCATTAGGGTTTATGATTTCACACAAAGAACTTGCAACGCAGCACCTAATTATTGGATGGTGCAAAACTGACATTTATACCAATTATTTGAAATATAACATCAATAATTATAGAATAATGTTACTTATTCACAATCTTGTGTATCTTTTACAATATTAATGATGTGATAATAATGTCACATCAGTTAAAATATTAAAAATAAAAAATATGATAAGAGGGAAATGAAAATAAAAAATACGAATAATTAGACTAAAGAATATTTATAAATAGCATTATTATATCGTCTATACATAAAAGTTACGCATATTGTATAAAAATAACATTTTTAATAACTATAATAAAAATTGAAATAAAAAGTAACATCGTTGGAGGTAGGGTTATAAATGAATAGAGCTGCTCGTGAACAATTTGAGCTCAATTCGTATAAACTTGATTCGAACTCGATTCATTTAATAAATGAGTTATTCGTCACTACTAATATTTGTTCGAATTTTAAAAGAGCTAAACTCGTATAATTTCGACTCAACTCAGTTTAGATTTGTGAACAAAATTCGTCTAAACTCAACTTGATTCGTTTTGGGCTCGTCATAATACTCGTGATATTACTATATTTCTATATGTATATTCTTACATATATATTTTATTGTATATATTTGATGTGTTATATATATATTATTTTTCATATTTTATATAAGTAATAAAATTTGTTACTTATATATTAAGTAACAAATTTTATTATTTTATAATAATAATATATTAAATTTATAAAAAAATTATTAAGTCAAATATTTATAAAGAGTAATTAACTCAAATAATTACTCGGTTCAGATCGCACGACTCGTTAAAGAGTAAAAATAAATATCAATAAATAATTTGATTCGACTCGAACTCTCGTATTTGATAGACTTGAATTCGACTCGACAAATTCTTAATTCAACTCAAATTCAAACTTGGGTTATTTAAGACATTGTCTATTTTTGGAGATCATTTTAATTTATTTTATCTAATAATTATAATTTGTTTAATTTTTAATCTAAAATAATATAAAATTTTAAATTTTTAAATTTTTAAATAAAAATTATATTAAAAAATATTTTATAAAAATATTTTATTTAATTTTTAATTTTAATTTCATCTTTAAAGAAAAAAATCATACCTAAATTTAGCTCGACCCGATAATCGAAAAGTTCGAATCTTTTGCACTTCTAGTTGGAGATAAAGTTGCAACACGTGAATTGAGTGACTCCGAACGCGACGGTGTCACAAAGCAGTGGTGCCAGTAGCGGTGGGCCCGCCCTAAAGTGTAAGATGAAGGGTCGAATCAACGTCACTTAACACATGTCATTGTCAACTCAAATAATTATGATAAAAATCATAGAAAAATAAAAATACATAGCATCACTTTTTTAAAGAAAAATAAAGTATTATTAAAACAAAAAATTTTATACATCTTATTATAATTTTTTTTATTGTATAAAATATGATATATTTATTATTAATAAATAAATATTTATTATTTAATGAGGTTATATTTTACATAATGGAAATGTGTCATGTGCGTGTAGTGTTACTCTAAAGTAGTTGGTAGAAGATAAGTGGCGCCAGTAGATGTGGGCTCGCCGCTGGAAGACGCCGTAGCACGAAACGTGGAAATCAATGCCGACACCATCTAAAATGACACAACCACCCCTACTAGAATTGTCGAATTGTTTTTCACGTGCTCTGAACGAGTCTCGATGAAACGTGGCGCTGGCGGCGCTTGCTTTAATGGGAGACACTTGGGCCTGCTCACTACTGGTCCTACGTTCAAACTTTTATATTAAGCATATACTACTTGGAATTTAGGAGTTGTAAATAATATATAATTATTTTAAAAAAAAATTAACTTTTTCATGTGAGCCTTATATATATATATATATTTTTTTTAAAATTGTTGTGCATCGCTTGTAATTCCGTAATTGCATCTATTATTTCTCTAAAAATATTGTTATTGAATTAGTTAAATATTTTTTTTACAATATAATTTTACATAAATATAAAAAAAAATTATTATTTTTAATCAAATATAATATTTTTGAGTGTGATAAAAATTAAAAAGTCATTTTTTATTTGAATAATAAAACATGAAAATTTTTTAAATTTGAAGAGTTTTCATATTTGACTATTCACTTTTCAAAATAAAAAGTAACTTTTTACCTTTTATAATTTTTTACCTTTTGTCACACTCAAAAGTATTATTTTTGATTAAAGATGACATTTTTTTTTATTTGTATAAAATTATACTTTCAAAAAAAATTTGACTAATTTAATGCCAGTCTCTAATATCGTCAATATTTTAACTCCATCGGTTCCCTAAAGAGATTGATATTGGCTTGATGACTGATTAAATATAAATTTAATAATTTTATTTAAAATATTTATATATTGACTCATCAAGATTAATTCGTTTAAATTTTAAATTATAGTACTTAAATTATTTTTTATATTTAAAAAATTATTATTTATTTATCAAAATATTTTTTTGTTATCTTTTAGTATTTTTATTAGATAAATAAATTATAAATAAATTTATTTGTTTTATAAATTATAAATTATATTATTATTTTAATGAACTTAATAATAAATTTAATGTAGACTTATAGATGTAGAACAGTAGAAATATTATATTTTTATCAAATTTATACTTTCTATTAAATTAAAAAAAATGTTATAACTAATATTAATACTCTAAATTACTAAAGTAGACATCTAAATTCCTCAAACCACAAAAGTATCATTCAAACAATGAAATTTTAGGTCCAAAAATAAAACAGGTCAGTTGTAAATGCATCAATTTGGGCAAGTTTGTAAATGCATCAAAGTGGATAAGAGTATAGATATTGACTCCACAAAAAATTAATACAATTGCAAATTTAATATATTTACTTAAAATATTTTTGTATTGGATCTATTAAATGAAATTATGAAAAAATTTAAGTTATAATAATTTTAAGAGTAATTTTAGAGAGAGTCGGTTTTAGGGAGTTGAGGGAGAGTCGCTTTAGTTTAAAATTCTTTTATCTCATTTTCAACCTTATTTTTAATTCTTATACTAAAAATAAATCAATAGAATTAATTAGATACATGAAAATAAGGTTGAAAATAAAGAAAAATATTTAAAACTAAAAATAAGGTTGAAAATGAATATAAAGAAAAAAATTATTGAAAAAAAGGTTGAAAATAAAGAAAAATTTTCCCCTCATTTTTAACATTATTCTTAGTTCCTATAAAAAAACCAAATCAATAAAATTTATTAAATCTATAAAAATAAAGTTGAAAAAGAAGAAAAAAAATTAAAACTAAAGCTAATTCTTTCTTGATTTCTTAAAACTGACTCTCCTTGAATTATTCATACGAAAAAAATTATAAATTATAAATTTTATTTTAATGAGATGAATGCTAATATTCTAAACGTATCAAAGACGACAGCATCTCTATGTAAAATCTTATGTTGACGACTCAATGTTGGCAAGTTTCTAATTTCCATTTTATCTTCACGCAAAACACAGTTTGCAACAAAAAGGTAAACATTTAAGCCTCCGTTTGAATTTGTAGTCGAGTTAAACTCATTTCAATTTATTTTAAATTTATTATTATATTTTTAAAATTTTTTATATAAAACATAATTTTTAATATAACTTTTTTTAATTTTAATATAATTTTTTTAAATATTAATTTAAATTTAAAATAATAATAATAATTTATTCAATTTTTAAAACTGATTTCAATTTTAAATTTAAACGAGACTTGAAAGAAATCTAAAGCTAGAGAGAAAAAGTAAAATAAAAAAAGTAATGCTAGGAGATACGCGACACTTAATACATCTTTTTATATAAACAATATCATAAACCGTTAATGACATAACATGTTTATATGAGGGAATGTCTAAGTGTCGTGTGCTCCTCTCATTTTTCAAACAAAAAATCAAAAAGGACAGCCAAGGCCTCCACTCAGGTTCAAAGCACACGCCCCCAACCCCCAAGTATTCAAACATTGCTCCCGAAGCAGAATAGCGTTGAGCACCAGCATTTTATTCTCGTGAAAGCATATATCTGAAACATGCGGAATCCCAGAAAGGCACCGGAGAAGTCCAATTTTGCACATAGATGCAACCTCTTGAGCCGCTACTTTAAGGAGAAAGGAAGTTTTGGAGATCTTGGCCTCGGGATGAGCAGGCAACTTGAATCCAAAGGTGCTATACCTTTACTTATCTTCGAATCTTTACTGTCGGTCGTGTTTGCTTTCTGTGAGAGGACTCTCATTGAATTGAATTGTTTAAAATTATTATTTTTTAAATATAATTTTATATATTTATTAAAAAATATTAATTATATTTGATTAAAAGTGAGTAAATAAAAATGAAAATAAAAAAATATTTTTTGTGAATAATAAAATTAAAATTAGATAAAATTTGATAAAACTTTCCACTTTATTGTTATTTTTAAAAATAATATTTTTTTTATAGTCTATATTTAATGGATTGCATTATAGTCTTCATTAAAATATCCTCATTGTTGATGCCACAAAAATCTCAACAGACCAGGACAGGAAAATAAATCATTCCCAGTACACTGGAGCGAGGTGGGCTTTGATGGGTGTCATTTGAGGCCCCCGGTGAGACTCCGGTGCGGCTATATGTATTCGGATAGCAGATAAATAAATATAGAAACACAGTATTTACGTAGTTCGGCGTAAGGCCTACGTCTATGGAGTTTTGGAGAAGGGAATCCACTATAATGAATATTTTTACAGTCTCTCAGAGCTTTCACTATACGTGAATAAAATACATGATTCTACTGGTATGAGCTATTGGGTTCATTTGATAAAATGAAGTGGGCGATCCGAGAGAAGAGAGAAATTATCGTTCAGTCAGAGAGTCATCCATTGATCGAGAGAGCCTTGATATTCTGATGGTTGCCTTTATATAGAAGCATTGGTCTGGATATTATTTTTTGCGTGTGTCAATTGCTTGCCTTTATGTCTTGTCCCCCATGTGGTCTGGTCCACTCAACTCTTCTTCACTCTTGTATTCTAGTGCACTAAATAATACGCCTGGGCCCTATTTGGGATATTTCATCCTCACAATCCTCACACTTATTTTATGAGTAAATAAAATAAACTTTTTTGATATTTTGATTTATAAATAAAAATATTTTAATCAATTTTAAATAAAATTGAGACTTTTTTATTTGTCTATTATTTGGATGGCAAAAGAATCTAATTTTTTAGAATGTATGTAGCATTGTCTTATTTTTAAAGATAAAAAAATATTTTTATTTTGTTTTTCTATAAACTTCTCTTCATTTTTATTAAATATAATTAATTTTTTTAATATATATATATAATTATATTTTTTAAAATCTTATTTTAAATAATTTAATAAAAATGCTCTAAATCGTTTTTTGTTGGTATGAATTAATTGGTTGTTGTTGAACACACGCGATAATTATGGTGAATAGTACGAAATAATCAAAAGAAAGAAAGAAATTACGGTGAAATCGTGAATAGGACGGAGTGTAGCTACGCTTTTAGATCAAAGTTTCTTATAGTTTGTTAATTTCCCCCTCCCGCTGCAGAAACCCCTCCCGAAACATCTCCGCCGGCGGCAACCACTCTGGATTTATTGAAAAACATGGAGAATTCAAGTTCAACTGACCGGGCTTTGGAACAAAACAGCGCCGCGGCTACCTCAGATGCGCAACCCAAGGATTTCCTTCCCCAGCTTGGCTGTTTCGGTCCCCCAAACTCGATCAACATCGCTGCCAATAGGACTGGTCTCAGGTGCGTGGAAATTTGTGTTTCCTTTCTCCGCCCACTAATATTTAAACAGGGATAATGCTAACAAAGTGAAGTGAACTGAAGGTTGTACTTGTACCGATAGTTGACCCTTTTTTTTTTAAATTCTTAATGATTAATTAAGTAAATATTATTTAGTTTATGTCGTTTTTATAATTAAAAAAAATTGAAATACACTAAGGTCTTGGATGGACGGTGATCTGTTTAAATTTAGAGATGAGATAAGATGAGTTATGAATAGTAATAAAATGAGTGCTTGAAATGAATTGAAATTTGAAATGAGTGGTTGAGATGAGTTGAAAGTACAAAATGAGTTGTGAATAGTAAAACTCAATTTGTAAAATAAATTGGATCTTGATGATATGAATTTAGTTTATTTTTTAATATTATTATTATTTTAAAATTTAAAAAATGTATATTAAAATTTAAAATATATATATTAAGATTTGAAAAAGGTATATAAAAAATTATATCTTGTATAAAAAATTATAAAAAATTATAAAAATAAAATAAAAATAAATTGAGATGAATTTCAAATACATACAAACTTTAAATTGGTCTGAAATCGGTAAGGATATCGTTCCTTGGAGCAGTATCCATTTAAATTTTAAAATAATCTTTGGAGAAAAGTACCCGTTGGTTTATTTTTCTCAGGCGCAAAGCTAATTAGTAATTACGTCAGATTTGATACCCCATTAAGCCATTAATCTCAGACTTTTATACGTAAAAGTACCGTTTGAGATTTCTGAACTTGAAAACCCCAAAATATAAAGATCTTGAATTTAAAAATGAGATAAAGATAAATTATAAATAATAATAAAATAAGTAATTAAAATGAATTAAAATTTAAAATAAATAATTAAGATAAATTATAAATATAAAATAAATTATAAATAATAAAATTCAATTTATTAAACAAACCGGCCTAAATTAGCAGAAGTATCTGTTTTGTGGCAGTAGGAAGCCGGAAATCAAGAAGCCTGAAGCATTATTGACAAAGCAAAAGGAGCCCGAAACAACAGCTCCGATGGCAAAACAAAAGGAGGCTGAAGCGACAGCCCAGATGACAATATTTTATGCCGGCGAAGTACACGTACTGAACGATTTCCCGGCGGACAAGGCAAGGGACATCATGGCCTTGGCTACCAAGGAATGCTCTACTATTTCAAGAGGCTCTACTTTTTCTTCTGGCGTGAACAATCTTAACTCATCAGGATGTCCTATGGCTCCCGAATCAAGTTCTGTAGCCACCCAAGAACGCCTTCTGCACGCTGCTGGTTCTGGTAATATATTGCCCCTTGTTTTTTTTCCCTGTGAATGGTTTACGAGGAGCTGTCAATGAAGGGTTTCGACTAGAGATCTAAGAATAAACATTTTTATTTCATTTTTTTTTTTCTCTATCTTAGATCTTCCGATTGCAAGGAGGGCTTCGCTTCACCGATTCCTTGACAAGAGGAAAGATAGGTAAGCACTTTCTCGGAGCTAACAATTAAAGCAAACTTTTTTATTTTTATTTTAGAGAAATATCTTATCCTAAAGTAATTATTTAAAAATAGTCTGTTTTATTTTTATTTTTTACTGATGAAATTATTTTTATTATAAAATAAATTTAATAAATCAGATGTTATATATAATTTTTATATGAATGTAATAAGATAACTTATTTTAATGAGTCTGGTTTTTGTTTGATTGATTAATAAACTGAGATCATCTGTTTTTTGGGCTGTTTTTCAGGGCTGCGGCAAAAGCACCGTATCAAGTGAAACCACCTTCCGAATCCACTTCAGATTCCGAGGAAAGGAATCCATGGTTTGCTCATGAAGATGAATCTTCAAAACATCTTGACCTCAACTTATAGTGACTGCCACTAGATCACCATTTTCTATGACATAGGTTACCTGATCCCACCGGCTCCGGCGGCTTAAAATCCTAACCATACTTGTAATACTAGCGAGGCGTTCTGCACTTTTTATGTTTTTATTTTTCGGGGTTCTCTTATTTAGTAATCTTTGTACATGTTATTAATCGAGTTGATCCAATTTCTAAAACATGAAATCTGGAAAAATTCGAATTCCATGTTGTTTTCGTACATATGTCGTGTGGTTCAAAATTCGTTCACGTGGAGGGGCTCCACCCAGGTAAAAGTTGTTCCAAAAACATGAGTACTTGTTAGACTCGTGGAGCCATTTTGAAAAAATGTTAGGAATTTTTATTAAAGAATTTTTATTTAGCATATGTTTTTTTATTTTATATGATTTTTATATAAGTGTTTTAAAATAATATTTTTATATTTTTATATTTTAAAAAAAAATTAAGATGTTAAAAAAATCATATAAAGAAAATATACATTTTAATATTTAAAATAAAAAATAAAAAAATAATCCTAAATCGGAATTTCTAGTATTTTTTGCCATTTTGTACGAGGTCTCCACCCATGAGCTAGAGAGTTACTATCAATTACTCTAAGGCCCAATTTGGATTAGATTTGGATTAAGAGATGAGTCCTTCCAAATTTATTATTATATTCTTTAAATTTTTTTTATAAAATCTATAAATAATTTAATTTTTTCATATCTTAATTTAATTTTTTTTAAACTTTAAAATGATAATAATATTAAAAAATAATATTTTATTCAATTTTTAAAACTCTTTTTAACTCATCTCATCTTTCAGTATAAAACAAACTTAAATCGTATATCACAATAAAAATATCATCTTCGAATTCTCAATTACACATAATTTAATTGTTTTAAACCAATTATTTTAAAATAATTAATTAAAAACACCATAAAGTCTTAATATAAATATCAATCTCTCAATATACCAGGGCATCAGAGCATGACAAATTTACTTAATAACATTCTCAAGTCCAAATTTAAGTTTTCGTAGCATGTCACTGTAACAATCAGCACATCACTATTGCATTGTGCATGTCACTGTAGCTGTCAGTATTTTTTTTCTCCCTTCTCTCTCTCTATGCAGTGGCGACAAGTGATGTGAACGCAATTAATTTTTAAAAAATCATATAAAGAAAATATACATTTTAATATTTAAAATAAAAAATAAAAAAATAATCCTAAATCAGAATTTCTAGTATTTTTTGCCATTTTGTACGAGGTCTCCACCCATGAGCTAGAGAGTTACTATCAATTACTCTAAGGCCCAATTTGGATTAGATTTGGATTAAGAGATGAGTCCTTCCAAATTTATTATTATATTCTTTAAAATTTTCTTATAAAATATATAAATAATTTAATTTTTTCATATCTTAATTTAATTTTTTTAAACTTTAAAATGATAATAATATTAAAAAATAATATTTTATTCAATTTTTAAAACTCTTTTTAACTCATCTCGTCTTTCAGTATAAAACAAACTTAAATCGTATATCACAATAAAAATATCAGCTTCGAATTCTCAATTACACATAATTAATTAAGAACACCATAAAGTCTTGATATAAATATCAATCTCTCAATATACCAGGACATCAGAGCATGACAAATTTACTTAATAACATTCTCGAGTCCAAATTTAAGTTTTTGTAGCACGTCACTGTAACAATCAGCACATCACTATTGCATTGTGCATGTCACTGTAGCTGTCAGTATTTTTTTTCTCCCTTCTCTCTCTCTATGCAGTGGCGACAAGTGGTGTGAACGCAATTAATTTTCTTTTCTCTTTCCTCTAGGTCGCATGCGTGAGGGGACAACTTTTTTGTGGGTCCTACAATTTCACATCTTCCTATATTAATTTATTTAAATTCATATAATCATCTAAACAAACTTTAGACTCATTTGAGTGGATCTTATAAAAACTCTCTCAATCATCTCAACTAACTACTATTTGAAAAGAATTTAGCTAAACTTAGCACACTTCGACATCCAAATGCAGCTTTAGAATGTATATTCAAAACATATTAATAGAATATCAGAGCAACATTTCAAAATGTTTATATTCAAAGAGAAAATCTATTCCAAATCTAGTTTGGGCATCACACAACACACCAAGTCTGACTTGACAAACTTAGTCTAACTTGAGGTCCACACGAAGAGAAAAATAAAATCTCCATTTGATTTGAACCCCCATTTTTTAGAAATCCTCATAAGCTAAACCCATTTAAGAATCTGAAGATGCAATTTTTTGGATCAAAATTCATCGAGATGTGCGGAAAAAAAAAGAGAGAAAGAGAAAACAACTGGTGCATGATAATTTGAAGGAACACGATATTAAATATACAGTCAATGAAATAAATAAATGGGATAGAAAAGGAATTTGAGTTCTTCTGGGTGGAAACTTTTGTTAATGGGTAATGATACCCAGCCCTATGTGAGTTGGTCGTGATTGAGTTCTTGTCGACCAATCAGTTGTTCTCATTGGAGATCCCAAATGGTGGTGAACTTGAAGCGAAGGAAGAACGTAGGGGTAGGGGAGGCCAACAAAAAAAAAAAAAAAATCAAAAAACCCACTCCATCATCCTTATATTCTCCTTCGTCATTCCTTAATCTCTTCTCAGAAAATCAATTTTCTTCCTTTCTACTTCATTATCTCCTACTCTCTTTTTCTACTTCGATTTCTTAGTACCAAAACAGAAAATTTCAAAATTCATAACTCAAAAAGGTGGAGGAAACCCACAAAAGGGTTCTTGAAATAAAAACAAAACATCATTCTCTGATACAGTTTGAATATTCAAAACTTATATTAAAGCTTAAAATTTAAAAGGGAAAAAAATCGAATGCGAGGAACTTAATGTGAATTGGGCTATTTTGGTAAAGAAGCTGATTGGAAGCTGAGTTTTAGGTGGGGTCAATCTTGCTTTTGAATGTATTATTATTGTTGTTGTTTTTCATTCCAAGTAGTGAAGAAAGGAAGAAAATGGGTGAGGTGCATTTTACTACAAAAATAATAAATAAAACAAATCCATGTTATAAAATTTGTGGAGTTGGTGCTACAATCGACTTATGTATAGGAGGACTCTATTCAAATGTCTTTTAACATAGAATTGTGTTATCAATGGTTTAGCCATGTAGCTAAATTGGGCAGAGACATAAGTAAATCTTCTCTTTATTATTCTCGAAATCCCAAATATGCATAAAAAAAATACAATATAGAAAATAACTTCATTTTCAAAATAGGTGTACTAAGAATCAAAGGTTATAGTTTTACACTTGTGGCAAGGTTAATACATAATATAAACATTAAATAGAATCAGAATGTCACATAGATTTTTCAAACAGTTTTGCTATGTACACACGCTATGCGTACACGATGGGAACATGGCTCATGTTAGCTGATATTAAAAAAAAAAAACGATACCCCCAGTTTTCTGGAGATGCCATTGTCCTCCCAATCCCTTCCAATCTCCGTTTTAAAAAATGCCCAGTTTTCTGGACCGATGCGGGCCTTTGTGAGTAGCTGGAATTACGCCGGTGGTTGTTCTTTGTTAATAACAACATTATGGTGTTTTTTTCCCTGTTTTTGTTCTTGGATTTTCTCTGTTAATGCTTGAGCAATTTGATGTTATGGTCATTGTTGAATTTTTGTTAAAGTGGGTTTTTTCTGTTAATCGTTGTTGCATTTCTGTTAATTTGAGAAGAAGCAGACGAAGAATAAGAAGTGGGTTTTCTCTGTTAATGGAAAATAAGAGGAAAGAAGAAGAAGAATGAGAAGAATAGGAGAAGTGGGTTTTCTCTGGGTTTTGAAAAGAAGAAGAAGAAGAAGAAGAGAAGTGGGTTTTCTCTGGGTTTTCTTTGTTAATGCTTGAGCAATCTAATGTTATGGCTGTTGTTGCATTTTTGTTAATTTGAAGAAGAAGAAGAAGTGGGTTTTCTCTGTTAATGGAAGAAGAAGAAGAACTAGAATACCTGCCTAGGTCGGGTTTTCATTTGTCGAGTTTTGGTTTTTGATAAATTTCATCTATCAAGTTTGAAACTAAGAAAGAGAGCAACTTAAAATTAAAACGTTGCGTTTTATCAAAGTGTCTTCGTCTTGTACGCACCGACGTGTACCTCCAGCATTTTCCTTTTTCAAATGTTACATCATATTAAAACAGAGTACTGAACAGATTTATATTATTTACACATTCACATAACTTGCACAAATTCTCATATTTTTTATTTGTTCTCTTTGCACAAAAATAGAATGTTAAAATTTTGCTTATGTCAACTAGTCACGATAAAATATATTTTTCTCTTTTCTTATCCAGATACAATAACTGATGCAGAACAAAATGGTAGTGGTTATTTCCAATTTATTTCCTTTTAACATCAAACATGCATATTTTTCATAAATTAACATTGGTCTATTTCTATTTATGCAAAATCTAACATAGAAATTTCGCTTATTTAGACTTTTGAATTTTTCTTAATTTTCCTGCAACAATGTCAAAGAAATATCAATCATCATCTATAAAATAGTCACATAATTTATGTAAATCTTTAATTGAAAAATTGAACACATACTTTGTATATTAAATATGAGATATAAAAATCTATATTTTTTTAATGTCTAAAAATTCTCAAAATTCTAAAATACCATATTTCTTCAAAATGCTTTGATTTTCACATTTATTTTTTGGAAAATAGTTACATGATTATAGTCTAAAAATCTTACCAAGCCCAACATCTAATTCTCTATTTTCATCATCAAACATGTCATGATAAGATAATAAACCCTAAAATGGTTTTTCCCTTGATATCCGCTTTTAAAAAACCTAATGTTTGTAACCCAACTTCAATTTCCTAACATTCCGTCATTTTTCAAAAATAATCTAACCTTTCGTAGGCCGATCTCTCACAAATTCATACAAGTCATAATGAACAAGTTTAAGCTCAAGTGTAAATGGTAACAAACATGTGACACCACTCTCAATATCTACCTAACAAATGGTAATATTATGGGCTCATGATAGGGGATATTGATGAGTTAAAGGGAACACAAATGTGTGAGTTGAGAAAGATAGTATCGTTATAAAAAAAAAAAACGAATATTTGTGATATTTTAATTATAATTAAAATGATTATTTATGATAAAATTAATTTATTTTTATTATAAATAATTATTTTGATTGTAATTAAAATATCATAAATATTTATATTTTTTTAAAGTACATGTGTTTGTATGTGTAAGAGAGGGCGAAAGGCCGAAGCTAGGTAAAGGTTGTTCACGACGGTGCAACAATGGCTGCTGCAACGGTGGCTACGTACATGGACTAGAGTTGGTTGAGTTACTGATCGGTAGCTCTCGACTTGGGTTTGTAGCGGCTCGTAGTGGCTGGCAACGTGGTACGGCAGTGGAGTTAGTGTATCCAATTCTAAAAATATGATCTTTTAAGTACACAAACAATACGGAATGAAGGTTTGTACAAATACATTATATTCTATCTAATTGAATATAAATAAAGGATTGCAATGTACCTTATTATAATATTAATTATAAACACACGTTGAAGCAGCCAATTTAATTATTATTATTATTTGCAAGGTAAAAATGAAAATACTCAATCTCTTCTCCAAACAATTCTCATAGAGTCTGTAAATATTTATAGACTCCTAATTATTTTTTTAACATTATCTTTTCATAATTTCATAATCTAATATAAATAATTAAAAATAATTCATTATATATTACATATAAAATGATGATTTTTTTTCTTTAAAATATAAAATGATGATTTGATCTCAACTTATAAACTTCTAAAAAATGAAAGAGAAGGGAGAAAGAAAGATACATAAAAGAGTGGTTCTACAACCATTCATGTAAGATTTAGACAAAGCAAATTATCTTTTTCATATCTTTTTGGTTTTTTATAATTTTTTAAAACAATTTTAATATTTAAAAAAATCATAATATTATTAAAAATTATTTACTTAATTATTAAGTAAGAATTCTTTAAATGAAATATAACTTTTATTGATAATTTTTGTTTGTAATTTTAGCATTTTTCTATATAAAATTCTTAAAAAAAATGCTGATGTACTCTTATCACGATCCAAATTAAAAAAAAAAAAAAATCTCTATAAATAGCTGCCCTCACTATCTTTCCATTTTCTTTGTTTGGAGGCCTCGCTCTTTCTTATTTTTTTGGTCTTTTTTTTTTTTTTTTTGGGGTTTCCGTCATTTTTTCTCACTTTGTCGAGGCCCTTACCAGTTACCCGACCCCCCCTCGTCCCCCAACCCTACCCCCTTAGTTTCTAGGAGCATCGATTTTCTCGTAAATCGACGGGAAAATGCAGCAACAGAGGCTGAAGCAGCAGCAACAGGCTTTGATGCAGCAAGCTCTTCTTCAACAACAGTCTCTCTACCACCCTGGCCTCTTAGCTCCTCCTCCTCAGGTTCGAGCCCTATCCTCACACTTCCTTTGATTCTCGGTTTTGATATTATCGGTTCCAATTTGTACTCGTTTTCGCTTCGATTTGCTTCTTTTTTGTTTTTGATTGACGAGTTCTGCACGTAGTTAGGCGGAATTGGATTGTAGGAGCTAGGGTTAGCTCGGTTTCTTCGGACCTGTATTTGAAAGCTACGGTTTCCGATGTATTTTGTTTATCTAGGGTTTTCTTTAGCTCGGTTTTCTTTATCTAGGGATTGCTTCCCTTCGCACCTTACAACCCAGAACAACTCCCTTACATTCTCCCCTTCTTAAAGGACTTGCCCCCAAGGCCTTAACACTTTTCCTTGTTCTGTGTCTGGTTACCGTGAAAATTTCGGGAATTCAATGGGACCTAAAATTCATTGAATGTTCTGTATGCTATTTTGGTGTTGTGAAATGAAACACTATCCTCTAATGAGCATGTTATCGTCTTAGGCTTAGTTGATAGTGGGCCGTAAGAAAAGTTATATTTTTTCAGATGAATTCTTACTGGAGATCTGTATTTCAATGTTTATGGGCCTTTTGATGAATTTGTGTTATATCTTTAAAAGGTTTAGCTACTGTGCCTTACCATAAGTAAATTCCTCTTTTTAGCTAGTAGAACCTCTCTTGATTTTCTAGTAAATCATTGAGGTTCTATTCCTTTTCACATGCATCGAGAGTCTTTGTGGTTCTGTTGTTCATGTCAACAGCTGCTTGGTTGCTCTTGGCTACTATTTTGTAAAGTTGTGCAGAATACTCTGTGTCTGTGTATCAGAATATGGAAAGGGACCCAATAAGTGATGTTGGTAGTCGACCTTACAAGTTTTGATATGGTAGTATTTAACCAGGTTGGAAGTGGTGGGCAGTAACTAGAGTAGAAACTTTCTGTAATATGATAGTAGCAATCAGCTTGAACAGCAGTAAAGTAGCATTTTCCATCAGTAATTTTAAAATTGTCAAGGACCATATTTGATTTTCCTCCATTTTGTTGCATGAAAATTTTTCAATGAAGTTTAATTTTTTGGCATTATATTTCATTGCTCGCCATCATGGCTAAAACCACCCTGACGCATTCATTTTTGGACATAATAGCCTTTTTATGGCAAAATATTATTTCTTTTTTCTTCTTGCCTTTCATGCACTTGGAAGTAAATTGTAGCCATTGCACTTAAGGCTTCATTGGCATTACGCACTGGAGAAAGATTGCATCACACAAAGCTCAGAGTTTAAGGTCTGAGATTTCAGCAAGGATATTCTCTATTGAATGGTAAATGTCACATCCATATGTAATATAGTTACCTAAGGAGAACCCAAGCAACATCTGACCTTATACTCCAAAAGGAGTATCCAATTTTTTTTTCCCTGATACAAGAAGTTTTATTGATAGAAGTAAGTAAAGCTCAAGAATACGGAGAGTATACGTGAGAACAACCTAATTAGAGTTCACAATCGAAATGAGAAAATCATGGGCATTTAGCCCATTACAAACAATGGCCCCCACCCATAACAATGTCTTGAAACAGAAAAAATTCAGCTCATCAATTGTTCACTCGTGATCTTCGAAACTTCTATTATATTTTTACTGCCAAATACACCACACCTGTGTATAGGAACCATTCTCTAGAATGCTACCACTTGTGAGTTGCCTTGGAGGCCTATCCAGCTTTCGAGGAAATCCACCAATCTAAGAGGCATGGCACATAACAGTCCAATTCTCGTGAAAAAATCATCCTACATGGTCTTGGCCACCTTGCAATGTAAAAGTGAATGATCTACTAATTCATCATTCCTCTTACACATACAACACCAATCCAACACCATTACTCGGCATTTCTGTAAATTATATGTGGTGAGAATTTTTTCCAAAGATGTTGTCCATATGAAAAAAAGCTGCTTTTGAAGGAGCTTTTGCTGCCTTATACTCTTCCATGGGAACATGGTCATTCCAGGTTGTTAGAACTTGGTAAAACGATCTAACAGTGAGTTTAGCCTTCTTGGAAAGGCTCCAGCTCATCTTAGCTATGGTACCCTCTGTCATGCTTACGGAATACATTGCAGCATAAAACTTTGTGATAGTCTCCCACTCCCAATCTTAGGCTGCCCTAATGAAATCTACATTCCATTGAGGAGAGCCACTAGAAAAGACCCAAGAGATCAGCTATTGCTGCATCGTCTATTCGTGTGAGCTGAAAAATGGCAGGGAAGGTGTCTTGGAGGCTTCGTTCACTCCACCATTTATCAAAACAAAATCTAACATGGGAGTCGTCGCCCATCACACTATGTTCATGTCTTCGGAAGATCTCCCAATGTCTCCCATTGTATTTTCACAAACCCACCCCATATGGGCCGCATAACTCATTCGAGCACCATTCTTTTCAATCTTTCCCAAACTGTGAATCCATAACAGACTTGCATAGGGGCCCCTCCCCTTTTGTGTTTGTACCTCCACAACCATTTACTCAATAGGGCTTGGCTGAATTTCATCAAGTTGCGGATCTCCAATCGACCCCCAAAAATTGGAGAACATACAAGTGACCAATTAACCAAAGGAAATTTGAACTCTTCCCCCCAATCTACTACACAAGAAGTCCCGTTGTAGCTTCTCAATACGATTGTCAACCTTTGTGGGGAGCGGGAGGACAACAAAAAATAGGTGAGTAGGTTTTTTTTTTTTTTTTTGATCAGTAAAAGATAAGTTTTATTAATAGGAATGAAAAAGGTATAGCCCGTGTATACAGGAAGTATACAAAAGAAAAGCTTAGTTACATTCTATGACCATAAAAGAGGGACAAGAAATCATGAACATTGTTCCCATTAAGGACATCGGCTGAAAACCACAATAATAAAGTGTGAACAGAGAACTCATGTAGCTCCGCCATAGTGTGCTCCTTGTCTTCGAAACAACGATCATTCCGTTTCGACCAAATACACCACATAAGACACAACAGAAGCATCTTCCACATTGCCGCCACTTGGGGACATCTTTGTAGCTTCTTCCAACAACCCAACAGATCAATTACCCTTGCTGGCATGACCCACGGAACATCCACCCTGCGGAAAATCGCATCCCACAACCCCCGAGATACCTCACAATGCAAAAGAAGGTGATCCACTGATTCTCCGTTCGTTTTGCACATGTAGCACAAATCCATCACGATACATCCTCTCCTTCTCAAGTTATCCGTGATTAGGATTTTCCCTAAAGCAGCAGTCCACACAAAAAATGCTACTTTAGAAGGCGCACCTGAGACCTCCAAATACTCTTCTAAGGGAAGGGAGCATTATCCTTATGGTCCGTGGTCAAAATTTTGTAATAGGCCTTAGTAGTACAATTTTTTTGATCGTTATATCGCCACTTCAATCTGTCCCTCTGTGCCGAGGGCCTTCCCTTAGAATATAACAAACTGAAAAAAGTCGAAACGGTGGATAACTCCCAATCATGGAAGTCTCTATTAAACAAGATATTACACTGATAAGAGTCATGTGGAACTATTTGCATGTCTGCCACCGAAGCCTCTCTGTTACCTGCAATACAAAAGAGAGTTGGGAATACCCTTTCCAAAGCATGCTCACCACACCACACATCTCGCTAGAAACTGACTCTAGTGCCTTCGCCAACAACAAAATGAACATGTTTCTCGAAACAAGGCCAGCCCCCCCGTATATACTTCCATAAACCTACACCATGCTCCCCCCTTACTTCTTTAGAACACCCCCCCAAAAAAACACCCAAAACCAACAAGCACTACCATGCCTAGCATCAATAACTTATTTCCACAACGACTTTCCCTCCAAGTGATATCTCTATAACCATTTCCCCAAAAAGGCTTTATTAAACATTTTTAAGTTGCACACACCCAAGCCCCCATCACCATTGGAGAGCGCACGGTATTTCAGTTAACCAAGTGCTATTTTTTTTCCTCACCCAAGCCCCCCGTAAGAATGCCCGAAAAAGTTTTTCTATCCTCTTCACCACTCCTACAGGCATCGGAAACAAAGATAAGTAATATGTGGGGAGATTAGACAAGGTGCTCTTGATAAGAGTGAGTCGGCCCCCTTTCGACAAGTACCCTCGCTTCCATCCAGCCAATCTTGTCTCAATCTTCTCCACTACCCAATCCCAGATAGTTTTGGCCTTGAATGTTGCTCCCAACGGAAGGCCCAAATACTTCATGGGTAGCGAGGACACCTTACAGTCCAACAAGCTTGCTAGACGGTTTATGTTTGGCATTGCACCCACCGCACCCACCGCAACCATCTCGGACTTTCCTAGATTCACCTTTAGTCCTGATACTGGCTCAAAACAAAGTAATAACGCTCGGAGCTTCTAAATCTGAGTAACCTCCGCATCACAAAAGAGAAGGGTATCATCTACAAATAATAAATGTGAGATATTGAGGGGGCCACTAGAAACACTGCCCACCGGAAGCCCGGTAAGCAACTTCCACCAATTGCAGCCTTCACCATTCTCCCAAGTGCCTCTATGACAATGATAAACAAGAGAGGAGATAAAGGATCTCCTTGTCTCAGTTCTCGGGAACTATTGAAAAAACCAGCAGGCATGCCATTGACTAGGATTGAAAACCGGACGGTGGACACGTAATGTCGGATCCAAGCTATTCATTTGTCACCAAAACCACACCTCTTGAGCAAATATAGAAAGAAATCCTAGTTCACATGATCATAGGCTTTTTTCATATCAAGCTTGCACAGGATCCCAGGCATATCCTCCCTCGATCTCTGATCCAGACATTCATTTGCAATGAGGACTGAGTCAAGAATTTGTTTTCCTCGAATAAAAGCATTCTGGGGCTTGGAAATGATACGCTCCAAAAGATGGCTAAGCCGGTTAGTTAGCACCTTCGAAATAATCTTATAAACACTACTCACCAGGCTGATAGGGTGAAACTCCTCAATGGACGTAGCCCCATGTTTCTTAGGGACGAGAGCAATGAACATCGAGTTAAGACTTTTTTCAAACTTTTTAAGAGAATGGAATTCACTGAACACCTGTATCACTTCTCCCTCACAATATCCCAACATGTTTGAAAGAACCCCATTGTAAAGACGTCTGGGCCCGGTGCCTTATCCTTGGCCATACCATGAATGACTTTATAAATTTTCCCCTCCTCAAAAGGTCTCTCCAACCAACTCGCACTTTGCAAATCAATGGTCTCAAAAGACAAATTATAAAGCTTAGGCCTCCAACAAGCTGATTTTGTGAGTAGATTCTCATAATGATTTACAATATGATTTTCCAATTCCAGAGGAGTGGAGAACACCTGATCATCTGAATGTAGAATCTCAATGGCATTGGTACGTCGGTGTGCATTAGCCACTTTATGGAAGAACTTTGTACATTTATCCCCTTCTTTTAGCCACAAAGCCCTGGATTTTTGACGCCATGACGTCTCTTCTGAGCCTACGTACCAATGCACGCTGACTTCTGAGCCTATGCCATGACATCTCTTATGAGCCTACGTACCAATTCAAGGTGAGTAGGTTAGGAAGAGTACTTTTAATCAAAGTGAGCCTACCACCTTTAGACATATACAACTTCTTCCAAGAAGTCAATTTGTGCTCCACATTTTCAACCACGCCATTCCAAATCGTCTTTGATTTAAAGGTAGCACCAAAGGTAAGCCAAGATGCTTAAGGGGTAGAGATGTTACCTTACATCACAACTTCATAAGAGAGAGCCTAAATGCTCCGCTCGAATGACAGCCCCCCCCCGGGGCACCAATTTAGACTTTTGAGAGATTAACTCCCAAACTTGAGACAACTTCAAAACTAGGAAGTAGAGCTCTCAAAAATTGGATATGCCCAAGATTTGCTCCACAAAAGATGAGAGTATCGTTAGCAAAAAGCAAGTGAGAATATCAATGGAGCCAATCACCTTACGCAAGGCCCACAATCGTCTTACTGAGAGCCTCCATGAGGAATAAAAAAATAAATAAAGGAGAGAGTTGTGGCAAACCATTGGAGGAGTCGAAGAAACCCACCGGTGAGCCATTTATCAAGATAGAGCATCAAAGTGTAGAGATGCAAAACTCTACCCATTCATGCCATTTCTCCCCAAAGTCGCATAAACTTCCAGTTGATGCGATTATAGGCTTTCTCCATATCTAATTTGCAAAGTAACCTGGGTTCTCTAGATTTTGGTTGCCCATCCAAAACTTCATTAGCAATTAAGACCGAATGTAGGATTTGTATACCTTTGACAAATGTGTTTTGTGGCTTCGAAATTAACTTTTTCCATCACCGTACTCAATCAGTGTTATAATTAGCAAGGAGCCAATATGAGACTTGACTCCTATATAAATAGATAACTGGTACCAAATGGAAATAAGGCTGGAATTTTTGGCTTTGAATGCCATCCAATACCAGTTAACTACTAAAATCCGTGGTACGCTCAAAATAAAGCCAATGGATCAAGAGCCAAGCCTATATCTGAAATGAAGAGGAGTTTACAAAAGCACCCCCAATTCGTAAAAGAAAATGTAACTAAAATAGAAGAAACTAGCCTTTTGCTTCCTGTATCATGTCATCATTAATGGCTTTTTTGTTTGGAGAAATAAGCTCGTTCTAGTTCATATTTTTATATTTTTAACCATCAATTATTATTAGAACCTGAATTTGTAGTCACAAATGCTGTAAAATTCAGTTACCTGCCAGAAAACAGGGAAAATGTGTTTCTATTCTCTCGATCATGGCATGTAGTATTTTAGAAATGGAAGTGGAAACTGAAGCATTTGAATAACATAATGTCCAAAAGCTGAGCATCCTATTGAAATTTCTAGGTGTAGTCTTGTTTTAGGTTCAATAAGGGAACTCTATTTTCTTACGTGATTTAGGTCGGTCTGCGTCTAGTTCTTTTTCTTTTGAAATGTGGCAAATACCTTCTCAATTTGGTTTAATCCTTGGATTGAAATGGTCTTATGTTGGTAGAGCGATATTTTTGTTTTATTTTATTCTTTTTTTTTTCTCTTTTTTTTTTCACATTTTGGTTTTGCAGATTGAGCCAATTCCAAGTGGAAATCTGCCTCCTGGTTTTGATCCAAGTACTTGCCGCAGTGTGTGAGTGTTTGCCTAGACAATTTTCTGTTTATCTTTGTTTTTTTTTATTTTTTTATTTTGTGAGCCTGTTCACGCCACTTCCATATTCCTTAACCTGAAACTGATAGTAACTCTCCTTGAGTCTCTTGAGCTATATGAAGGGCTATCATTTTTATTTATTCATTACCTTTTTTAACCTGTGCCACTAAAGTCATTCAGGATGGTATTAGGATATTATGATTAGGTGTAGGTTATTGCTTGTTTTGAGATTGAGTAGATATATTTTGTCCCCCCCCTCCCTCCCTCTATCATCTACAGCTCTTAAATCTCTTTACTATTACTTCTTTTGAGAAGCATAGATTATCTTTTTACTATTGAACCACAGATATGTGGGAAACATCCATACACAAGTAACAGAACCACTTCTCCAAGAAGTTTTTGCAAGTACTGGTCCTGTGGAAAACTGCAAGCTCATTAGAAAGGAAAAGGTAGCGTTTCACTTATCTTAGATGGTTGTCCTCTCCTTTTTGGGCATTTAAATTGGTTTATACTCAATTCCTGAGTTATTCAAACTTAGTTCAACCGACAACTTAACAAAATCTTCTTGTTTTCTCTGCTTTTGCAGTCATCCTATGGTTTTATTCATTACTTCGATCGCAGATCAGCTTCTCTTGCTATATTGCATCTGAATGGGAGGCATCTGTAAGTGAAATGCTCAATATTTTTTTGATGTCTTTTGGTTTTCTATTACATCTTTTTACATGATTTTCAGGTTTGGGCAGCCTATCAAAGTTAATTGGGCATATGCTAGTGGTCAGAGGGAGGATACATCAGGTTGATGGTTTTTTCACACTTGCACTCTTATTCTTGCAATCAGTTTGCATTTATAAGCACGGGACCTTTATTTTACTTGTAGTAATGCTGTGCAGGTCACTACAACATATTTGTGGGTGATCTCAGCCCTGAGGTTACAGATGCTACATTATTTGCCTGCTTCTCTGTTTATCCTAGTTGTTCGTAAGCTTCAGATCTCTGATTCCTCCTTGATTCTTCTTCTTCTTCTTTTCCTTCTGGGTAGACTAGATGCTTGAAGAAACTTTTATAACTTCTGGGGATACAATATTCATTAGTAAATAACCTTCTTCATGATGTGTGATGCTTCATGCTTACAATAATACTTCATGCCTTATTGGGTGCACTTAATCTAATAGTTGCTGGTTTCAGAGATGCAAGGGTTATGTGGGATCAGAAGACTGGGCGGTCAAGAGGATTTGGGTTTGTTTCTTTCCGGAGCCAGCAGGTGATGCTTTTGTTAGTGTCTGCTTGTATTTTACTTTTTTTTTTTCTTCTGTTGTGATGTTGTTTATTACCATGGTTTTGACATTTTCACTGTCTACTCAGGATGCACAAAGTGCAATAAATGACTTAACGGGTAAGGATTATCTTGTTATATTTTCTTTGTTCTGATGTAATGAAGCTGCAATTATTAGCTTTAAGATGCTTTATTTTGGGTGATACCCTGAGGTAAAACTGTGGATTTTTAGCTCATTTTCTTGAAGCTTTTATTATTATTATTAGTAAACAGTTTTATTAAATAATGAGCCCAGTACACAAGAATTGAATCCATTTAATTCAGAAGAGACACTCAAATTTAGTGCAAAAAAAGGGATTAGATTTAGAAAATCAAATTAAAAAAATAAAGCATTATTAATACTAATATTATTATCTCTAGAGTTATTTCTTTTTTTGACTAGTAAGAAAATTGATCAAATGTCTACACGGGTCAGGGTTACTTCTTTCATGTAGCCATGCCCTGTGTACCTACAAAAAAAAGTCCCTGCCCTGAGTGAGCATATTGTTTCTGTTCAAGATATACACTATGTATATTTCTTGTATCTATTCTGTGTGACAATAATGTGAAGTGCGGGATTAATTTTTCAGGGAAGTGGCTTGGTAGCAGACAGATACGCTGCAACTGGGCCGCAAAAGGTGCTGCTTCCAATGAAGACAAGCAGAGCTCAGATGCCAAAAGTGTGGTAGAACTAACAAATGGTTCATCAGGTGAGTCCAGTTGGGTGTGGATAACCATCAGTCCAGTTTCTTTATAATTAAGCTCTTTTCGGAGGACTGGATGGTGGGAGCGCAGATTTCAGATTTTGGCCTAAGTCAGTCAAGATTTTTGTCAATTCTTCTCAGCCTTCACGACTAAGAAAATCCTTTGCTTTGTATCTTCATTGTGCAGAAGATGGCAAAGAGATGGCAAATAATGATGCTCCAGAGAATAACCCTCAATATACGACTGTTTATGTGGGCAATATTTCTTCAGAGGCAAGATGCCATCTCTCATATATCAGCTTGTTGTTATGTTCATTACATGTGCACACATACGCAGCATGCTCACAGATACAAATTAGTATTTGTTCTGCCGTGGTTGTGAAAGTTCTATATACTTAACTGAGGGTTACAGCAATGAGGTGAATTTCTGCACTTTATGCCTTCCAGCTTCTCAGACTGACTCCATAAATTTTCTGCGAATAGGGAGGGAGAAATATAGGATTTTCTTTCATATAAGTTCTGTATGTTCCTTGGAATTATCTGTATCCTTTTGGATATGTAGGGTTTGGTATTTTAGGCTTTTAAAAATCTGTCTCTAAGTAATTATATTTTTTACTGATTGCAGGTCACTCAGCTTGATCTCCATCGCCACTTCCATGCTCTTGGTGCTGGAGTTATTGAGGAGGTCCGGGTCCAGCGAGATAAAGGCTTTGGTTTTGTGAGATACAGTACTCATGCTGAGGCAGCCCTGGCTATTCAGATGGGAAATACTCAGTCATATCTTTTTGGCAAACAAATTAAGGTGTGTTTTCCTGATTTTTAGCAAGGCTATATTGTCGCCACAGAAGGATATAGATTATACTTGCCCTTGCTTACGGTGGTACGATACTCATGCCAAGGCATCCCTGACTGGTAAAAGATTTCTTTGCTAGACAACTTGGGTAGTTGTTATATGATTTATGAATGAAAGGGACATGCTTATGTTAGATTTGTTAAGTGGGGCTCAGACTTCTCTTTCTTCTCTTTCACCTACTCTCTCGTAAGGTTTAAGTGGCCAGGCTTCACTTCAGATTCAGTAACCTTTTTTTTTTCAATATCTGTTGTTATTGATATCTCAATATTTGGTAATGCAAAATGCTGTTTTTAGTGTTTTGATGTAGGCCACATAACACCATCTTTACAATGATCGATAAATCAGTAAAATACTCCCATGAAAAATTAAAATCTATAGTAACTGTCATATTTTTGGTGCTAATATTTGTATTAGTTCTTCAAAATAGTAGAAGTTTTGAGGTTTTTCACATATATGATGTTTGGTCTTTGCGTTAGATTTTGTGGATGAACTAAAATATCATTTGGCAGATGGTTTGGGAATCTTTAATAGAACTGTTCTTTATTTATATATATAGAGGAATGCTAGTCAGCATCCTACACCACACTATATATATATACATATATATTCTCTACCTCTGACTAATTGGGGGATTGGTAAATCGGTTTCTCCTTGTTTGTAGTGCTCTTGGGGTAGCAAGCCGACACCACCAGGAACAACTTCAAACCCACTCCCCCCACCTGCAGCTGCACCTTTACCTGGACTTTCTGCCACAGATATTTTGGCCTATGAGCGGCAACTAGCCATGAGCAAAATGGGTGGAGTTCATGCTCTTATGCACCCTCAGGGGCAGCACCCTCTTAAGCAGGCAGCAATGGGCATGGGTGCTGCTGGAGCAAGCCAGGCTATATATGATGGTGGTTTCCAGAATGTTGCTGCTGCCCAGCAGCTCATGTACTACCAGTAATATACGCAATTAAGAGAGTTTGGTTATATGGTGAAACCCTTATATCCTGCTTTCTTCAGAATTTATTTCAGTTTGTAATCTCCTAGGAAGCTTTATATTATCTTCTTCCTTGTGCCCCGTTCTGCATCGGGGAGGTTGTTACCCAAAATCATTTCAGATGCTTGCTCTCTGTTTGGCTATATGTATCAAGATGTTATGTTTTGTGTTTTCTACTTTGTACTGATGGATGAGTGATTAATGTTATTATTAGAGGGAATACAAGTCATCATAGTCTCTTTTTGAAGGCTTTTCATTTCAGAGTAACTTGAATCCGCCCGTGCTTCATTTATTTGTCTCATTTTTACGTTTCCGAGCTCTTGGATATGGACTAGTGCAAAACCTGATGCTACAACCCCAGTCGGTATTCTACATCAACTGACTTTCAACTTAAAGAACAAAAATGAAAACGAAATGATCAACGATGCAATGTTGTGGACCAGCTGAGTGCAAACTCGACGAATGCCTACTACAATCTTAATGCACGCACATAATTACTAAAAAAAACTAGTCGGTTCTGAGGACGCATCAGTCTGTTTCCAACCTTGAAATATACTTGTCATAAAATTTTGCTGCTCGTTCAAGATCTCCAAGCTCGGTGTAGCAATCGGCAATTGCTCCATAAGCTTCTGTGTTTCCTGAGTCCTCCCCTTCTTTCTCTGAGATTGCCAAAACCATGGAATGGTATTTGATGGCTTCCTCGTACTTGCCTTGCCTTTGCAGTGAGGCTCCTGAAAGATCATCAATGAGGCGGTTTGGTTTGTTGATTTTGTATCATAAACGTAATCATAAGAGGCCAATTGCAGGATAGGGAGTGCAAACAAACCTAAACCCCTAGCAGCCTTCTTCTCCTCGATAGGATCCTTTAAATTCTGAGCAAGCTCAAGAGCTGTCTTAAACTCCCTGAAGGCCTTTTCCAGTTCTTGATTCCTTAAAAAATTCTTTCCAATCTTCAGTCGAGAAATCAACTCATGCTTCTTTGGATCAACTATCACATCATTCTCTGATATTCTTCCACCAACAGGAGCATAACTCAAGCTAGGTGCGTAGGACTCAATTTTAGCTTGCCTTCTTAGAGCTGCATTGATCTGGCGCAGTTGTTCATTCAGCCGCTTCAACTCCCCTTTCCTTTGCCGAGCAACCCACCCTATCATACAAACACACTGCAGTTAGGGGAAGAATGTGCAAAACATTGCAGTAGACCTACACTTTAAATTCATAATACACACACACACACACACATACATAAATACATGTGTGCACATCCACGCCAACCGGAGAGAGGGAGGGGGGGGGGGGGGCGGAGTGTTGTGCAAAACACACATCAACGATGGCAAACAAAAGTGATAGCAAACACAATTAAGCATATGACACACAATATACATGTTTTGACAAATTGCCTAGATCTATAGAACTGTAAAAATCTTATTAAATAGAGGATATTACAATCACTCAACTCACTCTCTCTAGGACTTTTTACTCTTACACAATATGTACTCACTTGACAATTATTCCCTCTCAAAATATACTGAAAGTTGTGTATAAGAAGTCAAATAAAACATATTTATAGTAAAACGAAGCTGGAAACCCTATTTTTGAAATTCCGACGAATCTCACTCGAGTCAAGTATCGAATGAGTGTTGAGTGAGAATCTAGCTCGAGCCAAGTGTTGAGCTAGAGTTAAGCAAGATTTCTGACACTTGATTTTCAGCTCCTAGACTAATTTTCACACGAAATCCAACAATCTCCCACTTAGAGACTGAGTCTCCACATACCATCCATTGTTTCTAGCCCTATCATCTCTGTAGCTTATAACTCGTCTTCAAGCCAGAAAACGAACTAAAGTCGAGCCCGACTTCAGTTTCCCACGTACATCACCCTTAGTCAATACATCCATTAGGCGATTTACAACTCCCACTATACAAGGAGTATCCGGTCTCGAATTGTTCTTGGCAACCTCAGCCAACTTCCTCAAGCTTACATGAGGAATGACAAAACTGACTCCCTTTGGCTTCTTCATAAGTTTCGAGTGATCAAGCTTGCTTTTTTATACTCTTGTATTTTCCTGCACATCACTGGACCTTGATGTTAAATATAAAGAGTAAGATATCTTACCATGCGATAAAACCAGCACACCCTTAGTGATATTCCAAACTCCTCCAGATACACTACTATATAACTGCTATCATCAAGCTGTCCCATAGAGATAATGTTTTTCTTCAGGTCTAGAACGTGTCTGACTTGCTATCAAGTCCACACATCCCTGTGTGGAAGTGTGATGCGCACATCACCCACTCCCACTACATCTTGTGCCTCTCCATCAATCGCATACATCTTCTCAAATTCACCAACAACATAATTCTGCATGATCTTTCGATATGAGGTGCTGTGAAATGAAGCCCTTGAATCAATGTTTTGAATACCGTATCGGTGAACGTACCGATTAAGGTACTGGAACGAAATATTTCGGTACCGGTACCGTTTCGTGTACTATTTCAAAATAGTCTATATATAAATAAATTATATATATAAATATATATGTAAATAGTCTAGTCTGAATTGAGATAAAAAAAGAGCAACAAATGAAAAAAAAAAATAAGTAGAAGGCCAAAATCCGGTACAATCGAAACTGGCCGGTACGGCATATTTCGACCGTACTAGCCGGTACGGTACAAAATTAAAAATTATTCCTTGAATCTAACAACCAATCATCAATCAGACTGTGCACTGCAAGAAGTAGGGCATCATGAATTTCTTTTGCCACTACATTCATATAATCATTCTCAACACTTTCTTAATTCTTACAATTTCTCTTAATGTAGCCCGGCTTGCCACAAATCCAACATGTGATCTGCTGTCCAGATCTCGTCTTACTCATCCCTTTGCTCTTGGAACTCAACCTGTTATATCCTTTACCTCGATTGCCAACATTCAAGGCCGATTCCGAACTTGAGAACTCACCAGTTTCTCCTACATACATTTTCAACAAGGATCATGTCACGTATATTGTCATATTTTAATTTCATCTTGCCAACTGAACTACTCACAGCCATTCTCATGGCCTCTCAGCTATTTGGCAGCGACGCCAACAGAATTATTGCTCTAATCTTATTATCAAACCCAGTCTCTACAGAAGATAATTGATTTGTGATTGTGTTGAATTCATTCAAGTGTTGGGCCATAGACATACCATCTGACATCTTCAGATTGAACAATTTTTTATCAAGTGCACTTTATTATTTGTCGACAGCTTTTCATACATACCTGACAAAGTAGTCACGAGACCTTTCGTGATTTTCTCCTTACTGACATTGTGTGCTACTATTTTGGACAAAGTTAGCCGAACAATCCTCAAAACTTGTCGATCTAACAGGATTCACTCAGCATCATTCATGCTCTCCGACTTCTTTCCCAACAATGGAAGGTGGAGTCTATTCACATAGAGATAGTTCTCTCGATCTGCATCTTCCAGTACCTAAAATTAGTGCCGTCAAACTTCTCGATCCTAGGTGCATTTACTCTATCTCCAGCCATGTTCTCCTTCAGATCCGACCTTTGTTCTTGATACTAGTTGTTGTGCAAAACACATACATCAACGATGATAAATAAAAGTGAAAACAAACACAATCACACAGAATATACATGGTTCGAAAAATTGCCTACGTCCACAGAGTTGCAAAAATCTTATTAATCAGAGGAGATTACAATTACTCAATCTCAACTCACTCTCTTTAGGGCATTTTACTCTCTTACACAATATGCACTCACTTGACAATTGTTTCTTCTCAAAATGTGCTAATAGTCGTATAAGAAGTCAGATATAACATATTTATAGTTAAACGGCGCTAAAAACCCTAATTTTAAATTTCTTGCGAATCTCACTCGAGCCAAGTGTCGAGCGAGTGTAAAGTGAAATTATTTGTCTAAATCTGGCTCGAGCCAAGTATCTAGCGAGAATCTGGCTCGAGCCAAGTGTTGAGCTAAAGTCGAATAGGATTCCTAACACTCAATTTATCAACTCCCTGACCAATCTCCATATGCAACCCAACAAGGGGGTATCAGGAAGGGAGCATGGGGCTCCTTTCCATTAATTTACATAGCCATTGCAAATTATAATCCTCACAATGAGGTAAGAAATGAAAATACTTCCAGGTGATATTTCCAATGTTCTATTCCAAACTGAAAATGCTACGTTATGAAAAGAGAACGAATCATCCTATATTCTGATGCTTGGATGTCTATCAGCTAGGTCTCATTGTCTACAAAGTGATCGTTCCTCTAAAAGTGGAGAGACCAAGGGAGTGAAGATACAACGCTAGAGGCAGTAGAGACATTAACAATTCATGCATGTTGGGAATTGAGTAGGCAATTTCCATGGCTCAATATTAAACTTCTACGAGGCTGCTGGGTAAAAAACCTGGCCTTTGGATCGTTCTTTATGAGGCACTTTCTTACACTTTTTTGTCAAGATAATAAAAGAACAAACTTTGTAGTAAACAAATAAATTGTTTTTTAAAGGACAAACAACTCTGCCTAAAAAATAGAGAAAAAACCAGAGATATATTCCGAATACATTCTCCAAAGAAATCATAACCAAGAAAACTAGAGAAGGCCACGAAGACAATGGTACCTTACCTCCAACAGTGGCTCCTATAAGGGCCACAAACAGAAGTAATGGCATGTTCATATTGAAAATAGAGTTATCAGCCTCACATGTTTCTGCCAGAGCTTTAAGAGGTGTAGTTAACATCAAGGCATTGCCGACAAGAAATGCCATCGTTGGAGTTCTTAAGTTCCCCTGTCAAACCGATAATTATTGATCAGATGGAAGCACTGACCGCATTACTTGCCATCAAGGAGGGAAGTGAAGAGGTGCAAAGAATGGAACCTAGAACAAGTACATGGTACTTTGGAGCTCATGTATATGGCTTGAAACATTACGCTGACTTAAATTATTTGTTTTTATAGTGATATATTGTTCATTTTTGTCATTGGTCAAATGAAATCCAAACCATGAAAATTTATTTAGCGAGTTGTCTGCTGAACTTGACAGGAGCGGCTAACTTGGAAGGTAGGTGTTATACCGAAAAAACAAGGGAGAAAACAGAGAAACAGCCTGCAAACAAAATTTGCATAATATCGTTCTCTGAAGCAGTTTTTATAGGTACTGACTCTGCATTTTATCGTTTGGAGTTTTCTTATTATGCTACTACAGCAGGAAAATGCACATCTGTCTGAACCACAATTAATAGGAAATACATAGCCACTGATATTGGGGAACTCACCATCATACCTGACACTGTAAGTTTGCCAAAATACTGCGAATCGCAGATGGCCCACTTAAAGTAGCTCTTGAGGACAACACAAACCTCTCCACTTCAGATGAAAGAGAAGCCAGCTTCCCTGATTCAGTCAATAAATATATTGGCAAGTTAGTCAGAGGAAGATTATCTTTATTGGAGTCGAGTTACAAAACACTGAAGAGATATCCACTTTCAATGATGGCATGGACTTTCACTATTTTATTGTTTCTAATGTGCCATCTTGATAGGCACTGAGTACTTTGTAATTGGCTTTTGCCCATTCATTGATTATTAATACACTTTTTCTTATAAAAACAAAATATCCATTTTCAATGATGGTGGTTTGATGAAATATTATGCATTGCAAATATATAAATATGGGTACTGCTAGTGTGCTGCCCAGCTGCAGTTTAATTTTTTCTTTCTTTTTTACTTTTTTAAACATCTTCAAAAAATAGTTTTAAAATATAAAAATAATACACCAATAAAAGTCACTTTCTTAACTATTAAGCAAAAAAAATTAAAATAAATAAATATATCAGCGGTCAAAATGAGGGACAAACTCATGGGACATAGTATCATTTTCCTATAAATAGAGCTTACATTTTCTGAAAGTTTTTATTTATTATGCAGAGCCATCATCATAAATCACGCAACACGTACCATCTTTTTTTTTTTTTTTTTCCAGCTTCTGCTATAATCATCCCTCGATGAACTAAAACACCCTGGATTCTGGGAACGTATCTATAAACTTCTAATCAGAAAATAATATTTAGACAAAAAATGTTCGAGACCCACTCATATACTTCTTTTAAGTACATACTTCAATAATAAAACATTCACAGTTCGTACTTAGCCATATTTTCAACAAAACGTACGCTTATAGAATAACAAATTGAAGACTGCCACTGGTACTTAAAATTCTTTCCCTTCCCTATTTTGGACAACGATGTAATTCAAATAAAGTCCACTTCATTTCCTTTAGTATTTGTTTTTTCCTCGGCAACGAAACGGAGCTTAAAATACGATCTCTTCAAAATCAAAAGTTTAATTGAGTCTGTTCGAGCCCATTCTTGAGATTTTAGCTTAAAGAGCAATAATTTATTCAAATATCAGAAGAGATCATGGTAAGCAAACAGGTGCAGAATGATTGGACAAGAAATAAGTGATTGTATAGGGGAGGGATAACTAACCGGGAGCAAGTGATTTTCCAGTGAGTGGAACGGACGGTGGAGACCGGAGAGGTTTCGGGGAAGTGAAGAAGCAGGAACAACGGAGCAAAACCGCCATTGCTTCGGATAAACGTTGGGCGGGGGTTATTCCAGTGTCCTTTCTCTTGAAGAATGTTTTGAGAAATGTAAAACGACCTTGGATTAACAACAAATAACACTGGATGCCACTGACGTGCTTTATAACACATTGTAATTCGAGGTAATGCTAAAAAACATCTAATGCTCATAACACGTTCATATCAACAGTAAAATACTGTTTATATGAATCTTATCTATGAGTGTAGAATATTTCCAATATTTTTCTTTATAATTTATACACTTCATAAACGTTGAGACTGGCTGTTCCTTCACGCGAGATGGATCTCATCCGTTTAATTTTATAACAGAATATATTAGGGTTTTATTTAATAACATATAAAATATTTCTTTTAAATTTTTGTCCGAGTTTTAGATTAATTTTGGCTGTCAAGTTGAGCTGAGATAAGTTAAATTAAATAAATATTATCAGAATATTATTTTTTAAAATTATGAGTGTTTTAAAATTTAAAAAAGTAGAATTATTTATTATATTTTGTATAAAAATTTAAGAAAATATAAGAAAATTTTAAAAAATTATAATAAAAATATAAAGTAAATTGAGGAGGATTTAATAATCAAACGGATTTTCCATCAAACTTCACATTTTGAAAGAGTTATCTTTTCACTATTTTCTTTCTTTGACTAACGACAAATTATTAGTAAATATTATTTGGAAAATAATATAAATATAACTATTTGAGTAATATTATTTATTATTTATTATTATTATTTTATAATGTGAGATTAAATTATTGGTTCAAAAGTTAAATGTATTAAATAGTACTCACTCATTTAATACTACATCATAAAATAATCAAAGGATAATAAAAAAATAAGATGATAAAAAAATTTATTATAATCATTTTTATATTCCGTATCTTAAACTAGAGATTTTGTAAGTAATTTATATAAATAATATCTTTTTTGTTAAAAAGTATCCTCAATTTAAAACTATATTATATAAAATGTTGTAAAGTAATTGTATAATTATAATTACACTAAGAGCATTCTTATTGGATTAGCAATAAATTATCTTTCAAAAAATATAATTTTGTATAAATACCAAAAATTTTGTACTATATTTAATCAAATATGATAATAAAATTTGTAGAAAAATATTCAAAATATACTTTTTATGAATAATAAATCTAAAATTTTATCTAACAATTATTAAATTTATTATCATATTTAATTAAATATGACATAAATTTTTTAATATTTATATAAAATTATATATTTTTTAAAATAATTTATTATCAATTCAATGAGAATGCTTTAACATAATTGTATCAGTATTCAGTCGTAAAAGTTATGTTATTGCATTGATTTGCAATACGGTCGCTATCAGTTATATGGCTAACTAATGATTATAATAATGTTGTTTGTTGCATGTGATTATTAAAAGAATTGTATATTATTATAAAAAATTTAATGATTAATAATAATAATAATTTTAAAAAAAAAATTGCATTAGTGGCACGCTCAACAATAAAGCCGGGTGGCCGGCTAAACCAGCCATTAAATTTTGGGCAATGCTATGGCCCCGTGGTTTGGGGCCGCTTCGGGCCTCATAGTGCAATTTTTTTTTTTTTGTATTTTTTTAAAATATATTTAATTTTTAAAATTTTTTTGTAGTTAAAAAATCTTATAAAAATACAAAGGGACTCCAACCACGGAGCCTCATAGATTTACCATTAAATTTTTATTAAAATATGTTGGATTTTTAAATAATGAAAAATGTTAACTCTATTTAAAAAAAATTTACTTCTCACATATAAGTTATTAATATGCTAAAAACTTGAATTTTAAAAAAATTAATTAAATAAGTATTCTAAGTAAAACTATAATTACATATAATACTATACTTAAATAATTAAATGGATAGAGAGAGGCTCTATTGGGATTCGAAACTCATTTCAACTGATTTCATTATTTTAATATAAATTTTTAAAATTTTCATACATAATATAATAAATAATTCAACATTTTCAAATTTTAAAATAATAATAATATTAAAAAATATTATCTTAATAATATTTTATTCAACTTTCAAAATTTATCTCAATTCAACTTATTTTCCAAACCATACCTGAATTATAAGGAAAGTCTATGTATAAGTCAGTTTAATTAAAGCACTCTACACACCATGACATGGCAAACTCAATTTGGCCGCCATGTCATGAGTTTTGCACAAACACGACTCGCGAACTAGGATACCCCTTTTTCATCTCTTTGTTCAGATTCTCTTTGTGTCCAAATTCAAAAACCCTAATTCCCCATCTCGATTTTTCTTTTCATCTCCATTAACTCTTCATCTCCTTCGTCACTATTTTTGAGAATCAATGTAGAGGAACCGTTTACAGAGAAACCTTAATCACATCACGGGTTCCCCCATATTCTAGTGTTGCATTTTTGGACCTGTTAGTTTGTGTCTTCCACTCCACGATGGTAAGCTAATCCCTCTCTCACTCTCTACTTCTTGAGTATATGCCATTTATGTTTTGGCATTACTTTGTGAAAAAATCATTTCTCGTTCTTTGATTGTTTATTTTAATGATGAAATACCTTAGAAAATTCTTGATTAAGTTTTTTTATTTTTTTTATTTTTATTTTTATGGGTGAGAGAGAGAGAAGTGATATCAATTTGGAATATCATTACTTTTACTTGGTCTCAATTTGGTCACGATCATTCATCTACATAATATGCATAAAATTACTGTTTCATTTTTGCGCATCGAAAAAAAAAGAGGTTCATAAACATGAAATAACACTGAACACAAGCTCAATCAAGATTCTCTAGCATTTCAAGCATGCCATATAAAGAAAGACTGCTTATCTTAAGCTCGAATATTGATTGCACTTTCTTATGAATTGCACCTCTCATAAGAAAAACATCAAGAAAAAGAATAGAAATTGGACATGGAATTAGCCATGATGCTAACGCTAAAATCGATAAAAAGACATATATACCGCAAAGAATAAGTGAGTAAAGCATTAGCTTTGGTTATCTACATCATCACCCCCTACTTTAACTAGAACAAAATAAATACAAAACAGAAGATACTAACTTTGAGAAGAAAGTATAATTGGTTGTTGGTTTTTCTCTTTTGTTTGATGCTTTAATTGAGTCTATTTCTCTACTATATTATGCTTTTTTATGGTTCTCTCTATTTTTTTTATGGTTCTGTTAGTTCAATAGTTGTGATCTTACAGGATCTTATTTGTAGTTGACATAAAGGAAAGCACAATTGTAATAGTCAAAGCAGAATCAATTGTTAAATGATTGATGCATGGTTTCTTTACTTGGTAACTATCTTCTTTTTCAGGACGATGTATCGTTGCATAGTATGAAGTCTAGAAAGTAGAAGATAAACTAGTTGAGAGAGAGAATGTTCTTTACAAGCAAGTTGTTGAGAATAGATGTGTACGGATATTATTGTGTATGTATTAGATATCAATTGTAATAATTTTTGGTTAGCTTGGACTATAAATGTATTTTGGACAAGTTAATTGTAAGTAAATGTATTTTGAATTGCTCTCTTTTGTTGGATTGATACCTTTGTTAGTTTTCTTAGAATTTTTTTTTTATTATTGTAGCTTGTGATTTATGTTTCTTCACTTGAAAGGTTTATGTTTCTTAAGTACTACTAGAAATAGGCTATGCACAGGCTATATCCTTGACATAGAACGTGACTCGTAAAGATTCTACTATTTATGTCACTCGATATCACAAAAATTGCATATATTACAATACAATCTAAAAGAGATGATACGAGTTATGGAATGGAAAGTAACATATGATGTTGGGGCAGGTTGGAGACAAATCAAAGAGCATCAAAACAGATTTACTAATGGAGGATTTAGCCAACACTAGTTCTAAAATATGTTACAAGCATATAGAACTCTTTTCGTGTATACCAAAAGTTGAAAGAAATTTTCCATTAGAAATATCAAAAACCTCTCATTACCAACATCAGAAATCTCCCAACATTAGAAGCAACAAAAGAAATCTCTCATTACCAAAAGCAACATATTAAAGGCAAAAGGCTAATATTAAAATTCTAAATGATGAGTTTAATCAACTTCAACAATCTTGTTGTCCTCAGCATCGCTCAAGCTTCCTCTAGTGTGGGCATCTCAACATCACTATCGCTTGATGGCGTTGGTTGTGTGGCATCAGAAATCTCCCATTACCAAAAACCAACAAATTAAAACACAATTTTCAACAAGCTATAAGCCACATTCGGTTCTTGCTAGTCTAGGCTTCACCATCGCATCGCTCAAGCATCCTCCAATGGGGGCATCTCAGCATCACCATCGCTAGTTTTTTAATTGCCTGATGGCATTCGTTGTGTGACATTACTTCACTGTGTTAGAAAAACAAAATCATCCGTGCTAGCATTGGGTTTCTAAATAAATTAAAAAAACACCCAAGTTAGAAAGAAATATGCATGTAGTGAGAAGCAATAAAAAATCACCCTAAATGGAATACACATGAGATTTTATTATCTGGGCACTTTCTGGAGCTTTCTATACCTCAACATCATGTGATGCATCATCCAAAAATTTTCTGCAAGTCTAATTAACGCCTAGTTTGTTTTCAGGGATGAGATTGAGATGAGATGAGATGAGATGAGATGAAATGAGTCAAGATTAAAATAAAAAATTAAATAAAATATTGTTATAATATATTTTTTAATATGATTTTTGTATTGAGATTTGAAAAAATTAAATTGTTTATATTATTTTATATTTGAATTTGAAAAATGTGTAATGATGAAATGAGATGGAATTATATGAGATTTTTTTATAAACAAACATGGTCTTTTTAAAATAAAAAAAGACACGTCCATTAGAAAGACATATAGCGTGCATTCCGATATAGCATTATTATAAATAAAGGAACTTATTACACGTCTGTTAGATATATTCGGGCAAAATATTTACCTGAGTCGGTACACAAATAAAAAATAAATTAATGACCAATGTACCTAAGATAATGTACCTACGATGCACAAATAAAAATAAATTAAGCACTTGCAAATGATATAGCTTCCTTTTATGAATGACGAATGTATCATATTTGAGTCGGTGTAATTGGTGTAGAAGGTCTAGGTGGCCTTTTATCTTCCTCTTTGTCCATCAAGCTATTTCTCAGCAATATAATGCTCCTATATCTTCAAAATCATATGCATCAATTCAATAAATAAATGCGCTCATTTTCTCGTGTAGACAATAAAAAAAATGGGGGAAATTAAAATGGATTAATTTAAAAATGAAATATTATTATTTTTCATTTTGCTTATAACAGGTATACATTAATCACTCTACTAAGCTCCAAACTATTGTTAGCTAATAGCTCAGCTTCTATAAATAAATGGACAGGCCAAGGAAAAAATGCAATTTTTGATTTTAACCAATCAGATTAGTTGCAATGTCATCAGTAGTGCACTAAACAAGAAGAATGCAATGTGATTATGTGCACGTTCCTGCACTAAACATTAACTCTTCCACTAAACATGAACTACTCCGCTAAACAAGCACAAAGCTGACCATTCCTGCACTAAACAAGCACAAAGCAAAAAATCGATGCAACTAAAATAAAAAGCAACTAAATTAGAAGCAACTAAAATAACGCACAGGAAATTCGAGGCACAATCACACATCCACCACAATTCGATGGATATCGTATTATACCCATCACAAAATTAGAAGCAACTAAAATAAAAAGTAAAGAAAATCCACTACAAAGGTGGGAAATACAGTACGGCTAAACGATAACATAATCAAACGTGAGAAAGGAAACAACTAAGCATTGGACACATCAAGAGAAAAGAGGAACACACCTTGGATCGTTAGAAGGAAAAGACTACACGTGGACGACAGCAAAAGGAAGACTAGCGAGAATTGGCGGTACTTGCCGGCGAGCCGAAAAGTTGGGAAGGTGGAAGGGAATCGGCGAGAACGGAGGGAGAGGGAGAAATTCGAATCCTGAGAGTGAGTGTCGACTGTTTGGGATGAATTTGGGAATCTGATATTTCATTTTGATTTTACTGTAGCTATTACAAAAAATAAAATAAAAAACACCACATGAGCATGTGTGTGGAGTAGAATATTGTAGCGGCTACAGTGAAACTTAAGTATATAGCAGAACTCCTGAATTATAAATTTGTAAAATTTTGTAAATGCAATTGGAAAGTAAAAATTTAAGAAAAAATTAAGAATTGATGAAATATTTGTTAGAGCATGTGATCTATATTTGATTAGTATACAATGATAAATGATAAATAAAAATAGTAGAGTGAGCAGGAAAGTGATGAAATATTTTTGTAAATTTTTTAAATACGTCAATATACTTATAATTAATATAAATATATGATGTAACTTTATTTTAATGATAGTGAAATTTTGTTATTTACTCCTATAAATATAAGTATATTATCGAATCACATATATATCTGTATTATTTTTATTTTTATTTTTTTATTATTATTTTATATATTTATCGTAATTATCACACGATGAAAACAATATCAAAAGAATGATTTCATTAGTTTGTAATTCTCAATCTCATATAGATATTGTTAATAGCTAATTTTATATTATTTCTCCATTCTATTTATATTATGATTGCAGATATTCTAATGGGTGTTAAAGAAAAATGCTGCTCTACCGATTGTTGGATCCCAATTTCTTATTTTATTTTGTTACTTAATAATTAAAAAATTATTTTTAATAATTTATGATTTTTTATTAAAATATATTAAAAATATTAAAAAATAAATAATAAATTAAAGAAAAGTTTTTTACCCTTGAAGTTCCCAACTCCGAAATTGCATTAAGAAGTCTGGGTTTTTGGTCAGAAGAAAAACAGAATTCTCTCCGGCGTCACTCTTTCTTTATTTTCTGTTAAAAAAATGTTATCTGTATACTATTTATATATATATTTTTTATGTATATATTGTGTATAAATATAATTTTTATATATTTTTAATTTAATTATTCGTATTATTTATTTAATTATTTATTTTTTTAATAGATTTTTTTTAATATTTCAATTAACAACATTATTACTACGTCACTGATCTGCAAAAGGTACGCGAGGCGTCTACCCTAACATTACTCTTTCTGTTAACAGATCCTCGGATCAGATGCATCACAAAGATACCGAATAAACCAAAAATTCGTTTCCCGTTAGGGTTTTTTGGCTTTGCCCCAAATATTTCCGAACTTTCCCATCATTTTTCTCTTTTAATTCCCCCGCCTTCCCGGGACCCAAACACTACCTTGAACCTTCGTTTTCTCAAAACCCTCCGATATGGGTATCTCCTTTAAGGTCTCAAAGACCGGTACGAGGTTCCACCCAAAGCCTGTGCTTCCTCCCGAGGTGAAAGTCTTCGACGACGTGTCGGAGACCTCCAAGGATAGCTCAAGGAAGGTCCAGGTAAAATTTTGTGAAATGATTCGATTGTTGTTTGATTAACTACTAAGTGCGGTTCGCCTGAAAAGAAGTTGAAATTGAGAGAATTTGAAAGTGGAGGAGAGAAGAGAACCGGAAACGGAATTCTAGGTGTTTGATTTCATCTTGGTTGTGTGTGCCAAAAAGTACAGAGTTTTGGTATATAGAGCAGAGGACAACAGGATATACTAAACTGAAAATCTAGGACTTCTCTCCCTTTTTTTTCTTTTTTCCAATCAGAAATTGAAATAGATATCTAGACATTTTATTTTTTCTCAAAGATAACGAAGGATTTTATTTTCCCTTATATTGCAACGAGAAAAACTCCTTTTTTATGATTTGGTTTGGAGCCCTTAAGTCGGCAGGCCGGGGAGTAGGTTTGATGTAATACTAACTTTAATTATATTAATTTCCTTGTGTGATAGTTTCGATTGTGTTATGATACAGTGTGATCTTATTGAAGGAGCTGAAGATGCTGCAGGGCTCTCTGCACCGTACTGGTCTTCTGAAGGACTTCTTCCTTCTGCAGGTTAGACACATCGTTGGTTTAGTTGGCCACATAGTCAAGTTTGGATCCTGATGGTTTTATTTTTCCCTTCTTGCAGAGAATGAAGTTTCCTTCACATTGAATTTATTTGAAGATGGATACTCAATTGGAAAACCCACTGAGGTTTGTTGTAAAGACATTAGCTGGATGATACGATTGAAGAATAAGTTGAATGGAAAAAGTGACTCCTAGTATCATTATATGTATTGCTTTCTAATACTGTTTGCTTATGAATTTTCAGAATGAAGCTGCTCATCAGGCTATTCTTCAAGATGTTCCAAAGTTGTTACATCTGTATGGTAGAGCGTCTGAAACTCTCTTCTCGGTAAATTTCTACTTGTTCCCCACTCCACCTTTTTTCAATTTTTTTTTTGTTTTTTAAGAGGGGTGCAATTTGAACAAAATATCCTCTTTGTGGCTTCTTTGGTTGATGTTTGCATGCACTTTAGGAGTGCAGTGTTTGCCATTTGGGTTGTTTGATTAACACAAGAAAATTCACTCTTTAACAATTTGTGATCTGGATTCACCAGTGCTGGATTTATTTGTGCAGACCTTTGGACTCATGTGGTGCAAGTGGATAAAAGTTGTTTTTGGATTTCTTAGGAACTACTTTATTTACTCTTTTTATGAATGTGCAATGCGTCAGTCTATTTGCACTATGCACTATTACTTGCCTTTGGCATCATAACCAGTCTATATTTTTACAACTTTGCGCACCTTCTTAGTTAGGGCATACAGTTGTGTCTTCTTGAGTACTGGGCTATGCCTATTCATTGATCAATAAAAAATTTTACTTACAAAAAAAAAAATATATTTTTACAACTTTGCCTGTATTTGCTATAGGCTTTTCTTACTCTAATATGTTTCCCTCTCTATTTGTGAATCCATTTGAAGGCAATTGAATCTGGCCGATTGCCTGGTGATATTCTTGATGATATACCCTGCAAGTTTGTTGATGGGACACTTGTATGTGAGGTGAGTCATCTAACTATGGGGTTTTACTTTTACCAGACATATTATGAATGGTTTGGTTCATCAGAATAAATGATAAATAGAAAACTAATGAAGAGTATGAATACTAATATTCGCACATATATGCCAACCAACGTTCATGCATGAATGCATCTGGGCAAGAGGCGAGAAATTGCTTAAGCTTACTAACTTTATTTCCAATGATTTCATGATACTTCCACACAATTCTTTACCGCAATTGTGGACAGCAGTATTGTTAGCTAATCCTGTTCATTTTAGGTGGCCATTTGAACCATTTGACCAACAGCAGCCTTCCTCTGTACCTTTACTGCACAAGTCATACTAGACTATCCTGCCCCAAAAGAAGGGGAAAAAAGAAGAAGAAGCCAGGCAACCAAATGAACACCTCCTATGCTTGCACTGTTTTAACCACCATTATGTTGCCTTTGGTATCATTGAGCTTGCCTATCACAAGAAGTGTACTGCCTCCACCATTATATCCATCTGAGAGAACAACTTTTGTAAACACCAAATGTCTACTGTTTTAGCTATTCATACCATTGATCATCTCTTATACATTTAGGTTATGATATGATTATTTAGTGCAATTTATATTTAGGATTCTTATAATTGCAGATTTGAGATTTTTGTAGGTGCGGGATTATCGGAAGAGTGCTTTTTATCAAGGTTCTGGTGATCCAAAAAATAACGGATACCCTGTTTTTAGTAAAGTATGCCTTAAGATGTCATTGGAAAATGTTGTGAAAGATATTCCATTGATATCGAATAATTCTTGGACTTATGGCGATCTGATGGTAAGCACAATTGGCACCTCATCTCTGGCTACTAAATTTCTATCATATATTGGGGTGAATTCTCATGTTTATATTCATTCAAATGCAGGAAGTAGAGTCCCGCATATTGAAAGCATTGCAACCACGACTTCATCTAGATCCTACACCTAAGTTGGATAGGCTTTGTAATAACCCAGTTCCCACAAAGGTAATGAATTGTTAGATGAGAGTTCATGTCACCAATCTGGAGGATGACTATATTTTATTAACTATCTCGCACTCCATTAGCAGCTTGATTTGGCTCTTTCCAGTGTCCGGAAAAAGAGATTGAGGCAGCCACCTGAAGTTACTGTCTCTTCTAGTATCACGATGCATGGGAAGACAGTTTGCATAGATAAAGTACCAGAAAGCTCTAATTCAAGGTTGGGAGATCCAGGAACCATTTCTGGAAATTTGATGCCACAGCAAGTACATGAAAATCTTACTGCACAACATATTGGCCCAACAAACATGTTAGCCTCAAGACCAAAGAGCTTTATATCAGATGCCTCAGCTGCTGCACTACCTGTTGCTTCCCATCAACCAAGGTATCAAATGGGGCTTGGGACCCCCAGAAGCATGCGGGGTCCTGGTTTAGGACCTGCTATTAATTCATCAGGGGCTTCTCCTGCTGGGCAGGACATGATGATCTCTTATGCTGAAAACATGAATTCAAATGTCTCTGTTCTTGGAAAGAGGGAGAGTCAGGATGGGCAAATGTCACCCTTGTCCAGTTTTAACAAGAGAGCAAGACCTTCATCTGTGGGTCTTGACGGAATGCAACAGCAGCAAATAGGGCCGCATGGTGATGGACTACACCGTTCGGACATCAATTGGAAGAATACTTTGTTACAGCAGCAAGCAATGGCAAGGGGAAGTCCATATGCAAATACTGGCATTCAAAAGTTTTCCCAGCAGGTGTTTGAAGGGGCTCTGAACCAGGATGCTGGGACAATGCCTTTCGCTGCAGGACAGCAGGGAACACGATATGGTCCCAAGGAAGAGCAGTTTGAGATGGATAAAATAGATGGTTCAGATATCTACCGCAGTACAAATGATATGCAGGTGATGGAAACAGAAACAGGCCATTTGGACCCGCAGCAAGCACGGCAGCAAAGATTACCACAGAATGCATTCATGAGATCTAATTTCCCCCAGACATCTTGGAATAATCTTGGTCAGCAAATGGAAAAAGATGCAAGAAAAGACGACCAGCTCCATAAAAGGAAATCAGTTCAAAGTCCTCGGATTTCTACTGGTGCTTTGGTTCAGTCTCAATTATCATCAAAATCGGGGGAGTTTTCTAGTATTACAGTGGGACCCCACTTTGGACAAGTTGCAACAGCTGCTGCTCTTGTAGCATCACAAAAGGAGAAAGCAATAAGCACCTCAGTTCCTACTGTTGGTGGGACCCCTTCTTTGGCTTCCAGTGCTAATGATTCCATGCAACATCAACACCAGGCCCAAATTGCTGCAAAGCGGAGATCAAATTCTCTCCCTAAGACCCCAGCAATGAGTGGAATTGGATCTCCAGCTAGTGTCAGTAATATTAGTGTTCCATTAAATGCAAACAGTCCTTCAGTTGGATCACCACCTTTGGTTGATCAAACCATGCTTGAAAGGTTCTCAAAGATAGAAATGGTGACAATGAGGTATCTGTTTAAGTGCTGCGTTCTTCTTTTAAATATATATATATAAAAAAGTGTTGGCTTCTTCGTTTGTAGTGTTATCTCTGTACTTTCTGGTTGCGTGAACTGTTAATATCATCTTCATCAAGATGGAGGGGAAAAATGTCCTCATCTCATCCTTTGAATATGTCAAAGCTCTTTATTATACTTGTTTCCTAACCCCCTACAATAATTCATGAAGGGTTAGAAAAGGGATATTTTTGTCAGATCTAAGCCCTGCCACTTTTAATTTTGATTTCGGGCATTATTTTTTTCCCTGTGAGATAATTGATAGACAATTATTCACCACCCGCATTTTTTTCTTAATTTAAATTCCTTTTTGCTGCACCCCTGAATGTTTTACACAATTCAGAAGTTTCAGGATGTATACATTTTCCAAATCATATTAATCTACATTCTATGACAGTATAGTCAATCCCATCCTGTTATGCATGTTTGATGGATTTCTGTTTCAGGCATCAACTCAACTGCAAAAAGAATAAGGTTGATAATCACCCCATTAGGAAGCCAAACACATATCCCCTTCAACCCCTGTCAACGTATCTCTCCACTGCTTCCAATAATGAAGATCTTAAAGATGATGCAAGCACGAGGTCGTTATCTAAGTCACTTGCAGGTGGCGGCATGAATAGCTGCAAAATAAGAGTCTTAAAATTTATGCAGCCAGAGCGTATACCTCAAGGTTGGTTGTTTTTTGAGTGTAGAATATGTAATCCATTGTGATGTTTCGATGATTCTCTCCTTTTACTAAAGTTCCTTTTTTGCTTTTGTAGAAAATGCTGTTTCGTATAGGGTAAGAACTAGAATGATCATGTCACAAAAGCCATATGATGGTACGGTAGCAATGCATTATGGAGAAATAGAAGATGGTGATTTTTTGTCTGCAGAGGATCATTTTCCTTCATTACCGAATGCGGTAAGTTTTGTACAGATTCTAAATTTGCAGTCCAACCTGTTCATTGTTGATATTTGGTCCTGTTAAGCCATCTCCTCAGTCAGAACTTGGAAATTTTGAATGTGTTTTCTAATAATTATATATACTTATTTTGTGGTTTTATATTTTTTCTCTTTGCACCTTTAATTCTCCACTTGTCTTCTTTGAGACCCTTTATTTCGTAGCATCCACTTGCTAATGAAATGAAGGGTACTTGTTATCGATTTGGTTAGTGGCAAGAAAGCTTAGCAGCATTAGTTTTGTGCTTTTCTGATAGTTATTTTTTTTTTAAATTATGTTTTTATTACTTATTTTTATATATCTTATGATTATTATTACTTCTATTTTCTTGGTAGTTAACTATCATTTTTTATAATTTTGTTGCTCTCATCTATATATATCTAATTCATGTGACAGCACTTTGCGGATTTGCTTGCCTCACAGCTTTGTTCGCTGGTACGTTTTCAGAAATGGTCTTAAAGTTCACAGCTTTTTTCGCTGGTACCCTGGCCGGGAGAGGGGGGTTCTCTTTTCTTTTATCTCATCATGATATATGTTGATGCAGATGATACGTGAGGGATATGTTGTGGAAGATCAAGTCCACGCAAAACAAACCCGCACGAGTCTTGCCACAGCCAGTCAATCTAATACTGCTGGCGTCCCTCACCATTCGGTACCCGACATTCGGCAATTTCCAGAAGCAATTCCTGGTCAACAATCGAGTGAAGTTGCAAAGATAACCAACAGTGGTAGTGCATCTCTAAACTCACCTCAGAATCTTCTACCAAATGCAAGAATGCTGCCTCCTGGAAACACCCAGGCCTTACAGATGTCTCAAGGACTATTTTCTGGGGTTTCAATGCCCCCGAGGTCGCCGCTGATAGATCCACCACCATCACTTCATCAACAGCAGCAGCAACAACCACAACAACAACAACATCAGCAGCTGCAGCAACATCAGCAGCTGCAACAACAACAGCAACAACAGCAGCAGCAGCAACAACAGCAGCAACAGCAGCAGCAACAGCAGCAACAGCAGCAGCAGCAGCAGCAACAACAACAACAACACTCGTTGATTCAACAGCAGCAGCAGCAGTTCCAGAGGTCACCTATGATACTCCCAACCAATTCACTTTCACACATGTCTGCAATCGGGCAGAATTCCAACATGCAGTTGGGCAATCACATGGTCAACAAGCCTTCTGCTCTCCAAATTCAGCTGTTACAGCAGCAGCAGCAGCCACAAATGCAAAGGAAGATTATGGGACTTGGAACAGCTGTGGGTATGGGAAACATGGGCAATAACGTGGTTGGTCTTGGAGGCCTTGGCAGTGCCGTGGGCATGGGAGCTTCAAGGGGAATAGGGGGAACTGGAATGTCAGCACCAATGGGGCCAATCTCTGGTATCAGCAATGTGGGGCAGAACCCAATGAATCTTAGCCAGACTTCAAATATTAGCAATGCAATAAGCCAGCAATTTCGATCTGGATTGAATCCACAAACTGCTCACATTGCATCAAAACTTAGAATGGCACATAACAGAGGAGCAAACATGTTAGGGGGGCCTCAGTCAAGCATAGCTGGGATCTCAGGAGCCAGACAGATACATCCAGGGTCAATGCTTGGTCAAAGTCTAACCCGGGCTAACATGAGCCAACGGGCACCAATGGGGCCTATGGGTCCGCCTAAGTTGATGGCAGGAATAAACCTCTATATGAACCAACAGCAGCAGCAGCAACAACTACAGCAGCAACAACAATTTCAACAGCAGCAGCAGCAACAGCAATATCAACAGCAGCAGCAACAACAATTTCAGCAGCAGCAGCAACAACAACAACAACAATTTCAACAGCAGTTGCAGCAACAACAAGATACCACTTCACAGCTGCAGGCTGTTGTTTCACCTTCACAAGTGGGTTCACCGTCAACCATGGGAATTCCACAACTAAACCAACAAACCAGCCCTCAGCAAATGAGCCAGCGAACACCAATGAGCCCACAGCAGTTGAGCTCTGGGGCAATCCATGCGATTAGTGCTGGTAATCCAGATGCATGTCCAGCTAGCCCACAGCTGAGCTCTCAGACCCTTGGTTCGGTTAGTAGTATCACAAATTCTCCTATGGACCTACAAGGTGTGAATAAGAGCAACTCTGTAAATAATGCATAATGAAGCTTAGAAGGCTCAGGAGTCGGTATTAATTTTTGCTTCTGGAGGAAGTTATTGGTTCAAAGCCTTTCCCCCATCACATTTACGGTGAAGGTCGTTTGTTATTTATTTGGTCTCCATTAAGCTGCTATCTACAAAGAAATAAATTAGATTTCAAGATGTGTGAAGTGCATAATCTATCTTGTAGGCAGTTCAGTGCAAATGGCTGTTGATTCATGCGATTGCTATTTAAGGATTGTAATCTTGGAGAGGATGGAAGACATGGAAACGTGGTCTTAGAAGAGGCGGATCATTATAATCGCATACGATTCGAAAACAACATTTAGACACAATACCTTGTGTAGAAAACTGTTATATTCTAATTTTTGGGAAGTGCATTTTGATGCACGGTTGATGCCCAGTCCTTGTTATCTGTTAAGCCAAATAGAATTGTCTTCATTTGAGTTAAAATGAATGATATGCATTATCATTCATTTAGAATAAATATTATCCTCTGACCTTTGGCATCAGAGCCCACTGTTTGTTTCCTTTTTACTTATGCCCTCTCTCTCTCTCTCTCTCTTCTCTCCTCTCCCTTCTCCAAAAGAAAATTTTGAAAACCTTTTGAGAGCTTAAGTTAGCATATGATGGAAAATCTAAGATTATTAATTTATTCATGGAGAAAATCTAGTGATTTTCTATTCAAATTCAAGTAGGTTATTATACCATTTTTGTTTTTTTGTTAGAACTATTATGCCACCAGAAGCACAGCAAATGCGCGATGTTTTCAGAGTAGTCAGTTGGATCGCCAGATCTTTGTTTTGACACAGAAGAGAAGGAAGACAACTCCTAACACAATGGCAACCGGGGCCCATTTCCGAATCAATGCCTAAAATTGAGACGTATAAGCAGATGAGATGGGTAAACTTCATCTTGTAAACAAAATTCAGAAAAGCAAATGGCAGCCCGAAGGAGGCTAATAAAAGAAAAATGTCACTCCTGTCATCAAAATAAGCTCCACTTATTGGATTGACTAAAAATTAAATTCTATAAATTTTATTTTCAGCCCAAATTGAATTGGCCAAAATTTAAATACATTGACTAAAATAAATAGTAAAATTAAAAAAAAGCCTAATATAGCCAATCAAATACAATAATCAAATTTTTATTTTATTCTTACTTTACTCTCTCTTCCTATAGTTCTTGGGTGGAGAAAATTAAGTTGATAATAAAATATAGTTGAATGAGGAATAAGTAAAAATAATTTATTTTTTTAAAATATCGATTAGTAATTTAATTTAAATATAATATGATTACTAATTATTTTTTAAAACTCATACTTTAATTAAAATAGAATTATTAATTAACATATAATAAATAGAATAGTCAAATATGATAAAATTAATTAATTTAATAGTTGCAAATAATTAAAAAATATTTAATTATCAATTACTCATTATTACGTATCTTCATAAATGGATAATCCAATTTAAAGATTTGATGTGAATAGCCAAAGTCAAAATTTAATTATATTATTTTATTTTTATATTTCAAAAAAGTTATTTCAATATAAAGACTTATGTAAATAGAATAACCAAAAATCAAAATAAAGATTATATTGATTAAAACTATACTTTAACAACTGCCAATACAATGAAAGTAGATAATTTCAGTAACAGAGATTACTAGTAAGTGTAAATCATCTAGTACCATAAATGGCTAAGATCATTAATATTATTGGCCGATGATCTCTCTTTTTTATCATGAATCTTCACTAGGAAAGGTGTCGTGTATAACGACCCGTATCCATCAAACTTGGACAGAGTGCTATTAGTCACTTCTTGATAGTTTGGGAGAGCAAAGTGTAAAATACTACGTTGTTTAGAGGTGAAAAGTGTATTTAACCTATTAGGGTATACTTTGGAAAATTGCAAGCTGTGAATTTCAATTACCTCCAAGGGAAAAATAAACATTGTATAAGGAGATTCTGTTTCTGAGAAAAAAAAAAAAAAACATCATAAGCAACACAAATGACTAATGAGTCCTCATAAGCAATGCCAGTGCACCAAAGTGATTGCAACTTCCGTTGTGCATTTAAATATGTTCACAGAGAATCCTCACAACATGAGTTTATAATTATGAGGATGATTCTCATGTATATCATGAATTAGTGTGATGAAACTAACCTGTCGAATGTCGATTTAAGTCTCAGCTTGCCTTATCAGCATATATACGAGATTCTGATGCCAACCGACTAGACATTTTACTGACGTCTGCAACCCATTTTAAATTTATTATTATATTTTTTTATATTTTTATATAAAATACAAATTATAATATAATTTTTTCAAATCTCATTAAATAATAAATTCAACTCAATTCACTTTGTCTCGTTTTCAAATCCAAACGAGACCTAATTATACTATCGGCATTATGCATGGAATAGTGATAGGCTTACGTTTTATTACTCTCTTTTATATTCAAATTTTTTATTTTTTTGTCATTTTTTTAAAGTATTTTTTCACATCTTTAATCATTAAAACATTTAAAAAATATATAATCTTACTAATAATTAATTTTTTAACCATTAAATAAAGTAAAAAATTAAAAAATCAAATATAAAATAAATAATAAATAAAATTATAACTCTATCATTTCCCTACCGGAACATATGCTTTACGGAGGAAAAACATAAAAGCATCTGTCAATCTAGGAGAAAAAGTGGGGAAAATTACCAAGTAATTTTTGTTCTTTTGGATGAAATCTAGAGAAACATGTGACCTGATTAGAGAGACAGAGAGAGAGAGAGAGAGAGTTATCGAACTCTCAAACTGGTGTGTAGAGCAAAATATATATAACATTTAAATATTAAAACTTAATTTATAAGATAAATTTCAATATCTATATACCAAATCAATTGTATGTTATAAATATTTTATTAAATGTATTATTATTTTTTATTAAATGAATTAGATTTGTAAATAATTTTTTTTAAGAATTAAATTATATCATATCATTGCAGTCTGCGTAATCCACGCTAGGTTGTGAATAAGATTTTTCAACCAAATTTCATATATTTTAAAAATCAACGCAAAAAAATATTTTTGAAAAATAAATGCAAAAAAACATTCGATAGTCTTATTATTTTTTTTATCACTTTTTTTATTATTTTCTATTCTTAATTGTTAAGAAATTTCTTTAAAAAATATACATTTAATAAAAAAGATTAAAAAAAACAAAGAATTAAAAAGAAATTAAAAAGAATAAAACGAAAAGTAAAGTAGTATATGAGAATTGAAAATTTAAAAGTATCATTGTCTTGATTCCTACTCAAAGTGCTTGTCCCTTGCTGTGCATGCCTCGGAGAAGCCGAATAGTTTCAAACTCCTCCGCTTCTTCCTTCTCCTTTAAAGCCCCCCGATCGCAAATCCTCCCGTTACTCCAATCCATCACTCTCTAATCTCTGTGTTTATATATTCGCCCATCCGAATTCACATCAAAGTCTGGCACTTTTCATTTCCTTCACCTCCGTCTACCACAATTTATACGCCAAATTCATCCCCTGCTTCCCGACCCAGGAACCAATATGAGTTGTGATCTCGGCCGTGGCCGTGGCCGTGGCAGTGGCCGTGGCGGTGGCGGAGCTTCGAACGCCAGAGCCTTCGTAGATCCCAGCGGGGCCGGTAATTCCACGCGTCGGAACAGCCCTGTAATTTCACCTTACCCCTTTCTTTTTCTTAGAGAAATATGTGTATTTTTGTCCCTTCTAATTTCTCTGCGAGTTTCTCTGACGAATGACATTTAGTTCGACAAAGATAGAGAATCTTTGTGAATTTCTTAGAGTGGTATAATAGCAAATTTGAGATCTAGGTTTTCACAACCGATTGGGTAAGTATAAGAGTGGAAATCATTTGGAAAGTTTTGTGAATGGATTTGAAAAAGGCTGTGTCGATTTAGTGATTGTAAGCTGTATGAAATTTAAGTACATGCTCTTGGAGTTCTTCACTATCTTTTGGCTTGTGGTTTCTATAGAACAGTGACCAGAAGATGGAGTTATAAAATTTAGTTCGTCTCGATAAGCTTGTTCCAATATATTTTATCGGATCTTATGAGCAATTATTGGTTTGTTAAAGTATTGTATTACACAAACTGCAGGTTGTAGCAGACCGACCTTTTGAGAACTCTTTTGGTGGTGAGGCTGGATTTTGCACAAGCAAAAAGAAAGATTTTCAGCGGATGCCAGAGGATTGTATTCCAAAGTACCCTCCGCTTAAACAAAAATTAGGTACCACATATAGGCAAGAGCGCCTTTCACATGGTTTGGAAGATGATTTCTCTAATGTTAGAAAATCTTGGCAAGGACTAAATTCACCAGCTGGTGTGGGAAGTAGGTCAAACCAATCTAAGTGCTTGCATACTTCAGAATCAGTTCATTCAGGTTCTGAGGACTCGGTTGCCTGGAGGATTAAGTCTGGGCCAATGTTGGACCGTGGAACGGCTGATGGTATAAAATCACATGATGAACTGTCAAAGTTGAGAATTTCAGACCAGCAGAGTGAGGCTCAGCTGCCCTACAAATCTGCTAAAAAAGATGGGCCTTCCCCACGGAAGCTTCCAAAAAGTTCATCAGGCTGTGATAATTCAGAGTATTCTGAACACTCTGCAACTCTCCACTCTTTCGATATCTGCCAACCCAAAACAAGTACTTCTGTTGTGCTCAAACCATCTTTACTTATAAAGAATAGAGACAGGCGGAATGAAATCAAGCGCTCCGTGCAAGGGAAAAATGGCACTGTGCTGAGGTCTGGAATGGTTCTTTTAAAGAGTTACATCTCCTCCTCTGATCAGGTCAAAATAGTCAAAATATGCCGAAACCTTGGTCTGGGTCCTGGAGGTTTCTACCAACCAGGTTACCGTGGTGGAGCAAAACTGCATTTGAAGATGATGTGCCTTGGTCAGAATTGGGATCCTGAGACAGGGAAATATGAACACCGGCGATTTGATGGCACTAAACCACCCCTTATACCTGCTGAATTGTCTGAGTTGGTTGAAAAAGCTATCAATGATTCCCATTCTGTCATTTCGAATCATTCTAAAGCAAGCAATGTAGAAAACATACTTCCCCGGATGTCACCTAACATTTGCATTGTAAACTTTTACTCAGAAAATGGCCGGTTGGGTCTCCATCAGGTTTGTTGCGAACCTTCTTACCCATGTTATTTGAAATTTATGTATTCATCTTTTGCAATTGCAGTTCTTGGATTTCGTTCTCTTTCAAGTTTGTATTACCAAAACTGGAACCTCCCTCAATTCCAGATGCACCTTCAGCTATTTTCCATGACACTAATGACCTTGTTTCCATGCAGGATCGTCATGAAAGTGCTGAAAGTCTGCATAACGGCTTACCTGTGGTCTCTTTTTCCATTGGTGACTCGGCAGACTTCTTATATGGTGATCAGAGGGACGTTGATGAAGCAGAGAAGGTTTTGTTGGAATCGGGAGATGTTCTTATATTTGGTGGGAAATCTAGGCATATTTTTCATGGTGTTACAGCCATTCACCCAAGCACCGCACCGAAACATTTGCTGGAGGAAACAAATCTCCTATCCGGCCGATTGAATCTTACTTTCAGAGAAAGTTGATAGGCTTGGTATATAGTTGGAGTTGTCTCAAAGCTGTATATACTTAGGCTACTTCTCTTCAGCCTGCCCAGGGTTACTTAATACTTACAGCCTTCTTCTGTTTTTGGAAAGTGCCTGAGAGAATGGCTTATGGTAGATAATTGTACCGATGGAATGACCGTTATGTGTTAATTGTACCACATTTTCCCCATGCGAATCGATTATTGGCAGGTTCTGTTTCTTATAAAATGACTTCTACTACCATTCCCTTGTTTTTTTTTATTTCCCAAAAACCATTTTTTTTTCTAATTCATTTTCTCCCTCGGAGCTCATTTTCCTTTGAAGGAGCTGACATTATATTCAACGAAAACGTATTCTTGATTTTTTTTTTTTTTTTTTTTGCCCTTCTTTTACATAATGAAATAATCTGGTGTTTAACATTATTCATTAATCTCTAGATGTTAACAATTCACCCTAAAATACATAGGTCTCTCTCCCTCTTTTGCTAGGTAGAAATATAACAATTTAGACTAATAAAGTTGTGCCCATGAAGAGAACATGTATCATTGGAAGATAATTCTATTCAGATGGGCCGGTGAGTTTAGTTTGTCTACATCTCCTACTTGGCCATGGTGGGTGGTCTACATAGTCAGGGGCTACTACTTTATGCATCCACTATTTTCCCTTACACGAACAAAGTTGGTACGGGAAATGTGTACGTGATTGCGGGAGGCGGCCAACTTCGAGATTGTATTCAATATAATTAACTGTTGTGAACATTGATGGTAAATTGTAAGGTGTAATTGATCTAATTCGATTCAGTTTCTGACATATTTTATAACCAAATCGATATATACTAATTTTGAGATTTGAAAAATTGGTACTACACCAGTTAAAATATTAACTCGGTACTTTGATTTTACAGGATTGCTATTCGATTTTAGTATAGTATTAGTAGATTATATAGTTAGGATATATAGTGATAAAGAGTATTAGTATAACTACTAATACTATAGTGATTTATATAATTATTTATATATTAAATTATATTAAAAATTAAAATATATACGAACCGGTCTGCTCCGATTCAGTGTTAAAAACAGGAAAATCAGAATCGGACCAGTTTTCAAAAAGAAGAAAAATAAAATTGATATTAGGCCGAACGGGTTTTGAACCGAACCAAACCATTCACCCAATTTTTTATTTTTTCACCCCATAGGTAAACCTTGAGAAGTCTCCATGGGTTGATGCTATATGTCTTTCACGTTCTTTTGTCATTCTGATGTGGCTATTATGAAGTTTTGGGAGTCTCCTTATAATTTTTTTCAACATTATATTTTAATATATGTTATAAAACTAAAAAGGAAACTACTATTATTGCAAGAGAAATATAAAAAAAACTCTTAAGAACTGAAACTTTTTTCTTCTTATAAATTTTTCTTATGAATTTTAGAACGAATGAAACTCATATTTATAGGCGTTAAAATTACTATGCAAGACTTAAAATAATGGTGGTGGGGTCATTTACAAAAATAATTAAGGGGGGCGGGGGCCACCCCCAACAATTCAGAACACTTCACCTTGAATGACCACTCATAAAGAATCTGCCTCGTTAAAACCTTGCCAAGGAAAAACCCAGTAGGAAGAAAAATTAATGGCAAAGGAAAAATAGTACAGTATTCTTATGTACCGCCAAATGCTTTAAGATTGCCTCATTAAATCCTTGTAAAGGAAAACCCAGTGGGACAAAACCTTAGCGAAGGAAAAAGAATATAATCAGCACAAGTTTTCAGAACATTTACTCTCCTGAAAAGTGCATGTCGATAGATCTTTGAGTCTTCACATTCCAATGTTTTGCACAATCTTCTTGAATGTTGCAGTTGGTAATGCTTTCGTGAATAAATCTGCGAGATTATCACTTGATCGTATCTTTGATATATCCTCTTCTCATATAAGTAGTATTATCTTCATATAAAATTGTTGGGCTATCATTGATCATGAAAGACCACACTTTCTTGGATATGTTGAATCACTGATCTCAGCTAAATACACTCTCAACTTGCATTATGAAATGCAATCATTTTTTAGTGATTTGAAGATGTGGCATATACAGGCAGCTCCATATCCTTATCCAATATTGTCCGCTTTGGCACTTCAGGATCTTATGGGTTTAAAATGCGTCGGACAAGGTAGAGAAAATCCCACATATAAGGCGTTTGACAGACTTAGTAGAAATCTGATATCTGCAGTAATACTTAAACTCCTCCTGATAATATGCGTTAGTGTTTCAAGTAATAAGCAAACATGATTTCAGCATATATAACATGTTAAGAATTCAAACATGATTTTCATCTAAATAATGCATTAGAGAGAACATGATAATATTTTTATCTAAAATTTTCTCCCTCATTTGGCGTTATTAGGGAGAACTTGTTTATATACGACGAAAATAGCCTTGGAAACTATCCATGTATGATAAAAACTGTAAAAGTTTGGGGTCTAATATTATCGGTTCGGTAGAAAATCAAATCCGCTTAACATTATTGACAAACAAGATCTTGAAGAGATTTGAAAGTTTCGGGTTGTTATTTAAATATAACCAGTTTTACCATTGGTTTACTCCAGCAAAAAGATCTCACATTCTTCATAGATTCAGTTGTTGTTCATTCAAAACGATATTATATCTGATAGAAATTCTTTTGTTAATATCCTAGATTTAAACCATGAACCTTTTATATCTCAACCACTCATATTTTTTCCTGAGGCTGTAAACACCATGATAAGAGCAGTGATATATCTTTCTAATAAAACTGATTCTGAAATTGTTGCAGCATCAAAAACCCTCAGTGCTCCATATGCTGTCTCTCTTACAACTATGTCTCAGAGGCTACTAACGAGAACGAGTGAGGTTGATTATCTTAAAAATTAAATATCCGAGTTGCATCAAACGCTTGCAACAAAAGAGAGAAAAAATAAAAATTTAAGATAATAAAACAAGGAATTGAATAAATTTGTAGACTGGTATTCTCGTGACTTGAAAACACGAATAGAAGAGCTGGAACGAGAGAGAGCTCAAATACAAAGTCAACAACAGCAGCTAACGGCAGAAATTTAGCGTTTATAAGAAGATCGGGATAGCTACAATTAATCTCGCTGGTTTTTAAAATTATGCATCTATCATATATTGTAATCTTGACAAAGTGAGATTTGAAGAGATGATGGTTTGTCTTGTTCTTATTTTCATTTCTATAATAACCGTCTTTAGTTTCATTTAGTACACATCAAATCTTCTTCTCATATCTATAATTCATCTGTATTTACATTCTTATTCTACAAATTTTTAATGGCTCATCAATTTCTATAACATCTCGACCAAAAAATTTAAATTTATTTTAAATTATTATTATTATTATTATTATTATTATATCGTTACTATGCTATCAAGTTATGCTTTTGATAAGCTTTAAAATAGTATTTGAATTGTTTTAAATTTCTCTCCTAACCGTGTCCCATCCTTCAGTTCTAATCAAATAGCGTAATCTTAGAACCGTTATCCTAGTTTGAAACCATCTCCAATTTGAATTTAGTTTCCATATTAAAAACCAATCTCAATCTCCTATCATATTTCAAACACGGTTTCCTCAACACTCACTTTTGTTCTTTTCTTCTTTGTCTATAAATACACCTCACAAGACCCCTTCACGTTGCAACTTTCCCTCATGCATATGAAAACTCAAACTGCCGCAGCCCTTCCTTCATAGCGTCGAAGCAGCAAACCCAGAAACAAAGCCCCACATCGCCAACCAGCCACAACCCCACCCATGCACGTTACCTCATTCCTTCATCTATAAAATAGCAAGCCAAGACCTCTTCAGAAATTAGCCAAAGCCTCCCACGCAGCCTCCTTCCACCGTGAAGCCCACTGAACTGAACTGAACCACCATCATTCATCAAACAAACCTTTGTTCCGGCCTCTCAAAACAGAGCATCCCCAACAGCCACCCCAAGGCGTCGAAGCACACTCCCCACTGCCCAGAAACTTCCGGCTATCCTTTTCCACCAAACGCACTCTTTCTCGGTCAGGCTCGACGGAATTTCCCTTTCCATCTCAGTCTCGGCCTCTCTTTCTCTCTCGAACTCTCCTTCAACTCCTTCGCACCACCACCACTAGAGAAGCCTAGTGATGTTACCGGCCTCCTCCGACGAAGCCAGTTGTGCCGCCGGTCACCCCCCAGCTCCTAAGCTGCCGCTGATCTTCTTCTTCCTTCGGTTACTAGTTACAACGTGAAATCAGGAAGCCATACTAAAAGGTAAATAGCATGATCATATTTTTCACGCACATACGGTAAACCTGTTTTATAAAATTATTATGTATGTATAGCCATCATTTGGAAGTTCATTTTTATGTATCCCAGTCATGAAAAATTATGAAAGTTATGCATGATTTATGAAAAGTTTATGTATTAAAATATTTATGAAATATCGTGATTTTATGCATTGAAGTTATTTATGAAAAGTCATGGTTTTATGTGAGAGTGCATAAAATCATTTATGAAAGATCATGAATTTATGTGAGAAAACATGCATCAAGATAAAATATGAAAGTATGCGATTTCTTTTGAAATTTATGATAAGTATGCAAGTATGATAAGTTACGTAAGCGGCATATGTATGATATGAAGTTGGTACCTATGTATGGGCATATTGCATTGCCAGGTTGTACATGCTGGTGGTGCATCCAGTATGTCTTCCTTGGCTGAATTAGAATTTTTTTAGATTCGCTAACCCTAACTCACAGGAGTTAACAGTGGGTAACGGCCTATGATACGAAACGATATAATATGATAAGATAAACTCAAGTTCATGTTCATGTTTTACAAAAAGCTCATGATTTATGAAAAACTCATATTTTCAGCATTTATAAAAAGGTCATGTTCAGCATTTATGAAAAAATTCATATTTATGTTATTATGTATGTATTTATGAGTATGCATGTTTTGAGAAAATCGATGAGTATTATTTTTACCGTATGATGTGTTACTTATTGAGTATCCGATTCATTTTGTTTTTATTTCTATATTTTTATGTTTTCTTTTAAAAACCATCACAGACGATGTGGATACACAGTTGGCAGGATTTGATTCAGAGAGGCGATGCAGAGACCTAAACAGTGTATTAATTTTATTTTATGGTCTTTAGTGAATAAAATATTTTTTAATTTTTGTAAACACATGAGATTTCAACATTTTATTTAAGTAAATGCTTCCGCTAACTCTCTTTAAGTTTTATAAAGACTATTTCATTTATTTAAAAAAGTTCGTATCTAGTGCGTTTTTATAAAAAAAAGTTTTAGTTGCACACCGGCTTCCTAAAATATTTTCAAAATGCTATATTCGGGAGCGGGGTGTTACAATTTCCTTTTAATATTTCTCACGTTTAACATATAAGGTATCATTCACCTCAGTTACAAGTTGTTCATGCATCTTCCACAGGCGCTATGTTGCAGCAAACGAATGATCTGGTTAATAAGTCAGATCGTGAAGCCGTTTATGAGCTGGTGACTCTCGGCACTCGATACTCCTCCTCTATTGTTTAATTTTCCAACCAGTTACAATCAAAAAATCGTGAGATTGAGGAGCTTAACGAGAAAATTTCCGTACTTCAACGACTCGTTCAAGAGTCTGACAGGAAAATAGCAGACTTAAAGCAAGAGAATAAGGATTTCAAATCTTTATTTGCCTCTTCATTTTGACTGCCTAATCCTTTAGATAAGGATGACATGTTGCTTTATAAAGAGCAAATGCATTTGAGAGATGAGACTAGACGTCTCAAATTTCTGTAACTTATCTAGTATTTGAATAATAAGATCTTTCATTTTTCAAATGCATTTTTGAATTTATAGCAGCCCTTGTGATCTCTTCAGGAGTTCTAATAAGGTAAATTATCAACGTAAACTGCAATAATAGAAAATCCGAGTTCTAATAAAACACATAGGCATATAAGATTATTCTTAAATCCTTTTTTCAATAGATACTCGCTGATTCAATTATACTACATGCGTCCGGATTGTTTTAACTCATATAAAGATCTTTGAAGTTTTATAAAGTACATACTCTTAAATGTACTTGGATTAGATGCTTCACGTATTGTATATCTTTATATATATAATGATTTAATGATCCTTATAAATATGCAGTGATCACATCCATCAACTGCATATCTAATCCTTTTATAATAATCAAGCCGATTAAAAATTTAAATGTGATTGCATTCATAGTAAGGAAATATGTTTCCTCATAACTAATTTCGGATTTCTGCAAGAAATCTTATGCAACAAATTGTACCGTACAATTTCATTTCTCATTACGTTTTCGTATAAATACTCACTTATATCTCATAGGCCTTACACCCTTTACTGTTAGGACAACAGGTCCAAATACCTCTCGCTTTGTTAGCGATTTTAATTCAATTTCAATAGTTGCTTTTCATTTTGGCCAATCATTTCTACGTTGACATTTTTCGACGATTCTTGACTCACTTTTTTCATTACTTCTGGTAATGTCAAGGGTCATCATATATGTTGTCGACAACAGTTTTATTTCTATCCATAATTTTTCTAGTACTCATGAAATGTATTCAGATCTCATTGTTCCTCTCCAGGAGAAAACATTTCATGAAACACATCTTCAGGAGATTCCTCTTCAGGAAGTTTGTACTCTTCAGGAGTTTTCTCTTCAAAAGTTATACTCTTCAGCAGTTATCTCTTCAGGAAGTTTTCTCTTCAGGAGTTTCTTTTTCTGTATAGAAAATTTGGATAAAACTTATTGCTTGTTTTGTGGGTACGGTCTCTACAGGAGCACCGATTTCTTTTCTTTTGCACCAATAAGTCTTCAACACTTCAGGTGTGTTTTAGACTTATCTATTGCTGTTTTAACAACTTGTCCTTCAGGGAATTCAATTAACAGCAGTAATATATGATTTTATAACACCTTTAGTGTCATTAAATACATCCAATAATTGATTTACAACACTTTACAAATAGGTAATCCTCTTAACTTCTGGTTCACATTCATTTGTAAGAGGATCAAATTTAGACAGAGTTTTATTATTCTAAGTAATTTTTTGTTATGCTTCAAGCACCGACTTTTTGTTATTTCAAAACATGATAAAACTTTACTATAATATATAAAAGTTTAGTATAAGTAAATCAAGTGCTTGGCCGTACAATAGGTACGTGACCACTATTCAGTCATACCACATCTATGACAAACATCTTTATCTTTCTATAAAGAATTATTCTGAGAGCTTTTACCCTTCTCTGAGTTGGATCATTTCTGGTGATACGGTATATTATTATCATTTTTAGTGTTGTCGTTTTTGGAACCAATACTTCTATAGTTTTTCTACCACGTCTATGCCCTTGGTTCTTTTGAAATGATGCACCGTTCACTTCTGGGAATAGTGTAAATTCAATATCATTAATAGGACGTAATTGGTGATTTATTAACAAAAACTCATTATTTAGCTCAATCACTAGAAGACAAAATAAAAGTTCAGAATATTTGTTGAACTTTCACTCTCGATACTGCTACTGCATGAGCATATTCAAAATATGAAAAATAGTATGTTTTCTTTAACATATTATCATCAGTGACTTTCTCACTGCATAATATTAATATTGAGTTGATTTTAAAGAGTGCAGAATATTCAATACCACTATTTAAATCTTGATATTTCAAGTGCAATAAGTCATAATAAACTTTTGGGAGGATTACATCTTCTGGTACTTATATCTCTCCCTTAAATTATTTCACACAGTAAGAGGATTTTTCATCATGAGATACACAGCACGGTCCTGCAGGGACACGTGATTTTTTTTTTTTGATTGTATCTCTCAATTTCATCATATCCAAATATATTTCATAAAAAATTTTGGATAAATAACTTTTTTCAAAAATGTCAATAGTAATAAATCTCAATATTTGATATTATATATATATATAAATCACAAAAATAAATTTGTGGATTTAAGAAATATATTCACATAATCATAAGAATAAAAATAGAATTTTATCAAGTAATATTCAGCAATATTACCTTTAATATTTATCTTGAGGACTGTAAATAATACATTGAAAAACTTACTTGAAGTAGAAGACCACTAGCTTTAGTATCGATAGATCCTCGTGCTGATAACGTGTTATAAAACTAAAAAGGAAATTACTACTATTGTAAGAGAAATATAAAAGAAACTTTTAAGAACTGAAACTTTCTTCTTTTTATAAATTTTTCTTATAAATTTCAAAACGAATGAAACTCATATTTATGTGCGTTGAAATTATTATGCAAGTTACTGTGCAAGACTTAAAATAATGGTGGAGGGTCATTCACAAAAATATTTAAGGGGGGCGGGAGCCACTTCCAATAATTCATAACAATATAGAATTTTTTTAAAAAATATCCTAATATAAAAATAATTTACCTCCCCAAATTTTAAAAAAAAAATTAGTAGGTAAATAATGAAAAAATTTATATAATTAAAATTGTCAGTGTAATACTCAGATTTTCAAATTTTTTAATGAAATTGTCTCCTCCAAACACCAAATCTTAATATTACTTATACATACCACATTTTGTCGATCATCCCTTTAAATATCAAATCATAATTTCGCTTCTGATCTTTAAGTATGATATTTTCAATTCCATTGAACTTTGTGAAAAGAACTACTCTTACTTCACCAACTTAAAAAAAAAAAAAAATGGGGTTCACTTTATACTCTATGCATGCATTGGTAGGCTTCACATTTCCCTGGAATCTTAATGGTAGGCTTCATCGGTCACTTCACCAAAGTTTGTTTGGTACAACATGCTTTTATTTTTTTCTTGAAGAAAAACTCTAAAATACTTAGTTTATCAAACCACAAGATCAACCACTCGCAAGCCCTTTGTAAATTAATTTCTCACATTATCCCATTGTTCTCGTTTAAAATTTACCAATCAAGCATTCTGCAGATGGTTTAAGTCCTATTGCCAATTCTAATAGGATTAAAACGTAAGGAAAGGGAGATGGGGGAGACGTTGAGCCATGCTGGAGAAGCAGGGCACATGATAGATAATATCAGATCCTAAGAGCTGAGCTTTTCGCATGTGCTCTTGCTCTCCAGCTTGGATCCTCTTTCTTTCGACTTGCAAGCACAAATACTCCGAGCATCCCGATCAGTATCAGAATTGAGGTCAGTCTCCCTGTTAGTTTCATTTTCATTTTTTATTTTTATTTTTATTTTTATTATAAGTACCGCACCTTCAATTTAATGTTACCATTAAGTGTGAGAGGAACAATTATTATGTTGCTAAAACAACCAAGTATATCTATGTTTATACACTACACTAGGCGGCTTTCAATCTCACAAGGACATTCCAACCTGGTGAAACTATCAAGAGTACAGGCATCGAGGCGGCATTGATAACCAAAAATCAAAGTACACATCATCACCAGTTAAAACGTTCATATTCCAACTCTAGTTCACTTTCACCTATAAGTGCCTATCATTCCCAACAGAATGTAAATTGATTACAAGCATTCACAAAATTTCAACAAGAAAATTAAGAAAAAATAAAATAAAAAATTGGCGACTCTTCTTTCAATAACATATACAAAATATTTTAACACGCTATCATATCACCAACTAAACCATGAGGAAGGCCTCATGAATCCAAGAAGGTATATATAAACCATTCTACATCTTCTACAAATATTCGTATTGTCCTTACCTCAAGCTTGTGCATATCTCATAATTCTTTACACCCTACCCTTTCCAATAACCCAACAAATTTGCTCTGCCTCTGGTCAATCCTCTCACAGGTAATTTTATCTAAGCTTTGAATCACTTCCCTTGCTTCGAAAATTTGAGAGCGAGAAAAACGACCTTGAAGCTGTAAGATTAAAAGAGTATCATTCTCAGGAAAATTCTCAGCTATTCTTTTGACAATCAAATGGAAGGAGTTCATTTCAGATACATAATTCTGATCAAAGTGTCACCTCTAACAGAAAAAATTTCTTCAGCCCTATCCCATTGATAACATTACTGCTAGGAAAAATATGATAAATGGTATAAAACAAAACTATTGCTGATTGACCGTACCTTTTAAGGAGCTTCCAGACATATGGTCATCCCTCAGTTTAAAGTTTGACGGAGGTACTGGTATAGAGCTTTGCAAGGCTTGAACTGAAAAATGAAACTAAAGAGTGTTGGTCATTTGCAAGATGCGGACGATAAACTAAAAGTTGGAAGCAGTTGCATCAGGCAAATATCATTTAAAAGAGTACCAATTGAAACTTAATACCATATAAGCGGGCATGTTATCAACAAAAAATTCCCAAAGGAATACAATGAGAAACAACAAAAAAGATTACCCTGTATATTGAATTCACTCTCCATGAAGCTGTCATCAGAAGGATGACCCTGCGAGAATCCCATTCTTGACTTCCTCAAGTCTTCTGAGGACCGATTGGCTGCATCCCGCCCATCTTCTGCATCATCATCTCCTTCTGAAGTTGTCGCAGAGATCCAGTCAACCAAACTCTCAGTTCCACGACTTTTCCTCCCAAATTTCAATAACCTTTTGAACCCTTTTGTCACATCTTTACGAGACTGATTGTGGGATGAATTAGCAACAGCAATAGGCTTCTGAGCAGTTCCCCATTTTTTTCGCATTCGAGCTGCATCAGCCTCGGATTGGGTAAGACCATGTGAATTCCAGGAGGCGGGGCTCCCAATTGGAGAATCCACAGAAGCATCAATATCAGAGGTTTCATGTTGAAAAGAAAATGGATGATTCAAGCGTGAGTTCCATGAAACAGGGCTTCCACCCGGCGAATCCTGCAAGGACCGCATGCCACGGAAAGTTGAAGGCTCGGTAGCAGGCAGTTCAGCGACAGAAGTAGGATCCACCTGAGAAAGAGATCTCACGGAATCATCGATTTCAGACTCAGAATTAGTTGAATTGTCAGATTCCTGGCTCAGTCTTGTTTTTCCATTATCCATGCCAGCATGATCTTTAACCTGAATGGTTTCAAACTCTTCCTCTTCTTCCTCCTTGGCCATATCTACTGAATCTTCTACCTCAAAGACTGATTCCTCAAACTCTTCATCATTTTCCAAACTTTCAGATGGCACTGAAGCCTCCAACTTGGCAAAACTAGCTCCTACACCAGGACCTATGCCATTACCCTTCCTCAGAAAAGGCTTTGAATCAGCATTCTTTGGAGATTTCTCATATGAGCTATGTTCAATCTGCTCTCTATCAAATTTTAGTGGAGCCAAAACAAAGTTGTCAGAGTTCAGGGGGGACAAATCCTTAAACTCTACTGGATTACCAGAGCTTTTTCTCAAGGTCTGGAACCGACGTGGCTTCTCTTCCTTGGCATTTGGTACATCTTCATTGGTACTCTTGCTGTGGCCAAAGTTTCTAGCCTGTGGGCGGGTGGTTGTTTTGCTGACTCCAGAAGTAGGCTTTGTGTTTTCTTTCCTAAAATCCGAGAAGTTCGGAACTGACTGCGCGAGAGGATTTTCTGATTGCACCCTTCGCTTCCCAGAACTGGTATTAGAAATTTTGGATGATGACCGTGGAACCAAATTGGATGTTGTGCGGGGGGTAGACGAAGACAAGTTTCTGTTAGGCAAAAGCTTCTTTGTTTGAGCACTTCTGGATGCAACATCCCCAACAGATGACTCATTGAAAATTTTGTCCTGTCCATAAATTTTCAGCCCAGGAACTTTAGAAAGGTCCTTGTCATCTTCACTTTGAAAAGAATCTATTGGATGCTGTAAAAAGGAAAATCATATCTGATTGGTCAAGAGAACAAATTAAGAATCAAAATATGGCTTTAGGATACCAAAGATTCAGTACAAAAAAACTTCTACAGCTAGTCAGGTTTGTTGCTAATTTCATAAAAACATAACAACAATAAGAATACCTGCTCCCTCTTCATATTTGATCGAAAATTAAAAGATCTGAGTTTCTCTGCACGCCGACTAGCACTAGTAAATGAACCTTGTTTCTCGGCAGAGGCAGAAAACTTGGCCTTCATCTCAGCTTTACTCCACTCAAGGTTATCCTGCATAGCCTTCATCTTGGCTTCCTTTTCTGATCTTTTAGAATTCCATTCTTCCCTCAGTTTAGCATCTCTTTTCTGCATGTACCTCTCATAGGATTTTCCTCTGGAATCTTCTGTAATGCTAGTTTCAGAAAAATTCTTCCCAAGTGTATTGCCATAATCCTGATTATCTACCACCTTCATCAGCGGACTAGGAGTATTAAACTTTGCCATTTGATTGGTACCCCCAGCTCCCTCAATAACTGAGTTTTTGTTCGGTAATTGCATAGGAGTAGTATCAGCTGCTGCTGGTTTTCTGTACTGCACACTAGCTGCCTGCTCCATCTGTTTGTCATCAAGCTTGTTTCTCCGTGCAGAACTAGACTGATCCCCAGGAACCCGAAGCTTGTGCTCTGCAAAAAGCTTTTCAAGCTCATTAGCCTTCATTTTCAGTTCATCATTGAGTTCCTGATTTCCCTTGGGCTGTCTAACTCTCTGATCTTTCTCCAATGGCAATGTTGAAGTTGTAGAAAAACTCTCTTTCGTATCTGAAGCTTTTTTACCAGGATAATCCAAGCTGCTGTTATCATAAGCAAGCCCAATTTCATCCTTCCTACCCTGAGTCTTCTTAATCGGCTCACGACCAGAAGAAACTGGTTTCTGAATCTTCATGCTCTGGACTCCAGAATCTTCCACTTTGGTTTGTCTCCTATTTGATGACCGCAATTCTTTCTTACCAGTCTCCTCAAGTTCTCCAGTATAAGATCTCCACTTGGTCTGAGGATCCAACTGATCACTCTCCAGTCCTTTGAGCTGAGCCAATGGAGTTTCCTTGAGTTTTAGCCCACTACCACCATCAAACTGTCCTGGAAAAGAGCGGGAATGACTCTGAGAACCCCTAGAACGTGACTGAGCCACCGCCTGATTGCCAGGTTCAGAATCCTCCACTCTATTGACAAATCCACCATCACATGTGCCATCCCCTGCTTTGTTTGCAAAAGTTAAAACCTGATTCTTCGTTCCAACAACCTCAGTGCGGGTAGAAAATCCTCTCGGCTGAGCCTCAGTAACCACTTGATCTTTAACCCCACCAACATTCTCTTCGTGACCCAAAGAAACTTCTAACTTCTCCTTGGAAACCACCGGGTGATTCACCCCATCCGGCTCTCCTCTACCAGTAAGAGCCCCAAATTGGTCTTGAGATCGTGCTTGATCCTTCCAATTTGTCCGCACCTTTGATCCCACCTCTTCCTCTTTATCCAAAATCCCACTAACCAAGCCGTGGACTGCAGTTTGATCTTTCAAACCAGCATCACCATCTCTATCAAAACCACTCTTTGAATCAACCTTAGCTGAGCATTGAATATTGTTCAAACCCTTCTGGTCCTTATCATCTAATGCATCAGAAAATACATTATTTGACTTATCCTGCGAATGAGAAACAGAAGACGCGTACGATGGTGTACACAAAGGGCTCTCTACATCCTTCTTCTCCCCACTCAAGTCAATGCTCATGTCGCTCACACCACTCCATCTTCTCAAAACAGCCTTCTCTGCTGCCGCAGGCCCAGATAAAATGTCGGACGAGAGCCTCCGCAGCTCCACAGGCTTCCCCACGATGGGTTTGCCACCTGAATTCTCTTTCTGCTTGTTCTCAAAGAGGTTGATGCGGTCCTGGACGCTGAGCCGCCTGGTAGGTTGACTTGCCGCAATGGAAGAAGACTCGGTCAGAGCCTCCTCTTTCTTGTCGTTCCGCGCATCGGGCTCAGTCGGTTCGTCCCTGGGTTGCCTGTTCTCGTTGAGGTCAGGTCGGGCAGGGACGGCGGCAACAGTGGTGGCAAGGGACTTGGGCTGTTGACAAGTGGAGGCCATCGATTGTTTCAGGTCATACGTAAGTTGTTGTGGTTGGTCTTGGCCGGCTAGGTGATGTTCGTAGTGGGAACCAGTTGTATCTTCTGTGGGATCATCAATTGACATGTCGGACCCTGTCGATGATCTGACGGCTCGATCGCTAACACCTGACTTCCATGAGCTGAGTAAGTCTGGTCTTCTCTGGTACAGTGACATAAATTTGGTGCAAGCTTCGCTGCACAAAAATTGAACTATTAATTTTTATGTGTCATTTTTAATCACGGTCCATTTGGACGAATATGGTGCAAAGTCGTGGTGTATACATTCAACTATTTTTACCTTCAATTTTCTACATTTTCTTTCTATTTTTACTTTGTTTAATCTTTTACCACCTTTTCCATTGGGCCCAACATGAACCAAGTGCCAAAATTCCATTAAGACCCAGACAAAGGCTTTTTTATTTTTTATTTTTAAAATGGAATCCCCATGCCACATTGGGTTTTGTGAGCTGTAGTAACTTTTGGCATATATACAAAGTTGGACAAAGATTGGTCAATATGTACCCGCTTACCTCAGTTAAAAAACAAAAAAAAAAAAAAAAAAAAAAAAAAATCTGATTCTGATGATTTCTGGACCTAAATGGTGCAGCAAACTTGTGGCGGACTAAAACTTGACCGTTTGACAAGAACACATTTGGAGTCAATGCAAAAGGCACACAACCAAACCAGACTCATGTTAAATGATAACAAGCCACCTTAGCATCCAAAATACCACCAAAACATGAGCTGTTTCAAAAGAGACTACCAAATATTAGTTGACGATGCAACGAATAAGATAAAACTCCTTACCAAAAACAAACAGACAACTACAACAAGGTTACTACTTGGTTTGACCACATAGGCAAACTGGTTGGGTAGAAAAGTGTCAAAAACCTTCGAATGCACAGCACATTGGGTGGCGCAGTGAAGAGTAAAGAATAGGTGAGGATAATCAAAGGAATTATGAGCTGTTATCAGAGAAAATCTAGTCCCAAATGGGCAGAATTCTATGGATAAATTAAAAACCAGGCAAACTTGCAAATGATCTCTCTATAAAAACCAGACCATATGGTGAGACATGTAGAAGGATCCCAGTAAATAAAGCCAATTTTACACTACATACTTTTGTCTCATTTTATGCCTTTAGAATAAGATACTTTGTGACTATCCAATGTCCTCACCACGTGACATTGGTAAGACAGTAGCCAACTTCCACGTTACACCTTCTGCAGGTTATGGAGATATTTTAATCAAGGGAGAGAAATTAAAAAAGTACATCTACTTGCCGTCGTGTGGAGCAGGACTTGATTTGCAGGAGATTTAGGCCTTGTTTGTTTTTCCAAATCATATAATCTTATTTCAAACTCATTATTACACCTTTTCAAATCCTCATACAAAATAAAATAAATAATTTAACTTTTTCAAATTCCAAAACAACTTTTCAAATAACAAAACAAAATTAATATTAAAAAAATATATTATAATAATATATTATTCTTTTTTTTAAACTTTTATCTCATCTCATCTCTGAAAACAAACAAGACCATTTAAACTTGTCATGTAAATCAAATCCTGCCAAGTTGGCGGTGTAGAGGGTGTGTTTCACACTGGCTTGCAAATAAAATTTTCGAGTCAAAAAAATTTGTTTCTCTTTCCTTTTGCGTTGGAAAAAAAAAAAAAGATGGGGTTCACTTGATGCCACACACATGGCCGATTTTTTTTGGGGGGGAGGGGATCTCGAGACATAAAGTTGAAGATAGAGATCTTACTTCAAGCGATGTGCGCCGAACTGATCTGCAAAAAACTGCAGTTCAGAGACTGAATCAGGGTTAAAACCAGCAGCTGACGCACGAGCACAAGCGGTGGTCAAGTCCTGCCTAACCGCAACGAGCCGTACATCGATAGCCCTCAGAAGCTCCTTCCTGCTAAAAGGTGAACATGCCAAAAGAAAATTTAAAAAGCAAACAATTCATAGTGAATGAAAAATCAAAATATCATACTGTAACAACAAATCTTTGAAATTCCATGACCAGATAGACACGGCAAGTCCTAAGTTCCCAAATATCGAAGACTAACTAATTAAACCAATCAAGGCTTCATGGCATCATTGCAACATTGCAGAATCCAGCCTAAGAACTCAGTCACTGCTAGAAGGTAACCTCTCATTTTAAATAATTTGAACATCAAAACCATCTCCAAAGAATGATATCTAAAGGGAAGTTCAATGACTAAGCAAAATTTTGCAACATAAGATGAAACCTAAAGAAGTCAAAATTGTGTTCTAAAGTGAAGACTTAGGTAGCACATTGGCCATATTGATTTAAATAAAAGTTGGGGAAAAAAAAGGAAAAGAAAGTATTACTTTGTCGCATCTGCTGCCCTTGTTGCTCCTGTAGCATCCCCACCTGAAGCATATTGTCCAAAACCATGTCAGCATATTAATGACTTGTACTTCAAAAAGAATGCAGGTTTGGTTGGAGGATTCCAACGTTTTTTTATAAGCGGACAATTCCAACGTAACAAAAAAATTCCGGATATCTAATAGCCCAGGCAAATCAAAACTTGTAAATATTCCAAAGAAATGATAGAGTCATAGACCAAAATCTCCCTCTCAATGCCCAACTCCGAAGAGCTGCACTTAGCCCAATGAAAACTGACTTATTGCAAGCAGACCCAAAAGCTCCAAGGAAAATGCTCAGTCCAAAGGACATGTCTTTTTTTCTTTCAATTTTCTGACATTGTACTGAAGATGAAAATGTTGTTTTCCTATAACAAAAGTCATGGCTTTAGTTTCCTCTCTACTAACTTCCACAATACAATTCTAGCAAAAGACTGGTACCTTGTTTTTGCAAGGTACAGGTGTTGATCTCCAAACTCTACAAGCAAATCACAAAATGGAAAAATCTAAAACCTTAACTTCAGACATACTAGTTCCTAATTGTACAAATAAAAATGGGAAAGGTACATACTAAATACCTTATTAGACAGGATTCTATACAGAAAATCAACTAAATATAGGAAAGAGAAAGAAACAAAACATACCTACTGCACCAGATTGCTGATCCCCGGCACCCTGACATCAAGTAAGTTTACAAATTCATTAATAAAACTAATGGTATTCCGATTATTAGCAGATTGGTTCTCTAATTTGAATTGTGGTTTTTACTTGAGAATATATTCTCCGAGCTGCTTCCAACTGAGACATCTCTGCATCAAACGTGTTCACCATCTCCAAGACCTCTGGTGTACTAACAAACCGGACAAACCTGGAAAAGAAATTCCAGACAAGTCAAAGAGAAAACCTGTAAAACATTTTATGTAGAAAGCACGAAAATTTAAAGTACAGGTAAAAATTGTTTCAAATGTCAACATATGTATGTTACCTTTCAAGGGTTCCTTTTGTGAACCACGTCTCAGCATGTTTGTGATTCTCAACTTCAAGTTTAATTGTCTGAACTGCAAGCGCAACCTGCTCTTCAGCAACCTTTAAATGGGTCACAAATGGCTTCACTAATCCTGATGCAAGCTTTTCGGTGTTTCCATTACTTGAGACAAACAACTCGCACCTGCCCAGATAGGAAAAGTAATACATTGCATATCAATACTATATGAATAGAAAGATAAAACGAAATAGAAAATTACAATCAGCATCAGGTTATCCTCACCGTGAACGCTTTGGTGACAATTGGAACACAGCATAATCAAGTGCCATATCAGACTTCATCTTACCCCTGCTCCAGGTTAGCTCTTCCCTAAATTATTCATATACCCAGATGTACTTCAGCAAAATCAAATAATCAAACCATAGGACCTGTAAATTTTCAATCATACAACTTTTTCACCACAATGCAGGTTCCAGTAAATTGATTGAAAATACAATAACAAATTTCCCATCCACTACGAGTGTGAATTAAATGCAATCTAAAACTCATAAACTATTCACCAATTTGAAGTTGGCAAAAAGCGAGAAACTTTAATTATTCGAATATATTAAGGGGGCCATACTATAGTAACCCACATTTCAAAACAATATGGATTACCTAGGTAAGTCTTAATTAAGAATTAAATGCCCGGTGAGTAAAACCCACTATAACTTTGAACGAAAAAGCTTTCCAAAAATAGCCAAAAGATCTCAATCCCAAAACCCAACTTAAAAACCAAAAGCACCCAAAGTCGAGCTCTTGCGCTAAAATAGAAACCACACACGTCGCCAATTCAATCACATTAGTCCCAGATCTGGTTGCATAAATGTCCACACCCAAATGCCAAAACAAACAACCCACATCGACTTAACGCCATAAAACCAAATTCCAATGCCAAAGCAAGCCAAACCCAGATAACGAAAACATGCGCATGAAAAAAGATATACGCATCAATACACGAAATAAAAACAAGACTGCTTACCACATGCCAAAAACCCTAGTCTCGGAAACATTTGAAGCAATGTGAGAGCGATCATTGAAATCGAAACGTACCTGGGAGGTCAATCTTCAGAGATCTCGGACATGCGTAATCGGATCCTCCGATTCGGGTTCAAATGGGTACCAACATTCCGCTCTCTTCAGCTTTTATACTCTCTTCTCTTCTTCTACTGTGTGTCTCTCTGAGTGTAGCTTTTTCCAATTTCTTTAATGAGTTTTTCCTTTATTCTGCTTTAAGTTCAAAGAAAGCCCTGACTACAACAACAACATGGTCTTTGCTTTACTCATCCCCACATACGCGTATCTTCCTCTCTCTCTCTACACTTCCTCTACAGTAGAGAGAGAAACAGAGGAGTGTGCTTTCAGGCAAGAGTAATACGTCATTTCCAAATCCTAATCTCCCTAACTACAATTGAAAGATAATGACTGTTGACGTAAATTACCAAAATGGGCTTTACAGTAGAGTGTTGGTGACGAATTTATAAAGAAAAAAATATTACCAGCGGCTGCAGCCAAGTAAACCATAATTTTCAATTTCGTTCCGTTCCAGTAAGAACGGTCGGAATGTTTTGTTAAAGTGCTTCAACCAGAATACTATACTTCTTTATTCTGTTTCGATCTAAATTTCAGTCCGTTCCAGTCATTCCGATCAAATTCCGGCCGTTTCGATCAAATTTCAACCGTTCCGGTCCTTATTTCGGTTTAGATTATTTTTATAATTTTTTTGTGTTCGAATTATATATTTTTAAAAATTTTAAATTTAGATGGTATTTAATTAATTTTAGAATATAAAATATATTTATATACTTTATAATTTTAAATACGTCTTTTTTTATATATCATTATTTTTAATATTTTATCTATTTATTTATTTTTGTATCTCAATTCAAATTTGTATTTTTTCAACTTACAATCATTTTATAAATTTTCAATTCTTCTAATATGTATACATATATATGATACACACTTACATATATATATATATATATATGTCTTTATTCTATTAGTTATTAGTTTATATATATATATATTTATTTATTATAATATATAATTAATCCCGAAATAGCACATCGGAACAGACCGGCACTGAAATATTCCATTCCAGTGCCTCAACCGAAACGATCATCGGAACGGAATTCAAAACTTTGAAGCAAACCCCATTTATAAAAGGGGTGATTGACAGTAGCCAATTGCTGCTGCTGCACACTCTCACACATTATTTTTTTATTACTATTTTTTTCACTTTAAACAATCAATGTGCAGTTGCTGCTTTTCATTTTTATTTAGACCCCACTTAGATTCGGAGATGAGATGAGTTTAATTTATTTTTTAATATTATTATTATTTTGGGATTTGAAAAATGTGTATTGGGATTTGAAAAATGTGTATAGGAATTTGTGTTTTGTATAAAAAAAATTATAAAAATATAATGATAAAATGGAAGTGAGTTGAAATGAGCTCAACCCACTTCCGAATCCAAATGGAGCCTACACAAATGCGTCTGACTTGATATTAGAACACTCTAATGGATTACATATATAAAATTTGCCTAATCTTATATTATTTTATAATTGGCTTACATAATTTTATAATTAACTAATCTTATTCTTATATTGGTTTATTTATCTTTTAACTAAAATAAGAATAAAATATTAGATTGCATGTAGTGTGTATATATATATATATATATTCTTAATTATTGGTTGAATCTCATTTTTATAAGAATTGAGTGATTTTTTATAAATTATAATATTAATTTAAGTATCCAAATATTCATTTATAGACACTTTTTATTTCTGCAAAATAACTAATTAATGCTATAAATAAATAGTAGAAATTTTTTTTTTTCCTTAAAATTCATTGAAAGAAATCATTTACAAGAGTGTGAAATATGCAGCCCATATTTCAAGTGCTACAATAACGGGAGAGAGGGAAAAGTTGGAGAGAGAAATAATTTTTTATTATTTTGCAAGTCTTATAGTAACTTTGTAAAGTTGAAAATAAGAATTGATTTTACTGTAGCTCATTTGCATTTTATTTATATTTGCCAAATCTAATATAGAGAATTATTAGGTTCAAGTATATAAATACCTTTTTACAAATACAAATGCATAATTCAATGAAAATACTCTTACCATTCTGTCTGCCCACATTTTGGCCAATGTGCTTGAGAAGTTTAATATTTTTTAAGAACGGATAGTCAACATAAATTTTACATAAGTTAGTTTGCAAGCGAATTTGATTATATAAATATTTTAGTAACAAGATAATTATTTAAAACTATACTCATAAAATAACGTAATTTGATATAATACATTAATTTGTAGATTCAGTGGCAAAACTAGCAACTTTTTTAGGAGAGGTCAAATTTTCTATTATATGAGATGTTTATGTAAAACGCAAAAAATATTACAAAATCATAAAGCATATATAAAATTAAATTTTGATAATTTGTCAAATAACATAAAAACAAACTGAATGTTTATTTTAGATAATAATATTCATCAATTATTATTTTTGTAAATATGAAATATTTACAAATTATTTTCTTCATAAAAATTATCAAATGAGTTTTTAAAATGCTATTTTTCATTCTAATATCTAAATTAGTTGATCAAATTTAATGTAAAATCTATATATTTAAGTGTTACATTAAGCATAGAATACTACAAATTATGAGACATTAAATAAGTTTTTCCTTACTTAATGAAGTTTAGAGGATAAATCATTTTTACTATTTTTCATATAGACTATTAATCTTAAATAATTATTTCTGATATGTTTCCTTTAGATTCTATATTAAAAAATGTAATATTGTATATATAATATAAAATTGGGATAAATGTTAATAGTTTATTGTTTAATTTAATTTTAGTGTGGTCACATCCTAGAAAATAAATCATATATAAAAACTATACAAAAATCTATGGGTTAAAAGGTAAAAAAAATAGAGAAACATTGTTATGTATATTGAATTTTTATAAATTTTAAAAAGCATATGAGAATAAAGAAATTATAAATTCATTTGGGAAGCTAATTTCTATATATATGAAATTATGAATAAAATTTATGGGCTATTTTGATTTTGAAAAAATTTTGAGGGTTATTTTAAAATTTGAAAATACTTTTTTTGTCGGTAGGAGGTGAGATGGCCTCTCCTGCTCCTACCTAGTTCCACCATTGATTAGATTTAATGCTCACATAAAATTATGCTAGTTTATAAAAATATTATATTATCTATAAGAAAAGTTTTATATATCATATTACGATCTCACTTTCATCTTATTATATAAATTTGATATATTTATTATTATTAAATGATTCATTATCTAAAATAGATCATATATTTTGAAATGAAAATAAAATAAAAATATAGCATTACTCAAGTGAATTAAATCAAGAAGAAAGAGAGATATTGACCATTGGTGTTTTTTTTTTTTTTTAATCTTTTTGAGTGCTTTTGTGAGCTTATGATAAGTTAAAACATGTTATTTCATGGAATGGAGGGCTACTATGAAGCAAGGCATTTTAGTAATTTGAGCTATGGTCAAGTGGGGACATTCGCTTCTTAAGCGGGAATAATTATTAAATTTTAACGGTTCTTTTTCTTTACAAAAAGCTTTCGAAAGTGATAGCGAAAGAATTTATTCTCTTACGAGGAAAAAATATATATATAAACATAATAAAATGTAAAAGAAACTATATTGGAAGTGATTTACCATAGTGCCCTTCCAGAAAGTCCACAACCAATTATTGCGTCGACGACCATTCGTAGTGCGACACTTGTCACCAGCGCTCGAGTCGGCACCGACTTGGCAGTACTTTTTTTTTTTTTTTGAGAAAGAGATTTAGCAGTATTTTAAAAGATTATTATAGATGCTTGAATTTGTGATTTATTTTGATGACAAACGGCATCGACCAAGTTACCATTTTCATTATTATTATTATTATTATTATTATTTTGTGAAGAGCTACCATTTTCATTACTTTAAAAGAAAATATACCAAACTAAAAATTAATTGAGGGTGTATCGTTTTCGCCATTATGTTTTTTTTTTTATTTTGAGAATATCTGAACCTCTTTAAAAATATAGTCATCGCCATCGCCCGTAGTAGTTCTGTTCAATTAAGGGTCAAATATCCCTTAAAATTATATTCATCTTATTTGTTTATTATGTTTTTTATTGTATTTTTTAATGTGTTTTTTATTGTGTTTTCTTTATTTTATTATTTTATTCTATTTTTATTATATATTTTTAAAAAAATTTATTATATTTTTAAGATGGACTATATTTGTGGAGGGTTCGATCAGACCCAACCCGTAACCCGTCGGCGGTTTGCATCAACTTGTTGGTGGTCTTCTTTTGTATCTCTCTTTCATATTACAAACTCATTTCATTTTATAGGATGATTCACACAAACCCTTTTAGTACGTTTTAGATAAGACAGTAAAAAACTACAAAAGAAAAGAAAAGTAGTTACGAATTTTACATGACAACGTTCATCCAGAATTTATTATTGTTATTATTTTGTCAGCTAAATCGAGACCCACTGAATCTTGAAGGCAGTTAGCAAACCGGGTTTTACTTGGACTAATAACTGGATTATCCACTTGCCCATACTCGAGACGGATAACTTGCCCACACTTAAGACGAATACGGATGCATTAGATGGATAACGAGTTTAAAATTTAGTGTTCATAATTTGAAAAATAATATTATTTATCATCTTTTAATCCTTTTATGTTATTAGATGATTAAATATTATTTATTATGTTTTATTTATGAACTTATAATTTAATATTTCATTATGAGATAATGAAATAATAATAAGAAAATCAATGATCGATAGATTTATCCTAATCAAGTACCCAAGTTTTTATATACACTCTCAGGTTTTTATTTATTATTATTTTAAAATTCCACCTGGATACCCATATTTTCGAGTTTAAAAATCCAGATTCTTTCAACTCGGACCGCATTTCACTCATGGATCCATGTCCGAGTATAGGCGGGTATCCTAATCCATACTCGATGAACAGTACAAGTGTTGCACTCATCTTGGAGGTGCAAATCTCAAAATGAAAGTCTAATGTTTTATTTGTAAGTTTAGGGCCATTAAAGGTTGGGTAAACTAAATTAACATTAAACGCCATCTAAATGGAATTTTTTTAGCATTAATTTAAGTTAACATTCATCCACTCAACAAAAACATTTCGGAGAAGTTAGTATAAATAAAAGAAAAATAATAGATGTAGTTGTGGATTTGTAAACGGCGTATAATTGTTTAAAAAAAATAAATATATATGGGATCCACATGAAAAAAAAATTAATTTTTTTAATAATAGACTCAATTTTTTTTAAAGCGATTGTACGACACTTGTAATTCTATGACTGTACGTAGTATTACTTTAAATAAAATACTTTTGTTTTGAGTTTTTTTGTAATTAATGCAGGTTTACAATAAGTAATGTAATTATATTTCATACACCAATTCATATATAAAGAAATAGTTTTAGGATCCATTATTCTTAATTTTATTTTATGTTTTTTAACATTATGAACTACTTCAATGTATTTTTTCGGTGACTAAGGTTATCCCAATTAACCAATTTTTCATTTATTTTAAAAAATTAATATTAATAATAATCATAAAATATATAAATATTACATAATTATTTAAAATAAAGTAAGAGTATGATTATAATTAAAAAAGTTAATTTTTCATATAAAATCAATATTTATTATTATTTTTTAAATAATTACACCGTAGCAACTATTATTTCTCCCAAAAATAAAATCTTCATTTCGAGGAGAGAGATTGCCATTCTTTGGTTGGTGCCTTTGGATGACAGCCACTTGTGCAACAACAACAATCCAAAATTTGGCAACGTGTCAGCAACATAGGTCTTCCTCAAGGGCTACCGGTTAGCATTAGCAGTGGGGATGGCATGAATGACTGAATTAGCCCTCATATTTGAAATTTTGAGTGGCCCGGTATGATTAGCATGGTTGTTGACATACTTTCCTCCACCAATCTCCATCGACCACGTCAAAACTGAATAAGCCCATCATGGTTCCCATTACATCACGAAAGCACGTGGGGGACGCGCCATAAGACTGGATCAATTTCCCCTCAAAAAGACGCAAACTACATCCCCTCCAGACCCTCTATTTAAAGAGTAATTTTATATGGACTGAGTTTTAGAGAGTTGATAGTGAGTTGATGGGGAATTGATTTTGAAAATAAATTGATGAAATTTATTAGATTTATAAAAATAAAATTAAAAATAAAGAAAAAAATTTTAAAATTAAAGTCGACTTCTTATCGACTCTTTAAAACCGATTTTATGTAAAATTACTCATATTTAAATAAGTGATTATGATGCAATAATTAGTGCTTGATTGTTTTTCTTTTTCACAAGAAGATAAATTTCATTGATAAGCAAGGTCTGTATTAACAGACATTAACAACTAGTTGACTTAACAATGAGCAAGTACCTTGGGTGGATCATAACTAGTGTGAGATTTCAAGAAACATGGTGAAATTTTGATCACGGGTATGCTTCTAGATATATTTTTAGATGCATGTTGTATGCTTCATATATAAACAAGAATGATAATTATAGGTTTACTATTATCTTATCACTTCTTTATTATTTTTAGTCTATTTTAAATTTTTATGTTTCTTATTACTTTCTTTTAAATATGTTATAACATATTTAGTTATTAAGAAAAAAAATTTAAAATAAAATATACAATTTTATTAATTAGCAGTCATTTTTTAATTATTAAGTAAAAAGTTAATTTAAGAAATTAAAAAAATAAAAAATAAAAAAAGCAAAAGAGGGATAAAAGGGTAATACGACTATTATTATTGATAGGAAATTTCTAGGGGCAGACCGTCTGCCCCCCTCAAAGTGAGTAGTCCCCGCTGCCGCCGGTGGCCGTGGGCGACACCGCCCCCGCCATCGGGACCGGCAGACTCAGACGACCTCACCCCTACTACGGTGAGCTCCGGTGTGCCCCCGGCAGCCTTAAACCCGTTTCGGACCCGTACGGTGTCGCCCACCGCCACCGGCGGCGGCTCCATTCGCTTCATGGCCGAATCCCCTTAAATTCATCTTCATTTTATTTTTTTATTGTGTTTTTTATTATGTTTTTATTTTTTTATTATGTTTTTTATTATGTTTTTTATTATGTTTTGTTCATTTTATTTTTTTAGTATATTTTTAATCTTCATTTTTTTATTTAATCTTTATTTTTTATTTTATTTTAATGTGTTTTTTATCATCAAACAACCCAATTAATGTTGGACTGCTTTAGACGCTGGGGACAGCCAGACCCGTCCCCAGCGTCTCTCTTATTGATATAGGAAACTCAGAAATTTAAGACGAATTTAAGGTTAACCCAAAAAAGTGTGAAAAAAGTACATTTTGTTTGAGCCATGAGAACACACATGGGTGTGGGGGCATGCCCATGGCACATAATCTTGGCTTGATGTTGGTTGCTGTGTGGGCTCCACCATGGAGACGGATGAAAAATCAAGTGAATTTTGGGGGTCCTTAATAGAATGATGGGGTGGACTTTCTTTTCCCTCTCAGCAATCAACCTAGCCAGCTAGCTTGGGTTTCAACTTCAAGAGGAAGCCACCGTTTTCTGAAATCGATGGCTATAGAAAGATCATCATGTGCAGATGGCATAGAAGATTGATTTGGCCCATGTTGTGTTTTTAGCTTTGTGGATAGTGGCTACTGGTTCCATGATATGAAGGAATGAATATCTTCTCTTGAGGTACAATTCACGACACCCAGCAGCAGCAACTGCAAGCAATAACGTTCCTGAATCCATCGACTATGTTTTTTCTCGAAATGGACAGAGGGCTGTTGCCTGCAGGCTGTTTGGTTTGGGCCTCTGTTACGACCCAGCAAAGTGTCTCCTGCCTATATTGTTTCAGGAAAACAGAATATAAAGTGTAAATTTAGCCATTTCGAATTTATTGTTATGTAAATATGGGCTCGCATAAGTAAAATTAAGGGTACGTTATCTAATAAAGTGATCTCACATGATTTGTGAATAATAATTATAAAAATTATAAAAAGTAATTATGAAATATTAAATAATAGTGAAAAGTGATTAAAAAGAATCACGAAAAAGTATATAAAAAATAATAATAAAATATTAAATAATAATAACATTTGGACATATTTAGCCAATGAAAGAAATAAGCTTGCCATAGTCTTTGATCAAATTCTCACTAAAAAGATATTAACAAGTAGCTCTAGAGTTTGGGGCCAGTTCTGTTTTTTATTTGAGCTAGCTTTGCAAGCACAAGAGACAGAATACATGCAGTTATAGTCCGCCCAAGTCCTACTCATTGCTCATTGGGAAGACTTGATCTCGTGGTTGTAGCACTACTCCTCATTTCCAGCCATTTTGTATGTTCGATCTCTTATATATGAGGCAACCTGAAGTAACCATTCATTCTCTGCATTTGTATATCAAGATCAAGTACTTAATTTGAGGAATCCACTTTATATCTCTCGCCTTGTAGTACTTCTCAAGCATCTTATGGCTACATTTCTTGCTTCCTCATCTACTTTGGCCACCCTTCATTACATTCCCAATATGAGAAGCATCAATTTCCAATGCAACAGTAGTACCCCACGCACCACTGTAAGGGCCAAACTTTTTTTTTTTCTTCCGTATATTTCTATTTTCTCTTTCAATGGCAATAGAGAGATAGTGAGAGAGAAATTCACAAAACTTGCTTTTTTGCATTTGCAGGGAGTCCCCATGATTGGAGGATTGGGACTGGTGCCAAAAATGATACTGCAATTCCATTTTGAGGCATTTTTTGACAGAGAATATGTTTGGAGGAAAGTATACGCACATGAAATGTGCTCATATTTTGAATCTTATCGTGAAGAGTTTGAATGCCTGTAATGGCGTCATCTTAATGGTTAGAAATGTGGTTAGATATATGTATTTTCCCTGCAAGTTGCGAGACTAGACATATTTGAGAGATGTGCAAAGAAAGAGAAAATTGTTTGTAAAAAAAATAGTGTCTTGATGTGCAAACTCAATAAAATTCAACTTACATGATATTGAAATTAGTAAAGATTATAATTTTCTCTATACTTTAATGTTGGACACATGGGACCTCCTAGAGGTGAGGAGTGAGAGAGTGCGAGTTTTTATGAAATTTTTGAAGATGTTTTATAGGCAAACACCACTTTTTTAAATATTTGTATAACTAAAAAGAGTTTATTAGACTAAATGAGAGTGACAATAGTTGTTTGATGAACATGACCATAAGCATGAAAATGAAATATAATAGGTATTGAGGTTCATTATATAAGATAAACTTATTACTGTTGATTATAGTTGGTTGCTTGACCCACATAGTAAGCTAGGACTTTTGCTTTCCAACTGTAAAAAATTCATGGTGAGACTCGAGTTGAAGAGTTGGTATCTAGTATGAGACGGTTATTAGTAAGTAGACTTGTATGCAAAGTATAATGCCACGTTTGGTTCTTTCTCAACTAGTTGCGAGCATGAGCCCCCTCTTAACATCTACAACCACAAATAATGGTGAAGAAAGTCTTTAGTCAAAATTGTTTTATGAGTGGTATCAAACATCTTCCACCACTAGATCTTCAATTGCCAAAATAGAGGTAGACCGACATTTATTAAATGGTTGTGAGACACTTAATACATCTTTTAATTTGTTGATTTGGTGAAAAATTAATAAACTTAATTATCCCATACTTGTAAGGATTGCACAAGACTTATTGGTCATGTATGTTTCTACGGTTGCATCAGAATCAACATTTAGTATAGGAGGTCGTGTACTTGATCCTTTTGGAGTCTGTTGACTCTGAGAAGTATTGACTGTTGAGGCACTTATTTGTGCTCAAAATTGGTTGTGACATTTGTCAAGTCCAATTGATATTCGAAAGTCCATAGATAATGTAAAGAGTTTTGTTGTAAAACCTGGCAGTATTTTTTTTATTTAATATTCATATACTTTTAAAAATTAAATTAATTTATTTTTTGCTATCCAAACTTATTAATATTTTATGTTTTAATCTTATTAATATTTTTATATAGAGTTGAGAGCACATTCAGACATCACAACTATTGAAAATTGAAGACAATTTAGATGTTGCTTGGGAATTTATTTGAATGTTGAAGATTTAACACAATTTTATTCAAAAATAATTGTTGCTTATTTGTTCAAGACAATTTGTTTTGGTTTGTAATGTGTATTAAACATTTAGTGGAGTTTTTATTTTTTTAATTATCTAGTAATTAGTATAGTTGTATATACTTAGTAGTTACTAGTAGTTAGTAATAGTATAATGACATTAAAATTAAAATGAAATTGAATATTTAAAAAGTTTCAACTAAAAAACCTAAAAGTGATTTAGAATAATGAATTGAGAAAAAAAAAAGAAAAAACCCAAAAAGATGTTGAATTATATAGAAAAAAAGGTTCAAAAAGACTAGCCCAAACTGGCCATAAGAGCATTCACAACCCATTAGTTAAATGACATTTTTAGCTAAATTTTGGTTAAAAATATTAAAAACCTGCTTCAACATGGCTCTCTAAAACTAAAATAATTTAGTTTTCTCTCTCATTGCTCTCCAAATTTAGCTAGAGGAAAGAAAAAGCTAAATTACTTTTGATAGTAAATTAATTTAGTTTTCTCTCTCATTGCTCTCTTGATAGTTTCTAAATTATTTTTGGAAATTCATATTTTAATAGAATAGTTATTGATTTGTTGAGCCTGTTATTTGATGTAGTAAAAAGTGACTAGTTAAAATTTGTAAAAGTGAAATTTTAAGCCAAAATTTAACTAAACTTTAGCTAGTATTGTGAATGCTCTAACTAACCAAACTTACTGTTCCACCTCATTATTCGGCCGATTTTCCCCCTTGAAAATTACCAATCAGGCGGTTCGATTTTGACCAAATTGAATCGACTGATTCAGGATTGGTTCAATTTTTACTTGAAGGTATTTGAATATTAGGATGAGATGATATGGAATGACTTAGGAGAACTTTGCTATGTAAACCAGACTTAAGTTACAAATAAGAAGATCAAAGCCATTTCCAACTCTGCATGTTTTAATATTTCTCTATCTTCTCAAGCTTTAGTTAGTCCTCCCTCAAAATCTGTCTTCAAGTTTCTGTTTATTTTTTTATGTTCAAAATAATATATCAAATTGTGTTAATTTAATTTTTTTTTTTTTAGCAAACCCATCACTGATTCACTTCTTTGTTATTAAAACCGCGCTGAAAAAACAAAGCAAATTGTCATGACTCGTGATCGAGTGCTGAACGTAAGTAAGATCGTGGAGTCTTATTTCACTCGTGTGACTGGGCTATTCCGATTTATTTGGACCTTAACCCTCTTCTTCTTCGTTTCAGCTTCGACTATTGATCTGGGCCCAAAATAAACTATAAACTGAACATGGACGGGAATTAGCGAGGCTTATAGAAATGAATAATAAAAAATAGAAAATTGATATTATGAGTTTGTCACATTAATTTGACCATTCATCTATTTTCTTATTTTTTTATTTCATAATTAAAAAGGTCATTATTAGTGTATTGATTTTTTTTTTAAAAAAAAAATGTTTGAAGATGTTTAAAAAATATTAGAAAGAAAAAGTAAGAAAATAAAAAATAAAATGTCTAATTTGCATTTAAGGACACACCCAACAGTCAAATCTAGGTGACATAGTAGCGTTATTCTAATAAAAAAGCATCCCCAAAATGGATTTCGTTCCTAATTACATTAGTTTACGACATAACCTAGTGTGATTTTGATGCCATTTAACAAAGAATAATACTACACACTTAGGATGTGTAAGTTTTTTGATTTTTTTTTTTTTTTAAATACAAATCATATATTCATTTATTTTTTGTTTTTTTAAAAAAAGAAAATGTGATATTCATACCTTCCACTTTCACATGATGGGGTTAAAGAAACCATATTTTTCAACGGAGGGAGGGAGAATGAATGTAGAAGATTTTTCCAAAAATGAGTCAACATTGTTAATTATCAACTTGTTGCCTTAAACATCAGCATCACACCATCTATGATTTAGATTTCTTTTTCCCATCATGTGTTGTGTTTTTTTCCCGTCTACCGCAACAAATTGTCCCTTGCGCACCGTCATTTCACTTTGAAGTTTTGTCTGGATTTATGAAAATTAAGCTGGATTGCAATATAAGTCTAGTTTAAAAAAATTTTAAAGTTACAATAATATTTTTTTTTTCTCTTTTTACTCTCATTTATGATAAAATATCTTCATAATATTTTAACTTATGATACGAGTTATTTACTACTATATTTAGTTTATTATGTATATTGATTAAAATCAATTAGTATCTTCAATTTATTATATTTCTTTCTTCTTTGACCTCATTCATCTACACAAATATTATGTATTCAATAACAATTGAGAATAGTAGAGATATAGCTCTCAAAGTCTATCTTTATCTTCCTCTCATTTTCACCTCCTTTTACTATTAGGTCCCCCTTATGGTGCCGTCGAGCTTCAAATGGCCATAAAACAGCCTTCCAATGTCCAACCAACATGTCACATATTTCAACAAACGTAACATAGACTTGGCAACTGTAAATCTTTTACTTCGTTGCCTCATTCCAGTTGCTCCACCCATCTTGAAGCAAAGAAGCCGACCTCCTTCACAGTCCCTCACTTCGTTGGTTTTCCATTCCTTTTCGTTTCTCATGTAGGTGCATTACCTCTTTCAATCAATTATGAGATTTTCCTTTCTAAGTGTTTTAATTAACATTTCTAATTGATGGCCGACTGTAATTTCAATGGAATGAGAAACGATGGTGGCCAACTGCTATTGCAATTGGAATGAAAAATAAAAATAAAAAAAGTGAGAAAGGAAAAAGAGGATCGAAACGAGGAACAATGAAAATATATGACAAAGTGAGAAACGAAAAGAGGATCGGAGCGATAAAAAAATAATGAAAAAAATTACCTCATTTGCGAGATGAAGGAATTTTTGTTTTCGCCCAAACCATTCTTCAAATTGGTGGCCGCCGATTTCCAATGATTTCGCACCCTTTTAGTTTGCAGTCGTCAGCGTGGAGTGCGATGAAGTCGAAGGATCACTTACAAGAGAAATAAGTGATGTGTCGATTAGCCATTAGAATGCTGTATATTGACCTTTTGAAACTTCGTTCGAACTCTAGGTTTTCTCTTTATTATTTCATTATACTTTCTGCAAATTAGAAAGACATTCTCTTCCCTTTCTTATAGACACAAAATGGGAGGGCCAGGTTTGCATACGGCCAAATCCAGCATAAAATAAATATAAAAAGCAAATGCCACTTGCGAGCCTTAGGCATATCTAATTGGGGACCCATTTAATCACTTGACAAATAATTTAGGTAGGGAGAGAGGGTGAGTGCGTGCAAGTTGCCCCAACTCGTGTGTGACATCTCTGAGTAGCTGGTTGAAAAATAATGAGTAAAGAATTAATGGTAGACCAATTTTCTAGAGGCCCAGTTGCATTAAACTTTTGCAACTTTGCATGCGGATGGACCCTACTCACTTTTAAACCAGAAAGTTGCCGTCACGCTTTTTGTAAGCGTGAAGGTGCTTCTCCAACTGGACCCCACATGTAGGGTCCCTACCCACGTACTGTAGGGCCATCCACCCAAAAGTAATATTATACCTAGTACTCTTTTATATATGGGCATTTCTTAATATAAAATATTAGAGACAGAATTCACGTACTAACCTACGAAGGTATATTTCTTAATAAAAATATTAGACACTGAAGACGAGAGGGAAAACAAAAAAAAAAAAAATACTGATGTGACACGTAGTATATCACGTCAATATATGGTATTTCTTTATTTTATAAGAAATGATAGTGTTCTTTCTTATTTTATAAAATTATTTTTATTAAAAAATTAATTTAATATTTTATATAAAATTAATTAATTTGTAAAATTAATTTTGTAAATGACTTTATATCACTTTTTTATATTTTTTATTATTTTTTAATGTTGCATTACCCCCAAGCATTTTAGTAGCAAAAAGACAATGGCAGAAATAACGATAAACCATACCGTATACGCCATACCCTTTGTTTGATGAAATCCCATTATAGATGTGTTACTTTCTAGGTGTTACTTGGGGGCAGAGTTTTGTTGGAACTCCATAAATTTGACATCCAAAGCAAACATTTTTGTTCGTACATTCACAAACGCACGCATCCTCCTACGTCTCCATTTTTGTTGACATTCAGCATCCACTGATAAACACCGGAAATCTTTTAAGGCAAGAGACTTATTGGATTTAGCTACCAATGAAGTGATTTATAGAGTCTAAAACAGATCTCATAATTTCTTCCAAAGTAACGTTAACAACTTGCAGCCAAGGCATTACATTATAACTGAACAATACGAATGAAAATGAGCATATATAATAGTAGAATATGGTGATGAAATGGTTCTACAACAAGGAGCCATGATTTCACTTAAGTTTGTGACCCACCGATGTGAATATAACTTTTTCTGAGTAGTTTCATGGTCGTATGATGCACCATTTCTCTCTCAGTCAAGTCGATATTGGCACCGATTCACGAACAGCATATCTGTGGATAATCAAGCAGAGATGCCTGAACAGTGGTTGGTGGAGACATCATGACCAGGGTGTAAACTTCAGTTTCCTGCCCTGGCCCTGCCTTCGTCTACCGCCGGCATCTCCCCGAGCTCCTCTTACTCTTACTCCCTACTCCTTTCTGGCATCTTGTTGGTGGTCCCTCCGTCTTCATTACATCATTCATGATCAAAACAGAGTATTCAGCAAAAAAATAAAGTTAAGAATGGTCAATAGCATTAAGGTCTACATTGAGTTGCAACCTTAATTGTAACAATAACACAATAGCAAACAGACGAGAGAGAGAGAGAGAGAGAGAGAGAGAGAGAGAGAGAGAGAGAGAGAGAGAGAGAGAGAGAGAGAGAGAGTACTAACCCCAAAACAAAAGCTCTGAAAGTTGGCGTTAAAGGCAGAGTTACCCTCCAAGTTATTCTTGCCAAAATTCATGTCAGAGGAGCTGCGTTTGTTGTTGGAACCAGAACTCCCAGAAAAAGACGTGTAGGAGGAGGAGGACAAACCAGAACAACTAGTAGTACATGAGCTTGAGCCAAATGTGTCAATATCCCCTTGAAACATCTCTTCAAACAATGTCTGCAGTTCTTCAAAACTCTCCTCCCCATTTCCCTATTATATATTTTTCCACATTCCACATACCAAAACAGATATATCGTTACTAATGTTCTTATCAATTATCATTATCATTTTACAATAATATATCTTTATTTTTCATCATGGCAATCACAAAGGTTCCTCCTAAATATGTCATAGACTCATAGGGGCCCACAAACGTCAAAATCTACAGTTACCAGTGTGCTGCTAGTCACACCTGATGCTTTTCCATCATAGTGGGCTTGACAAAAGGCTGGGTGGGCCCATCAGGCCAGCACATTTGTGGGCCTACGTCCAGCTTGATAGATTTGATAGCAATTAGCAACAAAATCTATGGTGCAGAGATAAACGGTCTCTGATGGCCATTGATGAATCACTTCAATGAGTACCAATACTGGAACACATACCTGAGCATTTTCTCGCCAAGAAGTTTAGGACTATTTAGGTTCCCTTGCCTAGAAATGAATGAAAATTAATTTGTATTTGGACAAATGACCTTTTAAGAATAAGATACCTGCCCACCATGATTCTTCTGTCAGGTCTCAGCTAAGCAAAAGCTGTCTTCATAAACGTCAAAAAAAAAAAAAAAACAACACTCTAATCCAACATAGGATTTGACAAAAGACATTCCTAATTTCATTATGATATTCTCTCCACTAGATTTAGAAAATTTGAACAAAAAACAAGTTGACAGTGTGAACATTGCTAATTAGCTAGGAACAAAAACTTAAAAAAAAAAAAATCAAGAGAGGGATAGAGAAGAGATGAACAAAGAAGCTTACGTTAGACTTTGTTTGGCTCATCATGGCTGTCATTTCGTTCAGAAAATCGCCCATTCCCTGCACGAAAGTGATCTTAATGGTTAAATCAACTGCAAAGCCATTCCTTTGGTATCTTTTAGGCTACAGCTCCAAACCATCCAACATAATTTGAAATCAAAACACATTTAGTTCTATCGAACCATATCCAATCTACCCGATAACATGACAAAGAAGGATAGGCAAACCTATCAAAAAGAACAATTATTTAGTTCGCCAAGTATGGACACTGTAACATTCATGTTATTGTTGTTTTTTGGTATTATTTAGTTCGCCAAGTATGGACACTGTAACATTCATGATATTGTTGTTTTTTGGGTTATTTTCCTTAAATAAATAAAGTGATAACAGATGCGATGATAAGACGAGAATATCATCATACTCGTAGTTCGAAACTATCTAATAAAAAATCGTGTACATTATTCATCGAATAAAGTGTTATCATGTCATGTCACGTTATATTAAAAAATAAATTTAATTTTTAATATGATTATTATTTTAAAATTTTAAAATTTTAAAAACTCTAATGATAAAATAAGATACGAGGATATGAATCGAGATCGGCCCAAGACCCGCGAGTCACGGACTCACGGCACGGAAAAATGCAAACCCATTAGTGAGTGCAGCACGACCTACGGCGCACGTTACTCCGAGGTCATGGAGAAGAAGCTTACTTTTTCATCGTCATCGCTGTCGTAGATTCCTACGTCGTACAGAAGCCTTTTGTTGGCGTCAGAGAGAACTGCACACAAAGAAGAACAGAAGACAGCCGCGTCTTGTGAATACAATAACTTCCGCCCGATGCAAAAAGAGCAATCGGGATGCTTTTTGATATTTTAAGATTTTAATATCCGACTTGCGATTCGTTTGAAGATCTTTGGTAATAATAATAATATATTACCAGAATAGGCTTCTTGGATGGTCTGGAATTTCTTCTTAGCTTCTTCTACTTCCACGAATTTTGAATTCCCCAAAGCCGAACAACGATCTGGGTGCCATCTCTAGCCCAAAAAAAAAAAAAATCCAGATGTTCATTTCAGAAATTAAGCTCCAGAAAAGGAATTACAAGGCATGTTTAAGGATTAGATCCATTTGATTGACTTGTTAACAAAAAGTGGATAAAGAAAAAAGGTTTCTAATGCTAACCAGCGCAAGTTTCTTATAAGCATTCCTGAGCTCCGATGCAGAGCATTCCTTTTTCAACCCCAACACTGCATAGAAGTCATTACTCTTCTCTTCTTCACTTTCCATTCTCCAAACCACCACACAAACACAGAGAGCTTAGAATCACAGGCAGCACAACACAAAAGAACTCAAGCAAAACCAAGACAACCTTTTTTTTTTTTTTGTTCTTCTTTCTTGTCGACGAATTCCCACAACCTACGGGCCTAGATATCAGACAAGAAGTATGAACTCCTCTATATGTATCTTACAAAACCGGGATTAATCTTTGTGTGTTGGAACACGGAAACCTTGCCATTTGATATCCATGGCAAAGAAGGGGGTAGAAGGAAAAAAAAAGGAAAGAAAATGGCCCCTCACCCCCCTAAACGCTGAGACTCAGGGAAGTCTCCAGAAACCGGCCCATTTTAATATGGATGTTCAACCTTTTTTGTTTGTTTGTTTGTTTATAAAGTTAATATTCCAGTGTTTTTAGGAATGTATGCAATATATGTCCTAGGAGCTGTCGACTGTGGAATAAGCCGGAAGCCCGGGCATGATGTACGGTTGAGATCGCAAGGTGGTGGTAGATTATTATTATTTTTATTTTTATTTTGTCTCCAGAAACTTCGTTTTTCGCTACTGTGACTCTGTGAGGTCTTTTTTGGGGGCCCACACGACCTCACTTCGTGAGATCTGCAATCAAACAAACAAGTTTAGGTTGCAACTCGATTGGCATGAAAAGAGGTGGACTGGTGGAGGCTACAACGTTGGAAAGAGACCACCAGTTTTTACAAAATTTGCTGCAGTGCCATTTTTTCTTGATATTTTGGTGTAGAAGTTTCATCATTTTTTAAAATAAATTAGGGTTAAATTTTGATGGTGAATTGATATTAGATAAAAGTTAAATAAAATATTATTTTTTATTTAAAAATTTAAAAAATTTATTATATTTTATATAAAAACTTAAAAAAATTATAATAATTAGATAAAATGAGTTGTCAAGTCGACCATGCAATCTCTGGTATAGCACAAATTTCATGTAGAAGATGGGTGATCTTTTCTATGGCCTTGGTTGTTTTCCAAAATCATTTTAGAATACTCTTATTGGATTGAATAAAATTCATCTTTTCAAAAGTGTACTTTTACACAAATACCAAAAAAATAAGTATCATATTTGATCAAATATGGTAATGAAGTGTGTGAGAAAATGTTCAAAAAAATTTATTTTAGCTTTTTGGATAAAGTTTTAGCTTTACTATTTATAAAAAGTATTTTTTAAACATTTTTCCACACACTTCATTGTCATATTTGATCAAATATGAATTTTTTTTTTTTTTTGTATTTGTGTAAAAATATACTTTTTAAAAAATGGCTTTTAGCCAATCCAATGAAAGTGTTATTATCTCCTCTCACTTAAATTCAAACTTATCATTACACTTTTTTTAATTTCAATATAAAATAATTTAAACAATTCAACTTTTTTAATTACTAAAATAACTTTTCAAATCTCAAAATAAGATAATATAAAAAAAATATAAAAAAATATATTATAATAATATATGTATTTTTAACTTTTATCTCATTTATAAAAACAAACTAAGCTTTAAGAGTTTTGAATGAATAGTGCTATATGTAGTTTTAATATAGATAATTTATGTGTATTTCCTTTTTGAAAAATGAAATCTATTTTTAAAAAAATTAATTTTTTATATAGAACTTAAATTTATCCACTTTTTTTAAACGAATATATAAGATTTGTACACTATTACAAATTCTATAACTGCAAATCTCATTTTCTTTTATAGTAGTTTATCACAATTATTTGTCATTTTAATATAATTTAAGGGCATTTCTGACTTCCATGTTAGTTAGTGTGTGACATTCTATATTACTACATTTAAGGAATAGACAGATACAATTATTTTAAAATGTACCGTACGAACACGTATAGTTAAAAAATGATAGTTGAAAATGAAGAACAAGATTACTTTTTTGTATCATAGAACGTGGGGCATAAGTGATGTTTGAGATTAAATTTAAGCATTTTGCAGAAAGTCAAGCATTTAACTGGTAACTGCTTGTGGAAAATACTTAACTAGACATTGGCGTGATCGCTTCACGACAAACTAGAAATGATTGAAAGTTGAAATCCTTGATTGCTAACAACTCTTTGGGGCTGGAGTGAGATATATTTGTAAAAAATACTTTTGATTAAAGGTTTATATACCTCGGGATTAGTTGGCACTTTGATATAGAGTAATTCTTTTTGCAATCCAAAAGAAGTGGACTGCAATGTGAGCTTAAATGAAACATTGCAGCTCTAATTCCCTGATATCAATGTCAGGATGACATCGCCCAAAGCCTTAAATCTATTCACCCAGTTACTAACGTGGTTCCCTCACCCCATAGCCCCAATCCCTTCACCCAATGTTCGTATCATCCTCACAATCGCCCCAAATATCTTCACACGGTGCTCTTATCACCCTCGGCCTTTCGCCGTCACTCATAGCCGTCTCTTTCGTCGAGTTGAGTACCCACTTCGTCAAGTAATTCACGTCGCCTCACAGATTTGAAATGTATACAAATGTTGAGTATCCGCGTCGCTATCTCTCAAGAGATATTTTCATGGGTAGTATCAAGAAAACTGAGACTGATTTATCATTGTTAGTCTCTGCCATCCCTATTTCTTATTGTTGGTGCCAAGATAGCTTAATCTAGGTAATGCACGACATGGCCCAGCCAAACTGAGTATATTGTATTATGTTTTCTTCTAAATCACCTAGACTAGATTGGTGCCTACCTTCTGGGTATACCATTATGTTGTATTATATTATAGCCGACCCTTTCGTACTTGATTGTGGTATTTTTTTTTTTTTTTTGTAGCGCATAGTAAGTGGTCGAGTGTATATCTAGAAGAAGATTGTTACATTATTTTTTATGTATATTCACTTTTGTACAAAGAAAAGTTAAAAATTACACAAGTTTTCCTCCTCTCATGCGATTCTCTAAAATTTTGATTTTTTGTTTGGAGTAACAAGGTCTACTTAACTAAATAAGTAATAAAATCGTGGAACTTCTTGAGCCATGTTTGAGGAAGATGTTCCTACATTTCTACTGCCCCTGCCCTGCTAGAAGCCGATAATACACAAACCAAAGTCACATAATTTGGCATCTCAATAAAGGCTTGCTCCGCATCATTATACTTCCACGCTTCCAACTTCCACGCTTCTATTAATCATTTGTTTTTATGGAGGAAAACAAAGAACTATAAACTATGAGGGGATGAAAACTAGTTCAATAATCTGATCTCGAGCTCAGAATTAATTAAGCTCGATTTGAATTGGGTTAGCCTGCTTTAATGTTGGTTCTTCAGAGTTAAGCTCAAACATGCATGCATGAGGTTCATCATTGCTTTTTGGTCATTTTTTGTATTGTTGCGTATTGAACAACACAAGTATTGTTCAATCCAACAGGTATTGAACTTTGGTTAATCCTGGTGAAATAAATCAATTACTTTGACACAACAGAAATAAATAAATTAACATTGCAAATTACTTCCAATTTATGTAAACAAATGTCAGACTTTCCATATTGTTAAATCCAACAGGTATTAAGAAGACGGCATTTTGGGCTGAAATCAGACTTGTCCAAAGCTCATAACATTAATATACGTCAACAAATGCAGCTGGAGCCAAAAGAACATTTAACATTAGTTATCGTATTGATCTCTCTCTGGCCAGCGCACATGGAAACTTGTTATGCATAGAAAGTCCCAATGAACTATATAAATAAAACCTTAACAGTTCGACCAGGCAACAGGACTGGGAGACTGAGTTGGGGGCTCTTGAGCATGCAGAGTCTTGAGCAGCAGATTGAGCAGGGAGTGGGGGAGTTGTTTCAATTTGGGGGATTTTGATTTAGGGGTTAGGGGTGTTTTGGTCAAGTTATTGATAAAATGAAGATTTTTTTGTCTATATTTAGGATAGACTGCAAAGTAGTCCAAAATATTGGACTGTACCTAGCACCACCCTTGTTATAGGACAAACCGGTGCTAATAAGAAAACCAGTTGAACAAAAAACAGAAGTCTACTCGTGAAAACATCATTTGGTTCTTGATATAAGCTTAATAGAAGATATACATTTGTCACTATAACACAAAATCACAGCCGTTAAACATCCAATTCTCCCTCTACAAGAGCTTATTGTGTTGATGATCTTAAGGCCTTGATCCAATCAATTTCAACATGGAAATCACCGGGTCCTGATCTAGCACCTGGAACACCCCCTTCAGCATTAACAGATAGAGACATGCCAAGTATACGTGATTGATTCATTTCCATGTCTGCATCTATAACATTGCCTCTCCATGTTGGCAAATATCGAGCAAGAGGAATCTGAAAAGGGAAGTTGAATTTTGAGCATAACACAAAATATGCATTACTCGAAGAAAAGTGGCACGACTGCAAAAGCACCATGGTGTCTACATGCCCATGAGTTACACAAATGCCCATCCATGATATCAGTCACCTTTTATGGTGTAATCAGAGTAAACAAAGCATTTCAGCCACAGGCCGCTCCATAAGGGCGGCAGTTGGATAACATTGAAGATATCTATATCAATCCATTCATCTATTTTCTGGTCTTTTTAATTGGGAATATGATCTACAAAGTAGCATCATTTCATTTCCTAAGTTAAGTCCACGAAGATGCATTATGCACTAATGCTTTCGACTTTCACGCATCTATTGGCTGTTATTTCAATGCTCTAAATACAAAAGCTTTAGCAAATGGAATAACTGATACTAAAATAATCTACATCTAATATGGCCCCGATTTTATTTAGTTTATCAATATAATGGTCGTAAGCATCTTTTTTTTTTTTTATAAGAGATGGATATTATTAATTCGAAAAAATAGGCATTGCCCGTGTACACAGGAAGTACATAGAAGAATACCTAGACACATTCTAAGAGTGAGGAATTAAAGAAAGAAAGTCATGAGCATTATCCTCATTTAATACAATAGCTGAGAACCAAAGAACTAAAATGTGGAAGAAAAAAATTCGTAAGCTCCGCCAAGGTGCGTTCTTTGTTTTCAAAACATTGAGCATTTCTTTCCGACCAAATGCACCACATAATGCATAATGAGATTATTTTCCACGCTACTGCCACTTGTGGACAGCCTTGCAACTTCCTCCAACTACCCAACAACTCCACCACCCTCGAAAGCATGACCCAAGCAACGTCAACTCTTTGAAAGATCTCATTCCTTTTTACCTCGCAATGTAAAAGAAGATGGTCCACAAATTCTCCATTGTTTTTGCACAAATAACACCAATCTAACACAACACAACCTCTCTCGTAGTCAAGATCTTCCCAAGGGCAGCGCACCATATGAAAAAGACTGTTTTTGAGGACACGGGAGACCTCCAAATACTCTTTCAAGGGGATGGGAAGTGGTCTTGTGAAGTCAAAATTTTATAGTATGCCTTAATAGTACATTTATTGTGATTGTTGAATCTCCACTTTAATCTGTCACACTGAGCCACAGGAGTCCCCATAGAATAGAGTTAACTGAGGAAGTTAGATGCAATAGGTAATTCCCAATCATGGAAATCCCTATTATAAAGGACATTTCACTTAATAGATCTATTGGAAATTAGCCGCATGTCTGCCACTGACACTTCCCTGTTACTAGCAATACAATAGAGCACCAAAAATGACCTCTCTAATGTGTGCTCACCACACCACACGTCCCGCCAGAAACTGATTTGATTATCCTCACCTGTTACAAAGCGAATATGTTGTTCAAAACATGGCCAACCTCTCCTAATAAACTTCCATACACCCACCTTAAACCCCCCCCCCCCCCCTCTCACTTCGTTGGAACACCATTCTCCCCATGCAACCCCATGTCTAGCATCAATCAGTTCCTTCCACAAAGCCCCTCCCTCTTAGTGATATCTCCAAAACCATTTCCTTAGTAGAGCCTTGTTAAAGGTTCTCAGGTTACACACTCCCAATCCCCCATACATAACTAGACTACATACTGTCTTCCACCTGACCAAGTGAAATTTCTCTCCTCCCCCATACCTCCCCATAAAAACGCCCGGAAGAGTTTCTCAATCCTATTTGCCACCCCTACAGGTATAGGAAACAAAGATAGGAAATATGTAAGTAAATTAGTGAGAGTACTCTTGATAAGGGTAAGACGACCCCCTTTCGAGAGATACACCCATTTCCAACCAGCCAACCGCTTCTCGATCTTCTCCACCACCCCATTCCAAATAGCTCTAGCCTTAAATGTTGCTCCCAGCGGAAGACCCAGATATATTATAGGCAGAGAGGACACTTTGCAATCTAATAAGGTTGTTAAACCAAGGATATTAGGAACCTCACCCACTAGAACCATCTCAGACTTGCCAAGATTCACTTTGAGACCCGACACAATTTCAAAACAAAGTAATAGAGCTCGAAGAGATTGAATCTGACCGTTGTCCTCTTCACAAAAGAGTAAGGTGTCATCTGCAAATAAAAGATGAGAGATGATAATAGAGCTGCTGGGTGTCATTACCCACATGGAAACCAGATAAGAATCTCCCATCAACGACGGCCTTCACCATCTTACTGAGAGCCTCTATTACTAAAACAAACAAAAAAGGAGATAAACGATCCCTTTGTCGCGAGCCACGAGTGATATCTAAGAAGCCAGCTGGCGTAACATTCACTAGAACTGAGAACCAAGCCATGGAGATATAATGACGCATCCAGGAAATCCACTAAAACCAAAGCCACATCTCTCAAGCAAATAGAGGAAATCCCAGTTAACATGATCATAAGCTTTCTCCATATCAAGCTTACACATACTATCTAACTTGCCCTCCCGCAATCGATGGTCTAAGCACTCATTTGCAATGAGCACCGAATCAAGAATGTGTCTCCCACGAATAAAAGCGTTCTGGGGATCAGAGATAATCTGTACCAAGACAGGGCTTAATCGGTTGGCAAGAACCTTTGAAATGATCTTGTAGATGCTACTAATAAAACTTATAGGTCGGAAATCCTCGATAATAGAAGCCCCTTGTTTTTTAGGGATGAGAGCAATGAATGTCGCATTAAGCGATTTTTTAAACTTTTGAAAAGAATGAAACTCATGGAAAACCTACAAAATATCACCTTTCACAATTTCCCAACAGGTTTGAAAGAAGTCCATTGAAAAACTGTCCAGACCTGACGCTTTATCCATAGCCATACCAGCAATGACATTAAAGATCTCATCCTCCTCAAACGGTCTTTCCAAAGCACTTGCACTTAAGGAGTCAATGGCCTCAAAAGGCAATGCATCAAGTTTCGGTCTCCAATAGGCTGATTCAGTGAGAAGGGATTCATAGTAATGCACAATATGATCTTGCAATTCAGAGGGGGAGGAAAGTACATGTGAACCTGAATGTAACAACTCAATAATGTTGCTACGCCGGTGCGAGTTAACCCTTTTTGAAAGAACTTTGTACACTTATCGCTTTCGTTCAACCAAAAGACCCTGGATTTCTGACGCCAAGACGTCTCCTCTGCCAACAAAACCCTCTCCAAATTCCCCATAACTATGCCCTTCCTCAATAACAAGTCCTCTGAGGTGTCTCCCAAAAACTCTTTACCCTCTAACTCTTGCAGTTCCTCTAAAAGTGTAGACTTCTGATTATTGATGTGTCCAAAGACTTCCAAATTCCATTTCTTCAAGTCAAGTTTCAAGACTTTCAACTTACCTGCAAGAATAAAACTTGGAGTGCCAGAGAGCTAATACGAAGACCACCAACCACGCACCATCTCTACGAATCCATCTATTGTTAGCCACATATTTTCAAACTTGAAATATCGGCGACCCCTATGAATACCTCCGCAGTCTAGAAGAATGGGAAAGTGGTTTGAACAAATCTGAGGTAGCCACTTCTGACGCACTTCAGGATAATGAGCTTCCCACGACGAAGAGACTAGGAATCTGTCCAACTTTGACCAAACCCGACCGTTTGACCACGTGTACTCACCCCCAACTAGGGGAAGATCCATAAGGTCCAAATCAAAAATAAACTCTGAGAACTCCGCCATGGCCATAGAATTCCAAAAATGTCCTGATCGCTTACTAGGAAAGCATGTAATGTTAAAGTCACCCCCCATGCACCACGGCACGTCCCATAAGGAAAATAAGTCTGCCAATTCATCCCATAACTGTCTCCTCTCTTTATCCACATTTGGACCATATGTGCCAACAAAAGCCCATTCCCACCCATAAACAACATTTTTTAAGCGAGTAGCAACCAAGAAATTCCCAATACACTCCTCAATGACTTCAACTACTTATGTATCCCACATAAGTAACACTCCACATGAGGCTCCCTAAAAATCTAAGACCGACCAGCCCACATATGAACAACCCCAAATACTCCTGTCCATTCTTTCATCCAAGATACGCAACTTTGTTTCTTGAAGACATACCACATCTCCCTTCCACATCCGCAATAATATTTTGATACGAATGCGTTTATTGCGATCATTAAGCCCCCGCACATTCCAATAAAGGATCTTAGGCTGTCTATGAGAGCTAAGCATGTAAAATCATGTTTCTAAGCAAAGAAACTATGAAAATAAGGAAAGTGAAACTTGCCTTTGCAATATACCAATTGTCTTTGGGTACAAAAACAAAAGATTGCCAAGAGTTATCTTCCTCTTGTCCAGGTGAGTTTACCCAATTTTCTGTATAGATCTGTATCAGAATTTGACTGAGGTTCAGTACAAAACTTGCAAGTTCTACATCAATTTTTTTTTTTTTTTTTTAAAGTTATGAAAATGGCTATGGCAGCAGAAAGGTGCTGCTGTTCTATTTCCTTCTCTTATGACAAGAACAGGGGAAGGAACACTCACGGTAGATATGTAGCATCTTCCATCTCCTTTAAGCTTTAGTGCTATTGTATCATATGCATCCAAATCAATATAGCCATCAAACTGCAGAAGATAAATATTGATAAGGAAAGATGCTCTCTACTAATAGTTTCCCCTTATGTTTTTTTTTTTTTTTTGATAAGTTCCCCTTATGGGTTATTAAGAGAAACGAACAAGGGGATGTTACATACTGATATTGAATTGCTTCAATTTGCTTTTGAGTTCATTACAAGAATAAAACCATAAATTTGTAATGTAGTCATTTTGAAAAGGAAAACAGCCAACCATGAATAGTGAGCGGCTATACAGGACTCAAATTGCAGCCTAACAACTATGAATATGAACTCAAATAAACAAAACATCGTTTGCAATTCAAACTCTAGATATAAACATTCATAAGAATCTTGAAGATATATATGATATATATACTACCTTTTTGGACCGCATTCCGCAGAAGCCACTGCGAGTAATTTTCCATTTTGAACCCTCAGTAACATCAGAGGAAAGGTTCCCAGAGAAAATCCCTATAAGATAAATTTGTTATAATAATGACATCAGAATTCAAAGGAGGTGAAGTGAAAACTTGTCAAAAGTAGAGATCCAACGGAATATGCAAAAATTTTAGCAGTAATTTACTAACTTTCTATCTCAAGAATTAAGAACGTATTCTTCATATGTTTATTTATCATGACAAATTCCCATGTCTTCATTTACAGGATCATAGGAAGCCATGGCCAAAAGAGACCCCCACCAGAAAAACAAACAAAGATGATGATGATGGCACAAGAGAACCAATCCAAATCCAAAAAAGTTAAGGCTATAGAAATGAGACTCAAGCGCAACGAATCTGTTTTACGACCACCTCCGATTTGACTGTACCAAAGGGTTGAGTCAAAGAACAACTAGAATTTTTGACGTTAGAGGCAATGGATTATTATTAATGAAGATAGACAATAACTTATCTAAATGAATCAGCGTAACTTGGAGATGGTGAGGATTCATAAAGGAATAAAAGAATATTACTCATTGCTTTCTTCCATTTGTAGAAGGTATTTTAAACACAAGTTTTTCCCTAAGAAGGTTATTGTGTCCATTTCTTTCTCTTTTTTTTTTTGTTTTTTTGGGGGGGGGGGATTCCACCAGCATGTGTATCTGGTAAAAAAAATCAAGTAATAACCATTTCTTTTGTCAACATTTCAATACGATCATAGAACTTATCATGCACCACAAACCATTCAAAACACATATCCCTTATGAAATTTCATTTCATTTTTTTCACATGAGCTAATGTTAATATGTTACGCTTGTGAAAGTACGTAGAAGTACCGTACCACTGAGTCCCTTTTCAGATTCTTTGATCTCCAAAGACGCTGAGGACAATCCTGCAATACAATTAAACATCGCGATCTATATTAGTCTCATCACATTTTCTAAAGTAACCTCCAATAATATACAAATTACAATTATAAAGAGGAAATTGATAGACAGTAAGAGCTTCATAAACAATAAAGGGAATTCTAAAAACCAAGCCTAATACTGCCATATGCATTTTTATCAATTACATGGAATCATGGCTAAACATATGCTCTGTTTCACCCATTATGAGAAAGAAAATAATATATGACTGAAACTTGCAAAATTACAGTCCCGACAGCACATAATGGTGTTCTGAATGCAATGGAGACTTGAAGTAAACGCAACAGAGAATTGAACTCTTGACTCAGATACAGACCTCCATATTCAGAATCCGAATACAGATGCCACCTTTTTAGTTCTTCCTTCGAATTAAAAGTGAATATGTATCTTTCAATAGGAGGCATCAAGTCTTCAGCATTCCACGCAATAGCTATAGATTGATTTTTCCAAAAAGGAGAAAGAAAGGATCAAAATTAGTGATTGCAAACATATTAGACAAAATATGCTAAAGGATATCAAACAGAAAAAAAAAAAGTACTAGATCGTGCAGACAAAAGGCAAGCCCCCAAACATAGCTACAACATGTACAAAATCTCCAGAACCTTGAGATGAAGATGGTAATCATTTAGTACCTCTCTTCGTTGCATTAAGAGAAGCTTGCCACAATGATCGAAATCTGGACATCTCCAATACACTTCAAGTTCCTATAAGAACAGAAAACCGAGTATTTAGAAAAAGGAAAGCTCTTCTTTGGATTATCACAGCAATAATTTGCCATGTGTGCGGTAGAATTGGACATCCCATTGTTCATAACATGCTTGTCATAACATGCTTGCATTATTTTTTTTGTCTAACTTTTACATCTTATGCACAATCACTAGAACACATACAAACATATGTATATATACATGAATCGTAGCAAATGCCTAATGCAACAATAAAGTCTTCAGCTGCCAAGCACTATTATGCAGAGTTGAGCCCCAGAGTCGAAACTTCATGCAAAATATTTAAGGATAAGACCATAGCCAAATCACCACTCTCAAGATTCCACACAGATGGGATCACTAGGTAATGGTCTTATGAAATTGCAGCAAATGCACAAAAACTAAACACAAAGTGCCATCAATTATGTTAGAGAACAATTAGTTGAATGATTGCCTCGATTTTATAAAATGGCTCATTTCCTAGGACACAAATTTATCCAATTCTTTCCAAGAGGCATCCAAATGCACCCTAAAGGAATGAATTACAAGCAACCATTCTGACCAAATGTAAAAGTAAACATATCCATCAGAACATACATTATGAAAACCCTAAAATTTTTTTTTTTTTTTTTTTGATAAGTAAATGAAAACCCTAAAATATTTGAATCAAACTTGTATTACCCCATGTCCGAATGGGCCGGAGAGTTACTTCCAGTCGCCTAAAATCATCATTTACAATACAAATAGATATTCCAAAAGACTCCATAAACATAACCTCATCTATTTTCAAAGACTCAATAAATATAAATTCATCTAACTCTACCAAATATACATGTATATCCCTCTACAAGTTATCAATAATCTAACAAATCAATCGAAACTCCTTAAGACTTAATAAAAGTATCAACATCCCAATAAAACAAATCAATCTATTGAATAATAGTTTTTAGTAATCTCAATACTTATTCTCTACACTCAACAATCTTGTCCTCGCTACCTATTCTCAATTCTCAATACTCAACTGAAACATTCACTTCATCTAAAAAATATTGTGGAGATAAGAGTTGAGTTATCAGCAACTCATTAAGCAAAAAGCATATACTAATATGTAAACATGAGCCTTTTACAGAGTTCAAAATGCAAAACAAAAAATTTTAGTGTCAAAATGCAAAACCAAACCATGTTGTCAAAATATTCAAGCAACAATTCATAAATATTCATTTCAAAGTCCTTTGGCATAGCATGAACCGAACCCCATCATCGTATCACATCATATCAAAGCATCAGATTAGAACAAAATCATCAATCCTACCACAATGGTAGGATTGTGCATTTTGCAAAAAATCAAGCAGAACATAAATCACTATGACACCAAAGCGATTGCACTCAGAACAAAAACTGCTATTATATCCCGTGGCGGGACTAGAGGCCACTATTGTAACTAATGGCAAGGCCGAAAGCGCCATGACCGAAAGCCACTATTATATCCCATGGTACGACCAAAGGCCACTATTATATCTCGTGACAGGGCCATAACAATAGTAAAACAGAAATTTTGTTACCAACTATATAATAGATGCCGACGTTTTACACCCGCGGTAAGTTCAGAACAAAAAAAAAAAAATAGAATCAGAATCATCGGATCAAAATCAGATAGAGAATCAAAATGTCATGCCAAAACAAATTCAGAGCACCATCACATAATCAAACAGATTTAGAGCATCTTCATGTAACATGCACAAATTTTTGGATTTCATATTTGCACTTTTTGCACAATTGAAAAACAAAATACCAAAATTTTGCTCACGTCTACACTACTCATGACAAAATACTTTTCTCCTTTATACAGATTTGATGAGTAATGCATATCAAATAACCGAGGTTGTTTCAAGTTTCTGTTCATAACATACATGCACATTTTTCTAAAATCAACTTTAGTTTATATCTTTTATGCAAAATCTTGTATAGGAACCCCGCTTATCTGACCCATAAACCATTCTGAAAAACCCAATTAACTGTGTTAAGCGAATTTGATCATAATCTAGACATAATTAAGCATACAACATTTTAATACAATTAAACTAGTACATCTCAAATAAACAGCACAACTAAACAACACCATGACAATAAATCTCATGGTTTCAATCCTTCCAACCTAGCTACTACTCATCTCCGATCCACAAAAGAACTTCCCAAACCTCACCCATTAGAGACTTTCACACTTATCCCATCACTATACCCAACATCCAATCACAATACAAACTACAAGAGGGCCGCTTTGGGACAGCTGTGTTGTTGTTGGGTGATAAACAACCCACCAAACAGATAGATACACGTAATGAAAAGACTATGTAGTACAATAAAATAGATGGCAGGTGATTAAACTTTCTAATAGCAAAAAAAAAAAAAAGCCTTGCCGCACTACACAGAAACCCTTCTTGATTGTTCTTTCGAATCCAAACTTCTTCATTCTTTTCGGAATCCAATCGTCCCCAGGTTGGAGTACATGACCCATCTTTATTTTTCTTCGTAATCCTCTTTACACTTTCAAGATTTCGCCTTGAGAACTTGTTTGACTGAAAATCTGAAGTGGCTGTCGAACTTCTTTTCTAGCAGAATTTCTGTTTCTTTTAGGCTCTGTTCTGTTGTAGAGAAATGACGAAAAGGAAATGAACCTGATTCGGGGCTCTATGGCTTGTGTCTTTGTTTTATTGTGCTAGTTCTAATTATAACTCCAAGTTTGGCTGTTGAGGAAAACGAAGGAAAATATGAGTAATTAAGAGCCCAGACTTGTATGGCTGCTAAACAAGTGGGTTTTTCCGTAGCTTGACAAACTTGTTTTCTTGGAGACACTAATGTGTAATTAAGAGCCTAGTAATTTTCTAGTTTTTCTTTAACTCTAGTTATTTTCTTTGATTCACCCACTTGTTCACAGGCAAAAAAAAAAAAACTTGGGTGTTGGTCTGAACATAATCGTGTTGGCTGGTTACTTGGGGAGACCAGTACAGCTGGTCTCCAGCTTTTCTCAACTACAAATATTATCCCAACACGATTATATGGTGTGGGTTTATGGAAATACATAAGAAGTGGTTGGCCTTGCTTCAAGGAACATACCCGCTTTGTGGTTGATGAGGGGTCTAGAGTCAAGTTTTGGAGGGATGTGTGGTGGGTGACTATGCTTTGGAGAGTTTTTCCAGCTCTCTATTGCATTGCAGTAAATAAGGAGGCTTCAGTAGCAGATCTGAGATATTTCTCTCATGGGTCCCATTAGTGGAATATCCTGTTTGTCAGAGATTTTCATGATTGGGAACTCTCCACTGTTTCAGATTTTTTCAGCTTGCTTTATACCATGGGAAGCCCTACGGCACAGAGGGACACATTGCAGTGGCGGGTTAATACCCAAAAAAAATGCACAGTTAAGGCATACTATTAAATCCTAACAGTTCAAGGTAATGCTCCCTTCCCTTGGAAGAATATCTGAAGGTATTGGGTGCCTTCTAAAGTAGTTTTCTTTGTTTGGACTACCGCGCTCGGAAAGATTTTGATCACAGATAACTTGAGGAGGAGGGGATGTGTAGTATTGGACTGATGCTATGTGTGCAAGAAGATTGGAGAATCAGTGGATTATCTTTTGCTGCATTGCGACGTGGCAAGGGGATTGTGGGATGAGATCTTTCACAGAGTGGATGTTCCTTGGATAATGCAAGCGAGGGTGTTGTATTTATTATGTTCCTGGAAGAAGCTACAAGGCTGTCCTCAGGTAGTGACAGTGTGGGAGATGATTCCGTTATGCCTCATGTGGTGTATCTGGTCAAAATGGAATGATCGTTGCTTTGAAAACAAGGAGCAATCAATGGCAGAGCTGTAGAATTTTTTTATGCAAACTTTACTGCTGTGGTTTTCAGCTATTGTATTTAATGGAAACGATGTTCATGACTTCTTGTCTTTCTTTACAACTCATAGATTGTAATTAGGTATATCTTTGTATGCTCCCTGTATACATGGGCTATGGCTCTTTCTTTTTCTTTAATAAAATTTACCTTACTTATCAAACAAAAAAAACCCAACACTTCGCAAGACACACCAACCACATTACAATTATCTATTTTATCTCAACATTTCAAAGGGCACAACAACCACATCACAAATACACATTTTATCCCAACATTTCATAGGGAACTTCAGCTACTATACAGATTCACCACGAGTACTATAAATCAATCCCAACACTTCCCCCATAGTTATTTTGATCACATCCACAGTGCCCAATTCATAATTTCTCAAAATCCCATCACTTCACACAGCACCCAATCAACACCATAATCACACAGTTTCCCAACACTTCGTATGGTGTACAGTTCCCAAACGGTAAATCCATAAATTCCACAAACTCTAACTACATCAATATAATATTTCTCAACTCCAACTACATCGACATAAATATCCTCACATCAAAGATATAGAAATTATACCACCAACTACGAGGCTGCAGCGTGGTGATGGATGGTGTTGCGTGTGGAGTGGCAGCGGCTCACTGCTTATTCCGTGAACAATGCCAATCTCGGGCATATGAAAACACACAGAGGGAGAAAAGAAGACAGAGAGAGATGCTTATCATCGTCCAGCTGGACAACGAGGCCGAGAGAGAATGAGAGGTGCCGTTGGGAAGAGGAGAAACAGAGGGATAGAGGGACGAAGGGAATACTTACCGGTGTGACGGCAGCGAGGAGCTGGCACTGTGGTGTGGCTGGAGGAGGCTTTGGTGGTGCGGCTGAAGAACGAAAGAACAGAGAGAGAGAGATGCGGATCGGTGGTGGAGAAACAGGTGTGGATAAAAAAAAAAAAGACTTACCGGCGTGATGGGAAAACCGACGTCGCTCAGTCGTGGGGCTCGTCGGCGGCAAGCAACCCCTAGACGGATCAAGTCCGAACCGAGAGAGAGAGAGGTGGGGAGCTAAGGATTACTGCGTGAAACAGGGGGCCGGGGGGGAGGGGAAGAAACGGCGTGTTTGCAATTTTAGCTGGGTTGGGTTTGGCACTTGGGCCCAAGCCGGGGCCTGAGGTGTTGCAAAAGTTGCCCGTCTGATTCCCATATCCACAAAACTTATACAAACTCCATAAAATTGTGCATATACAAACTCCGTAAAATGGGGTTATTGTTGGGAATTTTAGACCTCTCAAATTTTCTTTACCAAAATTTATTTTTAACAAAATAACAAGAAAAATAGAGAAATAAACACAACACAAGAATTTACGTAGAAAACTCCCAAATCAGGAGAAAAAAACACCAGACTCAAAGAAGAAAATACACTATGTGAAAAATTATTATAATCACACAATTTTTCTCCTCATCCCAACGACACTCACAAAAAACTTCTCCCACTAGTAAAACTCTAACTTTCACTTCTCTTCATTTTACATACAAAAAGGACAACAGAGGAATTTTACTAAAGTCAAAAGTTACTAGATAAGTTTCTGACTGGTGTAATTAACTAGGGAGACTAGGCCTCCTTTTATAACCTCATGCCTTGCCCTATTTTACAAATCCCACCAATGTGGGATTACAAAGAAGCAAAGTCAATAATCTCCACCTTGCGACTTTGACTAATCCCACAGTCACGCTTCATCGCAATGAGGATCTTCTTAGCTTTCGCTATCATGCTCCACCATAAAAGCATAACTACTCAGAATAAACCAATTCCAAGCATTTCACTTCGGCCCATGTCGAAAATAACCTTGCTGAAAAATTATGGTGCAACTTCCACGTTTGACTTTCCTGGAAGTTCATCAGCCATCGACATGAATTTCTACCATACACCTTGCATCAATGTCAAACCAATGCACGTGTGCAAACTTGTGGAACAACTAACATTAACACATCCTCTATCATGGCAACTTTGGGATTAGCGACATGTCATGAGGATGTATATGTCTCTTTTTAACAGACATTGTCTTCTATAAAGAGAGACATGATGTTAGTTTCATTGTCAGTAACTCCATTTACTGACTTGGAGCCTCTTGCTGAACCTGCTCCACCTCTTGGACAATTTCTTCTTAAGTGCCCAGGTTGTCCACACACCCAGCAGACTACTTTCTTCTTCATGGAGTTCTTTCTCTTCCAATCACCAGTTGTCACCATTGCCAAGTTCTCAGGTGAACCATTACTTCCACCACTTAGCCTTATTTCTTCAGAAAAAAGTTTACTGGTAACCTCTAAAAAAATTATTTTCTCCTTCCCATGTATCAAAATAGGCTTCATATGCTCATAGGAAGATGGAAGAGACCAGATCAGCCTCAAGGCTTGATCTTCATCATCAATTTTAATTCCAATAGATTCTAGTTCAGAGACAATGCCATTGAGAACATATAAATGATCTGAAATAGTCGTACCTTCACTCATCCGCAGTGTATGAAACTGCTCCTTCAGGTACACTCGATTCGAGACACTCTTCGTCTGATACAATTCTTCGAGCTTTTCCCAGAATCCCTTTGCCATGAATATTCCATGCACATTTGCAAGAACATTCTTGGCCAGGCACAGACGAATTGCACTTGCCGCTCTCAAATCCAAATCCTCCTAATTTTCATCGCTCATTCCAGATCTGCTCTTTGTTTCACCAGTAGTGCTTAGACCGCTACTGACTTCAGGGACTGGACTACCTTTCGACGCCTTGTACTGATTGAATCAAGATATCCTTGACTTACACTTGCCACAAGCCAAAATTGATTCTCCCATCAAATTTCTCCACATCAAATCTGATAGGATTTGAAGCTCTACCTCCTGACATAGCTTCGATGAATTTTACTGTAAAAATGAATAGTACCCACTAAGTAAGTTCCCAAGAAAAACCGATCTTTCCTAGACAGAACTTCAAGGTTCTCAGGAAAGATTAGAGGGTCACAACGGACACACTTAAAATTTCTAATCTCTTAGACAAAACCTCCTTAGAACGTACGTATCCACACTACTACACCAAAACTCCACCCTGTAAAAAAGAACCTAGTGGCTCTGATACCACTTGTTGGGAATCTTGGGCCTCCCAAATTCCTCCCACCAAGATTTACTTTTGACAGAATAATAAGAAAAATAGAGAAATAAACACAACACAAGAATTTACGTGGAAAACTCTCAAATCAGGAGAAAAACTACCAGACCCAGGGAACAAAATACATTATATGAAAAATTGTTACAATCACACAATTTTTCTCCCCACCCCAACGACACTCACAAAAAACTTCTCACACTAGTAAAACTTTAACTTTCACCTCTCTTCTTTTTACATATAAAAAGGACAACAGAGGAATTTTATTAAAGTCAAAAGTTACTAGATAAGTTTCTGACTGGTGTAATTAACTAGGGAGGCTAGGCATCCTTTTATAACCTCATGCCTTGCCCCATTTTATAAATCCCACCGAATTGAGATTACAAAGGAGCAAAGTCAACAGTTATGACATCAGAATCATACAAAATAGAGAACAAAATGCAATCACACACAATCACTTCAAAAAAGAAAGCCCCTCCCTCCCTAACTCATCTCACCATCGCGATTTTTGTTTCATCTCTTCCATCCCGTATTGCTAACTCTTCAACTTCTGCTTCATCTCATAAGAAAAAATCACTCCTTCCAACTACTATTGGAGAATCTTCAAAGTGCTCGTCAGCTCAAGTCTGGCGCTTATATCAGATTAAAATGAAAAGAAAAAGAATGAATTTTGACTCATAAATTTTCGCTTGCGAAATGCAAATAATAATTTCATCATCGGTTTCCAGCAATCTTTAATTCTATCTCAAGAAAATTAGCCTTTTACCAATTTAACCCTATATGTGAATATGCAAATTTAAATCTCTAAAAATTGCCCTCTTCGCAAAATACCATGAACATTCACCATCGAAAAGGTCCAATTGCTTTCGTAGTCCCAGTCTCCAAATTAATAGTATACACTAAAAATGCTATTTACCTCCATTGAAATTAATTAGCAAATTGTGAGAGAAAGAAAAGGCAACAGCTCAAGCCTAATATTAATTACACTATGGAACAAAAGGGAGCATGATAGGACCAACGCGCATGAGAGTTAGGAAAAAGAGCTAGCAGGTGCAGGGGCATGGGCATGTGCATGTGCATGAACACCTGAACAAAAAGAAAGGAAGACAGGTCAAATGATACGCAAGCCAAAGACTCCTATATAAAGGCCTCAAATAGACGGGTATAGGGGGCTCTCTCGCTCAGACCATCCCACGCTCTCCTCTCCAGTATAGTTTTTTTCGTCTTCTCAGAGGAACTCAAAAGCTCCAGCCAACGTATTTCCTCCATAGATACGTGTATATTTCTTCTTGTATAGAGTAAGCCATAAGAAACTGTAAAAATATCTATTATAGTTAATCCCTTTCTCCAAACTCCCATAGACGTAGGTCTTACGCCAAATAACGTAAATATCGTGTCTATCTCTATTTATTTATCTGTTATTCACGTATGTACAGTCGCACCAGAATCTCGCCAGAGGCCCCAAATGACACCAAACTAAGTCCAACCCGCACTAGTGAACCGAGAATGATTCTTTCTCCTACCCCGGTCTGTTGGCCGATTTTTATGGCATCAACACAAACCATAAAACAAAACACATAGGAATCTATTTTGTGTAGAAACTGCAACAAGGGAACTTGGTGGGCAACAAAATTAGGGACAGAAAAGGAACATGGTCGAGAAGAAAACTGGGGGTCTTAGGATAGATAGGGTCTTGAGAATTTTTGGAAGAGAAACCCAGTTTTGAAGATGATATTCTTAGGTGAGGCTATGAGCATTTAGGAAGTAAAAGGTTATCATGTATTGTGTACTTCGATGCAAGTATCATGAGATGACAACGCAGCAACAGATAATTTGAGTCCGTTTTAATGGTTCAAAGGAAGCACCGATTGTAAGATATTCTCTAAATTAATGTACAAAATTGGTTTTCAGTAAGCAACTTGTAGTCGACTGACGTGGCATCATGCCACATCAGCCGTTATTTTAAAAAAATATATATTAAAAATAGAAAATGAAACAAAAGCAAATTTGAAACTTCTCTGGTGACGAAAATCAAACCTCCAAATTCGCTGTGCCGAAGCTTCTTTGGTGACGAAATTCCCCTTCTAGGTTCATCTTCAACCTCGTTCCAGGCTGGTAAGAGGGAAAAATCTCACATTTCTAGCTCGTCTTTCTCATTTTTTCTAGTTATTGAATCTTCACTCTGGTTGCAATCTCATCCCAAGCTTCTTTTCGAGCTCAACCTTGTGTGGGTGTAGAAGATTCGTGTGGGTCATTTGCTTCAGGTGGGTCATCTACTTCGAGTTCTTCTTTTTTCTTGTTTTAAGTATAACTAAATCTTTGTTGTTAGAATTGTTGATAATTTAAAACTTAGTCTCTTTCATGTTGTTAGATTGAAATGATTTGGACAATTTGAGATGATTTAGGCGATTTAGAGCTAGGTTTGCTTGACCATCGACTTCAGAGTTTAATTCCTTGAAAATGAACAAAATATTGCAGATTCTATAAGGGATCATTGAAAGTGAGCATCGGCACCACACCACGCTCACATTTGTTATTTTTATTTAACTGGGATGTCATTTCACAACCATTGAAATTTGCATACTTTGTTACTATTATCTTGTGAAATTTTTCACTAGCATTCCCAACCAACTTCTTTGGCAACTTATTGTTCCTCATGCATCTGGGAGTTTGCCAATAGTCGCTTTTCATTTCTTTTCTTTGTTTGGACTCTTTATTCTTCAATTTCTCATTTTATGGGGTGTCAAACTTATTATAAGTTTAGCATAAAATTTTAACTTTGGTCCCTTGAAACATAGGAGATGTTTTAGTTTATCCCAATTTTAAAAAGTTTTAATTTTATAAAACTAGAAGTACTTCCTAAAAAGTTTAGGCCACCTCATGAAAAATATTATGTGATTGCCAATAATTCATGGGTGATTTTTTCTATAGCCATTTGATCCCTTTTTCATTGCAATGGTTTGGAAACTCTCACTTATGGAATATGCTTAAGCAATTCAATTTGAGCTTTTATGAAAAAAGACACGTGCTTGGGAAAGTTCCGAATGATTTGAGCAATTCAATTTAAGTTTTTGTCTTCAAGTAACTTAGATTTGTGTTTTTTTTAATAATGTGTAATTGCAGGTTTATGCTCTCCACTTCAAGTGTAACAAGAAACTAATACGTGAGTACCTAAATCTGTTCAATTACACCAAAGACATTTTCCAAGACAGAAAAAGAGTGAGATGAGGTTGTAATCCAAGAACTAAATGGCCCTATTGGTTCTTGATGATCTATTTTGCTTTGTCGTTTGAAGACAAAAAAGGAGTGAGATGAGACTATGATTAACTGCCTATAGCTGCCCATGGTCTTATGTACTAATGTTTCTTTCTAACATCTCAGTTATTGCTCAATGACTACTGAACTTTGGTGAATGACTTGGGTTTGGTTTTGTGTAATATTAGTGGGAGAATTTAGCCTTTAATTATTTGTATTATAACTCCAGCCATGTAAAAGCTAGATTTCTTATATTATCAATATTGTTGTCGTTCTTTGTTTATTGGCGATATTTGAAGATTTTGATTACTTTCAAATTGAACTTTTTGCCATGCCATATTCAACAGGGAAAGACCAACCCCTTTTCTTTACAAAATAATAAAAAGAAATGGTCTTGTGCCATTAGGCCAGCAAGCCTTGGCTAATTGACATATAAGGCTGAATAGGGAATTCTAAATCTATTTAACATAAAGCACATCGGCCTAACTCTACTCTACTCACATCTTGTCACACACATCGGCCATCATACATATTAGACAAAAGCAAATAAAAATTTGGATTACAAGAACCCAATCTAATTAGATGGTTAACAAGAAAAAAACTACATGTAATATATCTGAGAATCCACCAACCTAATCTATTTTCAAGAAGATGACTAATAATGAATTCTACTGCATGTTAATATCCATACAAAAACTTTCCATGTCCGCAATTAACTTCTTTGCAAAATACAAAAACTTTCATTCTTTACTATTTTCTCATGAACTAATTTCACATAATTAAAATAAATTACATAAGAGAAATCAAATAACTCAATACATCACCTAAAAACAACCATAAAGTTTGTTCATCTAAATCTGATGGATTTAGCAGGTGTTCTTGAAACTTTTCCTTGGAGGTATACTCAGGAAGGTTGGGAGCTTCATATGCCTTGTGAATCTGAAATCTTAAAGGACCAAAGATACCTTGCAGGGCCCTAAAACCCTCCAAAGGAACTTGAAAAAAGTTCAACAAACAATTCACTATTACTACAATCAAAAGTAAATTATTATATACAGACACATACACTAATTTCTATTGTCGAACAAGAATTTTGTTCCAGCTTGAATTAATTGTCCCCTAATAGCATTTCATAAAAATGCATATATCACAAAAAGTATTTCATAAACAGGAGATTTTGGCACCAAGACATTAGCTTCTCTCATGTCCTAACCACAACTTGCATGCCAAAAGTATAACATGTCAGATGAGAGAACAACCACAAAACATTACCCAAACAAGATAAAAGAAACCAAAATCAAATTAACTGAACTAACCATAAAGGATATCAACCCAACTAGATGCTAAGGAGATCATAATTTATCTAGATAAAGTTAACTAAAAAGCTGCATAAGAAAACACAACTAAGGGATTTTGTAAGTAAAGAGGCAAATCAAAGAAAAATAATGATCCCCACTACCAGTTGTGTATTCCTCTACATTGTAAGTGAATGTTTTGATTTTGTAGCAAGCATCCAGTATATATATTCAGTATGAATATTTGACAACTAATATAAGATGGAATGTAGAAAACAAATGAGCAAGCGTATGCTAAGAAAGAGCCAAGACCACAGGCTAACAGTGAGTACAAATTGCCTAACTCTATGTCCTATCTTTCTCAAAGTAACGGATTTGTCCTGAAACTTTCACTTTTCCACACTTTAGGCTGCAGAGTTATCGATGCACCGTCACTTACAATCATACCTTGCTCAATGCCACAATATATCTCCCATTTTCTTACCTGTAAAGTTCAAAAACAGCAACAAGATTCAACAAAAAGGAAACCAATTGTCCAACAAGAGTGCTGAAAAAGACACCAAAGATGGAAATGCAAGGTCATCAAGGGAGGTGCAAAGCATTGGGGTTGGAAAAACAAATGTATTCATCGAACAAGCAGCAAGTGAATCTGACACCTATGGTTCTATTAGAATTACAGTTGAAACAAATGTGGTTGATACCACTTGCATTATGAGCAAACATATAGAGTAGAAAAGGTTTTAGAGTTATCTCCAATTCTGTTGAACAAATTGGAAATGCCAACTCAGAAACTGCCTCGGTGCATGTGTCAACAGATTATCATGAAAATAGGTAGCAAGTACCTGCCTCTAAGGACTCCCAGATAATGCATGAGGAACAGCAAGTTGCCAGAGAATCTGGTTAGGAATGCTAGTTAAAAACTTCACAAGATAATGGCAACAAAGTATGCAAATTGCAACGGTTGTGAAATGACATCCCAGTCAAATAAAAATAACAAATGTGAGCGTTGTGTGGTGTCGGTGCTCATTCTCAATGATCCCTCATAGAATCTGCAATATTTTGTTCATTTTCAAGGAACTTAACTCTGAAGCCAATGCTCAAGCAAACCTAGTTCCAAATCACCTAAATCATTTCAAGCTAACAACATGAAAGAGGCTATGTTTTAAATTATCAACAAAGCTAACAACAAAGATTTAGTTATAAATAAAACAAGAAAAAAGAAGAATCCGAGGTAAATGACCCATGGCTGAAGATGACTCACTTGAAGCAGATAACCCACACAAGGTTGAGCTCGAGAAGAAGCTTGGGATGAGGTTGCCACCAGAGTGAAGATTTGGTAACCATAAAACTGAGAAAAATCAGCGGGAAGTGTGAGATTTTTCCCTTTTACAAGCCTGGAATGAGGTTGAAAATGAACCAGAAGGGGAAGATGAAGTATGAACCCAGAAGGAGAATTTCATCACCAAAGAAGCTTTGGTGTGGCGAATTTGGAGGTTTGGTTTTCTTCGTTCACGCGGGTTTGATTTCGTCACAAGAGAAGTTTCAAATTTGCTTTTGTTTCATTTTCTATTTTTAATATATATTTTTTTTAAATAACAACTGACGATACCACGTCAGCCGACTACAAGTCATTTACCAAAAACCGACTCCATATAGCATTAGTGGTGAACCAAACATCATAAAGGCATAGAGTTTGGTATTTACAAAAAAAAAAGCTTTATTTTATGAAATTAGATTATTTTATAGAAATATTAAAATTTATAAATTGAAATAATTTAATACGGTTCATTAAATTATAAAACTTTATTTACTATAGATTAAATTTAACATCACCTAATTTCTAGATAATTGGGTAAGGAAGTAATATAACCATTCTGTCATGCATTCAAAGAATGAGCATTTAATATTTCATAAAAAATAAAAAAAATAAAAAAGATGGAGCATTTACTCCAAGACCACCGAGACGCTACTGCCATGGCGATGTCGAGATATATATGTAGACACAGACCAAATAATATAGTAAGAGCAACCTAGCTGTCACGGCATGGAGTTTCCTTCTAAAAAACAAAGTGCTTACAATTTAAATATGAGTATGATGAAGACGTGCCCCCAAAAACAAAATCTCTCTAATTAACGCAAAAGGAAGCACACCAATATAATTCAGTACATGTAGATGGCTTTATTTATTAGTTAGGAATAGGAGCTAGCTGTGTATACAGTAAAAATCTAAAGCTTAATTAGAGGGCAATAATTATGGGAGTGAAATGCAGTAAGGTGGGCAAAGTGATTGGAGCTCGAGAATTTAAACGCTTGAGATCATCATCAGGCCCTCCTCTTCCTCCTCCTCCTCCATCATTAATGACGCCCATGAGAGGTTACATTCCTGTATGTGTTGGGATGAACAATGATTTTAGGCGATTTATGGTTCACACAACCACGCTTAATGGAGATGAAGATTTCTTGGAACTGCTCTACAGGTCAGCTGAAGAATATGGCTTCTGTAATGAAGGGATTCTGAGGATTCCTTATGAAGCAAATGCCTTTGAGGAGAGGATATTGATGACAAGGTCCAAGAGAAAAGTCTTCAGGGTCAAACCCAACTAAATATCACAATATTGTCCATGATTCTTGTTGCTGCTGTAACATTGAGCTGCCTCTTCAGAGACCTTTTCAGGCAAATAAGATTGCCATTTCTTCAAATATTCGTAGCTGTTTTGATTGATTTTTACTACTACAAGGTGTTTGAAAATAGTACTCACTTAATGATTGGTATATATCTTGCCTTCAATTTTAATTTTTGGGACAATCGAGTGAGTTTGGTCGACATCAGAGGGCGTTGTTTGACTAGATCCATATAATAATGCATGCGAGCGAGCAACAGCAACTAGGCATGGCAGTGAGGAATTAATGCTTTGAAAAAGGAAAGATTTAACACAATTGAATGCATGAAGAAGACCAGTATTGCGCGCAGCTGGCATATTGGATGGCATGGTTTTATGATGATCATTAATATTGGCTGCCATTTGAGGAAGTGACAATCAGACCAGCAAATTGTACATGATAAATTGTGTTCAGAATCACAAGGCAAAATTGCTATCCAAGCCACAAACTTTTTCTTTTTTTTTTAGGTTTTGTTTAAATTTAGAGATGAGATGAGATGAATTGAGATGTGTTTATTTTTTAATATTATTATTATTTTAGAATTTAAAAAAGTAATCCTGAAAATTAAAAAAATTATATTGAATTTTAAAAAAATTATATTTTATATTTTATATAAAAATATATAATAATAAACTTAAAATGATTTAAAATGAGATTTGCCTACTCACAAATGCGGACGGGGCTAAAGCAAGCAGGATGCAGCATGTAGCATGTAGCATGTAGCATGTTGATTTATTTCTCTCTGTCTGTATCTCTGTCACAACTTGTCCTCGTTAACTGTCGCCAATTAGGGTGCCAGTTCCGGTTTGCCCATGATCACCTTGTCCGCCAAATGGCTTATAAGTCAGCATCTGCCATCGGGGTTTGCTCTTTTCTAGCTTCCAAATATTTTAAGTCTTTATTTGTATTTAAAATTTATTTTAATTCATCTCAATTAATTTTTGTTTTATTATTATATTTTTATAATTTTTTAGATGAAATACGAATTTATATATACTTTTTTTTCAAATTTCAATACATATTTTTTAAATTCTAATATATTTTTTTAAAATCCTAAAATAATAATAATATTAAAAATAAACTAAACTTATTTCAACTAATAATTTTATTATTTTATACTACTCATTTACTATTTTAATTTTTAATTTTTAATTTTTAATTTTTTATTGAATACTTAAAAAAGTGATTATTAATAAAATTATATATTTTTTAAAACTTTTTCTAATGATTAAAGATGTTAAAAAATAATTATAATAAAAAATAAAAATTTTAAATACACTGTAAAATAATAAAAAAGTTATAAAAACATACTAAATTTATCATTATCTATATTTTAATATTCCTTCTACTGCTTTAAAAAAAAAAAATCGAAGACCTCAAGTGATCAGTAGAGTTAAATATACGAAAGAGTTTTATAAGTCAAATTAAAATATGAATAATATTACGAACAACTGTAGAATGCACATGCAAGAGCCATATAATTAATCGTTTTGAAAAGAATAGAATTTATTATTAAAAAATTATTTTTTCAAATGGGTTCGATATTTAATTACTCACTTCTTTTAAGAAATTGTGTGGCAGTATTGGGTACTTATGACTGTAAATATATATATATATATATATATATATATATTTATTTTATCGTTCCCAATGTAAATTTTTCGGGTAATTTTAAATGCATAATAAAATAATTATAAGACTAACTACATATATATTTATATTCCTCCAGCTACTTTTTTTTTTTTTTTTTTTATGAAATGATTCCTCCAATATTTACGTCTACTTGAGCGAATTAGTACTTCATGAAGATCCCTTAGGATATTGGCATTTGATCTATTAAATAAATTTTTAAAATTTAAAAAAAAGTATAATTTTAATAGATTTATTAAATATTTAAATCTATAATTCCATATTAGATTTATCATTAAATTCATCAAAATAATATTATAATAATATTTTTTTAATATAAATACATATAAATATTTTTTTATATTTTGTAATTACACTTATATAATTATATGTATATTAATAATATAATCTGATACTTAAATAATTATTTTTCAACCAAATTTTGAAAAAATATTTTTTAATTCCTTGTTAAAAAATTAATTTTTTTTCAACCAAATAATTACTAAAATAATTATTTTCAACCAAATAAGAAAATAAGAAAGAGAAATGAGAAAAATAAAATAGAAGAATAAAATATATTAAAATATATGTTTAGAATGTGAATAGTAATCTTTCAAATATGAAAAGTTGTAAAAATATATTGTAACTCAAAGTTACACATTAAGATATTTAATGAATCTAATGTAGAGAATTTTTAATAAAAATAATTAAATTTATGTTTGCTAAATCATTTGATAGATCCAATATTAATACTCTTAGTAATTCTTATAACATGTTCAATGTTTTTGTTAAATATGGAATTGATCAACTGATCGTCTTCCTTAATTAATTTAAGCCTACGCAGATCATGTTCTTGCAATTAAACATAGCTTCCTCAATCCATCTGCCATTAATTTACAAACGTGATCTTAGGACTGGGAGGGAGTAACTAGAGTACTAGTGCAGTGATGCAGCATGGATCCAGCGGCCACACGGCCCCTGGTATAACAGCACACCGTATATTGGCATATCATGCAGCAGGTTGCCTTGGCATATATAAAGCCGCTGATTTCGTTGCATTCTTGGCAATTTAGACGCTAGCTGGACGCCTGGAGCCTGCGTGCATGCATTGAACAGCTTGCAGCTTTTGGAACGTTAATTAAGGTGGACAAATCTTGTCATATTCGATTCTAGATTGAAGGAAAAACTATGAAAATAAGTTGGCGTATTTGTCCATTAGCTAACTTCTATAAGCCAACTTTCAAAACATATATATTTTGACCATTGAAAGATAGAATATATAATACAGGATAATTCAATTAGTCACTTCGTGATGATAGAATATGATCTTTATTCCCATTTTCCGGCCAGCTCGGTCTTTAGTGCTCGTCAATAACTTTTCTGCTAAGCCGCCTTCAACAAGAAGCAAAATGTGTCTGTCAGGCTCATACAAATAAAATAAGCTAATTAAATTAATTAATTAGTCGATCATCGATAATATATATAATTAATCATGGCAATTTATATCTATATATAAATTCATTATTAGTGAAGTGTGCGTCAAGTCATGTATGTTGTTGTTACAGATCTGCAAGCAGCAAGCATCTCTAGCAGCTAACTACTACCAATCATTTGCTAATCGCATCATGCTATAAAGCTTTTTTAAGAAATTTCCCTAACATGCTGCAATATTAATGATTGTTTTTGACTTTTGATAACTTCGTGATCTTACTTTCCTGCCTCAATCTTACTTCTCAACAGTTCTGTAAAATAATACGCAATTTACCTGGTTATAATAAAGAGATCCACGTGATCATGCAATATTATACGAGTCTCTGTTCGGATGTTGAGTTGAATTTTTTATAAATAATAATTAATTAAAATTATGTAGTAAGTTTTAATTTGAATGATTTTTTTAAGATGAGTTTAAATATGTTTGAATATTAAAATGAATATAAATATATTTATAAAAAATTAAAAAATATCGTGAATCCCACGTATAATTAAAGAGATTTTGAATTAAGATTGGTTTAATAATTTGAAAGTTGGGTCTTTGACTTTTAAGATATTAACTTAAAATTATACTGAACTGAATTTATAATCTCAGTTAAAATTAACAACTAAATAGAACTTCAAATCTAAAGGCCGTCATTGTCGTCCCCATATGTTCGAGCTACAAAAGCTAGGCGATGTGATAAAAAGAGGAAAAAACATGCTTTAATTTGTTGTTTTAATAGGCTTAAGAGAAAATCTTAAGATCAGTTGGGTTTTTGACTCATAAAAAATAGCCCTTCATATAAGATTGCCATGCACGCTGCATACCCAACTTTCTGTGTGACCGCACTACACATGATCTTGTAGTCAAATCTACGCACGATCTGTGCGATTGAACTGAATGTATAATCTCAATTAAATTTAACAACTAAATGGGATTTCAAATCTAAAGGCCATCATTGTCGTCCCCATATGTTTGAGCTACAAAATCTAAGCGAAGTGATAAAAAGAGGAAAAAACATGCTTTAATTTGTTGTGTTAATAAATTGAAGAAAAATTCTTAGGATCAGTTGGATTTTTAACTCACAAAAAATAGCCCTTTATATAAGATTGACACGTATGCTACACACCCAACTTTTTGTATAATGGCACTACACACGATCTTGTAGTCAAGCACTCCCCTTTCCTCCCTATCCTATTCTACCCTACCCTACCCTCTCTTCGCACTAAAGGCCCCATGAGTGATGCCCAACCCCTCTAGGCCCCTTCCCATCACAAAAGAGATTCGGCGACCCAGAACCATAAACCTTAGCCACTGTAAATAATCTTTCTTATTTCTCTAATCTTCTTCTTTCATTTTCCCAGCACTTTGCATATTTGTTGCTTGGATACCAAAACTATTTTCTTCTACAAATTGGGCTTTGTTTGGATACCAAAATTATTTCAACCAAATCAAAGTGTGTTTTACGATGCCAACATTAGGATGAAATGTTCTTTTTAAGCACATTCCTGAATGCCATGAGAGAATTGCATGATTTTTTGACGAAGGAGTTCTGAGTCTTGCAATGAATAGTGATCGCAGTGATCTTGCGGCGATGGTGAGGGCTGCTTCGATGAAATCAATGGTGAGTCTGGATGCGTTGTGAACGATGACAGAAGGCAGGAGCTTTGGGACTTATGTTTGTGATTCACTGGGGATGAATCTATTTTCTATTTTGTGTGATATTATCTAATGTGACAATTCATGATAGAAAGAGTGTTTCTTTCATAAAAATGACTGGACAGCTCCACAACTTTTCTCTAAATTGAATTATAACACGTATAATAATTAATGAGTTGGAAATCAAGGATATAGTATTTGTGTGTCCATTAATTGTAGAATTGCCACCATTATTTTCCGACTTTTGACAACTAATTAAGCAGAGGAAATAGTCAGCATGCATTTTCATGATCCGTAGACAGTATAATATGATATTTTTGCTTGTTTGTTTGTTTTTATATTGTTATTTCAAGCTATGATCACAAGCAATATTATTGATTAGTCTTACCAGACAAATAAAATATTATTAGGTACACCATGATCAATCGATTCAGAATATATAATAATGATTATGGGTAATCTAAAGGGAGATCGACAATTTTTATTTTCTTTAAGGAATGGGAAAGGTACACCAACTTTATTTATAATGGAAGAATACGTACAGTTAGTTTACCAGAAAAACATAGGCAAAACTACAATTTAAAAAAAAAAAAAGACTTAATTTCTCTTACAGAAACTAAGGGAGATTGACCTTAATTTTTTAGTACAATATGGTAATACCTAAATTAGAGCATTTTTATTGGATTGTTTAAAGTTAAATTTTAAAAAATATAAGTTTGCACACATATTAATTTTTTTTTATTATATTTGATCAAAAATGAGGAGAATAAAATAAGAGAATGGAATAAAAGTAGTTTTATCTTCAAAAGTGAATAGTAAAACTAAAAACTTGGCAAAAAGTTTTTTTAACTTTATTATTCATTTTTAAGACAAAAAGTACTTTTATTCACTTTTTTAATTTTCTTCTCCTTATTTTTAATTAAATATGATAATTTTTTTTGATATGTTTATAAATTTATACTTTTTAAAATTTAATTTTGAACAATTCAATAAGAATGTTCTGGTTAGGAGATCACTACTCGTACAAGTTGGATTAGAACTTGCTAATCATCACATCAATTCAACGGTACCCAATTATTAATCCATTTATTTTACTCTTGTGATCATTAATTTTTACTCTCCTTCATCTATTTCTTTGTGTTTGGACCCTTGGGTTTGCTTGCGTAGACTAGTATACTACGGTCTGAATCATTCAATATCACTTCTCATTCAATATCACTTCATTGTTTTCAGGCCCCTCATCTTTTGAGTGCATATGGCTGGTTTTTAATGGCCATAAACGGAGGTGGTTTCTTTATCGATAGCTATATATCTTTGCTTCCGCCTTAGGTCTTTGGTAATTGATCGAAGTGGGTAGCTCTAGTAGACCCATAAATCATGGAACAGAATGGCTTCTAATTAAGTGGCCAGCAAATTCAAGCTAACCTGTGGGGCTAAGAGGCATAATGTTAGTAAGACACGAGCCAGATATAAGACATGAATTTGGTTGAAAACAATACCCAACTAACAAGCTAGCATACCGTCCAATAAATTGATCTCGTTTGTTTTTGTAGATGAGATGAAATAAGATCATAAATTGAGATGAAAGTTAAAATATAAATAAAATATGAATAAAATATATTTTTAATAATATTTTTATTTTTATATTTGAAAAAATTGAATTATTTATTTAATTTTATGTGTGAATTTAAAAACATTATAATTATTAGATAAATGGAAATTTTCTGTAAAAATAATCGAAACCAAGTAGTACTTGCTCGATCCACATATTTGATGTTTATATGCCTTAGCAATTTTGGATATAACGAAGAATAGGAATACATTACAAGTTGCATGCAGCCTGCTAGCTACTAATCAAGTACTAGCTTAGTACTATACTTCTTGAACACATGATCATCAAAATCTCCGGCCGGTGAAATAAAATGGGTTAATCCACATGGAACGGCCTAACAAATATTACACACACTAACTACGTACCAACCCTAGCTGGCTAGTACTTTATATCTATACAACTAATTCATTTAATCTTGTCATAGAATTTTGAATCATCCGCCATCGCAACCGGCCACCGTTAATGTAAAAAATTCAGCAAGTACTGTAGAACTCGACAAGCTCATCCGTGGACGCCATCTGAGTCTCGGCATTCTCGAGCATCCATAACAAGTGCTCGAACAGCACAACCTCGCAAGCAACCGCGACCCCACCATCGTATTCACCAGCCGATGTCTTGTCAACCAGCTCCTGAAAAAGAGGGTGGTCAACGATCTCTGGTCTTACCAGGTATTGCCGCCGAGACTTTCCTACGTAAACTGCATGAAGTTGATCTGTCGAGGCCGCCTTGTCGGATTCGTTTGCCGCCGCTACGGAGCTGGCGGTGCGGGCGAGCTTGGTGAAGGAGGGCCATCTTTTTATGGCCGACTTCAGCTTTGTAAGCTTCCCCAGTTTGGCCATCTCTCAAAAAGTGTTTGAATATTGCGGATTGGAAGAGAGAGATAATTAAAGAGCTTGTTGTGTGTGTGGGGAAAGAGGGGAGGGAAGGTTCGTATATAAGGCCATGGAGGAGAGAGAGAGGGGAGAGGGGAGAGGGGAGAAGGGAGAGGTGAGAGAAGATAAGAGAAAGGAGGAAACGTGCGTATATGGCCCACTGTTTGAAACCAGCTAAGAACGAGATATTTAAGGAATAAAGCAAAACCAGTTGCGCCGAAGCTAGCTTGCTTGTTTGACGTCTGGTAGTGGTGGGAGTGGGGACTCCTGTCTCAAACTTTATAGTTAATGTTCTCTGCCTTTTGTACTGTATATGTACGTAAAAATGTAATGTACCGACCCCTGTCCTCCAACCTCCACTACCTTTTAAATTATTTAAGTACTCGATCTTATCCGATCTTATAAAAGTTATATATGTAGTATGTATTCATGTAGGGGCGAAATCAAAAATTAGATATGAGGGGACGATCGATAAAATATATAGTACGTGTGAATATAAATAATATATATTTTTTATCCATATTTATATATAAAAATAATAATTATATATCATAAAATTGTATAAAAAAAATACGTATCTAAAAATCATCTTATAAAATAGTTTTCTTTAAAATTTCCATAATTTGTTAAAGACATTAATAAATAGTTTGTCAAAACTCACTAATTAACTAATATTATTAATTAATTCAAAATAACCACTGAGCAACTAGAAAATGCCTCGTATAAACATCATTAATGCTTTTAACTAAGATTATAAACTAAATTTAATTATCTCAAAAGCAGTCTTCTAAATTTTAGTGTTGATTTAAGAGTTGATCTATAAGAATAAATAAATGGGATATTAAAATCTGGAATTTATACAAATCATATATATAAACATGGTGTATATGTGTGTGTATATATATATATATATCCTCCATTTACATCCAAATAGTTAAAGTAATTAAAAAATTGCTCTGTACATGAAAAGGACGGTACTGAACTAAATGAAAACTAGCTCAACTTCTTGGACTTAAACAAAAAGGGAAAGGAAATAAAGACATGAATAAATTAGATATACCCCATTTCATTTCTTCAAGAATTGTAGTCCCATCTAAACATTAAATATACATTCATCTCTTTTGAGTACAAAACTCACGTTCCAAATACAATTAATAAAACAATAAAGGCCAAACTAATTAACTAGTGTCGACACCAACCATTAAACTAATCAACACGTAATAGCATACTAGTTTGCAGTACTTTATAATTTACAACCTTTAGCCCTTTTCTAACTCACAGTACACATAACAATACCGACTACTGGCTATTGCATACAACATGTTTGATGGACCATAAGTCTATAGGAATAAGTATAATGGGTAATGAGAGAGTACGTTAGAAAAGAAATATGAATAATTTTTTATGTATAATCTGACATAAACGAGTACAGTTAGTCTCTACCAAAGCAGTGTTGGGGGGGCTAGGTTTGATAAAATCTTAGTAAGTAGGAGAAAAAGTTTATTGATCTATAAGCTATATTAAGGTTTCAAAATACGGCCCCCCAAGATATATGTAGTTCCACCCGTGCATGTAGTGGACAAAATGTTTGACCTTCTTTGAAATATATAGAGAAATTTTGGTTTTAATTTATGAAAAATAATACTTGTAACGGTAAATTTTGTAAATATCACATAATTATTTTTAAAAAAATAGTCAAATAAGAGACTTAAGAAAATTAATTTTTTTAATAATAAATTTAATTCTTTTTCAAAATGATTATATAGTGTTTACGAACGACTCTATATTTATATGTTATATTAATATTAATTTTATATATGCAAGTCACGACAGTTTCTGAAAACTTCTCAATTAATTCAAGTGGTTTTCCAAAACAATAGTTATACGGATCACAGAGCAGAGACATAAACAGTAAAATCATGAACAATCACCGTTTATGTCTTTGGTTAGTGTACGTACACGTACGTACAGACCGTATAGCTACGATGTTCTTGAATCTTGTTCTTTTCTTGTGTTCACAGTTAAGTAATACTATGATTAACGGCAAAACCACCTTAAGGTGTTGGTGGGTAATTAGCAGGCCAACAGATGCTTCCAATCCCAAAAAAACCACCTGTTTTTGTTTCCAAGAATGAGTATAATCGCTTTAATTTGTCTTTACTTGTAATAGATGCGCAATAAGTTGGGGCTAACTTTTCCCCCTATAATTAGTTCAGCACCCATTATTTGTCATATAAGAGCAGTCTCAATATACTCTGTAAAATAATTATTTTTGTAAAATATAGCTAAAATTATTAAATTTATATTCTAATAAAACTTTTAAAATAAGAAAATTTTACATTCATCTACAAGAATTATGCTATGTAGCACAATCCCATTCATGAATGTAAAAATATTTTAATCGTTTTTATTGATTGTGCTACAGTCGTCCAATGCAGTCACCGAATTAGCCTTTGTCATCTTCAACGTCTGACTTATTGTCGGCCACTACTAGCGACACCGCTAGCATCATCGGCGTCGCCTCATGCCAGCGTTGATACCTCCGCAATTCCAGTTCCGGCAACCTTGCATTTATCCTCCACGCGTCGATCTCATTTTGAAAATGGGTTTTGGATATCACCAGGGTCGTTCGACCTACAGCCGGCCACCATGTGCTACGCCGCCGGTATCACCGGTATCGCCTCACTCCGACGACCATCCCTTAAAAATCCCATTTCCGACGAGCAGTTGTCGGCTCCCACGCACAAACTCCAACTCTAGCGATATGCTTCTTTCATCTAGATGCTTTTTTAAATTTATAAAATAAATTTTAATAAAATAAAATATGAATATTTTAAAAGATATAGAGAAAAAATAGAGATGTTGATAGATGATAAAATATAAAAGTGAATAACATATTGTGTAATGATTTATATTATTCAATTTTATGATTATCTCTTACTTGCATGAAAAAAAATGTATCTGCCTAAGACTGCATTCGATTACCTTTACAGCTAATACAGATTACAGAGTCAAAAAATAATAATAATAATCAAACATGGAAACATTATTTTTACAATTTATTTCTTCTTACTGGGATCATTGATTTTAATGGATTAGTCGTTTATTTTCATAACATTTTTCAACTCATTTTTATTTTATTTAATTATTATAATTTTTTAAAATCACAATATCAAATAAAATTTTAATTTTTTTAAAACTAAAAATAAAAATAATATTAAAATATATTTTTTAACAATATTTTTATTTAATTTTAAATTTTATTTCAACTTATCTAATCTCATTTACAAAAATAAACAAGGTCATTTTATTTATTTTTTCAAAACATCTCATTTTATTTAATCATTACAAATTTACACAGAAGATACATACAATAAACGAGTCAATTTTTTCGAATCTCAAAATAAAAATTATATTAAAAAGTTATATTCTAACAATATTTTATTTAACTACTAACTTTTATCACATCTCTATTTCATCATATATGTGTAAACAAACAACGCTTACTGTGTCAATAATTTTTTACTCTGGATTGCAATTAAATCTTAGTTAATTACTTCTCATTTATACACATCTTATGTAGTACTTAGACTATGCCTCTTTTTGCTATGAATAAAATTTAATAATTACCGAGAAGAATTTAAATTTGACCCCGGAGGATTTATTTTCACTTAAGACTTATAGTTACTCAAAGTTGCATCTATTTTCATTTGGTTAAAAAAAACAAAAAACAAAAAAGAAACCCATTAACAATTTTCGTCATTTAAACCCATATGTTTTTATTGGTATATATGCTTATTGACATTTTGTTAATTACAACGTTGTAATTATTATTATTTTATTTTTTGTGACTGCATGAACGTGAGTATTTTCTAACTCACACTCTATTGTGGGCTTTAAATATGTTAAAAATAAAAATAAAATAAGAATTGCTCATTTTTATAGTTTGTTTTTCCTTATAATTTATACTCGAGCATCATCTCATACGCGAGCATGTCGTCAAATATTCGGCAAACCTTTATTTACATAATTAGTTTTTGGTTTGTTATTAAAAAAATAAAAATAAAAAATAAAAAAGAGAAAGAAAACAACATAATTAGTTTTTCGATAAATGTTTTACCAAGAAATTTTATAAACAAAAAAATTATATGTTTTAATGTGACAAATTAAACTATAGAATTAGTTTTATTATAAAATAGATCTAACTTATATTATTAAATTATATCACTATGTAAGTTTATTAATATTTTATAAAACTATTTTATCATTATTACAAGATTTTAGATTAAATTTAATTCATTAAATCATATCAGGTGTCCCTGGACCGAATTGAACCAGACTGATATGGATCGAATAGGAATTCGGTCTGGTCTAAGGTAGAAAAATTTTTAGACCAAATAGAATCAGTCCACATTTTTTTCAGATCAGACCAGACCATTTACACCCCTAATTTGCACTTATCGTTTAGAGATCATCGATCCACCATAAATTTTTATAGCAACATTATCTTATAATAATATTTTATTTAACTTTTAATTTTTATTATATTTTATCTTATCTTATATGTGTAAACAAACAAGAGTTAAAATTCGTAAGTTTTTACTTTCAGATTGTAAATCCTTGTTAAATACTTCTCATGTATCCATATTATGAAGTACTTAGACTATGCCTCTTCTTCCTACTAATAAAATCTATTAATTACCTAAAAAGAGAAAGAGAGAGAGACGATTTAATATGGCCCCGTGCATTTATTTTCACTTAAAGACTTATATTGACAAGAATCTGTCCAATCCCAAGGTACCAAAATGCTAATCTTTAAGGGAATGAAACTCAAAGTTGCATCAGTTTGTCAATTGGTTAAAAAACACAAAAAAGAAACCCATTATCAAGTTTCGTCATGTAAACCCATATGTTTTTTGAATAATGATATATGTATAATTATTTTTACAACTATTTATACAATTATGTGTCAAATAAATGTATTTATGTAAAATGATGTTATTTTATGAGTTAGTTTATAAAAATATTCCTCATTTAAAATATAATTGTATAAATAATTGTAAAAAGTATTGTATCTTTATTATTTTCCATGTTTATGTTTTATGTTGTTATTGGTATGCTGATTGACATGTTGTTAATTTACAACGTTGTATTTATTTATTTTTTAACTGCATGAACATGGGTATTTTCTAACTCACACTCTATTGTGAGCTTTAAATATGGGTAAAAAAGAAATCTCATTTTTATAGTTACTTCGTTTTTCCTTATGATTTACACTCGAGCATCATTCCACGCGTGAGCATGTCGTCAAATATTCGACAAACCTTTATTTAGATAATTAGTTTTTGGTTATAAAAAATAATAATGAGAAAGAAAACAACATTAATTGTATGAACTTCGACGCTGTTTGTGGTCCAAATGGCAGGGTGCCGGGGCTAAACTCCTGCCTTTACTTTATACTTGCATACCCCAGCAAGTGACTGCGGTCCAACAGTATAGTTTAGGTTCGGCCTAGCTTACGCCTTATTTCTGCGTACCCCCCCCCCCCCCCCCCCCCCCCCTCTCTCTCTCTCTCTCTCCTCTCCCTTTTCTCTCAATAGTTTCCTATAAATGTTTTACCAAGAAATTTTATAAAAAGAAATTATAAATTAATTATATCATTAAATTATATCATTATGTAGGTTTACTAATCTTTTATAAAATCTTTTATAGGGCTTACTTTAATTTTGTATATAGCTCTAGATGGGATCAAACTTGCAAGATACACCTAATTATATGCTTTATCATTTTTTTTTTATGTATTTTTTTTTAGTGACACGTGGTTAGGTTTGTCTGTTCGAATATTTTTAAGTATTTTCAAAATATTTTACTATTATGTATTATTTTATTATATTTTTTATAATTATTTATTATTTTTAACTATTATTTAAAATTCTATTAATTCTTTTTATTACGTTTTACTATTATTCACATAACATACTTGAACAGAATGTACGTAGACTATTAATTATTAAAAGAAAAATGATATACACATAATATAATTATATAACATATTTTACAACAATGTATCAAGTAAAAGATATTTCGGTAAAGTATTATATGTATAAAGTATTTTATAAAATTATCACTCATTTAACACTTGTTGTAAAATATATTATGTAATTGTATTATGTGTATATCACTTCCTTTTTTAAAATACACAAATTTGTATCATTTGAGTTAATTATGTTGTCTCCCTCTTTTTCTAAGGTATAACGAGGATACCATGTTTGGAACATTCAGATTGCTCTAGTTGGAAGCCAATTGTTAGTACATGCATTATATATCTCTTCAATATTTTTGAAATTAATTTTGAGGAAGCCGTTAGTAACATTATTAACATTATATATATTTGGATTATGAAACTTTTAGAGATGCTTTGCGACGAGATTAGTTGAAAATGCTTGGGAAGTTTTTTTTTTTTTTTTTTCACTTTTGTGAAAATCGTTTTTTCTTTATTATATAAATCAAGAGAATATATATTGATAATAAGTATTTAAAGAGTTTTGGTGTAGAGATATATATTTAAATTGAGGTTACGTTTGAATGTTGAGAATGTCTGTAAATAATAATAAAAAATAAGTAAAAAGTAATAATAACATATTAAATAATAATAAAATAATAATAAATATTTAAAAATTTCTTGTTTCCAAATCTATCTTGAGAGCAATAAATTTTTGGAAAGATTCTCAAAACTGATCCTTGCCGCCAAACACGAATAAGATATAGGGGCACGTGCTCAAAGATTTCCAAAGATTTTGCGAGCTTGTATCCACTACAAGAAAAATAGGTTTTTGAGGCCAGTTATATGTCACGAACGGACGAAAACAGTACTATTTTCGTCTCAAATAGTCATGTTCATAGCATATAACTAACCTCAAAAGCTTGTTTTTCTTATAGTGATCATGTGCTTTACAAGACCCAACATAAAATAAAATGGAGATATCAAGCGTGGTAATGGGTACGTTCCAACTTCCAAACAATTATATGGAAATGAAGAGACCAGACATATATTTATATGCTTGATGTCTGTGGACTGATTTGCGGACACGATATCAAAGGACACTTTCTTATTTTTTTCTCGACAAATAAAGGTACAGCATTAATAAACACAAACAAAATTTGACACTTACGTAGCACCAACAAAGTTAAAGTGCAACAATAAAACAATTATAAAGGTGGGTCTTTATCATTATAAAAAATAATAATATATACAAAAATGGTAGAGAGAAAAATGCATCTAAAGATGTGATTGGACGCTACTTATTATATAAGCATGTGCGCGTATTAATTATTAGATCGATGTATTTTTGTTAGTGACCAAGTTTTCAAAACTTGATAAAATATATCTCATGTCTCTCGATATCAAAGAACACTTGCATGGTGATTGTGATGTTGCATGTAGCAAGAGACATATATACCATGTAAAAAAAAAAAAAAATCAGAGCAAAGGGACATATTCTCAGATTCTTTATTTATGAAAAACAATAATAACAGTCGTAAGTGCGTTTACGTAACTAACTATTTTAAAAAAAGTGTAATAAATATAAGATTTATATGAAAAAAAATCATTTTTTAATAATAGACTTTCCACTTTTTTTTAAAAAAAAAACTTCATAATATTTATACACTTCACAATTGTACGTAGTATTACTCTTAAATTATAAAATAAAAGTGCTGATTTCACAAAAATATATCATAAATATATATATGTATAAATGTTTTATAAATGTGATATGTTAGATTTATTTTATAATTTCATTTCATTTATCACAGTAAATTATATTAATTTGTAACTTTATTTAAAAAAAAAAAATATTGTCAGGAAGTAGGAACCAAACACTAAAAGGATAAAAGTACTGTATCTTAATTATTACATGATAATAATTAAGAGGAAATTATTATTCTAATTTATGCAATAACTTGATACTAAAATCGAACAAATAGCGAGAGCCCATTAGCCCAATGTATTGCAGACATTGTTTACAGAGAACATCAAGGTAAAAGGATCCGATCTGAGCTGAGCCTGCCTCCACCAAACAAGCTCACAACCCTCGAAAGTTGCTTCCTAAAGGAGACTCTTGGAACAAAGCCCGGCTTATTGATATGATATCTAGGCTTTTAGGCCCAAAAGTTCGCTCGGTTTTTTAGTTTTTAGCCTTTTAGGCCCAAAACAGTCGAAGTTCATGTTTGATTTGTCTTTGGACATTTTATATTATTTATTTATTCTAAAATATCTTTATGTTTAAGAAATATCTCTGATATACTTAAATATGATATTACACAGAATGTGATCATAGAGAATTGTGACTTTTTAGAAATATAAAATTGGATATTTGTTTGATAGATTTTTGTTATTTGTAATAAACTGAAACCTGCTTTTGTATGTTTTTATGTGGAATAAAATAAAAATTTTCATTTTAATATATAAATACTTTAGAAATCTCAACATAAAGAAATAATTATTCTTGCATAATCATAACGAAAATCAACATGTAAAAACAAAACTATAGCATATATATTTAGTTTAAATATATGATTTACATTAAAAAAAATATATGTTTGCTAAATTTATAAAATGTATTTTAAACATCTAAAAAAAGTTGAAAAATCATTTTTTTTAGAAGTATTGTTACTAACCGTCTCTTTTACCATCACTCTCTTATCGTATCATGTTAAATTGTTAAATGGTTGAAAATTATTTATTATATTTTATTTATAAAATTATTATTTTTTGTCATATTTTTTAACATTGTTGAAAGAATGATGAAAAAAAAAGATAAATTGATTTTTTCTTAAAAGCAAACTAAATTAAAGCTTTTGTTGAAGAGTTATTGCTATATTATATTAGAAATAATATTTGTAATTTTAGAATATACATTTTTCGCGTATTTTATTTTTAAAAAATAGTAAATTGGAAACTTATATAAAAAAATTTTGAAAGTAGCCTCCACCTTTTTCTTTTTTGAAAGAAGTTTCCACTTTTTTCAAATGAGTTTTGCTATATATAAGTCTACACACTATATTTTTATTTTTACAAATCTTTTATGAATTTATTTTTTTAAACTAATCGAATTCTCTACTCATTATTTTTAGATTAGTTATTTTACAAAAAAAAAAAAAGAAAAAAAAAAAAATATAATATATGGCATGTAGACTTATGTATAAATTTTTTCTTTTCAAATAGAGGAATGCACATTTTAAAAGTGTATATAACATTAGGGCAATGCTACATACAGTCTAAAAAGTTGGAGTCCTTTGCAGTCCAAGCAATAAACAAATAAAAATAATCTCTATTTTAGAATAAAATTAATTAAAACACCTTTATTTACAAATAAGAAACTTTAAAAATTTGAAAAATTCATTTCATTTAGTTATAAAAATATAACGTTTTTATGTAGACTGCAATACAGTCCATCAAATATGGACTACAAAAAAAATTATCCATAACATTATCCGTATAATCTTTAGAAAGAGAAATGTTATTTGAATTAGGTTTACATTCTTTTTTTAAAAAATTAGTAGATATGAAATTTATATAAAAGAATTAATTTTTTTAATAATGAACTTTATTATAAAAAAGAGTGTGATACTTGTATAATTCATAATTATATTTAGTATTATTTAATTTAAAATTTTATTTTTTAAATTAAATTATATTATGTATGTACAAAATCTTGGAATAAAGTAATTAAAATTTAATAAAATTTAATAATTAAAATCGCTGCAAGGAAAAATTATATTTTCTGTAAGAGCAATGCTGGGGGCAGCCCCTCACAACTACATTGCAGCAGCACTCCTGTGATCCTAAACAAGAGGGCATTTAAGTCATTAAGAGAGAAGGGTGTTTGTGGATGCCATATAAATGTACTGCTAGGGTTAGGGCTTCGCAATCTGCTACTCTCTCTTCGGCTCTTCCACTCTTTGAAGCATGGCTGCCCCCGCCGCCCCTCCTCGTCAGCTCTCGCAGAAGGAAGCCGACATTCAAATGATGTTGGCCGCGGAAGTCCACCTTGGAACTAAAAATTGTGACTTCCAGATGGAGCGTTACGTATTCAAGCGTCGCAACGATGGTATTTCTCACTTCACTTTCTCAGATCGCTCAGTATTTTTTCTCATTGCCTGTGTTTTATTCTGATTGTGGGTGATGAAAATGAGTGGGAAGTAAATAGATAAGTAAGGATTTTAAGTTCTGGGTCTTTTTTGGGAAAAGGACAAACTGAATTGAGGAGTATCGATTATCGGTGGTTTTTTGGAGTGAGCGAAACAAAGAATAATGCAAAGTGGTGTTGATCTCGTTGGCTTGATCGAAATATTCGAAATACTGAATGATTTAGTCGTGTTCTATTGATTATGAGTTCTGTTCTTTTATACGTACATCATTTTTTCTTTTCTTATCAGTGTTATTAAGAACACTGGACTGGGTCATATTTCACTTTCCGTATTTGTGTAAAAGTTGTGTATTCGTGTTGGTTACCTGTGAAAATTTTCTGATATTTGTGAGTGATGTTTTGATGGTTAGGAATATACATAATCAACCTGGGGAAGACATGGGAAAAGCTTCAGCTGGCAGCCCGGGTGATTGTCGCAATTGAGAATCCTCAAGACATGATTGTACAATCTGCAAGGCCTTACGGCCAGAGAGCAGTCCTTAAGTTTGCTCAATACACCGGTGCCCATGCCATTGCCGGAAGGCATACGCCTGGTACCTTCACCAATCAGCTGCAAACATCATTCAATGAACCCCGTCTCCTCATCCTAACCGATCCAAGGACAGATCACCAGGTAATTACTCCTTCCCAACGTAATTTGATGCCGGGTTTAAGTTCTGTTGCTGGTTGGTTATTTGTTTATCATATTTGTATTGTGAAAACTATTCGCAAAAGAGTTTTGATGACTTTGAATGCTATCATATATTAGAAGACTATGTATGTTGCCGTGATCTGTGCGCATCAGTGTTTGCTTGTGTTGTTTTTTGTTTGTCCTGATTTTTACTCACTACTAGAAGCTGCTTGCAGCCCATTAAGGAAGCTGCTCTTGGTAATATCCCAACCATTGCCTTTTGTGACACTGATTCACCAATGCGGTACGTTGATATTGGTATCCCTGCCAACAACAAGGGGAAGCATAGCATAGGGTGTCTCTTTTGGCTCTTGGCAAGAATGGTTCTGCAGATGCGCGGTACTATTCGTCCTGGACATAAGTGGGATGTGATGGTGAGGAAGAGACTAGAGGGCTTTGTTTCTTGGAATCTTGTCAGAGCTCTAAACTGCTAATTGAAAATGGATTATCCTTTCTATGTGCAGGTGGACTTGTTTTTCTATCGTGAGCCTGAGGAGGCTAAGCAACAGGAAGAGGAAGAAGCAGTTGCCATTCCTGATTACGGGCTCCCTGATTATTCTGCTCCTACCCTTACTTCTGACAATTGGCCTGTGCAAGGTTCTGAGTGGAACCCTGATGTTCAGCAACCTATTCCAGCAGTTCCTACTACTTGGGCCACAGAACCAGGTAGAACTATGCTACCTTGTTTTGTTTTGTTTTTTCTTTTTCTTTTTTGAATAATTTGGTTTGTTGGAAAACCAGGTGGAACTACTTGTAGAATTAAAATGTTTATGTAGAAAATTGCTTATTTGGCTGGCATCTGTTAATTTGCTGACATGTTTTACTAATTAGCTTTTAACCCTTTTTGTGCAACTACAGTTGCTGCAGGGGATTGGGATGCTGCTCCAGCGCCACCATTGACAACTCCTGTTAATGAAGGTGCTCCTCCTGCTGCTACTGGATGGGGCGAATGAAGCTAGAAAGCTTTTTGCTGCCATAATTTTGAGTTAGCTTTCCAAGTTTTATTCAATTTCTTTTATGATATGAACTTGTTTATCGGCACAGGGCTTAGTGTAATTTTGGGGATTTTTGACTTTGTAGTTGGTGCCTTTAAGAGAGTTGCTTTATTTTGATCTGTTCAAGAATCTGATATTTTCAAGCAATGCAAGAACATTTATGAATCTCCCGAATGCAACAATTGAGTTGCATGCTTATTGTCACTGCATTTTGCCCGTGAACTTTTAGAGTAAGTAAATAATTTGAGAAATGATATTTGCAGTCGTGGAATGAATATACGCAACACAATTGCTTTGAAAAAAGTGAGTAAATGTGGATCCTACATAAAAGAAAACTAACTTTTTAATATTAAATTTTATTCTTTTTCAAAACGATTGTGTGATATTTACGTATTTTATGACTATATGTAGTATTGTTGAAATAATTTAGATGACATATAAATTTTCTGAGAAGCTAATGACGGCTAATAATGCCTGGAAAGGGTAATGCCTGGAAAGGGTAAGATGTATTGTTGTCAAAGTATTTGCATTTTGTGTTGAAAGATATTCCTCTGAATGCTAACGGTGGTCCTCCATCAGAGTCTTCAAGATTGAGATTATGAATGGAATCGCATAATCTTGATTCTTGGCATCCCGATGTGGCCGTATTTCTTTCTTTTTCTATTGGCATCGGATGTCCGAAATCCGACTAATCTTGGGAGTTCTCAGTAAGGAATTTTCTGCAAGTGTACATTGGGTAATTCAATGAGAGAACTCTCTTGTCCAAGGAAATTTGAACTTAAAAATTAGAGAAAGAATACTCCCAAGTCCAAGGCCGGTCAACCCTTCGGGATTATCTCAATATGGCCGTATTAATGAGCTTCGATGATAATTGTTTAGTTTTCAGAGGAGTGGAATTAGATCTATAAGTTCTCCAGATCCTCATCATATGTTGGTTGGCGATATTCACAATTCGACCAACCTACAGGCTACAACAACAAATTAGTTGTATTAGAATCTTGGAATTGTATACGCGGCTATGATCTTATGGTGTAAGAGTAAGAACAGAAGTTGAGGAACTAGACATGTGATACTTTCATTCTATTATAAAATGATTTCTTAAGAATTAAGTTAGTGCTTATGTAAGCAGTTTTAGTTATAGACATCAGAGAATATCAAATAATTCTCAATTCAACAAATAACCCTCAAATTGTCAGCTTTCAATTGAACTCTAACCTTAAAATTTTCTCCCTTCACTTGCCAAGGATTGAAATGAAAAAAAAAAAAAACATTACTCGTGCCCTGTATAGAATAATTAGAAGATGCATTAAACGTTATGGGTAACTAATCTTTTTCGGCCTTCTAAGGAAGAATGCCTCTTCAGTCAACTTATATGGAACAGTGCCCCCCCATGAAAGAGCCACTTCACAAAACTCTCAGAATATCCACCACGCAATACTCCCTAAAACAAGGAAAGAGAGAGAGGTAAGGGCTCGTTTCCAATTGTAGCAGTCAAGAAGAACGAAAGCAACATGTTGACAATTGTGTATAGGTAGCAGCTTATGGCTGCTGCTAACTGCATAAGGTGATTCGCCATTCCTATTTCATTTCTATTGAATATAAGGAACAAAAGTAATAATCATATGACATATAAATTAAACTAAATAAAAGAAAAGAAACAAACAGCTGATGACAACTTTTCTCATGCCATGAGTTCAGAGTGTTGAAAATTTAAATATAGGATCTCAATTGTCACCACCCTACCGACAAATCTATTGGTGAAGGAAGATAAATCAATTGTCACCACCCTCCTGATAGGCATTGCAGCAGTACTAAATACACTACCTCATCCTGGTTAAACCGTTATATGGTTCTAATCATGAACATGCAACAAATATTAAGTGCTCAGACATCTTTGGAAATTTATTGCGAGAAATAAGCACAATACCATGCTATAATCCAGCAAGGTCAGCCAGGTTTGTTTAAACATAACCGACTTGTTTTTAATCTAAAGCAAGACACCATTATATACCAATCAACAATAAGATACTAAAGTCTAACGTACTGACCTTCCTTTGATGAATTATAGTCTCACATGAAAAGCACCTGCGGCCATAAAAACGGGGGTCAATCAGAAGACATCCACTGTTATTTCCAGGGTCCAGAACAGTTTTCACCCAATTGAAGCCACTTTCGGATATTCACCACATGAAAGTCCAATATGGTTCTTATGGGTGGTTTAATAAAAAACATGTGCCAACTAAACTTTCACTTTGTGTTCTGTCCCCTGCCTGCTTTTGGTCCAAATATGAAGTTATTGATGATGGTTGTATCTGTCGATTTTGCTATAATAACTTTTCCCACTGTGAGCTTAATTGTATATAATATTTTCAGATCCACTTACTTTTAAAGTCTCTTTAAATATTTATTTCTAAAATTATAGCAGTAAAACCAATTAACTTGTTTTATCCAATATCTCTGTTGGCAAAGATGAAGGACCGTTTTTTAATTGTTTATAATCTTCCTTAATAATTAAAAAAAAAGTGGCTGAGTAGAAGGCATAAAAGATAAATGATAGCAACCTTTCATTTGCTTCATAAAAAGAATTTCCAGCTGAAGAATGCCAGTCCATATCAAATAAACTTGAGTGAGCAGATGCATTTCTAGTTTCCTCATCATAACTATTGTCACTTTTCAAGCTTTGGTCCTCTTGCATGCAACCCGGAGACAGCCTGTTAGAGATCGAAGACACCAAGTTACAAAAAGAAAGCCAACTTACTGTTGTTAGACCATAATTGGATGAAGCTGAACTATTGGAGTAAAAATCACTTCAACCAAACATAACTATTTGGCCAAAATAAATCCAGAACTAATTATGAACCATGAAGTATACTGAATTTTGTTTGAAAGTAGCATGTTGGTCTAAGCTAATCCAGTCTGAGCAGCTGGAGTCAACAAGATTTTTGAAATACAAATCCACAGAGATGGAAAATGATGAGAAAATATATTAAGATGATATCATCTCTGTAAAAAATGACATATTGTTGACCTTAGGGTGACTAACATGGCGAAAAGCTAACAGTACTAGGAGAACAGAGCAGTTCAATAAAAAGCTCTTCTAAGGGAGCAATTATATAAAATGGAAAATAACCAGACCTGGTACCAGTTGAGATCTCTGGCATGAAAGCTAAAATACTTCTGCTACCACCTTGAGCTTGGTCATTCGAACGCTGGGTTTGGATGTCTGCAAGGAAGCCTAAAAGATTCATGCTGCTTCCTTGCACTTTTCCAGAAAAAGGCGGATTCAGCATTACATCTGTGCTCACCACAGGTGAGTTACTCATAGAGAGAATATCACTATCTGACAGTGACCTCTTAAAAGATGACCTACAATTAAAGAACTTCTCCCCATAAGTTCTTGAAATAAAAAAAGAGTACCATCATTAAAAGGACATTCAAAGTGTATAATCAATTTATTTCCCACCCTCACGCACACGTATATTTCTGTAAATATCATCAAGTGAAGATCAGATATCTAAAATGCCATTTTAATTTTCACAAAAATATTAAATAATTTCATTAGCTGTCCAAAAGCCAGGGAGTTGAAGAAAAGACAATTATTTGTTCTTAAGTTAATCCTGTTGTTGCTCCAAAAGCAATCCAAAATTAAAACAAATGTTGTATGTGCATGTGTGTGGGCATGCACTTGTAGCTCCAATAAAGTTTGTAATCCACATTTTTCCTGATGGTTGGTTTGCTTCAATGAGATGATGGTGTAAGAGATTTTCATGTGGCTGGAAAAAAACATAGAAAGAGGGAGATTGATCAGGTGATGGGTGCAGGGAAGGGTCTGTCAAGTAGAACAGAACAAAAGACAACAGTCGGGAAACTAAATAAAACATGGAAAGCTTAAGCTGGAGTTTGATCAGAAACTTCGGCAACATTCAAGTAAAGCATCAAGTGAATGCCACAACAACATGCTCTTAGTGAATGCCAAAGCGTTTCAGTTAAAGTCAGCAATACAAACATTTCCCTAGTGTTCCTTAAACATTTTCACAAACTTTGAGAACCAACTTTGTTCCTGGGTTAGAAACTGATTTTTTAGAAACTCTGTTACCACAGATCTAAAAGTCCAATTCTTACAGATCATTGTGACTTAAAAAGAAACTAAGCTCAACAAAGCATTCATCCCAATGATTGTGACTGAAAATAATTCTGGATGAATATAAAGTTCTTGCTAAACTAATTTTCTCAGATGTTACATTGAATTCAAATGATAGAATGTTGCTAGCACGTCAATCTGTGTCTAACACTTCCATCATAAAGCAAGGGCAATACCTCCCAACATTGTAACGCTGGTCTGAATCCAACTCCCACAGAACTTGCTTTCCCTGTTGTGGACGAAAGTTACCCAAGAACCTGCACACATATCAAGTCATATAGTAGATCAGATGCTTCCAACACTCGAGGTTTATTTGCTTAATCTTTAAAATTCAATTTGCATACTCTTTGGACTTTCCAATTATGAAACAAATACAGTATTATTTAATTAGTTGGCTCACACATTCATTGCATCCTGTCTCACGAAATCCAAGAAGGCATTGCTGCAAAATCGTTTTACGGTTGTAATGAGATCTTGGTAATCAACTGCAGGTCTCCATTGACCTCTAATATCAGCAAATATCTGTTTAGCATCATCACCAATGCAAAAATTGAAGAGCTAACACCGTTGAAATTAAAAAATAAGAAACAAACTAAGAAGTTAGGAAAAAAGATAAAGGTCAACTGGAAAGTATCGCACCAAAGGCCATGTGGTGGGATTAGATTGTAATCAAACCAGGTGTATTTAGGTTCTCTCTTAAAAAACTCAATCCAGTTTTGACTGGCTATGAGTGTCGGGCATTCTGAGTAAGGTGATAACAAACAGGGTGGCTTGGATTTTTGGGTCAATCATGGACAAGTTGAGAAATAAAATTCTTCACACTATTTTCTATAGCAGATGCCCACAATCAACAATCGTACTAAAGCAGTAGCATTATTGTATCCTGTTAAACATGATCTTTCACTTGTCCCTGCAAATTTTAATTAGTGAATAACACATTATCATATGCTACTGTGAGTGCTTCTGTTAATGTGCCATTGTCTTTTCTTTTTAATTTAATTTCAAAATTAAACTAAACCTACCATCAAATTTCAAAGATCATAAAACCTTGAAATTCACGAATTTGTATGCATGTGTATTTGAACTCCCAGGTGACAATCATTTCTGCTGTCAAACACAATTTTTTATTGCCATTCACATGTAATCGTTTCGGCTAGCAAACACAAATAAATCTTCATTTTTCATATTTCAAACACACAAAATTTAGAAGGATTACCTTATTGTGTGCTGGGGAACCACCATATTGTAGTGCAAGTGTGTCACCCATAGCCTCATAAACTGTCATTAAGTTCTCTGCCAAAGGATCTTCAAGATCAATATTTGGGGATTCTATAAATCCTAAAACATGCAGCTGACGTCCAAGGGCAGCTAGTCCATATGCATATTGGGCAACATTTGTGCGATCTAAGCAGTCCATGCAGTTGCTCCTCAGGACCCCGTTTTGAGACATGCATTTGATGCCGTAGTTTTCATTTGCATCACAGCTTCCACCACCATCAGTAAAATTTGCTTCCAAGTTACCAGCATCCCCATTTTCATTAAAGGGATCCTCTAAAGAGTTGTGGCCATTATATTTACTGCATCAGAAGGAAATGATCAGCAATATGAATATTACATCCAAAAGACGAAGCAATAGTATGCCATTTCAGAGAAGCCTCAAGGAAGCCGAAGTAGCTTTTATAGCAAGTTAATCCAACAACAGTTGCATACACACATACACAACATACAGAAAATTATTTGTTCATATTCACCATGTGAAAATTGCAAACAATAGCTAAGTCAATAAATCCACTCTTTGAAAGTGAAAGCATGAGAATAAATCCTTAATTTACGTAGATGTATAAAAGACAGGCCGGACTGGAATTATAATTTCAGTCCATGATTGTGATAACAGAATTTAACTAGTGCAACTACGAAACCACAACGGGCTGCCCTGAAAAATAAGAAACTGCAATCCCATGAAGTGGAAAGACAGTTACATATTAAAAAATATTCACATCCATGTACAAGAAAGAAAATGACACAAGATACCTTCTTAAAGTATGTTATCCATTATTTATAAGACTTACTCAAAGTAGGATAAATTTAAAAATCCATCCTGCCATAATTTTGGGGGTACTTGACAGTAGAAGATGCCAGTTGAGTCCAATGTATCAGCAGCCAAGTCTCCTAACTGTTGCAACTCATATATAGGTCTGCAGTTCAGTTCTATCCAGGTCAATCATAATTTACTATAAAAAAACTGTAGTTGTCATAGGAAAGTCAGAGTACCTTCTATGGTACATGTGTGTATGTAAATCCCATCGACAAAATCTTAGGTGATTCATCTCTGGTAATTTATCAATGATGGATGCAATGGCTTTTGCATAGGTTGCCCCAAGAGTTTTCTCTGCACGCTTCTTTCCACGTGTCTGTTAATAATCAATCATAATAAAAAGGAGGTTGTTAGATTCAGAATTCAATGAACTCCCATATGCAACAAGCATGGGGAAGGAAGCAGACCCAGAAAACCTAAACAGCGTGCAAATTCTAGATATACTTAACTCTAGGAGAAGTTCTGCACATGATGAGTACTATTGCTTAGAATGGATTTAAGAAGTTTTTTGAAAATTTGCTCATTAATGGTTTAGGAGAGGATAAATTGAAATTTCCACTCAATATTAGAAGAGAGAGAATGAAGAGAGAAAACGAAGTGATGAAAAAACTTTTTACTTTTTTAAATTTTTGGCTAAGTAAGTGGTTCTAGCAAAATTAGCAACACAATAATATGTAAATATGTTCAATCCTTCGTTATTGCACCAAAATTCTACTTTCCAGGATTTTCATATTTCCTCTTTTATGTGTTTAATTGTTTCCCAAGTCACCGAATGCCAACTTCACAGCTCAATAAGGAGAGTCAGAATTTTTGTCATGAGATAAATTTGCCCAACTTTCCATACAGCGCATTTGAACTTTTGGCAATAATAAACGATACATAAGACATGCTAAACTCTCTTTATCTTTTCTTTCCTTATTGTTTGTATGAGTTTAAATTTCAATTATATAAAAAATTAAATTTTGAGCATTTACAACTCTAACGGCCCAGCCTTTCCTATACTAATGTCCTGACTCCAACTTTGGTTTATTATTAAATGCAGAAATACCTTAAGCAAACTCAATATAATTATTGGCTTTCCATATCTCTTGACAAGATTTCTAAAATGAAGTCCCATGGCTTCATAATTATGTTGTTCTGCTCGTACTGGAAACAAAAAACACAAAAAAAAGTTAACAGAATAATGAAAATTTACCAAGGAGAAATGAAGATGCAAAAATTTGTTGGGCCCGAGTCATACAAGAAAACACAGGTCTAAATTTATGAAATCCCAAAGCATTCTGGGACCAGAACAATGGGACTGAACCGCGATATTGCACCACAGAACTCATTTGCATTGGGCACCCTTCAGCAGGATCTTCAGAGACAATCTGTTCTGTCTCAACATCATTAGCTACTCTACCTTTGTCATTTACACCACGTCTCAAATATCTACATCAGAAGATAAAAAGACAAAGTGAGAAATCATGTCTAGCAAAAATGATTATTTTAAAGAAAGGGAGTATTGAAAGAAGCAGTATTTAGAGAGGTTAGTACTCTCAGTAAACGTCTGTCTACATTGTAAGCATCCAGGCGCCTATGCAAATTGGCATTTGCAGAGCAAAACTAACTAGAAGTAGAAAGAACAATGAAGGGAGACATGCTTGGTAAATGATAAGGACAAGGAAATTGTTAACCCTGATTCATGCAAGAATACCAGGAGAAAAGCCTTCTCTATATCTATTGATTCACTTCAATATAAGGATTGAAGTTATCAACTGCTGAATAATGCATGAATATGAGAACAACTTTCTTCAAACCTGTTGGTTCACTTAAAATACCAAGATTGAAGGTATTACAACATAGGAATGCCAAGAGATTTAAACAAACGACATATCATCCAAAAGGGTAATGATACACTTACACATTCTTTATTACTCTTTTACTAAACTATGTTTTTTTCCTTTTGCTTTTCGAATTTGGACTAAAAATCTCTAAACATGACCTTCTTTCATAATCTAGAAGAAAATAAATTCAATCAACTAACGTAATTTTGTAATTTAATTAAAAATAAATTCAATTTTATAAAAATTGACTCAAAGAGCATGAATTTATTTTCTGAGATTTTCTTCCAGATTATCCAAGAAGGTCATGTTCTGAGATTTTTAATCCAGATTCAAATAAATAAAAAAAATTGGTAGTAAAACAGTAGTAAAGGAGGTGTAAGGGTATGATTATCCTATCCAAAATTCTACTCCGAAATTCAAAAATCGTTCTTGCTTAGGTGCTATGCTTGAAAAAAATATATATTAAACACTAAACAAAACCTCTAATACCTCGAATGGAAGAATCTGTGAAAAAATAAACCACCTATAAAATTTGCGAAATCTGACAAGCATAAAAATGAAAGCCATTTGGAGAGTCCAAATCTATTTTGTTTGAAGCAGGTTTGAACGGGTCTTCAAGCATATCCTCTAAAGAGTTCCAAAAAAAACATTCAAACAAAATCCATCCAAAGAGTTCTGAGATCTTTGTAAAAAAAAAATATAAAAAAACTTCAAATGGGTGCAAGGGAGTTGCAAAAGCTTCGATTGAAGTGTATACAAGCTGTTCTGAAGGTTGGCTTACAGAACAATTACTTAAATATGTTCGTGTCGCCAGAAAAGCCAAAGGGTAACCAGGTCTTGCATACCATAAAACTTCACTCAACTCAATGTTTGAATGGGACATTGGATGGGTAACTGCATTCAAACTGTCTTCCAACTATGCATTACTCAACCTCATTTCTTTGATGCAGAATGCATAGCAGAAAAAAAGTATCTTTCCGTGAGCATAAAATTACAATAAACTAGTCATAATTCACCATATGGTCCATATAATCAGTTTTGAACAACAGGTCAAGGAGATGGAACTCAAGGAAACCAGACACACATCAAAAGGATGTATATATGAATAATTAAGTAATTTAGAAAGCATGTTGTAGAGGTCTGCATACCTAGTGCCTGCAAAACAACGTGAGCGTCTGGCAATGAGGGTCAACTTGAAGTCCCTTCCAGTTACAGAAAGTTTGACCTGGATAACCAAAGTTGACCCATCAATATCTAATAAAACTACTCCAACTCTACTGTTAAAATACATCAAACAATACAATGCACCGTTTTTTCCAGAAATATTTGGGGAAGGATATAAGCCTACATAAATTGCGAAGTTGTGGATGTTAGCCCAGAGGTAAATTTTTTACATGATTGCCATATGTTTCCCTTTGGGTTGGGGGGGGGGGGGTGATCTTTCAATTCAGTTACTCTTACTTCAGACGAGTCTTAAGGAATGGATTACACATACTTCCAATATAAAAGAATTTCTTACATACAAAATAGCCTTTGAAGACTCAAATGAGAAATCTACTAGGTGGGATAAAACCAAGTAGAAAGATAAAAGAAAAGGAAAATCATGAGATATATAATCGGGGGAAGAAGTATAGATTTTGAAAAGGTAAATGGTCAAGGAACTTAATTTAACAAAACACTCACTATGGCAGCCAGGTTTGCTACTGTGGGCTCAGTGTAGGAATAACAAAAACCAATATAAAACTATTCGAGAAATGTTTGGTTCAGAAAGAATCTCATAAAAATGAAGTTTACAAACTGATACGGCTTGACACTTGTTGTGATACATAGGTTAAAGCTTTTTTATTGTAAAATAGATCTAACGTATTACATCTAACCACAAGAGTTTGTGAGTTTTACTCTTGCAAGATGTTTTTTGTGAACCTAGCACTTCTCAAACTGTTTATGTTTCAGTTAGTACTTCTAAAAACCATTTATAATCAGTACCTTTGAAAGGTTCTCTATTGTATACCTGTTTAAAGAAGCCATGAACTAAAGCAACTGTCCAGAGAGTATTGCCAAGTCTATTCCGGATGTCACTTGTTAAGAATTCGTTCCAAACACAATTTTTTTTATACAGGTGTTGTCCTGTCTTATAATCACACAGGTTCTTCTGAAGACTACGCATGACATGGTAAGAATAGCTGAAAAAGAAGTCCTTTGTAAGGTCCATTGTGCAAAGAAGCTTCTTGTACCTATGACAAAAAAGAATAGAAAAAACTAAGCATATTAAACATATGGCAAAGGGAAATACAAGAATGAATATCATTTAGTTATATGTTTTTGGGGGGAAGTCATTAAGCAATTTGTTCCTATTGCCCAAAATTACAAACCTATTTAACCCCCCCCCCCCCCCAAAAAAAAAAAAACCCATATACCCAACCGCACACAAAAAATACCCAGGAACAGAACCTTGTACACACCAACCAGCAGACAGCAATCTCGTATAGTGTATCCTAGATGATGCCCTGCAACACTCAGCAACAACAAAGTTGCAATACAGCAGCTAGAAAATACTATCAACTTGTTCAGTGCGGAAGCAATACAACAACTTGAAATTCCAATCCCGCCAGAACACAACAACAAGAAGCATCACCACCACTACCAATTAAGTAACAGCAGACAGCAAGCAAGGAGCAATACCCAACACTGACCACATCACTGTCCACCATAGCAATGAGGCTTAGTTATGTATTCACATTTTACACTCAGGATGCTTGTCCCATTCTACAGGTAAAATATACCATTGGAACAGTAATGAAGATTTCCCCTTGAGGTTTTCAGTAGCCTTCAAAAGGGAGTAAAGAAGAATCCAATAACAATTTTTAATTTGTTCTGCAAGATCAAGAACATATACTCTCCAACTCCAAAAAGAAAAATCTATAGACTCAGGGTGGAACAAGAAAGTTTAATGTGGGGTGCCAAACTAAAAAAAAAAAAAAAAAAAAAATTGGGGGGTCGGGGGGGGGGGGGGGGGTTGCAGCAAAGTTGATTTTCATATAATTTTTCTTATAAAAGAACCTCAATATTTTTTTAAATTTCTGAAGTTTTTCGTTGTTCCGTCTATGACTATAGTTATCAAAAGATCATGGTAACAGAATGGACGGATGTATGAAACTGAATGCTGCAATCTTCGTAGAATCCAAGGACATGTTACATCTACATGCAGAATTGACAAAAGACCTGTTCTCGTTCTTAGAATGAGCCATCAAGGTCCTGACGGTAGGATTTGGAATGGGAATCATCTCTCTCTTTGTAATGGCATATATCTTATGGCCACCGATTTCACCGATTTTCTTTCTTTGTGTTATAAGCAGCATGTAATAAGGTTCCAGAAATTTGACAAACCCTAAATTCAGAAAATAAAAATATGATGAAATCCAAAGGTTAAAAACAATATACCTTTGTGTGTGTGTTGCATTGTTATTAAAGATTGCAAATATAACATACCAATGATCCCATAACAAGTCGTGACTAATTTAAGTCCCCCTGTTATCTTATTTCCTTCATCTAACCGTTTTAATAGGTCTGAGCACTCATTTTCTGAGTATGTTGCAGAATCTTCATCAATGTGTAGCTCAGAACACTCCAACCGGTCAATCTTCAACACTCTCCAAAAGGTTCGCTTCTTGTCTCTTCCTATAATATAATACTTCTGTTGCAAATAAAAGGTATATAAGTATAGCATTTGCTTTGTGTAAGATGAGAGGGACTCAACATAATGCACAGATTAATGAGTTTATACACAAAATCTCAAAATACAGATAACACCCACTAGCCTACTAGATACGATCTATTGTTTGATCTTCTGGAAATAAAGTTGAATTAAGAAGAGAGAGAATAGTAGACACAAATATTTAGAGTGGTTCGATGTTATGTTTAACAAAATTAGAGTTACACATACATATCGAACTTTATCCCGGAACATTAAAATTCTCAATATATCCTCCTCCCATGTTCCCTCTCATTTTACTTATAGAGAATAGTTTAAATCCCTCATCTAAATATGAGCCACTATCGCAAACCACAGGCCCACAATAGACATAAGTATGACAATCGAAAAGGCAATCCGGAATTTCCCATTAGGAGGTCAGTCATAAATAATCGGATAATACTAAACTTTGCTTACAGAATTACCCTGTCATGTAGGATTTAAGATTCTTGCAATTTTTAATAAACTAGGCATAAAAATTAACAAATGAACAAAAGCCTAGCAGCTAATCGTTCGAAGTAGACCAAACAAAAAATCAGTTGTATAACGGAAAAGTTGGAATCCAAAGATTTCAATACGGATACTGACCATTTGAGCGACCATTTCAATCAAATTTTGCGCGTCGGCCATCTTACAACGTGAAAAGGCAATTTCATGTAGGCAAACACTCAAACATATCAAAAGCAAAATGTCGGACAATGCAAATTCAATTTGATTTGTCTTTCCAAGATATGGAAGCCATCCGAGTAACTAGTAATCAGGAGGTAGTGGGTGCGTGTCAATGCATGCTATGCTAGAGGCCGCATGGAATCCATTGGTTCCAACACTGCCTTGCCACATTGACAGAGTGAACCACGCTTGTGGTGTGTGTCAACACCACCTGCAGGGGCCTCACTGTCAGCCGCCACAAGAAGTGGGGGTGGGTAATTGACGCGGTCAGCAGTCTCCAACATAACCATGGATGCATGCATGCATGCCATAACTTCCTGAGTACCTCACTCTCTCTACTGATATGTGATAAGAGATGAGTTTTCCAGTAAAATTTCCCCCTGAAAATTGGTACTCGGTATTAATGTCTCCCTTTTCTTCAGTTCTTCCTTCTGTCTGGTCATGCTAATCATGAATATTATGATAGATGGATGTATGGATGTATAACATATGAAGTCCTGGAGTCTGGACTGCCGTTGGTATGATTTTTGGGTTTTCAGTTGTAATTAGCTGTCGGAGCTGAGAGAGACGAAAAGTACTCTTTAAATTAGGGGTAGCGCCGACTAGGAAATTGTTAAGGCGACAAAAAAGGCCCCTCGTTTAACATGATTCGGTAAAGCCTCCTTGCAATGGGGAGTTACGACGAGGCTTTCTCGACATTCCCGTGTCGAATTGCATTCTTACGACGTCATGAATACCAGTCGCCTCAACAAACATATTCGTAATGTACGCTGAAACATGTCATAAAACAGATAAAGAAATGATATTTTATCATGAAGTATAAAGTATGAAGCCCTACATAATTTCTTTAAAATAACTAAATAAATATAAAATCTATATAAAAAATAATAATTCTTAATAATTAAAATAACTCATTTCAAGTCATCTCATCTTATTTCGTACTCTCAACTCATTTCAACCACTCATTTTAAATTTCAATTTATCTCAACTACTTATTTTATTACTATTCATAACTCATCTCATCTCATCTCTAAATTCAAGTGAGCCTAACTAACGGCCCTTGCGAACTCTACAAACACACTCCACAACTCTTAGCATTACTTAAATAATATTTTAGAAATATCTTTTGCATACACACGATATATAAATATAATTTTTATATATCATTTAATTTAATTTTTTTATTTTTTATTTTTAATATATATTTTACCGTAATAATAATAATAATTATTATTTCAACAATGGAGTAGTAGTACATAGAACTAAGATTTGCATATGCATTTTACTGATCTCAGAACAAGATTTGATCAAGTTGCATTTTGTATATATCAAATATATAGAGTAAAACCAAGAATTATTCAAACCTCAAAGATCCATTTCATGTACGTTTTAATATAATAGTCAATTCTAAAGCTCTGCACGCAATCTATAGCCAACCCAAAGTCTTAATCTATATCATTGTAATGGGCATCATGTTCTATTTGCCAACAAAACAGATGCATATAGAAATCATATAAACACGAAACTCGATGCACAAAACTCAAAACTTTTGAGCTGACCATTAAAGAAATGAAGAACCGTACAAATAATTATAAGGATGCGCATAGATCGAAAACGAAATACATAAAAATATCTATCCACTTCCAGTTTCAGCCATTATTAAATAAATAAATAGCATATTAATTTTGACGATGGAGAAAGGCTTACCGAAAAGGTCTCATAAAGCCTGAAGCTTTGCAGGTAGTAAGCAGTAGTACTCGCGATGATCGGTTCTGAACCCATCTCGTATATGCAGAAAGAACACCCACAACTCTAATCAATCTGCTCCCAAACGATCGACTAGGACTAGATTCATGAGGAATACTTTGGTTATATATTGATTTTTCGTGGAAACTCTCTCGTTGTGTTCTCTGGAAGATTAGTACTTTCAAAAGATCACGAAACGGAAACGAAACTCGGAGAGAGACGTAACTAGAAAGAGAATGAATGTCATGCGAGTAATGATGAGAAAGATGAAAGATCAGAGTCAAAGTTCAAACAACTCGTCGAAGCTTTCGTTTGGGGTTGCTTTACGAGAAAAAGAAGAGGGAGGGAAGGAGGCAGGCAATTAGCAACGGGAATTAAAAACTTGGTAGTTTTGAACTACTTCTCTTCTCTCTATACGTTATCGTTATGCGCTTTATTTATATCCACGAAACTAAAGACTTAATTGTATGTTTTATACCGGAAATATAAAAATAAGAAAAAGAAAAAACTCTTTTCAAAATTCCAGTACGGATTCTTTCGTTGATGTTTATGTTAATGAAACAGTGACGGCAGATTTTTTTTTATTTATTTTTTAGATAAGTAACAGTGACGGCAGATATTACAAGCTACCTTCCCTCACACGATGAGCTGTCCATATTATCCACAATATTCGGTCAAAGGTTAGTTTATTCAATATTTTTGTCTGAATGAGATAACCACTAGCAATTAGGAATCTTTTTATCCATCTGCTGTAAAGCGCGAGGCATGGCTTAGCACGTACCCAATTGCGCGTATATCAATCCAGCAACTTTACTTTTGGCCACAAAGTTAGAGGTCGAATACCAAGAGTGGCAATTCGTGTTTGAGGATTGTGTTGTCTCGTGTCCAATCATCAATATTTAATTATATAAGTCAAATCGACCCAACATCAAATTTTCTAAATCCAAAGCACTTCACCCATTTAAATATCAGTCATGTTCGAGGCGAAGAGATTTCTAAGCACGAATTCAATGTATTACAAAGAGAAGAGTGAAACATACGATCTAAACACTGATAATTCTTTCTTTGATGCACGAACAATGGTTTAATAATGGAATAATCTCAATAGTAACAGCCTAATTTACGGAATTTAGTCACCCAAAAAGAACAAAACGAGAGAGTACAAGATAGAGAGGCGAGTCTTGCTGTGTCGTGTCACTCATTTTTATTCAATTAATGATTAAATAAACTTAGTTAAGCATAACCCTACTTATTTTAACTTATTTTTATGTAAATAAGTTAAATTAATACGCAGAACTTATTTCATATGATTAATATAATTTTATATAAAAATTAAAATTTAATCGTATTAGTCACTACAATATCTATATAAAAAAATAAATAAAATTACCTACTAACAAAAAATATCAATATTTTTTTTTTATATTTTAACCTATCAATATGTTAAACGTATAATAACATATATGAGCATATGTCCAGAATTATAATCAATTATAACTTTAAAAGAAAATTTAAACAAACTATTAAGGGCTGATTTCAAATTAAGTAGGATGACTCATTATTGACCCATTTACTAATTATGTCTTCCCAAGTCAATTTATTTTTATCATATTCATTTATATCAAACTAAAATCCATTAATTTTGTATCATTTTCATATTGAATTCATTAATCATATTACATATTATTACCCCTAAATTAGCTAGAGGTAGGAATAGTATCTCTAAAACACTCCAAACCAATTTTAAAAGAGTCGTGGACACAACAATTATTTCATGGCCACATGCCTTGTTCACTTTCACAATCACTCTTATATATTTTATCTTATCTTATCTTACATCATTATTACTACTGATATCTTACATTTTTATAGAAAATATAATAAATAATTTAATTTTTTTAAATTCTAAAACTTTTTCAAATCTCAAAATAAAATTGATATTAAAAAAATATTTTATAATAATATTTTATTTAATTTTTAATTTTTATCTCATTTTATTTATAAAAACAATCCAGACCTTAAAGTCTTAAGAGATCTATAATGGATCTGTCAATAATTCAGGATCCGGACCCATGAATGGAACGGGCATTACCTTCGTCCTGCGACCCACGAATGGGAGGGACGGGACTATATCTTTACCACATAAACACGACATCATAAGAATCTTTAATGTAAATCTTAACGTTTGAGATGTATACAGGATTATCACTTATTAAAATTTACAAGGTCAAAAACTTTCAGAGTTTAAAAAATCTAAAGGAATTAGTGGAGTTAGGATATCATATTTACAGAGTCAAGCTTTGTGAATTGAGATCCTAGAAGATGCTGTAGTCCTGTGGAGTTGAGGGCTCCAGGAGGAATTAGCTGCTGATTCGTCCTTAATGTATCATGTCTGTCTGCGTGGAAGATTCTGTGATCAAATCAATGCTGCAAATCTTATTCGACTTGAGAATTAGTCTTCAACAATATATCCATCCACCAATGGTATGTTCTCATTTCGTTGCTGTCTGATGATTTATTCTATGCTGGAACCCACATCCTTCGGACGGGTTGAATAAGATGATGATGATGATGATGATAAATATTATCACAAAAAACCTTCTACTTTAGTGGTAACAGTATTGCCCCATGAGTTACCCAGTTGGCAAAGCTTTCAGAAAATGCAGCACGGGTGACATCATGCGGGATCTCTCTCCCATTTTGCTCCCTTTCCTAGAAAAGCACCAATGGAATTCAGTATCTGTTTCTAACGAGGCATGTACTATGTACTTCTAACGAGGCATGTACTATGTATTATCTAGTGCTAAATACGTTAAATGGTCCATATAAAATATGGTTTCTTGTTCTCCAGCAATTCACTCTGTCGATTATGAATTTTCTCCAATGCATGTGTATCCATACAGATGTACATATGATGCATGCATGCGTATGTGAGTACATATGTACATGACAGAACAAGCGAAAGGAATAAGGTCATAAAGCCAGGGCCAAAGTTTGGAAAGCTTAGAATATGTGTATTAACCTACATAAGACTAGAGAGATGTGCTGAACTAATATTCGAGTTTCTGGCCGCTTCCTTACAGTCTTGTCAAGCGTTGTGCAACAAGGCCAGTCATTTTTTCAATCATGCAATAAAATGCCTTTGGGGAAATTCTATTTTATAAACTCTTTCTTAACAAAGCCCAAATGCTTCTAAAAATTAATAATAAAGTCCAAATCTGGCTTTCCATAAAATTAGAAGCAGCAAGATGAGAAATACTTACTCTCATGCTGGAATTACTCTCACTTGTGGATGTGGTAGTGTCAAGTTTTAGTCCATCCACAACATTCTCCGATGAAAGGCTGGTGATAGACCTGCAGCTAAATATATCATTCGTCAGTTGCCGATGAACTCTTAACTCAAATGGTACCTTTTTGTTAAGAAAAAGGTGGAGGGCAAAGTCATGGGTTCAAGACCTACACTTATCAACAAAAGAAATCACAATTGAACATTCTCTTACTGCAACTATCAATTTAAGCCCTAGGTTCAGGCAGAGAAAAGTAAAGACAGGTCCAACCTAAAAGACTACCACCAAGGTTTATGCATTAATAGACTTCTCATTCTTTACAAGCTTGCTCCATAAAAAAGACTCCAAATTCAAGAAATTGATTGATGGGATATTACTTTCCATAATACCACCAAAGATTCAGCATCATTTGTTGATTTGAAGTCTTGTGGGAATACATCTGGCTGCTGGGACAAGGCTTACCTAACATGAGATTTTTATTTTTCTTACCCAGCAAACTCAGAATAAAGCTTCTCCAAACCCCCTCTCTCTTCCAAGACAAAATTAACAATCAGAAACACTAAAGAATGTCCATTAAGGCCTACACCAGATAAGAACCAAACTGCCTCATGACATTCTGAACTCAGCTCATGAACCACTTTTACTCAACAAAAAGCACAACTGTAGGAACCATTTAACCATAATGAGCATGCATATAAGTAGCACAGAATGAAATATTTTATAATTATTGTATCATATGGCAGAATGGGAGGCATAAGCAACTCGAGAATTACCTTTCATATATTTCTTCTTCACAAGAGTTCCCAGATGAAGAAAGCCAGTCCACATCAAGAAAATTTGAGCAGGTACATGCATCCCCATGGTCGTCATGACAAATGTGATTACTTTCAGGACATTGGTCCTCTAGCACATCTTTAAAGAGCTGCCTGCGAGACATTGAGGGAGTAAACCTACAAAGACAACCAAAAATTATTGGATGAATTGCAGATAAGGTCCAAGGACAGAAAAAGATTAAAAAGAAAATAGTCAACAAATAAGTACATTTAAGGTAGCTTAAATTTCAACTTATGAGAGAGATATATTACGCGAAGGAAAAAAAAAAATGGAAAAGACCAAAAATAAAAACCTCAAAAGTTCTGGGACCAAAACCTATAATTATTAGTGTAGCCTCACAAGGCAGGAAGTATAGAAAATTAACAAACCTGCAATATGATATATCACTTTCACAACTTGACATCTCTGGCGTTGACTCTGAAAAACCAGTGTTACCTCCTTGCAATTTTCCAGACAAAGGCTCCTCGTGGTTTACCTCAGTTGAATCCCTTTCGCAAATAATATTCCCATCTGATAGTGATCTTTTAATAAATGACCTACAAATAAAGAAATAGGAGTTGGTACTTTTTATGTAGAAGAAGCAACCATTTTTTTATTTAATTGAATTTTATCATAAAAAAGACAAACTGTAGATTTATTCCCATCCTTGCACAAATACCATAGCATTCCTTCACATTATATCATCCAAGAGATCTGTAAAAGGCCTTCCACCCACAGAAAAACCTAAAACTCTTTCACCATGTTTGGATAGGAAAAAATAGGCAAAGGATGAGGGTGCAAGCAATAGGGAGGAAAGCAAGTGTCTTTCCATTGTTTGCTTGGGTAGAAAAGGAGGGGAGGGAAGGGAGATGGATGAATTCCTTTCCCAGTAGGCCCACTATTTTTCATCCTCTGAATTTGGGAGGAGATGAAGGGATGAGGTAAGAGAGACAAGGTTTAGTTTTTAATGGTTTCATTTAATGGTTATGAAACCCACTAATATAATTATATTTTCATCTAATTTCCTCTAAGCATCCAAAGGAAAGATAACCTTCCCTCCCTCCCTCCCCCCCCTCCTCCTTTCCTGATTTTCCTTTCTAACATCTTTCTTATTTAAATGTGTTTTGATCTTATTGTTGCTGAGCACATAAAGTCTCTGTCTATAAAGTCTGTCAAATATGCCATCAAAATTGAAATACTAATGATAACAGAAAGCTTATACCTAATATTCTGTTCAGCAAGATTAGGAACATGCCACCCTACATTGTGATGCTGGTCTGAATCCAGCTCCCACAGCTCTGGTTTACCTGGTTGGGGTTGAAAGTAACCCAGGAACCTGAAAAAACCATCAACTCAAATTATAAATCACAACTCTCACACCAATCCACCAAGAATAATAAAATCTTCTAGAAGGCTCCTCAGATAATCTTTTACAGAGACAAAATAGGATTCTAAGTGAGGTGCCAAGAAGAAAAAGGGTTCTAAATTAGGGGGATAGTTTGACTTACACATTGATGGCATTTTGTTTATCAGGATCCATGCAGGTATTACTGTAAAACCTTTGCATTGTTCTAAAGAACTCCTGCGATTGAGTTGCTGCTTTCCACTGGCCTCGTCTCTCAGAAAATATCTGTTTAGCATCACCTAGGTATAATCAATGAATGAAAGAGATGCCAAAATTCTATCAGATTCTAAAATCATTTCCCAACCTGATAATATAGACCTGACTCAACTAATACACCACAGGCCATTAATAGGGGGAGGTTAAAAATAAATAAATAGAGGTTTTAAATTGCCTACTTAGGAACTTGGATCCAATTATGGCCATGCCAGGCTTTGATACGTGTTTAATAAGGCATGACAAGAATAGTCAGTTAGGAGTTTGGAACTGATAATGGCCTGGCTAAAACCTAACAAATATCTAGACATTCTGTTAAAAATATTTAATGAAGAGTTCCATAATTGTCACTGGATGAAGAACAGGGGTACGATAACTAAGAAACAAATCTTATTCCTTTCTAATCAGCTCCACTTGCTGTGCTGCCCTACAGTAAAATTGCAACAAAATTTTTAATACTTTTTATTAGACTCTTCACACTATTATCTAAATCAGATAACCATAGTGGATCCAACACTTATTCCCAATTTTTTCAAACATAAAATTTAGAAAGATTGCCTTATTGTGAGCTGCAGAACCACCATACTGTAATGCAAGTGTGTCACCCATAATTTCATAAAGTCCCATTAAATCCTCTGCCAGAGGATTATCCAGATTAATGTTTGGGGAATCCAAAAGTCCCAAAGCATGCAGCTGACGGCCAAGGGCACCTAACCCATAGGCATATTGTGCTACGTTTGTGCGATCTAAACAGTCTATACAATTGCTTCTTAGGACTCCTCTTTGAAAAGTTGGGGGTTTGACACAGTGGTCTCCACTTGCATAACTGCTACCATGACCACTGCTATCTTCTTTCTCCAAGTTAAAACAATGCTCATTTCCACTGGAAATGTTCTCCATAGAGCATTTTCTAGCAGAATTTTCCCTGCATCAACACAAAATTGTCAACAGTCAAATTGAGTAGAAAGAATCTTTAAGGAGTAATAGCAAATCATGCAACAAAGCCTTGTAAGATAGGCTCTGGACAGCAGGACTTATATATTAAGCTGATCCTGCAACACACACACACCCCCACGTCTAGAAACATATTTATTCAGCCAGGAAAAATGACTTGCCTATGAATCGTAAACAAATTTCTATGTGAAGAAAAAAATGAGAACAAGCATATAATTCTATCACTCATGGATTTTTGCTTTATTCCATTGTCTGACCTGGATTGTACTAGTTAGAAACGATGAGACCATGGGTGGGGGAACACACACACACACCAACCCCACATCTACAAACATATTTATTCAGCCAGGAAAAAATGACCTGCCTATGAATCGTAAAGAAATTTCTATGTGGAAAAAAAATTGAGAACAAGCATATAATACTATCAGTCAAAATGGATTTTTGCTTTATTCCATTATCTAATCTGGATTGTACTGGTTAGAAACGATGAGACCATGGGTGGGGAAACATTTTAGGCTTCAATCACACACAGTGGATAGATGGAGCAATTCAGACACGCTAACTCAGGATCTTTGCAATGTTGCAAAAATAAATGGACAGCAATTTCATTAAGGTAGGCTACATAGCATCCTTTTGTTAGAGACTTACTCATTGTAGGAACAATTTAGTAATCCCTCTGGCTTTAAACTTGGTGTTATTTGACAATAGAAGATGCCAGTTACATTCAATGCATATGCTGCCACTCTTCCTAGCTGTGCCAACACATTTGTAGCTTTGCTGCAAATGTACAGATTCCATTCAAGTCATCATGATTCAAATGACAAAACAACTTGAAGTTTTTATATAAGCCAGGGGAAAGCCAAAGCACCTTGTAGAGTGTCTATGTAGATCCCAGTGAAGAAACCTAAGTTGGTTCTCCACAGTTAAACTTTTATTAATAAACCTGAGAGCATTTGCGAACTCTGCACGAAGAATTGTTTCTCGAGGCTTCTTCTCACGAGTCTGTTAAACCTCAACCGTATAACAAAAAAGGAAACAAATGAGAACATAGCTCAGAAAACATACCTCAGAGGTCACTGAAATTCACACACAAGATTGTATACAAGAAGCATGGATAGAAATATGACGAGTGATTTCTCAACAAATGCAGAAATGCCCACCTTAATTAAATTCAATATGAGTATTGGATTTCCATATCTCTCGACAAGATTTTCAAAATGAAGTCTTGTAGCTTCATAATTAGGGTCCTTCTTTGACACTGGAAACAGAGAGATACATCATCAAAATATGAACAGAACTCTAAAGGTTACGATGATAATGAAATATACCAACTTCATACATATAATGTCAGGTTTAATATTCAGTCGTGAAGTTTCCTGGGACCAAAATAGGGGTATTGAACCCCGATTTTGCACAACTGAACTTATTTGCATAGAGCATCCTTTGGGGGAATCTTCAAAAACAATCTGTTCTGTCTCAACGTCATTAGCTACTCTACCCTTCTCGTTGACACCTCGTTTTAAATATCTGCTCCAGGAGACAGGAAGAGAAGAGAGTTATGTCTAGAGGAGAAATTTTTATTCTACCAAATGGGAAGCAAAACATGTACTGTGCAAATCATCTGCAGTGACCTACTACAGAAATTGAAAGCATCTAGAAGGACCCAGGAAAGATCAAGAGCTATGCTCGTAGTCAACTTGAAATCACAAAGAAGCAGTTATAAACATTCTTGTGCCCAGTGTAAACCACTTATAGGTGCATAAATGTGGCAGTGGGTTGAAGAGGTGGGGAATCCAAGTATATCACGTATAATATCAAAAGAAAGTAGCTTAACCAAACGACTACATGCAGAAGTACGTTAGAGCAGTCAACAAACCTGGTGCCAGCAAAATGACGAGAGCGTCTGGCAATTAAGGTCAAGTTGAAGTCCCTGCCAGATACAGAAAGTTTGACCTGGAAAACCAAAGGATGGAACAGTAATATAAAATCAAAGGCTTTTCAAAGTTCTCTTTCTAATACATAATAATATGCATGAACCCTGGAAAAACAATTGAGGACAGTTGCAAGCCTGCATGTCTCTAAGTATTCGCAAAGTAAGCTGTCTCTAAATTGTCCAAGTATTCTCACAAGTAAGCTGTCTGATTAACTGCAATGCACATTCTCAAATTGATTTATTCTCAGTTTTGATATATATTGAGAAACTGCGCATGCTAACTTTCCTGAAATAGTACTCTTTTTTTTTTTGATAAATAAAATGGTATTATTAATCAAAGAATGGGCAATAATGCCAATTACAACTCATGCCCAGTTAGGAAGACAAATTAGAAACAAGGAAATCATCAAGGATCATGCCATTAAAGTCCACGGCAATGGTCCATGTACATAAAGTTCTATAATAAAGTACTCTTTTGATAGGTCCTAAAATAGTATTCTTGACTGAGTTATTCTCAATTTCAGCCAAAATCCTGGATGTCTCAGCAAGCAAACAACTCTAGGGGAATAAAATAAAATCAAAACAAAACAAAAAAGAACTTTTTAAAAGTCAATCATGTACGTTATATTTTTACACCGCCTGTCCTAACCCTAGTGACAGCGAAAGGAGGATGGTTGGGACGGGTTGACTCCAAACATACAAGTCAACCACAGGGCATTAAAAAAACTCAATAATCAAAATTGACAAGTTTTTAAAATGGGTATATCAGGCAAGTACTTGAAAAAAAAGCAAAAACCAAAACAAAAACAATATGGGTTACTTGAAGTTTCATTATGGATGCATCCTTCTTGGTGGTGGCTGCCACAGAGATATAGAGACAGAGAACCCCTATATAAGTTACTCAAGTTCTACATTCCATACCTGTTTAAAGAAGCCATAAGCCAAGGCAACTGTCCATAGAGTATTCTTGAGGTTATTTCGGATGCCACGTGTTAAGAACTCATTCCAAACAAACATCGTTTCATAAAGGGAATCCCCTGTCTTATTATCACACAAGTTCTTTTGAAGACTACGCATGACATGGTATGAGTAGCTGAAAAAGAAGTCCTTCGTAAGATCCACTGTTCCTAGAAGCTTCTTGTATCTATGTCCACCAGGAAAAGAAAGGCAACAAGCATCAATATCCATCGAATAACTTGAACAACTAGGAAACAATGAAATAAAGCAACAGTTTGAAATATAAATTTTAACCTTGAAAAGGAGAAGGGAAAAATGAAAAAGAAAGGAAGTGAGTATCCCCGCAAAACCCTGATGAAACCTCATCTCATTCAACATGTTATATTTACATCACAATGCCAATGAAATTTTCCCATGTATATTTGCAGGAAACAAACTGGTAATAGCACAACACTACATATTAAAAAAAACGAATTGTATGTTTCCCATTATAGTAAATATAAACTACCAGACGAACATGACATAAGTTTGAATCAAGGAAGCCTGCACCATTGGTTTCACACAAAGGGGTGAATACAAGTATGGTACCAAGATTACCTCCAAAATGGTGAACTTGTCTACTATTAAGAGATGACACCAAACAAGATTATTATTCCCAGAATGAGTTAATTCAAGCTAAAGATAAATGAGCAACACTATAACAAAATTTTCAATCCATTACAACGGACAATCTATAATTCTGAATGCTACCCAGTTAGGTCTCCTTAGAACCACTAAGGGCATATTACATTTACATGCAGAATGGACAAAAGACCTGTTCTCATTCTTAGAATAAGCCATTTTGGACCGCACAGTAGAATTTGGAATTGGAATCATCTCGCTCTTGGCAATGGTGTAAATTGTGTGCCCAGAAATTGAACCGATCTTTCTTCTTTTCGTAATAAGCAGCATGTAATAAGGTCCTAGAAATTTGATGAACCCTATTATCAAAGGAAAAAACACAAGTTCAATAATTCAGAAAGAAAATGAACTTATCAAAAAAAAAATTGAGAAAGAAAATGAGCAAAGTTATAACTCTTGCAGACAAAACATACCAACGATTCCATAACAAGTGGTGACAAATGTAAGTCCACCCGTGCACTGGTTTCCTTCATGAATCCTCCTTAGCAGGTCATAACATTCAATTTCTGAGTATGTTGTACAGTCTTCAAGAATGTTTAGCTCAGAAGGTTCCAGTCTGTCAATCTTTAGTACCCTCCAGATAGTTTTGTTCTTGTCTCTTCCTATCATATAAAAGTTCTGTTGCATACAGAAGGCATATTAACATTGCATTCATGTAGTTCAATACGAAAAGCTAACAACCAATGCAGATAGCTCAGTTGATAGAAAAAGAAAAAAGAGAACACGTTTTAGAATGCATTATAGAATCAACATTGCTTAAATCCATGATCAAGTTTCTTAACAAACCAGAGTCAATAGTTTCATAGTCTACGACAGGCACTGAGTGAAAGTTTAAAGTACAAGATTTAAATATGAATAAAAATTAACACCGAAATATGAAATGCAAAATATCATAGACGATAAAGCATTAGTTGATCTTTGGCAGGATGAATATAATAATCTAAAAACGTGAAAAAACACTGGAGACAGATTACAAGCAGAAATGAACACCTATAATCCATCATTTGACAGCTATGCATGGAAGAGTGGCAAATATATGAAGCACACTTCAAATTAAACCATTTCCACACTACTTATTTAAGCCAAAATCAAACTCTACCACCATTTCCAAATCATCCCCAAATCACGAATCACCAAACCAAAATTCATTTTGAAGCAATGCAAAGATATATATAATTAAACATATAACTGAAAGAACACGTCTCCTTGTAGGAGACTTAAAGGGAGCTTACGTGTCACACTCTTTCAAATATATTATATATATTTGTTTATTTTAATAATTTTATATTTATATTAAAACTCTGAATAATTAAAAATAAAGATACTATTCATTTAAACACCAAAAGTTCCATTTCTTGATGGAAGGAAGCAATACTTAGTAGAAAGGGGTCTTAGTCTATCTTTAAATAAGACTTGTAATTTTCCATCAATCACATCCATCAACATATAAAAAAGATAGACTGAAAATTTCAATCAAATATTCTCCATAATGAAATCTGTGAGGGTTCACAATTAAGAAGAAATCGATTCCTGTGAATATTTGATCTATAATAACTAGAAATAAGTGTTCTAAAGTCCCTTTTATTAAGAGATATTATCCCAAATTCTTACGATAACTCAAATAATAATAATTCATCGTGCACAAATTCACACCTATAATTCAAATAAAGATTAATAGTAAGTCACTCGAATACAAATTCACACAAACAATCTAAAACCAATTCCAATGAACAAAAGCAACAGCACGAGGATTTCCAAATATACCAAACACAACACAGAAATTATAAACCTGACACGCACATGAATTTGAGCAACAAGACCGTAAGATCAAATTAAAATCTCAAAACAATGTTGAAGAACATATATGTACATACCGAGCGAGTCTCGTAGAGTCGGAACTTCTGCAAGTAGCAAGAGTTCGGGTCTGCTTCCTCACCAGTCGAGATGTAGAGCTCTTTCTCTGACGCCATGATCCGGATCCCCGAGCCCAAAAGCTCGGGTTCACTCCCAATACTCAGAAAACAAACACAAACACAAACCACCAAAAATAACAACAGAAACAAACACAAAAACAAAAAAAACTCTTTCACTGCAGAGGCTCAACCCGAGTTTACAACATTCACATACGAAAAAACGAACAACAATGAGAAAAAACAAAGACGCAATAGAAAGAGGGAGAAGGAGAAGAAGAAAAGGAACAAAGAAAATGATAATTCGGATCGAAGCTCAGAGGGAGAGACAGAGAAAGCGAGGTGGCGTCAGATCGCGATGGAAGAAACCAACGGAGCTTCGGCGACTGCATCCACACAAATAGATAAAAAATTTAAATAATCCACATTTTCGATTTTTATGTACATGTAGTTATATATATCTCTTTCCAACCATTTCAAAATATATATATATATATATATATATATTTCCAATAATAAATTTACTTTATTGCATTAGTTTCCGTTTTTATTAGGTAAATCGACGAACCGTAAACTATTTTGAATAATCAGGGAGGAAAAAGCAAAAGAAATAAACATATAAATGATTTTCACTCTGATAAACTTTTTAAACATAAAATCTATTTTATATATTTATTCTTTTCTCAAAGATGGATAGATCTGAATTGAGAAAATATCTCAATTTTATCCTATTTCATTTTATTATTATAATTTTTTAAAATTTTGCACAAAATACAATAATAATTCAACTTTTTAAAATTTTAAAATAATAATAATCTTAAAAATTAATATTCTAATAATATTATATTTAACTTTCAACTTTTATGAAAAATTATTTTATCTTATTTCATTATCCAAATAGAACTTAAAATTTAAAAATGTTGAAAATCAAATTTATTAATCAGAGAATTTTGATTTTATTGTTAAATAATGATATTCTCAACTTATCAAATAATGCCTTACTTGCTATACGAAAGTATTTAATAATATTATCCATTTTCCCCTTAAATTCTTAAAAAGGATTTTAAGGTGACTGAATCGATTGAGTTGTTTTGAGTTTCCAAATACTTTTTATTTATTTCTCTTATTTTATTATTAATCCACTATGGTCATGAGAGGCTATTGACAATAATGCTCAATCCAAACCCTAAATAAATGTCTTCATAAGCGAAAAAATGAGAGAGAATTTCACTGGAAAAAAATATATATATTGAGATAATTTATATTTTCAATTCTAGAATGTACAACAGTATAAATATTGTGCATTTTTTTTTAAAGTAGATTTTATTACTAAAAAAGATTATTCATATGAGTTTTATATTTATATACTCTTTTTTTTAAAAAAATAGTTATTTTAAAATTATATCTCACATTACTTATATACTAATATTACCTAATTAGGATGCTGACTAGGTTATAAGCTCTAAAATTACAAATTTTTGGAAAGTGGTCTCCAAAATATTATAACAAAATATACCTTTTAGATATATAGTATGCTCATAATACAATACGAATGAATAAATCGCAGTGGGAATAATTCAGAATTAACTAAAATTAAGGTCAATATTTAAAAAATAAATAAATAATCATTCGATTACAAGAATTAGTCTCATAGTTAAAGATGTCAGGCTGAAGTATCGTGGGATGAATATAAGTCTATTAAAAAATAAAAATAAAAAATAAAAATAGTAGCCACGACTAATTAATTATGCCAAGTTGCCAAATTGTATTTACGCCTCACAACAAATCAAGAGTGTGTACGTGTTTTTAGAAGGTGCCTTGGCATTGCGCCATGTTTGCATCATTACGCATGTTCAGCCAATAATATTATGATGTTTCTTAACCTAAGGTAGATGAAAAATGAGGCATGTTGTGAACAAAGACTTGCCCATAATTAACATAATTTTATATAGGCTTTGCTTCATCATTTTGGTTTTTGTGTGGCCTGTATGAACCGTCTAGGGAGGTGATCTTCTGCTAACATGCATCATGTGTACAACATTTTCTATATAATATATGTGGACAAAATTTAAGACCCGGACGTGGCCTCTTTCTATCATTTTCCCATTGCGTGTAAAAGATGGTAGCAAATATTCAACGATTTAATGGAGAAAAAGGCCGGCTAATTTTCAGGCATGTTTGGATTCGTAAACTAGACGAGTTCGTCTTAATTTATTTCAAACTCATCATTATATTTTTTTAAATTTTCACACAAAACACAAATTTAAATATAGTTTTTTCAAATTTCAATATACAATTTTTAAATTTTAATTTAATTTTTTCAAATTTCAAAATAATAATAATAATAATAATAAATTAAACTAATTTCAACTTATTTCATCTCTAAATTCAGACTGAGTCTATTATGATCAATTTAGTTCAATATAATTTTAAATTAAATTAAATATCTAAACACCTAATTATTACCTTTTGGGAGGCCTATGTCCCATAGAAACTATCTACCTAAAAGTATTCCATGGCCTTGAATTATTAAACACATCTCAATCTAAAATCTCTTATATGTGAGATATACAATTTTTTCAATTCAACATTTTTTATTTTTGTAAATTTACATGCGAATATTCATTTTAAGTGGTCTCACAAAATTTACTTAATCATTTCAACTCACTAATATTCATAAAGAATTGAACTCAGCTTAACATCTAAATATAGTCTTAAATAGAATTAGGCTTTATTTTTATAATTGTTCTCAACTCAATTTAACTCATTTAATTTAATTTTATTATTATTATTTTTTTAAATTTATATATAAAATGAAATAAATATTTTAAAATATTAAAATAAAAAATAATATTAAAAAATATTCTTTTAATAATATTTTAGAGAGAAGAGCCGTGATCATACAACTACTGTAGATAAAAATCGAGAGTTTTTAAAATATTTTTAAAATATTTATTATTATTATTATTATTTATTTACTTTTATTATTTATTATTATTATTTATTTATATTTTATTATCATAATCTTGAATGGAGAAAAGGGTACGAGGAGCTAGACCCTCGACATCGTCGGCTGAAAATTTCAACGTGGCCAGATCCTATACGTATCTGGAGACAGCTGGCGTGCACGACGTGGCATTAACAGGACGTCTCATCTTCAGCCCACGTGATTTGTGCGCATTTACCCCCATTTGCTTGACCCGACAGCGACGACATGCCACGTGTCCTGCTGTGTCTTTATTGTATGTCCAGAGGACCAGAACCCATCATCATGTACTACGATGGAGGATCGAGACGGCATAGGTTTGGTCCTACTCGTACTCGCAGCTGTCCACCACCCTCACTCTTCTACTCGCCTAATATGCATCACTTTAACCACCATAGACGCGTGTCCTGCAATTCGAAATGAGTTTACTAAGAATGTCTAAATGTGTTAATAAGCCGTATTCTTGCCGTATTAAAACGTATATATAATATTTAAAAGGTCAACATAAATATAACTTGTTGAAGATTTTGTATAAAAAATTTTAATCTTAACATGACCCGTTAAGATAACAGATTAACACGATACGATCCGTTAAGACTTTTGACACTATATGATATGACATAACATGATACAATACAACACGATCTGATTCGTTTCAATCCTCAAATTCATTAGAGACCCATTTGAGTTTAACCTAATTGATTTTATACAAATATTAAAACCTAAATAATAATTATAAAACATAAAAAATTAATTACAAATTATAATCTTAAAATTATAATTCAATAAATAGTACAATATAAAATATAATAAACAAACAAATATGATATATATATTGTAAAATATTAAAATTATAACCTAAACATATTAAATAATAATGGATTAACTCGTTAATGACTTTTTAATAAGTAATTAAATGAGATAACAAAGTGTCTAAGAGTATAAAACTAATTTTAAATTAGAATTTTTTGAAATTTAGCTCAAGGATATAAAAGTAAATTCAACTTTCTTAACGTGTCTTAAAGGTTATAACGAGTTTGACCCGTTATGACCCGTTATCAAATCGTGTCTTAACGGGTTGACACGAATTGACCCGAAACCCATTAAGGCTAAACACTAACTCGCTTTTATCGTGTCGTGTTTGTTTCGTGTTAACGTGTCGTGTTTGTTTCGTGTTAACGTATCGTGTCACATATTGCCACCCTTAGAGTTAACCACTATTGCATAATATATTCATATTATATTTTTTATTGTAATTATATAAAAAAAATTGATTTATTATTTGAGTTGAATTAAATTAAGATTAAATTTAAAAAATTAAATAAAATATTGTTAGAATATATATTTTAATATTATTTTTTTTATATTTTTTTTCTAAAATTAAATATTTTATTTTATATAAAAATTTAAAAAATATATAATAATAAATTAAATTAAATTAAAATAAATTGAATTGAATTTAAAAGATAAATCAGGCCTAAGATATACTTTTTTTTAGAAGTATATTGTGTTCAACAACACCTCTTAATTATATAAAAAGGGATCTTATGATTATGAATCAATTTCCTATTTTTGAATTGTCTATTTAAAAAATGATAAATATTATCTCGCTAATACAATATGATATACTTAACAATAGTATACAGTAATATATTGTATTTTTCAATTTAAATAAGAAATTTACTACTTATAAAATGATGTATAAATAAGTTCTTTATTGCAAAGTGTTTTATAGTTTTTTTTTTTTTTTAAAGTGATGCCTTTAAAAAATTAATAACCGACCAATTATATTTCAAAATATTAAATATTCTTAAGACAAATTTACTATTTTAAATATTAATTATGAATATGTTAAAAAAATTATAAAATTAAAATTAAAATAAATCTTAGAAATAAAATTATAATACATACACCACTACTCGTCTTTTTTTTCTGAGTCGTGATTGGGAACCGTCAGAAGTCGGAGGAACCACTCACATGAACAGTATTTTTACTATTTATATAAATAATAAAAATATTATTCAGGGCTTCCCCAGCCTTCCAAACAATAGCCGTTCCCTTTTTTTTTCTCTTTCTTAAAAATGTGCATGGTTGATTAAACCCAACGACAGCGTAAAAGGTTGTTAAGCAAGCATGTCATGTCATGTCATGTGAAGGCCAACGAGTTGCTTTCGTGACTCCAGTCAGGTGAGACTGTCCTATGTCCAGAAAAATCAGATATAGCGAGAAAGAGAGAGAAAGAGAGCCCAATAATTAGAACGTGGAAATAAAAAAGTAGTGGCGTAAATTGTCAAATAATGGCTTTTATAATGATTTCCATCAATAATCATTATCACGTGGTTAAATTGCACGTCTCACTCTACTGCGCACTTTATTTTTTTGGTCTTTTTACCAAGCAGCTGTACTTTGCGGCATAATATAAAAAGCCTTTTTTTATGTGCGTAGAAACAAATCTCTCTTTTGATGTTTGATGCCGTTTTTTGACTGCGGACCTGCCGGTACAATTAGCCACTATTACAAATAGAAAAACATCACTGTCATGTACAAAAGCTTTATCTACTCTTTTCAACACTATGTAATTAATTGTGTCATTTTTAATATAAAATAATTATTTTAACTAATTATATTAATAAAATATACAAAAATCTATCTATATATAAAAATAATTGTATATAACAAAATTCTTATCATATATAATTATTTTTGTCATAAATATTGATCACGCATAAATATTTTTCTTATTGTTCAAATTTATTTTGAAAATATTTTCCTTTTTATAGATATAAACGATAAAATACTCGATATATAAATATATATATATGTATATATATATATAATATATATGAATGGATGGATAGAGAGATAGATATAATGTATATGTGGTTGGAAAGTTGAATTGGGAGGGAGATGCTTGCTCCTACGCCATCTTGCCTTTTTTTGTAGTTGTCAAGTTGTTGCTTTTACTCCTCATCTTTCACATGGTTATTTGTTTAGACACATTTCGTATGGTTGACATAAATTAATTAAAGATATGTCCATTTTTCTTGATGAAAGAGAAAAATGAAAAATCTTTTATAAGGGCCTCGTGATCCTTTATTTGGCATTGAAAAACTTTGAAGTGCGGTGATTTGGTGAAATAGAAAAAAGAATATGATTGTTTTAGGAAAGTGACATAGTTGTTTTAGAGAGCAGGTAGCTAACACAATTATTGGCTTGACCCTTCCTGCTTATTGTTTTGTTTCTCTTGTAGTTGTACTGAATGAGTCACACTTTCACACGGTTTAATTGGTACTACTTTCAATTGAATAATGATACCATTACAGCCATTCTTACTCCTCTTTTACTATTTTTATTTTATTTTATTTTATTTAATAAGAAAAAAGTGATTATTAATAAAGTTGTATATTTTTTTTATAATTTTTTTAATAATTAAGAATATTAACAAAATACTTAAAAATAATAATTAAAAAAAAAACTGCGAATAGATTGAATAGTAGAGAAGTAGTAAGAAAATTGTAAGGATATTACTATCATTTTCTATTAGTGGCGCACTTAGAATTTGGGTCATCCCAAACCAGTTGGCAGGAGAATGGGACACTTTGAAGATAAATGATATTTGTAATCGTGAAATTCATTAATGCGTATAATATTTTTTTTAAAAAGTGAGTAAATACAGACTTTATATGAAAAAAAAATTCTTTAATAGTTGACTCTAATTCTTTTCAAAGTATTTACGTGACGTTTATATACTCTATGATTATATGTAGCATTCTTGTAATTTAAAATATTTCTCTCTAAAATAGAAGCTTTAGCATAAGTTTGGATATTGAGGTGAGTTCAAATAATTTCTGAATTATAAAAAAAATAGTGATAAGATATTGAATAGGAGTGAATAGTAGTAGAATAATCTCACTATCCATACATAGCTATGGGTACAATTATTTACTTAAAGAATAATATTATTTAATCTTAATTTGTATTATTTTTAATCATGCATCTTCATATAATTTATTTAAAATAAGTTGGTTCATTAAATATAATTAAAGATGATAATAAGATATGTTATAACCAGCTCAAAAAAAAGAAAAGAAAAGATATGTTATAACCCGGTGTACAAACTCGTGATCAATTGTACAGTGACATCTTCAGCGGAGCCCAAGCCCAAGGTCTTTTAAGCCCAGCCACGGGTAAAGTAGTATATCTAATCAACTGACTAATTTTATTTAAATTAACCACTCTCCATTTGTTTCTTATTAAAACGGTAATTGAAAATATAATAATTTTATATAGCTAAAGAGTAAATATAGATAGTTTAGGGTGTACAAATCCAACGCATTCATTTTAAAATATGTGAGGTCCAGAAGAAAAAATAAATTCTATATTTTTTCTACTTTCTTAAAATGATTTGAATAGGCTGAATTTATATAAATTAGAACTTAATAAATAACTTTATTTAATTGAAAAATAAAAAGAGAGAATATTTTGCAGTAGTTAAATGAACAATTTGTCCAACTCGTGCATATCTATAAGAGCATTCTTATTAGATTGTTTAAAATTATTTTTCAAAAAGTATACATTTGTATATTGATAAAAAAAATTTAGCTATATTTGATCAAAAGTATGGAAATAAAAGTAAAAAAATAGAATAAAAATAGTAAAACTAAAATTTTGTCCCATAAAAGTTAAAATATAAATTTATACTTTTTGAAGAATAATGTCTAATAAATCGGTACTTGGGATAAATTTTTCGTGATACCAATTAATTTGAATGAGAGTTACAGCCACAAAAAAAAAAAAAAAAAAAAAAAAAACAAGGGCAATGATTTTCAGACTTTCAGTTACTGATAAACTTTATTTATTGAAAAGATATCACGAGGAATCATACCAAAACCATGAATCCTTTATCCATTTTATAGTTGAGATGGGACAGTTCGATCGTTAATGTTCAACCAAAGCTTTTAAACCGTAAGGCCAGGTGGTATTGGGATCTCCAGTCCACATCAGCTGGGCCAGTTGGTGGTAGGCCTTTTCAGTTGGGTGAGCAGCGTCAAAGAACACATACTCGCTGGGATTCCCACACCATTCATAGTCTTCATTTAATGTTCCCCTCCCACAGTCCAGATTTTCTCTGTATGAGCCAGATCCGCAGCATGACTTCTTCCCTTCCTTGAAACCTTCATTACTTACACGTATTAGAACTGCATACTGATCCAAATGGACAAATTTCGTGTATAGATATTTTGTAAAGAAAACTGCTATATACATAAAAATAAATATCTAAACTGACATAGTTTTATAAAATTTGTTAAATTGATTTACTTTATAATAAAAATATTTTATAATCTGACGTACCACATTAGATCACACCAGTTTATAGATTTACTTTTCTATAAATTTTTTGTGTCTAAAAGATTTTCTTTTTATAATTTTTTATGGTAAAAGTTTCTTTCTCTATAAAGGGCCTACTCGAAACTTGTTTATTATAATTTATATAAATCATTTATCATGGAATAAACCTAAATAGTGTGATTAATGCATATGGATTTAAAAGAAGAAGAGTAAGAATTAGAAATAGAATTAGAATGAATTGGCCATGACATACCATATTTAAAAGGGTCGTTAATTCTTTCAGAAACGAAAGTGTAAAGATCAGCAAGTGAATATTTGAATCCTTGGAGCTGGGTCTCTAGTATCTGGAGGACATTTGGAAGTGCTTGATTGTGGAGTTTTACCAGTGCTGTCAATTCCTCCAAGCATGCGCCTCCAATTTCTGGTTTTATAGCTTTCGCCAATGGTACACAACCCAAGGGCTCCGCGTTTAGAAACACAAATTTCCTTCCTCCTTTCTTGTGTATTTCCTAACACATCAAAGTACAATAATATATATATATATATATAATTATCGATTTAATTTATTTTAAATACTGGAATATCAGAGCAGTAAATTAATTGCGATTACTTTGATCACATTTGTCATGTTGCCGAGCACCATAAATACGTATTCTTCTGGAGAGTAGGAATATCGAATCGTGCTGGAGTTGGCGAAAGTGACCAAGTAGTCATTGCTTCCGATGCTAATTAAGTAAACAGCTCTGGACAGCAATGTTTTGGTCTCTGCTTCACCTAGTTCTTGTCTCAGTTGCCTCTCCATTTTCTCGAAATAATGGAATTGGGTATGTAAGTCTATCACCTGACAAAAACGGAAGGAAAAACAAATTATATGGAGCAGTACTATTGTTGTATGTCCTACAAGATCCAACCAGTACATATGTAAACAAACATTTCCTACTACTAACGTACGTCCTGATTGTAATTTGAATTGAAACTGAGATCAATTCAGTTTAATCTAAAATTTTAAATCGAGTCTAACATTCAAATACTCAACTCTCAAATTACTAAACTTATCTCAACTCAAAATCTATACATAGAATCTACAATTTTTTTCAACTTAACACCTCTTTATATGTGAGATTCACAACATTTTTTAACTTCTTATAAATAGATTTAAATTCATCTTAATATCCAAACATATTTAGACTCATCTTAGATGGATTTTATAAAACTCACTTTACCATCTCAACTCATTACTATTTATAAAATATTTAACTCATGCCAACTTAGCTTAATATACAAATGAAACGTACAAGAAAAACAGTAATAGAGAAGTCAATACCAATCCTCGGCGGGTTTCAACAAGAGCACCAGCTCCTGCTGATGCGAAGTTAGCACCGTCGGTATATCGTTGATAACCGGGATGTAGATAGGGTGGAATGTATGGCAACTTTAGATACTCAGCTGCAACATTAATTATTAATGCTTCAAAAGTACTCAATTTTACCAACAATTCATGATGATCATGTCCTCCATGAGAAAACACATGCATGCATGACTGAATTAAAAACTTAAATACCAATGAAATCAGGAATTAGACGGCCATCGGAGGGTCTTCCAGAGGGGTACCTGAAGTAGCTTTCGCCATATGGCCAAACATTTACCTGCAAAACAGTCAAGGTGTTGAGGTAGTTATTGTTTCCAGCATCAAATATTGAATCCCCAAAGATGAACAAGGCAACATGCTCCTCCGGCAGGCAGATTTGTTGGTCAACACATTGGGTTGGGATCATAAGGCTTGCACATGAGTAAAAAACCATCAGACATGAGATCAAATAAAACCTTAAACCCATCATCATGTTAAATCTGATCCTATTCGATCGTCAGTACTTTCTGTTTTCTCTTTATTACTTAATGGCCATTTCCATTTATAAAAAGCTCCATGCATTGTGCTTCAGTTGAACTTTCAATTATAAATTTGATTATTTCTCATTATACTTATACTTCAGTCAAATTCAACGCTCCATTTTTTCCACATTAGAATATTCGAACGATTCTTTTCAATAATATTAATATTAGACAGGCATGCAGCAGCCCCCCGACTTCTGCTCTTAAAAGTAAACCGTGCCGGCCATCTTAGAAAACAAGACATAATTAAATCAGAAACAATTAATTAATGTCATAATTTCGCAGTTAGAGGAGGATGAATATGATAAGAACAAGTCAAAGACGATTAAACAGTGGGAAACTTCTACTATATATATCAACGCCATCATATGTGTATATATATATATATATATATATATACACATCTACTGCATCGCATGAGACAACTCATGAATATGATATAATTATATCAATATTTTCGTCTGAAGTAGAGGTAGATCAGGATATAATGGATATTGAAGGTTTGACTAATTAATTATATATGAGAAATGCTATATTCTATACCGCCTCGCTTTGTTCAGTATTCATTTTAATAGTACTTATGTATTTAATTTTTTTATTTAATAATTAAAGAAGTGATTATTAATATATTAATTTCTATTTTTTAATATTTTTAAAATATTTAAATGTCTAAAAAATGTTTGAAATAAAAAAAATAAAAAAATAAAAGTACAAACTCTACTAAAGAGTTTACTAAGTAGGCAAATTGAGAAGGTATATTGATATTATTCATTAATTATATCAGGGCTTCAATTAATTAAATTGCCTATAAATAAATTTAAAAACGACATAATTTAATGTGATATATCTTATAAAACTGTGTTAACTTGTAAATTGTAAGTATATTTTTGTAAAATGTTTTGTAGCTGTGGTAAACTTCTAGTGTGTCTGCTCACCGAATATCGATCGCATGCGTTTATGAATATTGTTGCATTTATGATTGTTTAATAAATTGTAAACTAAGAATAAACAAATTATGTAGACCAGTTCTAGAGTCAAATTCAATGCTTGACTTCGATCGATGATCATTACATTTAATAAGTATATTAAATGCGTTTATGAATATTGTTGCATTTATGATTGTTTAATAAATTGTAAACTAAGAATAAACAAATTGTGTAGACCAGTTCTACAGTCAAATTGATCAATGCTTGACTTCGATCGATGATCTTTACATTTAATAAGTATATTGGATTTCAATTTTAATGGGTTGGTCAAATGGAGGATGAAGTCCAAATCACATTGATTAATTTGCTTTTTTTTTTTTTTTTTTTAAAATTTTATTTATTTGTACAACATTGATTTGCTAGTTCTGAACGTGCTACCGCGTACGGCCTCATGTCATTGATCACGAAATTCTTACGTCCGCTTTTTTTTGTCCCTTTCTAATTTTTGGTGCAATTAGTCGACGTACGATGTTCGATGTACGATGTTCGATCGCCATTAAAATTAATTATTTTTAAAGTGGTACATAATTCTTTAAAATATTTTTATTGTTCTTCCAATTTTATTAAGGAGAAATGTTATTATAAGGTCTTTATATCACAAATCATTCATATTATTTATAAGATTCAAATTTTAAAATTAACCTTTTAAATCAAATTATAACATATGAATGTTGTGTGATATGATATATATTCTTTAATTGGCAGTGATGATTATATTGGCCTAATAATGTCAAATATAACCTTATCTTATATAGTTTTTAGAAGTTAGAAAAAATAACATAGGAGGAAAGGAATAAGGTTATAAAAAAGACAAGGTTTTCAATTACTAAAAAATGTGGTCCCATGAGGAGATAAAATATATCTCCCTCTATCTCTAGAAATCTCTCTAACTTTTCTCTAAAAAATTAGAAAGAAACCTCTCTTGAGGGGTAGGAGAGAGGGAGGATAGGAGTTTCGGCTCCTCTCTCCCTCCCTCATTCCCTCCATTTCTCATCTTTTTTCTTCTTCCTCCATTTTTCTATTTTTCAGTAGTTTTTTTTGTGTGTTTGTTTTGTTTTTCCAGACCAAATGAGAGATGTGGTGTCGGGACTGTTTCTAGTGGTCTCCGACCACCACACACCCTACCATGAGGTTTACCTACTGTCGATTTACCATATTACTAAATGTCGTGCCAAAAGGAGTGAAGTATGGCTCACACGTGTGGGCTGAAGCGTGTAGTTGACCTTCACGCGTCTCCATCTCTGAGTGCTCCACTACCACCACACACGGTATTTTTGAGTTCAGCAGAGTTGGAAGTAGTATGGGGCGAAGGTTCTGGTTTACCCTAGGGTGGCGTGTGTTCCCCACACGCCACGACAACCTTTGGTTTCGATTCTTCTTATGTTTTTTCAGGTTCCTCCAAGGTTGAAAATCGAATTTATGTTTTTTAGATGTATTTTCAATTTTACCATGCTGTCTGCTTTTTATTTTGCTTTGTTTAGGAAAAATAAAAAATTTAGTCTTCAGTCTATAGTGTTGTTGGGGAGTTTTTTTAGAACGGCGTTCTGTCTTGGATACAAGTGATTGTTTGGGATTAGTTGGTGGTTATTTTTTCTTAGACATGAGTGGGTGTTGGGGTGGTCTCTTAGACGATATTTTGGAAAAATGTGCAGTTAGAGTTAGGCCATATCAGTCACCATTTAGGTGCTGAGGAACTACAGATCGTGGATAGTGACTTATAATGTACGTTTTCAGGTTCAGTTATAATGCTCTCTTTTAATTAATGCAATTGAGCTTTCTTTAAAAAAAAAATTGTGGTCCCATGACTGAAAAGAAGGAAATAAAGTCTATCAAAAACAGCTCCAAAAATTCTAGCTAATCCAAGGAAAATTGCTAAACATCTAGCAACAATAACATCATCCCATAATATATGCTCGATGTTCATTATCTTTTTTTTTTTTTTTTACACGTAACAAAAAAAAAATGATCATTGTAAAAAAGATGAATTGGTCAGCATACAATTAGGCTCGAGATCTCTCATCCAAGGCTATATTGATTGTAGATGTGTATTTGGCACCGTATCTAACCAGCAGATATTTTGAAGTTTTGATGTCAATTCTATTGATTAAGTCAACAGATGATTCTAAAAAGCTAACCATCTAAAAATGCTATTTAAATCCGTCTATCAAAACTTTAGCCTAATATATAAAAATTATAACCAGACCGTGACTAATAAACCAAGAGAGAACCACTACTCAAAAGCATGACTGAATCAAAACTCATTATCACTAAATATCAATTTAATACAGAGCCCATAATTTCCGTTAGACTAAAAACCTATGCAAAAAGCCAAAAAAAAAAAAAAAACACTACCATTAACGAGTTTAGAGTGACCAATTGCACATAAATCATGGAAAAACCCAGGGAAACAGCTAATTAGATCAAATTATTAGTTAATTCATATTTCACGATGACCCATTACCCGAAAACTTAGAAAAGTCTAGAAAAAGCTCATAATCATGAATTACCGAACGAATCAAGAGCCCCATTACTCAAAATATTATTGTAAAGCTAGAGGGACAAAAATTATAAAAAATTAGCGTAATTTATAGCCACCCATCACACCCATATGATTGAGAATTTAGAGAGACAACTATAACACATTATTAGTAATGAAAGATAAAGGTAGAGGAAGATGAGTATGCACCGTTTTGGTTGAGGGTTGGGTGGAAGTGTCTTGAGCAAAGAATGACGAAAAGGAGGTGAACGAGGTTGGAGAAAAGAGAGTGAAGAGGAAGAAGAAGAGAAGGGCAAAGCGACATAGGCACCAAGTGGACGAAGCTTTTTTGTGAGCAACCCAAAGCCGATGAAGCTTTTCTATGAGCGCCCCAGACAGAGCACCGAACGAAAAGACCCACGAACTCAAAGACATAAATCTTTGAAGATCTCCAGTAGCAGACGACACCAAGCAAGAGATGCACTATGATGAGGGACTCCAAAATGCAAGTAGGAAACAAAAAGTGAACGAAACTAGTTTTTTTATTTTTGGTTTCCTGTTTTTGATTTAAAAAAAAATTAAAATAGTGACGAATGTGGCAGCCATTTGTCCAAAATTTATAAGAGCTAGTTTCGTTTGTCCCTAGAATTATAAGAGCCGTTTGTCCCTAGAATTATTGTTTCCTAAAAATGTGTTTTGTTGATTAAACAATAAAAGGTTGTTAGCAAGCATGTCATGGCCAACGAGTTACTTTCATGACTCCAGTCGGGTGAGACTATCCTAATTCCTATGTATAGAAAATGAGAGAGAGAGAAACCAATAATTAGAACGTGGAAATATAGAAGTAGTGGCATAAATTGTCAAATAAGGGTTTTTAATGACTCCTATCCATAATCATTATCACATGGTTAAATTGCATGTCTCATTCTCCCACGCACATTATTATTTTGGTCTTTTTACCAAGCAGCACTTTTTTTGCGACTTAATATAAAAGCCTTTTTATGTGCATAAAAACAAATCTCTTTGGTTGATACTTCAAACCTTTTTAAGTTTTTATGATTGCGAATGAAGTCTCTTCCCTTCTCTAGAGTGAGATTGTCTACTTTTCTCTAAAATCATACTCTAGTTGCTTGCGGTCGCCAGAGGGAAAGTGGAGCTCTAGCTCCCACCCTCCTATTCTTTTCATTTCCTTTTCTTATTTCCTTTTACTTCTTATTTCTTCTTCCCTTTACCACTAGTTCGGAATATATCGGATATGTTGTTTTTCGTCCACCACCCGCCAACATGCGCCCTTCCACTGCCTTCGCTAGTAGCCAATCTACTGGGAAGACACGAAGTTGCTCCATTTTGCTCGATGCGTAGCTCACACGCGCAGATGGCTTCCTTGTGTGGTCTTCACCTGTCGCCACCCTTCGAGGCCACCAACGACTTTACGAGCTGTACCAGTGGACAGGGGTGGAACTATATGTAGCTTGGGGGGCTATGCCCCTACCCCAAAAAATTAAAAATTAAAAATTACTATACTTTTTCTCCTACCTACCAAGTTTTAACTGAACTTAGCCCTCCAACACTAAAATTATTAGCCCCTCTAGGTACGAACTGCTCTTGTAGAGACCACACATTACTTATTGTGTATCAGAATTATCCGTTGTGCTTACTCTCATTTTATTCATAAAATAATTTATCCATATATATTTTTTCTAGTGTATACAATCTCATTACCTAATATGCTTACTCCTATAGACTTATGGTCCATAATAAGCCTGTTGGAAGTAGAAGCTGTTGTAATATGTAGGCCTGTATGCTACTGTTGACTACACATTACATTTACATTGTATGCTGATCAGCCTGTGCTGAGAAGCTATTGCCGATTGTGTGTTCTATGTTCATGCGTCTTCTTTGCTCATATTGATCAATCTCTCATTATTCAAGTAATGCTTTCTGTTATCGATTCTGTTATGGTATCAGAGCTGTAAGACTAGCACTCTCTCTAATCCATTATCCTTTTTGTTCTCACCATGGCAGACTCTAGTGATGCTCTGCCTCCACCACCTCCCTCCATTCCATCATCTTTTTCTCACCTAGTCTCCACCAAATCGGACTCTAAAAATTACTTTTTATGGAAGGTCTAAATCTCTGCTTACCTGAAGAGTCAAGATTACTACTCACATGTGGATGGTTCTCAACCTTCACCCCCTCCTTCCAACTAGAACCAGTAGCACCCCCAAAGTGAACCCTGCATTTGTAGCATGGCAACACAAGGATCAGCTCATTTTGAGCATCTTATTCTCCTCACTAACAGATTTTGTCCTTGGTCATGTTATCACTGTAGGTACAACTCATGAACTATGGTGTTCACTTGAATCCAAGTTCACCTCACACTCTCTTACAAAGGAGTTTCAGATAAGGTTTCAACTCACCAATCTCTCTCGTGATGAACAATCAATCTCCGATTACTACAGTAAAGTGAAGATTCCAGATGCTTCACTCTCAACAACTAGAACTCCTCTATCTGACAAAGAATTTGTCACATACTTGTTCAATGGACTCGGACCAGCTATGAGACATTCATCATAACCATCACAATTAGAACAGAGCCCATAACTTTCGATGAACTTTATCACTTTCTTCTCATTCAAGAAAGCAGACTTGCCCCCATAACTCTTGCATCACCTCCACTTCACCATTTGGACCCTTAGCCAACCTATCCACCATTACTACCTAAAACCAAGGAGGGAGAGGACCTTATTGTGGAGGTCCCAATGGCCAAAGCGAGGGTTGCTCTTTCTCCAATAAAGGCCGAAATTCCTATCCCAACTAAAACCCAAATCGACCCACTTGTCAAGTATGTAACAAATTTGGACATGTAGCACTACAATGCTACTACATGTTTGACTATGCTTATCAATACGAACCACTCAAATCCTTCCAAGCCAACTTTACCACTCCCGCTGCCAACTACACCTCTCCATCAACCATTCCTGACCAAAATTGGTACCCCAACAGTGCAGACACCCACCATATCACCCATGACCTCTCCCACCCCAACCACTCGTAGACTTGGCCATCCAGTCTTGGATATCGTCTCCAAGCTTCTGCACACCCAGTGTTTGCCATATTTCCCAAATAAAGACCCGTATATGTATCACGATTGCCTCTTAGCAAAATCCCATCAGCTCCCTTTTACTTTTAGTACAACAATATCTGTAAAGACCTTGGAACTATTATGGGCTTATGTATGGGGTTCAGCCCCAATTAACTCTAGAAATAGATTCAAGTATTATCTTTCTATTGTTGACCATTATACTCGTTTTTCATGGTTCTTTCTTCTTAAAAATAAGTGTGATGTATGATTCATATTTGTTTCATTCATCACTTTTGCTGAATGGTTCTTTAATACAAAAATCATCACAATCTAATCTGATGCCGGTGGCGAATTCATCCCTTTTACTAAACATTGTCAAAACCTTGGAATAATTCATAGATTTTTTTGTCCTCACACTCATCAACAAAATGGGTTTGTTGAACGTAAGTATCGTCATATTGTTGAGACTGAGCTCACTCTCCTAGCTCAAGCATCTCTTCCCCTCTCCTTTTGGGCCGATGCCTTTGAAACCGTCACTTATTTTATTAATCTTCTTACTACTCTAGTTTTACAATCTCAATCACCTTATTTTATGGTTTATCACAAATCCCTTGACTATAAATTCCTCAAAGTTTTTGGTTGCGAATGTTGGCCCAATCTCTGTCCATACAACCATCACAAGTTGGATTTTGGCTCCACCTCTCGTCTTTTTCTCGGGTACAATCCTTCTCACGAAAGCTACAAGTGTCTTGACCTCAAAACCAAATGCCTTTACATTTCTTGTGACGTGATTTTTAATGAGGCTCTATGTTTCCTTACAAAAAGCCTATTCCCGAGCACAATCCCTCATCATCTCAACACAGCCCCACCTCTGTCTCGTTACCTCTCCAATTACCCTTCATACTTGGCCCACCACCCACTCATTCAGCAATTCATAACCCAACTCCCCCATTCAATCCGTATTTCATTTCATTCTCATCAGGCACATCTCCTTTTATTGTCGAACTTGGCCCATCTCTCTCAACTCCTTCAGCCTAGGCTACAATATTCTCATCTTCCCCCTCTCGATTACAATCATCCCCAAATTCCTCTCTTGATAACCCTAACTCCTCTAGTAATCCTAATTCTTCCGATTCTCACACCACGTCTACATATCCCACCCAAATTCGTCCTCTTCATTCACCCATCATTACTCAATCCCCACACTAATTCCTCTTGTCCTCGTGTCTCCATAGATGACATCATTCCATATCCAAATCAACGTTGTTTTATTTCCATTGCTACAGTTCCAGATGAACCCACCTCTTTCACCATAGCTTCCAAATATCCTAAATGGAAGTCAGCCATGAATCAAGAGTATCAAGCCCTCCTCACCATAGCTTTCATCAACAGACTAGTGCTGATTACACCGAAACCTTCAGTCTTATCATCAAGCCCTCCACTATATGGTTAGTTCTCTCAATTGCTGTCTCTCATGGTTGGACTCTTCGACAAGTTGATATACACAATGCTTTCCTTCACGGCAAGCTCTCTGAGACTGTATTTATGGAACAACCGTAAGGCTTGTTGATCTCTACGACCTACTTTTATTTACAAACTAAACAAGGTCATTTATGGTCTCAAACAAGCCCCACGGGCTTGGTTTTCAAAACTGAGCTCGTGGCTTCTTAGTTATGGTTTTTATGCATCTAAGGGGGATCCTTATCTGTTTTTTATACACACTTCATAGCTATGCATGTTTATTTTGGTATACATCGATGATATGATTATAACAACATCTTCTACTATTGTTGTCATTGAGCTCATCACCTTTCTTAGCTCTGTGTTTTTTGTTAAGGACCTAGGTCTCTATCCTATTTTCTTGGATTAGAAGTTGAATCACCAGCTGATGGCATGCTGATAACTCAGCGCAAGTATATCTTGGACTTATTGAAAAAGACTAACATGGTTGTTGCCGATCCCATCTCATCCCCCATGTCTGCCTCCACTAAGCTCTTCAAACTTGATTAACCATCTTTTGATGATACTACTTTATTCAGAAGTACTGTTGGAAGCTTATGGTATCTTTCTCTTACACGACCAAATGTCTCTTACGCTGTAAATAAAGTTTGTCAGTTTATGCATGACCCTAAGACACCCATTGGACTGCAGTAAAAAGGATTCTTCGCTATCTCAAGTCTACAATAAACCATGAACTTTTCTTATCCAAAACCTCTTCCTTTACACTGCATGCATACTCTGATGCTGATTGGGTAAGTTGCCCTAATGACAAGAGTTCATTTGGAGGTTATTGCATTTATCTAGGAAAGCACCTCATATCTTGGAGCTCAAAAAAACAAAACACTGTTGCTAGGTCTAGCACAGAAGCTGAATACAAATCATTAGCAAACACATTAGCTGAAATCATTTGGTTGCAAACACTGACCAAAGAAGCTTGGCTTTTCACTCCAAAACCTCATATCTTATGGTATGACAATTTAGGTACCACCTACTTGACATCCAACCTTGTTTTTCACTCTCGCACCAAATATATGGATATCGATTTTCACTTTATCTGCGATAAAGTGGCTGCCAAATGTTTGCAAGTCCTTTTCTGTAGTAGTAAAGATCAGTTAGCTGATATTTTCACCAAGCTCTTGGTAGTTGATCACTTTGCATCCTTCAAAACGAGTTTAACTGTACTAGACACCCCCTTAAACTCGAGGGAGCGTATTAACCTTGATCAAAAAGATAAAGCTCACAAGGATTGAATGGAGTAGATTACAACATCGTAGCTCCAACTCTAAAATCTTCTAGATGTATTTTCTTGTTATTTCCTGATTGTAATAGATTTATTTTTCTTTTTATATTGCTGAAATGTATTTCCCGTGCCTATATATAGACCCAAGGCACTGTGTAAATCCTTATGATAGAATTAGGGCTGTAAAATAAACAAGCTACTCGATAGACAGCTCGAACTCGACTCGATAAAACTCGAGATCGGCTCGAATCGTATATTTAATGGACCGATCGTGAACACAAAATTAGGCTTGATAATTAAATGATACAAGTCGTATAAAACTCGACCGACTCAATTAATGTTCGCGAACAAACTCGTATATAACTCGTTCGACTTGAGTTCGACTCGACTCGTTTAATGTTCGTGAACAAACTCGTATAAAACTCGATCGACTCGTATAAATGCATGAACTCGATTTGTATATATTTTTACACATATAATACAATATATATTTTTTTATAATATACATAATGATGTATATAGACTAATATACATAATTTATAAGTCAATATATAGACATAATTATGTACATAGTCATTAATATATACTAATATATGAAAGAAAGATGGTGGTCTTGGTCTACTAATAGTATTATAATTTAAAGAGTCATATACTGATACTATAGACTATAAAATATAAATTTATAATACAATTTATAATAATATAGACTATTAATAATTTATCACTAATTATTAAGATTAATTCTTATTACTTTATGTATAATTAATCACTTATAACTAGACTTTAGTTTTATTTTATTCATAAGAATAGTATTAGTATTAGTACCATGCCATATGGTAGTAGTATTAGTATTAGTATTAGTACTATATAGTAATAGTGAAACTATAATTATTAATACTACACTATATATTATACTATATTAATAGTATATTAATATAGTATATGCTATATACTATATTAATAGTATTACTAATTCACTAATAGTATTTAATAGTATATATAATTAGTATATTACTATATATAAATCACCATGACTAATACTACTACATAATTACATTACGTACTATTACTAGCATAACTATAGTCTATATTACTATTACCGTTAGTCTATTATTGTTAGTCTATTATATTATATATTATTTATAAGTCTATACTCTATACTAAGAATTAGTAACTTTTATGTAACTATTAATTTTACTATATAGTTACTATTAGTACGTATAGTTATAGTGATACATTAGTTAGAATGATCTAGTTATAGTGATAGTATTATTAGAATGTTGATTGAGCTTATCGCATATTTTGTACATTTAGAATCAATATATTTTTTAATTATTGCATGATATTATTATTGGTTTTAAATAAAAAAATGGTTATGAGGTGTAAATCCAAGTTGTGGTTTAAATTGGTTAATAGCATAATTTATGCTTAATTTTATAACTTGTAATTTATTTGAATAGTATTTCTTCATATGCACATCAAATTTTTTAAAATACTAATTTTCACTTTATATTTTCTGATCATGTTTAAAGAAATGAAAAAGAAAAAGAAAAGCAAAAGGAAAAGTAAAAGGAAAAGGAAAAGAAAAGAAACAAAATGATGAAAAATGCAACAACATTGATTGTTTTTCAAAAAGTGATTGTAGCATTGGCTGTAACATTTTAATTGTTATATCATATATGCAACGCCATTAAGCTGCAAGTTAAGAAAAGAAAAAATAAATAGAAAAGACCAAAAAAGCATGAACAAAGAAGACAAAAAAAAAAAACAAAAGAAAGACGGTGAATCAAATTTGATTTAGTTGGTTTATTTGTTTTCAAGAAAGAGTTAACAATATTTTGAGGACAGAGAGACTTACTTTTGAGACCTACTTTTTGAAGGCACGTTGCTAACATGCTTTTGGTAAAAAAGTGAAGTTGCTTAATTTTGACTTTAGAGACATTGGATAAAAAGATTCTTTCACTACAAAGCACACATCAAAAGTCAATGGATAAAAGAAAAAGCAGCAGTTGCGCGGATCGATGCGGATTAATTAAATTTGATTTGATTTCTTTTGCTTTCTGAAGAAGCGACACTACAATTTTTCTCCTTCGGACACGCAATGGCAACATGGTAGTAAAAAGATTGAAAAAATGACAAGAAATCATGCAGGCGACAGAATGCAATGCAACAAACAAAGGTAGCAACAGGCGATATCTTTCTCATCTCACAATAGTCAAGCAGAGACATGTAGCAAGCATAAAAGCAGGACACATGCAAATGCAATCGAGAGCAGCAATTTTATGTCCTTTGAATACACAACGAGGTGAGCCTACTCGATTTTTCCTTCACAGGAAGACACGCAAAAGTAACATGAGAGAGAATGTTGAGTCTCTTGAGTTTTGCCTTTAAAACACCAGGCTAGTCTTCATTTTTCAAATGGGGGAGAGACACAAACAGTAGAGAGGGGAAGAGAAGTAGTAGTCTGTATAGTTCTCATGAAGTCTAGATTGTTGTTTCTCCAGCCTCCACTTACCATCTCTACCTCCATTTATCTACTTTCTTTTAATCTTATTGTTAGAGTAGAAATATGAGTAGTGTAATTTAATTTTTTATTATCTTATTTTTCTATAATTTTTGGAGTGAACTCAAATGTGGAAAGAGAGCATGATAGCAAGGTTGTAGAGCCCTCGTGCCCAGCTGTTGTCCAACTTTCCTACTTCACTTGTGGTGTCCATTACTAACTTTTCTTTATTTTATTCCATTATGACCTTTAAGATGCATTATTGTGAACTTTGGCATTTTATTTTCTTCTTGTTAATTTAATGTCATTTAATTTTCTTGCCCATTTAAGCTTTTACTTTTTAATTCCCTGCTAATTTAATTTAATGTCATTTAATTTTCTTACTCCTTTAAATTTTTGTTATTTAATTTCAGCAAATTTAAGTTACTATTTTGCATTTCATTATTTCACATTTCTTCACAACATTCAACTCTAAAATCATGAATCTGGTCCATGACCAGTGCTCTTTTATTTTTGTTGCACTCTTCTATCCATTGCACATATCATCATAATCTATATTATGAGTTTAGCACTATAATATATATTATTTACATATGTTGGTTTATTAATAAATATATAGACTAATATAGTATTATAAATTATTAGTTTATTAGTATTAATTTATGAAGTAGTGTAGTCTTATATTTATAGTATACTAGTATTGTAAATGTATAATTAAATTTAGAGAGTCATATATTATTTATTAATAGTTTATAATATGCATATAATTTAATAGACTAATAGTATTGAAAATATACAAAATTTAAATATAAATAGTATTATAAACTTATAGGCTAGGTCTATAGATTATTAATATACATATATCATAAATTATAATTGGAGAAAGATTTGCGCTGTTGGATCATGAAAACGAGATCTAAGCCGTTGATTTTAAATACCGCAACTTTCATTTTACAGCCGTTAGATCTATCTAAAATTTGATCTTATCCGTTGATTCAAAAAGGTAAATGTCTAAATCTATGCCATTGGATCTAATACAATTAATCTCGGTCGTTCATCTAACTTATATAAATACCCTGATTTTCTCTCTTTACCCTCGTGTTACGCTGTCTCGGTCTCTTATAGCCCCCAACCCCCCTCACTTCTCACTTTCGCGATATCCCTTTCAAAACCCTAGTTTTGTACGCCAACCTTGGTTGATTAATCCATGAAATTGTTCGAATAAAGCCTTGAATCAATGTTTGGATTCTTGATTCTTGATTATTGATTCTTGAGGGCTTGTTCTGTGTCTGGGACTCTAGGATTCTGCAAGACAGTCACATCTGTGATTGCTCAAAACCCTCGCAATCGCAGATGTCAACTTCGGCCAATTTTGTTGACTGCAATCTCACTCTCAGATATGGAAGTCAGCTTTGACAGAGGGGTTCATAAATGCTAGCATTTGTGACTCCCAGCCAACTATATCTTTGATTTCGTGGTTCATACTTCTCTAGTTCTATATTTGGTTTGTTCATAAGTCGATTAGGCATGTTATTTTCATGTTTCTATCAATTTAGTTGGGAAGTTTGGAGATTTGGTCCTTGACTCCTTTAAGCCTTCAACTATTCGACTAGGGTTTTCCTTTTCCTGTTCATGTTTCTAATTATTAGAGTATTTTTTTAATTTCTAGTTCTTTCCTAACCATTTCTGGTCTCTAGTATTGTAAATCTAATCATTTTTTGGATGATGGTAATTTTGTAATTGTATTTGTAAATCCTAGTACGCCGAAATGGTGTGACATCTTGACTATCTCTATGACTCTGTCTCTGTTTGTCTTCAGTCTTTGATATCTATGTATTGTAGATCTAATCATGTTTTTTCATGTTTGTGAACCCTATTGCACTTGCACTATACTATCTATTTTGAGCTTTATAAATTATAGCTGCCATACTAGAAATTGCAAAATTGAGGGAAAAACCTTTTGACTTGGGGAGAACTTACAAAGCAAACCGTGTCTTGCTTTTGAAAGTTGAAGCAAAACTTGCAGTCCACAACATTGTAAGCTTGTGAGTTATACTTATTGTTGCTTGATTAGGTTCTTACTTTATATCTGCTGAAAATATGTAAACATGCTTTTCTTTAACATGTTTATGTAATTATGTGTTTATAATTTGTTCTGTTCTATGTTTATAAATTGTTATATTCTATACTTATGTGTTTATAAAATGGTGTTTTATGTTTATATGACTATTTTCTATTATGTGTTTATGTGCTTTTTTTGAAACTATTTTGGTTAATTTTAATCTATTTATTCATGGTTCCTGCTCCAACTATTTAATCATGCCCTTTTTAACATGATTTGGTTGATTATTCTTATTCAACCTATTATCTATTTATGTTCTTGCTTCAAGACTTAAAGTATGCTTTTTTGAAACTGTTTTGGTTGATTTTAACCTATGTATTCATGGTTTCTATTCCAACTATTTAATCATGCCCTTTTTAACATGATTTGGTTGATTAATCTTATTCAACCTGTTATCTATTTATGTTCTTGCTTCAAGAATTAAAGCATGCTTTTTTGAAACTATTTTGGTTGATTTTAATCTATGTATTCATGGTTCCTGCTCCAACTATTTAATCATATCATCTTTAATATGATTTGATTGATTAATCTTATTCAACCTGTTATCTGTTTATGTTTTTGCTTCAAAACTTAAATCATGCTTTTTTGAAACTGTTTTGATTGATTTTAAACTATGTATTCATGGTTCCAGCTCCAACTATTTAATCATGCCCTCTTTAACATGATTTGATTGATTAATCTTATTCAACCTGTTATCTGTTTATGTTCTTACTTCAAGACTCAAAGCATGATTTTTTGAAACTGCTTTGGTTGATTCTAAACTATGTATTCATGGTTCCTGCTCCACTATTGTTGATAACATGTGTTCTCTGTTTAATTTTTTTTCTCCATCTATTTTTCTGACTTCTATAGGCTATATGTTTTTTGTGAGAGTTTGGGTTGCATTAACATGCTTGTGTGTTTATGTTGTTTCTGTTCTAACTTTTGATGTTAATGTTGTTTCAGTTTATAATATACCATATGGCTACTTTAAACATGCTTTTGTTTTTGTTTGGGCTGCCTTAATATGTTTGTGTGTTTATGTTGTTTTTGTGCCTTGCTTTTGGAGGCATATTGAGCCACTGATGCAAGAGTACGCTGAAAATGTTAGAGTCAAAATTGTTTGACTCTAATTGATTAAATATATTAGTCTTACCTACTGGAGGCACATTGAGCCACTAAGGCATTGCTTTCTGGAGGCACTTTGAGCCACCAAAGCAAGGCTGTATTTTGTGTAAATGTTGGAGTCAAATGTTTATAGCTTTAACATTTTTTTGTGTCCTTGCTTCTGAAGGCACTTTAAGCCATCAAAACAAAGCTGGGGTCCCGGGAATTGATCTAAATATGTTGGTTTGTTGTTTAAGTTTAGTGGACCTTACCAAATGGACAATTGCATCGAGGTGATCTTCCCGGAGGCTGGACCGGTGGAGGAGGAATATAAGAATGAAGATTCTATTGGTATTAGTCATTTACACCACTTTCCTCGTCAACCGTCTGATGGAAGTTCAAACAGTTGACGAGGAAAGAAGGAAGTGGAAGAGGACATCCGATGTTTAGAATGACTTTGTTGAACTTGAACGAGATGGGAAGAAGCAGCCTTAATGTAAGTGGTGTAAACAAGTGTTTAAGGCATCTCGATCTAGTTCTACGACCACACTACGTAGGCACTTACAAACTTGTTTGCCATTCATGGGGTCTAAGAAAAAACAAAAGGTCTTAGCGGTTGAGTCTAAAGAGGCAAATGGTGGGTTCACCATCTCTGACTTTACCTACAATCGTAGTAGGGTTCTGAGAGCTTACCTCTCATATGATACTTTGTCATGAATATCCATTTACTATGATGGAACATGTGGTTTTTAATAAGTTCATGAGTGCGAACACTCTATATTAGAAAATGATGTCTCGCGCTGCTGCGAAGAAGGAATGCATTCGAACGTATGACTTTGAAAATGCAAAGTTAAAGGCTTTGCTTAGACTAGTTAATAAAGTTCATATCACTACTGACATGTGGACGTCTTGTCAAAAGCTGTCATATATGGTAATCACATGTAATTTTATAGATACTGATTGGCACCTTCAAAGACGTGTTTTGAACTTCTGTAATGTGCCTCCTCCACACACTAGTCTTCTTATGGCTGATGTATTAGGAAAATGCTTTCAAGAGTGGGGAATTGAAAATAAAATAGTTTCAATAAATGTTGACAACGCGACTGCTAATGATGTTGCCATTAGGATTCTAAAGAATGATTTTAACTTGAAGAAAATGTCGTCAATTGGAGGAAAATTGTTTCATGTGCGTTGTTGCGCATATATAACAAATTTACTAGTTCAGTACGGCCTTGGAGAGATAAAGATGATCGTTGATTGCGTGAGAGACGGTATCAAGTATCTGGTAGCGTCGGAGAGTCGACTGAAACAGTTTAGTGAAATTCCAAAACAGCTAGGATTGACCTCAAAAAAATTAATCATAGATGTGGTTACAAGATGGAACATCACTTATTTAATGTTAAATGCTGCAATTAAATTCAAGGACGTCTTTTCGAGATACGATGATAGAGACAACAGTTTTGAATGGGTTCCAACAGTTAATGAGTGGGTGCAGGTTGAAAATGTGTGTTCTCTTCTGAGTATTTTCAATAAAGTAACCAAGATTGTGTCGGGAAGTGATTACCCAACTGCGAACTTGTTCATTTCTGAGGTGTGGAGAATGAAGGACATCTTAAATCAGAAGAGAAAAGATCCAAATAAGTACATGAAAGCAATGATAAAGAAGATGAGTCTCAAGTTTGATAAATACTGGGGGGAGTGTAATCTCTTGATGGCAATTACTGCAGTACTAGACCCTAGATTTAAGTTGGTCTTGATCTAATTTTGTTTTTCTTTAATTTATTCTGAGACAGACACAACTAAGAATACTGCATATGTCTCCAAAGTGTTGCATGACCTATATGATGAGTATGTTCAAGATTTCAACACCACTTTTGAGGCACAAAGGGAGCAGGAAAACGTTCGCCTTCATGTATCCAGTTCTTCCTCACATGCTGAGAAGAGCATGCAAAATGGTCAGTTATTATTCTAATCATTTGTTAGAAGTGTGGATACGGTGCATACTACGAAATCATAACTAGATAATTACTTAGATGAGAGTATATACATTTGTGAAGAGGGTTCAGATGCAAGTTTCGATGCCTTGGAATGGTAGAAAGCTAATAGTTTGAAGTTTCGGACTTTGTCAAGAATGGCCCGTGATATATTGGCTACACCCATTACCACAGTTAACTCAGAATCGACTTTCAGTGCATGAGGCAGAGTAATTGATCCTCATCGAGCTTCATTGTCAACTGAAACAGCACTGATGTTGTTGTGTGGTGCAGATTGGGTTAGAGTCATGTATGACACTAAAAGATACTCAACTGTTTATGTAAGTGTAACCTTTATTTTAATTGTTACTTTCATTTTAATCTGTTTAACTTAATTTTATTGTATTATTTATATAACTGATATGTTTTTTTGTTTTTTTATCAATATAAGGATGTTCCATCAGAAACCCACATTCTCCTACCATAGCCACTTGACTCCTTTAGTACAACAGTTTATATAATGCTGGTTATTTGATTCTTCTTTTAATCTGACTAGTCGACAATCCTTACGGTTTCCTAATTTGTTTTGACTGGGTTCTAATGTTATTTAGTTCATACTATCATCTATCTTTAATTTGGACCTTTTTGTTTTTTTAATATTTGGACAATTTCTTTATTCTGCCTGACTAAACTATTGAATCTGATTTGAGTAATGACAGCATGACTTTAGCCTCTAAGTAACTCCTCACCATCCTTCCTTACAGATTTTTTTAAGGCAAATTAAATTTTACATTGGAAACATCCATTGACTAAATTACTAAGTTGTAAGTTTTTAAGTAATGATGCAAGGGATTAAAAATAATTTTAATTTTTTTAGTGTATATCAATGTGTGCAGATTACTAAATGCATTTTTGGGTTGAAACACTATACTGCCTAAGGACTCCTCTAACGATTTCTGTGGTAAGTAGTACTGTCTAAGGACTATTTAAATTACATTTCTGTAATTTCTGTGGTACTATATAGTCTATATTGTTTTTTGTAATGGTTTCTATGGTACTTCTATAATGGTTTCTGTGGTTACTAAATTGCAATTCTGTGGTACTCCTAAGGACTCCTGTAATGATTTCTGTGGTAACTAGTATCGCCTAAGAACTATTTAAATTGCATTTTCATAGTTTCTGTGGTTACTAAATATAGTTTCTGTAATGATTTCTGTGGTACTCTTGTAATGATTTCTGACTAGTCGACAATTACTTATAAATTTAACTTATTTTCCACAATTTACATCTGCATTATTTTGGACAGTTTTCTAATTTGTTTTGACTGGGTTCTAATGTTATTTAGTTTATACTGTCAGTTATCTTTAATTTGGACCCTTCAGTTTGTTTGATATTTGGACAATTTCTTTATTCTATCTGACTAAACTATTTGATCTGATTTGAGCAATGACAGCATGACTTTAGCCTTTAGGTAACTCCTCACCATCCTTCCTTACAGATTTTTTTAAGGCAAATTAAATTCTACATTGGAAACATCCCTTAACTAAATTACTAAGTTGTAAGTTCTTAAGTAATGATGTAAGGGATTAAAAATAATTTTAATTGTTTTAGTGTATATCAATGTGTGTAGGTTACTAAATGCATTTTTGGGCTGAAACACTATATTGCCTAAGGACTCCTGTAATGGTTTCTGTGGTAACTAGTACTGTCTAAGGACTATTTAAATTACATTTATGTGATTTTTGTGGCACTATATAGTCTATATTGCTTTTCTGTAATGGTTTCTTTGGTACTCCTGTAATAGTTTATGTGGTTACTAAATTGCATTTCTATGATACTCCTAAAGACTCCTGTAATGGTTTCTGTGGTAACTAGTATCGCCTAAGAACTATTTAAATTGCATTTCCATAATTTCTGTGGTTACTAAATATAGTTTTTGTAATGATTTTTGTGGTACTCTTGTAATGATTTCTGACTAATCGACAATTACTTATAGATTTAACTTGTTTTTCACAATTTACATCTGCATTATTTTGGACAGTTTCCTAATTTGTTTTGACTGGGTTCTAATATTATTTAGTTCATACTGTCAATTATTTTTAATTTGGGCCGTGTAATGATTTCTGTGGTAACAAGTACTGCCTAAGGACTATTTAAATTGCATTTCTGTGGTTTTTTGTGGTTTCTATGGTTACTAAATTACATTTTTGTAATAATTTATGTGGTACTTTTATAATGGTTTCTATGGTTACTAAATTGTAGGCTAGTAGTGGTAGGTTGATAGTAGCCCAACTGGGTAACAACTTTGGCTAACCGAGCTGTTGTAAATTTATTGTAAATTTGTAATTTCTTATTTGTAAGTTGTAATAATTTAATTTTTTAAGCTTTAATTTGTTGTAAATTTATAATTTCTTATTTGTAAGTTGTAATAATTTAATTTTTTAAGTTTAATTTTGTTGTAATTTGTATATAATCTAATTAGGTCCAATACTGAAATCTGAGTATTTAATTAGGTTCAATACTGAAATCTGAGTATTTAATTAGGTCTAATACTGAAATATGGATTTGGACCTATAATGTATTAAAATTTGGACCTATTATGTTATAAATTGCAATTGAGAAATACACATGACGTACCTATATTGTCTATTTGGAACTTGAACATATAATGTTGTAAATTGAAATATGAGAATGGATGTTTTAAAACACATTCAAAATTGCAATTGAGCTTGCGTTTAATGGGCCGAGCCTGACGAGCTCGAGTTGAGCCCAAGCTCGACTCGAAATTAGGCTTGAGCTCGAGTCGAGCTAGGCCCTCTTATATGCAAAAACAAGTCGAGCTCGAACCCTAATCTGAGCCCATTAATTAAACGAGTCGAGCCCAAACTCGACTCGAATAGTAAACAGGCCGAGTTCGCACAATCCAAACTCGCTCGAACTCGACTCGTTTACAGGCCTAGATAGAATAGAAGAATATTCAAGTAATGCTTTCTGTTATCAATTCTATTACTCATCTCTGGTACCTTCATTTGGGTCGTTGCTGAATTTGAGGGTCTTGAGGTTGGGATTTATCTCAGCTTTAAAAGGTGAAGTTCTTTGCTCTATACCAATCAAGCTCTAAGCTCTAATATCGATACCAGAGCAATTATTAGAGAGTTCTGTAACTTCACATTTGCTTACATTTGATTATCATTTGCTTGATAAAAGGATTTGGAAAGTATGTGTTTGTTTGCTTGATTGTGTTACTATACCATGTTGGAAATTGGAATATTAAGTCCACGAGTTATATGCTGGGGGACATCTAACCTGAAAAGCCTATACATATACATGCTTTTCTACACACTCTCTTATAGGTATTTTGTTAAAGAGTGCTATGGGTATTTGAACTTTTTCGATATTTAAGGTTTTGTAGATTGGAAGTCTACCTCGTTTAATCAATTTTTTGGGTACTGGGTATGATTCAGCCCTAACTCCTAAGATCTCTGTCTACCTCAATCTCAACCCTTGCCTAAGCCAGACCTGAATGCCTTAGATTTTACAATTATCAATTACTTTGTTTTCTGTCTTGAGCTGATAATAAAATATTTATCGATATGAAGTTGCTTCCATGGTCAATCGTGATTTATAGTTGAAAGTTGAAGGTTCAGGACCTCTTGCCTTGGAGTGCATAACTTGCGAGCATAAAAACTCTTCAAGCAAAATTGCAGACTAGAAAACCAATATGGAATAAAATTAAGTGAATTAACTTTTGGTTGCTCAGAAAAAATTATGGTGATAATAAAGTTACTTAAAAAGAAAATAATTTGTTACCAATTTATTGTTATTAAAAAAATACATATTATTTAAACTTACACTTACTAACACATACTTTGTCAATCACCCCCCAAACACCAAATCTTGATTTCACCTCTGCTAATGGATCCCTCTCGTCGAGATCTTTTAGATTTGGGCTCCTCTATCCCCATCCCACCTGTGCATGGCTCCCACGTGTGGCACAAATGAATGATAGCAGATCCGGCTACTTGATGCCGGGTTTCCCACTATGTTCTTACTTCCTCTAACCAGCGATCTTAACAAAGTGATTATGGACCTCTCCAAAAATCTTTTTAAGATAACAAACAACAGTGTGCCTGCCATCTCACCGTTATTTGAGGAGGTTTCACCGCCTCTAGCGATGGTTCTACTATTCGCATTTCTATGTGAGCAACTTATTTCCATCAAAAGATGGCGCCCTTTAGGCAGAGGGAATGGACCGATATCTTGGTCCACTAAACCCTTTTTTTTCTTTTTTCTTTTTTCTTTTTTCCTTCTCCTTGCATTGTGGTTTATTGCTTTAAGGCGTTTGTTGAGGAACCTCACCCCTGCCTTATATATCATCTTTTTAGTTTAATAAAATTATTTGGCTTACAAAAGAAAAAAAAAAGTTTTTACGCCTGCGGTACAATGGGCCACTGTAAACTTACACTACAATCTCAACTCATTACTATTTATAATAATTCAACTCATCTCAACTCATGTCAAAAGATAAAAGTGATAAAGAAGTCAAAGCATCAAGATAGGTAATGTCCAATCCTCGGCGGGTTTCAACAAGAGCACCAGCTCTTGCTGATGCAATGTTAGAACCATCGGTATATCATTGATAACCAGGATGTAGATAGGGTGGAATGTATGGCAACTTTAGATACTCAGCTGCAACATATTAATTAATGCTATAAAAGTCAATTAATTGAGCAACAATTCATGATGATCATGTCCTCCATGAGAAAACACATGCATGCATGCATGACTGAATTAAACTTAATTACCAACGAAATCAGGAATCAGCCGGCCATCGGAGGATCTTCCAAAGGGATACTTGAAGTAGCTTTCGCCATATGGCCAAACATTTACCTTCAACATAGGTAAGGTGTTGAGGTAGTTATTGTTTCCAGTATCAATTATTGAATCTCCAAATATGAACAAGGCAACGTGCTTATGCGGCAAGCAAATTTGCCGGTGATCATGACATTGGGTTGGGATCATAAGGCTTGCTCATGAGTACAAAACCATCATATAGATCAAATAAAACCTTAAATTGTAAGAAAGTGGATGAAAAAGCTTTACACAACAACAATTAACCAGAAACAGAGCACAACAAGCCAAGAAAAAAGAGAGGCAGAGCCAATGGTGAAAAAGAAGGCATTTCCCCTTTATGGAATTGATTCAATACAATAAGAAGGTGTGACTATATACACCAAAATATCCTAACTGACTAACAAACCAACCTAATAATCTAATGACACATGTACACTTGAAATAAATCAAAAAAGAAATGTAAAAAGAAGAAACGACAGCATTACATATTACAATTGACATTAAACGACTTGTAGCTTACCTTGCCCTATATCATCTAACACCTCTCCCTCCGCCGCGCAAGATGGAGAATAGTAATTTACTATTTCCATATTGGAAAAATGTGAGTGCAAAAGATGAGAGGGCAAGTCTTTAGTAAAAATGTCAGCCAATTGATTGTTGGAGGAGATATGTGCAATAGTGATCTTTTCAGTTTGAATTAGGTCTCTAATCAAGTGGCAACTGAGCTCAATATGCTTCGTCCTCTCGTGAAAAATCGAGTTTGCAGCAATATGAAGTACTGCCTGGTTGTCACGGAAGAGGAAAGCAGCTTGTTGATGGGATATGCCAAGGTCTTGAAGGATATAACGAAGCCAAGTCAATTTTGTGCATGTGGCAGCCATACTTCTATACTTAGCTCCAGCTAAGGAGCCGAAAACAACAGTTTGTTTTTTAGATTTCCAAGATACCAAAGAATTACCAAGGAATACACAATATCCTGTAGTTGAGCGACGAGAATCTGGGCAAGAGGCCCAATCTGAATCACAATAGGCTTTGAGTTGAAATGTGAAAGTAGAAGAAAAGAGAATTCCTTGACTTGGAGCTGCTCTGATATACCTTTGAATTTTATATGTACCTGTCAGATGAGAAAAGGATGGATTGGCCATGTACTGACTTAGTAATTGTACAGGAAAACAGAGGTCTAGCCGAGATATGGTAAGATACAAGAGCCTCCCAATGAGTCTTCTATAAATGCTGGGATCAGAAAAAGGAGTCCTTTCATTCTTGCTAATTTTAAAATTTTGGTCAAGAGGAAGTTTGAGGGGTTCACCACTTAACATGCCAGCATCAACATCACCTAACATACCATCTAACCATTTTTAAGGCTAAAAAATAATGGAGGCAGCCAAGGTCCTTAATTTTGAATTTAGAATGAAGAAAAAACCGAATAGAATCAACCAAGACTTGAGAATTGCTAGCAATGAGGATATCATCAACATAGACTAATAAAACAAGGGATAAGCGTCCATTTTGCTTAGTAAATAAGCTATAATCAACTTTCAACTAAAAAAAATCAAACTCTAGCAGGACGAGGTAAGTTTGGAATTTCATTGTCTCGAGACTTGTTTAAACTCATAAATGCTCTTGAGCAGCTTACAAACTTGGTGTGGCTGACCTTTAGTGTAACCAAGTGGTTTTCTCATATAAATTCCTCTTTCAAATCACCATTTAAAGATGCATTATTGACATCAAAGTGATGTAAAAACCTACCTTTAGTGGTAGCAACAGCAAGAAGGCATTTGATAATAACAAGTTTAGCAACGGGAGAAAAAGTCTCTTGAAAATCTATGCCTTCTTGTTGTGTGTAGTCCTTGGCTACCAATATAGCTTTAAGTATCTCCACAGTTCCATCAGACTTAGATTTAGTTTTGTAAACATACTTACAAGCAATAGCCTTTTTTTCCTGGAGGTAAGTCTATGAGTGTCCAAGTTTGATTGTTTTCCAAAGCTTCAAGCTCAATCTCCATAGCTTGGCACCAACCAGGATCCTTAAAAGGTTATTTGTAAGATGCAGGCTTGGTGTAGAGAGAAATGGAAGATGTGAAAGCTTGGAATGAATGATTAAATTTTTGATGAGATAAATAATGGCTTAGAGGAAAAACCTTACCATCTAAAACAGGAGCATTCTTGAAAACCGACTATTCAAGGGGAGGCAGCAAAGCATGGTAACAGTGAAAATCTTTGAGGTATGTTGGAGCTTTTCTAAGCTTAGTGGATCTTTTAAGGGGTCGAAGGGGTGTGTTGTCCAGATGACTAACACAAGAGGGGGGGTGAATTGGGTTATATTAAAAAATTAATACTTATAAACCAAATATACAATATAAAATATAACCAGAATATAAAGCAGCAGGAAATATAAAGAGTAAGGGTATGAAGAAGCAAACTCAGTATTTTAACGAGGTTCAGCCCCACTGCCCACGTCCTCACCTCAAGCTACCCCTTGAAGATCTCAAATTCACTATTCAATCTCCTTCAGGTGGAGATAGAAACCTATTACACCTTTGAGTAACACCGCTCCAAAGAATCCGTGTAGAACACCCTCTACACTTCCAATCACCTCACACTTGGTGATTCAACTATTCCTCATGTAGAACACATTCTACACACACAAGGGTTATACGCACCCTTTTACAAATACAAAAGCTGATAATGGGTAGGTTATCAGAATACACTCCTCAATGAGTGAGATAAAAATAATACAGTGCAACTTATATCTCTCTCACAATGAACAATGATTAAGGCACAAAATTTAGAGAAGAGAGAATGAGAGCTTTAAAAGAATGATGCAAAACTTAACAATTGATGTGTAAGCTCTTGTTATGATTTTTGTAAAACTCAAGTGAGTTATTTATAGGCAAATGAGTCTTCATATTTAAATTTGAAAATGTTCACATGTCAAATAATAGTACTATTCACTTTTCAAAATATTCAAATAAAAACATCTCTTTTTTATATTTGTCAAAGACAACTCCATTCATTTTTCAAAAAAATCAAATCAAATCTTTTACTTTTCATACATGATAAAATGAGCATGGTTTATTTTTCAAACCAAATTATCTTCTTTTTGCATATGTCAAAAAAACACACAACCACTTTTCAAGATTTTTAAACTAATCATCTATCTTTTGTATTTGTCAAAAAAATACACAACCACTGTTCAAGATTTTCAAACAACATATGCACATATTAAAGATGACAATCAATTATCTTACAAATTCAAATCTTTATGCATATGTGAAAAAAATAATAATTTTTGAAATTAATATTTTAATAAAGTTATGCAAATGTAAAAAATGCAATTTGATGCTTTATGAGAAAATATTAATTTTGAACCTTAATCCAATTTTAAATTTTAAGAGATGTATAAAATTACTCTATGAGCTTCATTTGTAGACTTGATCTTCTATTTGCTCATGCTTGATTTCTTGATGTGCTTAGCTCTCTTCATGCATAGACAACTTGAGCTTGAGTCTTAAATATTATTTGTTATCATCAAAATCTATACGTAGATACGAGATTTGAAACCTTGGGTTCAACAATCTCCCCCTTTTTGATGATGAATACTTAGTAAAAATCTGAGACCTGCAGTAATACTTAAGCTCCCTCTGAAAATATGTGTTAGTTTTTTTAAATAAAATATAGACATGATTCTAACATATATAACAGAAAGTATAATACTAGTATAAGACTTCTCTCCCTTTTGGCATCATTAAAAAGGAACCGTAATTGGTTTCAGTAAAATTTCTTCCCCCGTCTGTGTGCAACAAAAGTTATAAAGGCTGAGGCCTAACTTTATCTTTGTACTTCTCGTGATCAATCTATTTCTACTTCTATCGTAGGTGTCATGAAGCAACAAGAGACTGATTTAGCTAATAAATCAGATCATGATGCCATTTATGAGCTTGTGGGTCTCGGGACTCGATACTCATCATCCATTGTTGCTTTTTCTGCTCGGTTGAAGTTTAGCGAGACTGTCTCTGTAGTTCAATGACTTGTTTATGAGTCAAACAAAAAAATAGTAGAGTATAGTTAAAGCAACAGAATAAGAATTTAAAATCCTTACTTGCTTCTTCATTTCGACTGCCTAATCTTTTAGATGAGAATAATATGTCGATCTATGAAGAGCAAATACAGCTGAAAGATGAGGCTAGAAGTCTTAAGTTTTTGTAAATCATTTGAGATAATGGAAGAAAAATGTTTAACGGATATTTATGACATGCATCATTCCTATTTCTCTTCTAATCATGCATGGTCTATCTTCTGGTAAGAGTTTTGTGAAAATGCCTGCCAATTGATCGTGTATGCTTGTGAATTCTAGTACAATATCACCCTTCTGCACATGATCTCTAAGAAAATTGTTGCCCAGATGACTAACACAAGAGGGGGGGTGAATTGAGTTGTATTTAAAAAAATAACAATTATAAATCAAATATATAATATAAAATATAAACAAAATATGAAACAACACTAAATATAAATAGTAAGAGTAAGAGAGAAGCAAACTCAGTATGTTAACGAGGTTCGGCCCCACTGCCTACGTCCTCGCCTCAAGCTACCTTTTGAGGATCCCCAAATCCACTATTCAATCTCTTTTAGGTGGAGATAGAAACCTATTACACCTTTGAGCAGCACCGCTCCAAAGAATCCGTGTAGAACACCCTCTACACTTCCAATCACCTTACACTTGGTGATTTAACTATTTCCTGTGTAGAACACCTTCTACACTTCCAATCACCTCACACTTGGTGATTTAACTATTCCCCGTGTAGAACACCTTCTACACACACAAGGGTTATACACACCCTTTTACAAATACAAGAGTTGATAGTAGGTAGACTATCAAAGTACACTCCTCAATGAGTGAGATAGAAACAATACAGCGCAACTTATATCTCTCTCAACAAGAACAAGAATTAAGGCTCAAAACTTTAGAAAAGAGAGAATGAGAGCTTTGAAGGAATGATGCAAAACTTAGCAATAGATGTGTAAGCTCTTGTTGTGAATTTTGCAAAACTCAAGTGAGCTATTTATAGGCAAATGAGTTTTCAATTTCAAATTTGAAAAGATTCCCATGTCAAAAACATCATCATTCACTTTTCAAAAATTTCAAATCTAATATTTTTACTTTTTGCATGTGACAAAAGGAGCACACTTTACTTTTCAAAAATTTCAAACATAATCTTTTCCTTTTTGCATATGACAAAAGGAGCACACTTTACTTTTCAAAATTTTCAAATAAAGACATCTACCTTTTGCATAAGTCAAGAAAATCATCCACCACTTTTGAAAATATTCAAATAAAACATGCACATGTGAAATATGACAATCAATCATCTTAATATTTTCAAAGTTCAAACCTTTAATCATGTCATGCACATGTGAAAGATGACAATCAATCATCTTTCAAAATTTTCAAATTTAATTTTCAAAATATTCATGCATATGTGGAAAATGTATTTTAATGCTTATTAATTTTGAGCCTTAATCCTAATTTCAAATTTTTTAAGAGATTTACAAAATTACTCTATGATTTTAATATGAACTTGTTCCCTTCTTGCTCATGCTTTCTTCCTTGATGTGCTTGATTATATTGTGTGGACAACTTGAGTTTGAGACTCCTTTATTCTCTGGATTCATTTGTTATCATCAAAATCCATTTGTAGATTTACATGAAACTTGAAACCTTGAGTTCAACAATCTCCCCCTTTTTGATGATGACAAATACTTGATAGAACCTGAAGCCTGTATTAATACTCAAGCTCCCCCTGAGAATGTGCGTTAGTTTTTCAAGCAAAAATATAAATATAATTCCAAGCATATATAACAAGTTTAGCAATTTAAACAATATTAAAGTTCTTAGTCTAAAACTTCTCCCCCTTTTGGCATCATTAAAAAGGAATCATAATTAACTCAATAAGATATATTCCTACAATAACCAATAGGCAAATAAAACGCTGCGTTAGTAGAGACTGTAGAAATTAGAACCACCCGTGTCCGACAAAACTTGCAAACGTTGAAGCCGAATTTTATCATCTCGGTGCGGAAGAAGATTTAAATCCGCTTGATGTTATTGACGAATTAGATGTTTCAGAGATTTGAAGATGAATAATTAAAATTATTCGTGTCCGACAAAGACAGCAAAAGCTGCAGGCCTAGCTTTGGCAATGCGGTGCGGAGCCATGCATGTCCGACAAAACCTGCAAATGTTGGAAGTCTAACTCTGGCAATTCGGTGCGGAGCCACGCGTATCTGACAAAACCTGTAAAGGTTGGAGGCCTAGCTCTAGCAGTCGGTGCGAAAGCAGATCAATCGCCTGATGTTGTTGACAAACGGGTTTGAAGGCTCTGAGTTTCTATATTAAAAAAAAAAATCATTTTCACCAATCGGATACCAAAAAAAAACATTGCTTCTTGACCTAAGTTCTGTTTCTCCATAACGATAGAATGGCCGAACAATTCTCTTCCACTAATATTCCAGACTTGAATCAGGAACCCTTGACGCATCAACCATCAATCTTCTCTCCTAAGGCCGTCAATGCCATGATAGGAGCAGAGAACCGTTTTTCTAGTAAGAAAACTTTTGACAATGTGTGTCCAGCATATCTTATATTTCTTTTGACTAATAAGATTTGAAGAGACAAGAGTTTGTTTTGTTCTTTATGCTATCTCTATAAAATCAGTTTTAAAGTTCATCCGATTTGCATCAAATCTTATTCTCATCTCTATAACTCATCTGTATTCCTTCAATATTCTCGCTTTAAGTTTTCAATTCTTTTCTCAATGGCTCATTCTTCTAACATTCCTCTAGATGCATCCATGAGGTATTCTACATCTCAATCTCATGTCATTTCTGCAGCTACCATTGGCGCCATGTTGCAGCAAGAGAACAACAGTTTGGCTAATAAGCCAGACTCCGATGCTATCTACGACTTGGTGAGTCTCGGGACTCGCTACTCATCCTCTATTGTCGCTTTTTCCCAGCGGCTACAAGTCAAAAATCATGAGGTTGAAAAGCTTAAAGAACAAATTGTTGTACTTCAACGAATTGTTCAAGAGTCTCACACAAGGGAAGGAATCCTTCGGCAGAAGAATAAAAAGTTGAAATCTCTATTGGATTCTTCATTCCGCTTGCCAGTTCCCATGGATAGGGATGACATGATATTGTATGAAGAGAATGAGCGTCTCAAACATGAGGCTAAGAACCTCAAGTTTATGTAAAAGTATTTAAAAAAATATCTCTCTATTTTTATGAACTCTGATCTATCTTTCAAGAGATATTCATAACATGCATCATACCTATTTCTCTTCTAATCATAAATAATCTATCTTCTGGTAAGGGTTTTGTGAATATATTTGCTAACTGATCGTGTGTGTTTGTGAACTCCAATACTATATCGCCTTTCTGCACATGATCTAAAAAAAAAATGATATCATATTTCAATATGCTTAATTCTAGAATGTTGTATTGGGTTTTTTTTTTTTTTTTTTAAGATTTATAGCACTTGTATTATCACATTTGATTGGAATGTGATTATACATAAGTTTAAAATTCTCAAGTTGTTGCTTCATGTAAAGAACTTGAGCACAACAACTATCCGCAGCAACATATTCTGCCTCAGCAGTAGATAGTGCAACAGAATTTTGTTTTTTTTTTTTTTTTTTTTTACTAAACCAGGAAACTAGTGCACGACCTAAGAAATGACATGTTCTACTAAAACGTTTTCGATCATCTTTGCAACCAGTATAATCGGTACCTGAATAACTAATAAGATCGAAAGAAGTATATTTAGGATACCATAACTCTAAGTCAATGGTACTGGCAAAATATCTAAAAATTCGCTTGACTGCAATCAAATGAGATTGTTTTGGAAATGATTGAAAACGTGCACATAAACATACACTGAACATAATATCAGGTCTACTAGTTATCAAATATAATAAACTACTAATCATACCTCGATATACATTTGAGTTAACTGGCTTACCGCTTTCATCTTTATCAAATTTAGTGGTCGGATTCATTGATGTTCCAATTACCTTCGCACGTTCCATCTCAAATTTTGAGTAACTCTTTGATATATTTTGACTGATTAATAAATGTTCCACTTTTTGATCACTTGATTTGCAATCCGAGAAAGAAATTAAGTTCTCCCATCATGCTCATTTCAAATTCTTCCTGCATATTCTTAACAAAATCTTGACACATATTCATTAGTAGCACCAAATATTATATCATCAACATAAATTTGAATCAAAAGAATATCATCATTTTCGTATATAATGAAAAGAGTTGTATCAATTTTTCCTCTTAAAAAGCCTTTTTCAATCAAGAAACTACTGAATCTCTCGTACCGCGCTCTAGGAGCTTGTTTGAGTCCAAATAGTACTTTTGTGAGTTTGAAAACATGATTTAGAGAAATATGATTTTCAAAACCTGGAGGTTGCTCAGCATATACTTCTTCATTTATAAAATCGTTTAAGAAAGCACTTTTAATATCCATTTGAAAAAGTTTGAAATCTTTATAACAAGTATATGTAAGTAGCATTCGAATAGCTTCTAATCTTGCGACTGGTGCATATGTCTCATCATAATTGATTCATTCTTCTTGATTGACACCTTGGACCACTAGTCGAGCCTTATTTCTAGTAATGACTCCGGACTCATGTTTCTTGTTTCTAAAAACCCATTTTGTTCCAATAATAGTATGATTTTTGGGTTTAGGAACAAGTGTTCAAACATCATTTCTTTCAAATTGATTAAGCTCTTCTTACATAGCTAGAATCTAAGATTCATCAAGAAGTGCTTCATCAATATTTTTAGGTTCAATCTGAGATAGAAAAGCAGTATGATTGCAAATATTTCTAAGAGATGATCGAGTACTTACACCTCGTGAAGGTTCTCCTAGAATTTATTTCGCTGGATGATCTTTCATATGTTTCCACTATTTGGTTGCATATTGTACTAAGTCTTGATGATCTTTCCTTCTATTTCCATGATCTTCCCTTTTGAATTGTCTCCAAATATCACACATCCTTTTTCTTTAGAAGTGAAGTCAATGAATTTAGTTTTGTCTTCTGTCACGTATCTTGAGCATCCGTTATCTAAAAATCATTTATTTTTACCTGTAGAATACTTCATGCATACCTACAAAAGCAATTAAAAACAATTCCTGGTACCCAAGTTCTTTGGGTCCTTTATTTATTAGTATTAGAAGAAATAAGATTTTTAGGTACCCATATGGCCCTAATAGTCATTGTATGTTTTCTTCTAATAGGACAAGCAAAATAATTATGACCATTTCTATTACAAAAATTGCAAATAGCATGTGACATATATGAAGAACTTGAGTGATTATAATAGTATCCTTTTTTAACAAAATTATTTTTATGAAAAGAATTTTGAATATTGGATTTTGATGTAGAAGGATTATCAAAAAAGTTTTTATAAGATTTGTATTTTTGTTTTGGCTTATATCCCAAGCCTGCCTTATCAAAAACACATCTTTGACTACCAAGAAGTTTTTCAAAATTTCTTTTTCCATTCGTAAAGTTTTCAATAATATTTTCTAAATCAGTTTTCTTTTTCTTCAACTCAAGATTTTCATCTTTCAAAACAATACTTTCTTTTCTTAAAATATCAATTTCATTTGTTAAAGAAGAATTTTTCTTTTTCAAAACAGTATACTTGATACCCAATTTTTCAAATTCCTCATATACCTCTTCTAAAACATTTTGCAATTCTTCATATGAAGGATCTTCAATATTATCAAGATTTGTTACCTCAATGTCATCTTTAGCCATAAGACAAAGATTTGCTGCTTCTCCATTACTTGCTTCACTATCTGAGCTACTTGAATCATCATCCCACGTAGCTTTCATTGCTTTTTTGCCTTTGTTTCGATCTTTCTTTAGCAGAGGACAATCTGGCTTGATATGACCAGGTTTATTGCATTTATAACAAATTAAAGTGTCATTTTTACCTGAATCTTTCTTGGAAAACTTATTGAAGGATTTCCTTGGAGGAGTTTTATTTTTCTTTAAGAACCTCTGAATTCTTCTTACTATCATCGTAATTTCTTCATCTTTGTCGTCATTTTCCTCATCTTCATCACTTTCACTTTCATGTGGAACAGCTTTAAGTGCCAAGCTTTTCTTTGACTTTCCTTCTTCTTCTCCTCTTTTCAATGTGTACTCATGGGTGATAAGTGACCCGATGAGTTCATTCACTTCGAGCTTCTTGAGGTCTCTAGCTTCAAGAATCGCTGTCACTTTTGATTCCCAACGTTTTGGTAGAGAGTTGAGAATTTTTCTTACTATCTCCACTTTGGAATAAATTTTGCCAAGAGCTGTCAAACTGTTTATGATGTTAGTAAAACGAGTGTACATACTAGAAATAGATTCATCATCATTCATCTTAAACATTTCATATTCATGAGTAAGAATATAAATTTTTGATTCCTTGACTTGAGAAGTTCCTTCATAAGTAACTTCCAAGTTATCCCAAATTTCCTTTGCTGTAGCACAAGTCATTACTCTATTAAATTCATTACCATTGATAGCATTATATAATAAATTCATAGCAGTTAAATTCAAAGTATAAAGTCTATCGTCTTCACGATTAAACTCTTCTTCTTCCTTTTTGACCTTTACTCCATCAATCACTTTTGTTGGAATATAAGGTCCATTTACAATACATTTCCAGATTTCTCGACCTTGAGCCTGAAGGAATATTCTCATTCTAACTTTCCAGAATGAGTAATTGTCTCCACAAAAGAGTGGAGGCCGACTGCTGGATTGACCTTCACCAAATGAAGCTGCAATGTTAGCCATAAGATCTTAACTCAAAAGATAGTTAATCTTATAATAGAGCTTTAGCTCTGATACCAATTGTTGCCCAGATGACTAACACAAGAGGGGGGGTGAATTGAGTTGTATTTAAAAAAATAACAATTATAAATCAAATATATAATATAAAATATAAACAAAATATGAAACAACACTAAATATAAATAGTAAGAGTAAGAGAGAAGCAAACTCAGTATGTTAACGAGGTTCGGCCCCACTGCCTACGTCCTCGCCTCAAGCTACCTCTTGAGGATCCCCAAATCCACTATTCAATCTCCTTTAGGTGGAGATAGAAACCTATTACACCTTTGAGCAGCACCGCTCCAAAGAATCCGTGTAGAACACCCTCTACACTTCCAATCACCTTACACTTGGTGATTTAACTATTTCCTGTGTAGAACACCTTCTACACTTCCAATCACCTCACACTTGGTGATTTAACTATTCCCCGTGTAGAACACCTTCTACACACACAAAGGTTATACACACCCTTTTACAAATACAAGAGTTGATAGTAGGTAGACTATCAAAGTACACTCCTCAATGAGTGAGATAGAAACAATACAGCGCAACTTATATCTCTCTCAACAAGAACAAGAATTAAGGCTCAAAACTTTAGAAAAGAGAGAATGAGAGCTTTGAAGGAATGATGCAAAACTTAGCAATAGATGTGTAAGCTCTTGTTGTGAATTTTGCAAAACTCAAGTGAGCTATTTATAGGCAAATGAGTTTTCAATTTCAAATTTGAAAAGATTCCCATGTCAAAAACATCATCATTCACTTTTCAAAAATTTCAAATCTAATATTTTTACTTTTTGCATGTGACAAAAGGAGCACACTTTACTTTTCAAAAATTTCAAACATAATCTTTTCCTTTTTGCATATGACAAAAGGAGCACACTTTACTTTTCAAAATTTTCAAATAAAGACATCTACCTTTTGCATAAGTCAAGAAAATCATCCACCACTTTTGAAAATATTCAAATAAAACATGCACATGTGAAATATGACAATCAATCATCTTAATATTTTCAAAGTTCAAACCTTTAATCATGTCATGCACATGTGAAAGATGACAATCAATCATCTTTCAAAATTTTCAAATTTAATTTTTAAAATATTCATGCATATGTGGAAAATGTATTTTAATGCTTATTAATTTTGAGCCTTAATCCTAATTTCAAATTTTTTAAGAGATTTACAAAATTACTCTATGATTTTAATATGAACTTGTTCCCTTCTTGCTCATGCTTTCTTCCTTGATGTGCTTGATTATATTGTGTGGACAACTTGAGTTTGAGACTCCTTTATTCTCTGGATTCATTTATTATCATCAAAATCCATTTGTAGATTTACATGAAACTTGAAACCTTGAGTTCAACAAAAATGATATCTAATTTCAATATGTTTGGTCCGAGAATGTTGTATTAGATTTTTTAAAAGATTTATAGCACTTGTATTATCACATTTGAATATAATGTTATTGTACATAAGTTTAAAATCCTCAAGTTGTTGCTTCATATAAAAAACTTGAGCACAACAACTATCTGCAGCAACATACTCTGCCTCAGCAGTAGATAATGCAACAGAATTTTACTTTTTATTAAACCATAAAATAAGTGTATGACCTAAGAAATGACATGTTCCACTAGTACTTTTTCGATCAATTTTGCAACCAGCATAATCTGCATCTGAATAACTAATAAGATCGAAAAAAGTGTGTTCAGGATACCATAACGCTAGGTCAATGATACCGGCAAGATATCTAAAAATACACTTAACTGCAATCAAATGAGATTGCTTTGGAGATGATTGAAAACGTGCATATAAACATATACTGAACATAATATCAGGTATACTAGCTGTCAACTATAATAAACTACCAATCATACCTCGATATACCTTTGAGTCAACTGGCTTACCGCTTTCATCTTTATCAAGTTTGGTGGTTGGACTCATTGGTGTTCCAATTACCTTCGCACATTCCATATCAAACTTTTTGAATAACTCTTTTATATATTTTGACTGATTAATGAATGTTCCACTTTTTGCTTGCTTGATTTGCAATCCAAGAAAGAAATTAAGTTCTCCTATCATGCTCATTTCAAATTCTTCCTACATACTATTAGCAAAATCTTGACACATATTTTTATTAGTAGCACTAAATATTATATCATCTACATAATTTTGAACTAGAAAAATATCATCTTGTTCATATTTGATGAAAATAGTTATATCGATCTTTCCTCTTGAAAAACATTTTTCAATCAAAAAACCACTAAGCCTTTCATACCAATCTCTAGGAGTTTGTTTGAGTCCATATAATGCTTTTGCAAGCTTAAAAACATGATTAAGAGAAATATAATTTTCAAAACCTGGAGGTTACTCAACATATACCTCTTCATTTATAAAACCATTTAAAAAAGCACTTTTAACATCCATTTGAAAAAGTTTGAAATTTTTATAACATGCATATGCAAGTAACATTCGAATAGTTTCTAATCTTGCGACAGGTGCATACGTTTCATTATAATCGATTCCTTCCTCTTGATTGAAACATTGGGCTACAAGTCGGTCTTATTTCTAGTGATGATTCCAGACTCATCTTTCTTATTTCTAAAAACCCATTTTGTTCCAATAACAACATAATTTTTGGGTCTAGGAACAAGTGTCCATACATTATTTTCTTCAAATTGATTTAGCTCTTCTTGCATAGCTAGAATCCATGATTCATCAATATTTTTGGGTTCAATTTGAGATAGAAAAACAGTATGATTACAAATATTTCTAAGAGATGATCGAGTACTTACACCTCGTGAAGGTTCTCCTAGAATTTGTTCCACTGGATGATCTTTCACATGTTTCCACTGTTTGGTTGCATCTTGTACTAAATCTTGATGATCTTTCTTGATGTATCCATATTGGACTTCTTCCACTGTATTCTTTTTGTTGAGATTGAGATTATTTGTATTATTTGTGCCTTCTAATTTCATGATCTTCCCTTTTGAATTGTCTACAAATATCACGCATCATTCTTCTTTAGAAGTGAGGTCAATAAATTTAGTTTTGTCTCCTGTCACATATCTTGAGCATCCGTTGTCTAAAAATCATTTACTTTTACCTGTAGAATACTTCATGCATACCTACAAAAGCAATTAAAAAAAAATTCTTAGTACCCAAGTTCTTTGGGTCATTTATTTATTAGTAGTAGAATAAACAAGATTTTTCGGTACCCATATGACCCTAATAGTCATTGTATGTTTTCTTCTAATATGACAAGTATGATAATTATGACAATTTCTATTGTAAAAATTACAAATAACATATGACATATTTGAAAACCTTGAGTGATTGTAATAATATTTTTCTTTAAAAAATCTATTTTTATGAAAAGAATTTTGAAAATCTGATTTTGATTTAATCGGTTTATCAAAGAAATTTTTATAAGGTTTGAGTTTTTCTTTTGGCATATATCCCAAGTCTACCTTATCAAAAACACATCTTTGACTACCAAGAAATTTTTCAAAATTTCTTTTTCCATTTGTAAAGTTTTCAACAATCTTTTCTAAATCAGCCACTTTCTTTTTGAGCTCATCATTTTCATATTTTAAAACTATATTATCTTTTCTTAAAACATCAATTCCATTTGTTAAAGAAGAATTTTTCTTTTTCAAAATGGTATACTTGATACCCAATTTTTCAAATTCCTCATATATTTCTTCTTAAACATTTTGCAATTTTTCATAAGAAAGATTTTCAATATTTTTGAAATTTGTTACCTCCAGATCATCTTTAATCATAAGACAAAAATTTGCAGATTCTTCATTACTTGTGTCGCTGTCTGAGTTACTTGAATTATCATCCCATGTAGTTTTCATTGTTTTCTTGCCTTTGTATCGATCTTTATTTAGCATGGGATAATCTGCCTTAATATATCCTGACTTTCTGCATTTATAACAAGTTAATGAGTCATTTTTACCTGTATCTTTGTTGGAAAAATTTTTAAAAGATTTCCTTAGAGGAACTTTATTTTTCTTTAAGAATCTCTGAAATCTTCTTGTGATCATTGCAATTTCTTCATCTTTGTTATCGCTTTACCCGTCTTCATCGCTTTCACTTTCATGGGGAACAACTTTGAGTGCCAAACTCTTTTTTTGCTTTCATTCTTCTTCTCCTCTTTTCAATGTGTACTCGTGGGTAATAAATGACCCGATGAGTTCATTTACTTCGAGTTTTTTAAGATCTCTAGCTTCAAGAATCGCCGTTACTTTTGATTCCCAACGTTTTGGTAAGGAGTTGAGAATTTTCCTTACTATCTCCTAGCTGGAATAAACTTTACCAAGAGATATCAAACTATTTATAATATTAGTAAAACGAGTATACATAGAAGAGATAGATTCATCATTATTCATTTTGAATAATTCATATTCATGCGTAAGAATATAAATTTTTGATTATTTGACTTGCGAAGTTCTTTCATAGGTTACTTCCAAGTTGTCCCAAATTTCCTTTGCTGTCCTGCAAGTCATTATCCTGTTAAATTCATTACCATTGAGAGCATTATATAGAAAATTCATAGCCATTACATTCACAGTATAAAGTCTATCGTCTTCGCGATTAAACTCTTCCTCTTACTTTTTGACCTTTACTCCATCAACAATTTTTGTTGGAATATAAGGCCCATTTACAATACATTTCCAGATTTCTCGATCTTGAAACTGAAGAAATATTCTCATTTTAACTTTCCAGAAAGTATAATTGTCTCCACAAAATAGCGGAGGCCGACTACTGGATTGACCTTCAGCGAATGTAACTGTAATGTTAGTCATATAATCTAAACTCAATATATAATTAATCTTATAATAGAGCCATTGCTTTGATACCAATTGTTGTCTAAATAACTAATACAAAAGAGGGGGTGAATTAGCTTATATTAAAAAGTTAATACTTATAAACCAAATATACAATATAATATATAACCAGAATATAAAACAGCAGGAAATATAAAAAGTAAGGGTAAGAGAAGCAAATTCAATATTTTAATGAGATTCAGCCCCACTGCCTACGTCCTCGCCTCAAGTTACCCCTTAAGGATCCCAAATTCACTATTCAATCTCTTTCAGGTGGAGATAGAAACCTATTACACCTTTAAGCAACACCGCTCAAAAGAATCCGTGTAAAACACCCTCGACAATCACCTCACACTTGGTGATTCAACTATTCCTCGTATAGAACACCTTCTACACACATAAGGGTTATACGCACTCTCTTACAAATACAAAAACTGATAATGGGTAGGTTATCAGAATACACTCCTTAATGAGTGAGATAAAAATAATACAGTGCAACCTATATCTCTCTCACAATGAACAAGGATTAAGGTACAAAACTTAGAGAACAGAAAATGAGAGCTTTGAAAGAATGATGCAAAACTTAGCAATTGATGTGTAAGCTCTTGTTCTGATTTTTGCAAAACTCAAGTGAGCTATTTATAGGCAAATGAGTCTTCATATTCAAATTTGAAAATGTTTACATGTCAAATAAGAGTACTATTCACTTTTTAAAATATTCAAATAAAAACATCTCCTTTTTATATTTGTCAAAGACAACTAAATTTATTTTTCAAAAAAATCAAATCAAATCTTTTACTTTTCATGCATGACAAAATGAGCATGATTTATTTTTCAAACTAAATCATCTTCTTTTTGCATATGTCAAAAAAACACATAACCACTTTTCAAGATTTTTAAATAAATCATCTATCTTTTGTATTTGTCAAAAAAACACACAACCACCCTTCAAGATTTTCAAACAACACATGCACATATTAAAGATGACAAACAATCATCTTACAAATTCAAATCTTTATGCATATGTGAAAAAAATAATAATTTTTGAAATTAATATTTTAATAAAGTTATGCAAATGTAAAAAATGCAATTTGATGTTTTATGAGAAAATATTAATTTTGAGTCTTAATCCAATTTCAAATTTTAAGAGATGTACAAAATTACTCTATGAGTTTCATTTGTAGACTTGATCTTCTTTTTACTCATGCTTGATTTCTTGATGTGCTTAGTTCTCTTCATGCGCAGACAACTTGAGCTTGAGTTTTAAACATTATTTGTTATCACCAAAATCTATACGTAGATACGAGACTTGAAACATTGGGTTCAACATGGTGTGATAAGTGGTGGAGGGGATGGTGAAGAACTTGTGGGCAGTGAGGGAGTTGAGTTGCTACTAGTAGTCTACTCAGGATGGGAAGTATGTGGTGAAGTGTAATCAGTTGTGAGAAATGACTCAAAGTTGGAAATATGAGTGGATAAAAAAACTAGTAAGGGAGATTTTGTGGAGTGAGATGAGGAAGATGTGGTTTGGTGGAAAGGAAAAATGGACTCATGAAAAATAACATCCCTTGAAATAAAAATGGTGTTAGTGGTGAGATCTAAAAGTTTGTAGCCTTTGGTCCCAAAAGGGTATCCGAGGAACACACATTTTCGATCTCTAAGGTTAAATTTTTGTCTAGGATGTAACAAGATTGCTGCAAAACATAGAGAACCAAAGACTCTCATATGGGCATAAGAATGTGGTGTTTTAAAAAGGATTTCATGCGAAGATTTATTTTGTAAAATAGGGGTGGGCATTCATTATGTAAGTGGATGTGAGTACATAGTCACTCCAATATGTCAAAGGGATATTTGAATGGAATCTAAGGGCTCGAGCAATATTTAGTATATGTTGGTGCTTTCTTTCAATAATGTCATTTGGTTGAGGGGTTTGCACACAACTTCTTTGATGGAGGATGCCATTATTATTTAAAAAAATGGGTTATGGAAAATTCAGCACCATTATCACTTCTTAGGATTTTTATCTTGAATCCAAATTGAGTTTCCACCAAATTGTAAAAAGATTCAATGTAGGTTCTTGTTTCAGATTTATTTGCCAACAAATAGAGCCAAGTGGATTGAGAAAAATCATCCACTATGGTCAAGAAATAATGGGATCCATCATGGGCAATGGTAGGGCTAGGACCCCATAAGTCACAGTGAATGAGTTCAAAAATTCTTGAAGAAAGATGAGTGCTGTCATTAAAAGGTAATATATGGAATTTTTCTAATGGGTAAACACTACAAGGATTTTATTAATGGAATATAATTGTTTGCTTACAATGGGATCAACAATCATTTTAAGCCTAGGAACAGATAAGTGGCCTAATCGATAGTGCCGTAAGTCATGATGAGAATTGTGCTAACAACAAGAAACAGTATTGGAAGCTATATCAGTATGAGATGTATAGTCTGACAGGGACTATGTAAGAGCTGATGGTGACATTTCTGAGCAAACCAAGTGGTATAATCTATGCTTGAGCTTACCCTTCCCAATCGTTTTCCAAGAAAGCAAGTCCTGAATGAAATAATAATGAGGAAAAAACAAAATGCAACAAGTTAGATAATGGTTCAACTTAGTTGCTGAAATCAAGTTGAAAGAGAATGAGGGGACACAAAGAACATCATGTAAAATGAGAGTGTTAGTTAATCGAATGTCACCAATGTGGGTAACAGGAGCAGAACTCCCATTAGGAAGCTTAACAGAGTAGGAAATAGTTGATTTAATTGTAGTAAAAAAGGAGGGATGGCAGACCATATGGTTTGTAGCCCCTTTGTCGAGTATCCAGCTAGAAAAAACAGGATGTGAGGTTCTCTCTGTGTGTGTAGACAAACAAGTATCTATACCAGATATTTTGGATGGATGAATGGAAGAAGAAAAGGGTTGAGAGGAAAGAGTGGTTGATAATAGCAACAGATGAAGGATCCTGTGACTGGAGCAAAGAAATTAGTTGTTGGTATTGAAGCTTGGTCAAACCAATCATGTCATCACTAGCAACTTTCGAATCGCTGTTTGGTATGGAATTTGTGACTAGGTGGATATCCCACTAACTTTTAATATTTGTCAACTGAATGACCAGTTAAATGACAATGTGAACAAGTAGGGGCAACGACATTGCCAAGTTTGAAACAGTTTTCCAAATAATGATCAAAGATCTTACAATGGCTGCAAAATGGGCGGTCCTTCTTGAAGGATTGGTTCGATTTGGGGTTCTGTTTGGGAGGGAAATGAGATTTCTTAACGGCGATGGCCATGGTGTTAGGGGAGGGTACGTTGGATAGCATCTGATGATGCATTTCTTGTTGCTAAATTAGTGAGAACATCTTGGTAATAGAGGGGATAGGGTCCATTAGCATAATTTGGTCACGAATGGGAGAATTTGATTCATGGAGACCCATTAGAAATTGTAGAACACAATCTCTTTGATATCGGTCTGAAAGGATTTTCATGGTTCCACATGTACAAGCAGGTAATGGGTCATAAAGAGAAAGTTCATCCCAAAGTGTCTTAAGCTTTCCATAGTAGATACTTACAGAGTTGTGTTCTTGAAGAAGACTAGAGAGTGCCTTCATAAGTTGAGAAATCCGTGGGTCATTTTGATGAGAAAAACGTTCCTCCAAATCCTTCCAGATGGCATAAGCATCATCAACGAACACCACACTAGTCTTGATGAATGGACTAAGGAAATTTTGAATCCATGAGACCACTATATCATTACACCGCTCCCATAGATCAAGTAAGGGATCCATGAGATTGGTAGGTTGTCACAAAGTACCAGAGATAAAACCAAGCATATTCTTGGCATGGAGAGCATTCCTCATGGCAAAAGACCATGTAGCGTAATTATCAGAAGTGAGGAGCTTGGGAACGAGAGTAACGGCTAGATTGTCTCCATGATCTAGACGAAAAAGGTTGGAGGTGTAAGAGAGATTGAGGTAGTGAGACAAGGTGTGGGTATTATTGTTGTTGGGTGGGGGGTTAGGGTTAGACAAATTTGGTAGAGGATTAGGGCTAGGCGAATTTGGGGGAGTCTGTGGCAAATTTTTGAATACCGTATCAGTGAGCGTACAGGTCAAGGCACTAGAATGAAATATTTTGGTACCGATACCGTTTCGTGTACCGTTTCAGAATAGTCTATATATAAAAAAAAGTATATATATAAATACATATATAAATTATATTTCAAAAAAATAGTCAATATTTGAATAGATTATATATATAAATACATATATGAAAACAATCTAGTCTAAATTGATGTAAAAAAAAATCTGATACGGTCGATACAGGCCGGAACGATTGAAATACTGACCGGTACAGCTGGTACAGGCCAATACGACCGAAATACTGACCGGTATGTCCGATATTTGGTCCGGTACGGTACAGGCAGTGTACCTGTACCGCCCAAGTGACTAGTACGGTATGTACCGGCCGATACGGTACGGTACCAAAAATAATGGTTTGAGGGTTAGGGTTGGGTTCTACCATCGAAATTACCTCTCCTTAGCTCTAGATACCATGTAAGAAAGTGGATAAAAGAGCTTTGCATAGCAACAATTAACCAAAAATAGAGCACAACAAGCCAAGAAGAAAGAGAGGCAGAGTCGATGGTGAAGAAGAAGGCATTTCCCCTTTCTGGAATTGATTCAATACAGTAATAAAGTGTGACTATATACACCAAAATATTCTAACTAACTAACAAACCAACCTAATAATCTGATGACACCTCTAGTCTCTGCTTATAGGCTGTGGAATTTGTGAGTGTTGTTCTGATATTACCACATAGCACACTCTACCATCGTCATAAAGGATATTGGACGAACAACATCAACGCTAGAGAATCCGTAAAATAACTACATTAGATCCAAGATATTATCAACGAGATAATATCACTTTCGTTGTGTACTTTGAACTAGTATTTCTAACAATATTCTTTGGGATTCCCACAGAGTTGGAACTCTTTCACCAGTCTTTTTCCTCCACAATTGAACACTCCTCTACCCTTGAAACCTTGTCAAAAAATTTTTTTTCCCCATTCAACAATTTGCAACTTCAAGTTAATGAGAATAGAAAAACTATATTTTTCAACTTAAACTTCATGAAACTGGATTTTTTGTTTATGTTTTTATTCAAATTTGAGGACCACAAGTGGAAGAAAGTTAAAAACATAAATTGAGTTATACAGTTCATTGAGCATTTAATATTGTCTATTGCACTCAAACTATTGAGTGCTGACCACTTTACAGATTGGACAAAACAGACGTTGATCAAAGATGTGCATGTTACATATCCATATTTTGAGAGATGTTTTAAGTCTCGTTTAGATTCGGAGATAAGATGAGTTTAGTTTATTTTTTAATATTATTATTATTTTAGAATTTGAAAAATATATATTGAGATTTGAAAAATGTGTATTAGAATTTGAAAAAGGTATATAGAAATTTGTGTTTTATATGAAAAATTGAAAAAATGTAATGATAAAATAGAGATGAGTTGAGGTGAATGTGGAATCCAAATCGGGCCATTCTCTATCTGAGACTAATATTGAGGTTGAAAATTGAATATTGGGCAATGCTACGGGGCTTGTTAGGGTAATCCGTTGCATTGTCCCGTTAGTGTAATTTAATATTTTTGTATTTTTGTTTTTTATTTCACATCATTTTTTTAATATGTTTAAATATTTTTTAAAAAAGAGAAAATATCATAATATTATTAAATAATATTTTTTTAAATTATTATGTAAAAATAATAATTAATTAATTAAAAAAAACAGAGCAATCTAAATGGGCAAAATAAAGAGACAAAAAGCATTTCCCTTAAATATTTAAACCCCTTCAATTGTTTATCTAGTTTTTGGAGGAGCTTAGACACAGTTTCATTGTGTAATTTTGCCAGTGGTATTGTCGAAACTTCTTTCAAGCAGTTAGACTAGGTTTGGAAATCAAAATTTTTCAAAATTTTTCAAATATTTTTTATTATTATTTATTATTTTATTATTATTTTTTACTTACTTTTATTATTATTCATTAATACTTTTTCATTATTATTTAATATTTTATTATTATTTTTTACTTATATTTTACTATTATTTATAAACATTCACAAACATTCTTAACATTCAAACATAATCTTACCATTGTTATCTTATCTGGATTGATGATTCTTTTCAATAATAATAATATTAGACAGGCCGCATGCAGCCCCCCAACATCTTTTACAAGTAAATTGTGCCGGCCATCCTAGAACACACGAAATAATTTATTCAGAAACAATTAATTAATGTCATGATTTCGCAATTAGAGGAGGATGATGATAAGCAAGACGATTAAACAGTGGGAAACTTCTACTATATCATCGACATCACAAGCGTATTCAGAGTACTTAATTAATATATATATATAGATATAGATATACCTATTGCATCACATGAGACAACTCATGAATATATAATTATATCAGGATATTGAAGGTTTGACTAATTAAAAAAGGATCATCAAAACATCTTTTATCGTTTCGGTAAAGTTAAATTAAAGTTATTTCTTGAAGCTGGTTTGACTAATTAATTATATCAGGGCTTCAAGTGATTAAATTGCCAACAAATAAATTCACAAATGACACGGCTTGATGTGATATATCTTATAACTGTAATAAACTTCCAGTGTGACTGCACATCAAATATCAATCGATCGCATGCGTTTATGAATATTGTTGCGTTTATGATTGTTTAATAAATTGTAAACTAAGTATAAACGAAATATGTAGACCAGCTCTACAGTCAAATTCAATGCTTTACTTCGATCGACAATCTTTCCATTTAATAAGTATATTAGCTTTCAATAATATTATAAATGGGTTGGTCAAATTGACAAATGCAGGATGAAGTCCAAATCACATCGATTTGCTGATTTGAGGGCGTTTGGGAGTTGAGAAGTATTAAAAAGATTGTGAATAGTAATAAAAAAAATAAGTAAAAAATAAATATTAAATATTAAATAATAATAAAAAAGTAATCAATAATAATAAAAATAGATAAAAAATAATAATAATGTAATAAATAATAATAAAAAAAGTTGAAGAATATTAAAGAATGTTTGGTTTCCAAACCTATGTGCTAACTGCTAAGCGTACCTCATTCATCGCAAAATTCTTACGTCCGCTTTTCTTTTTCCTTTTTTAATTTTGCTAGGTTTGGTTAAGTTGGAGTATTCAAGTATTTTTAGAATATTCTATTATTATTTAATAATTTTTTTTTATCTACTTTTCACATACTTTTCATTATTATTTAATATTTTATTATTACTTTTTCATTACTTATTCACTCTTATTTACAAAATATTTGAGATCACTTTATTATCCAAATGCAACAATCGACCGATGACGTTCGATCGCCATTAAATTAATTATTTCTAAAGTGGTATATAATTCTTTATAATATTTTTGTTGTTCCAATTTTATTCAAGAGAAATGTTATTATAAGGGCACTATAAGTACACACCATCCATATCATGATTTGTCAAATTCAAATTCAATACTGAGCTTATATATAATTTAGTTCATGAGTTGGTAAAGTTCATGAATCATTTATGTCCAACCAGTGCTTTTATACCATAAGGCCAAGTGATATTGAGGTCTCCATCCCACATAAGCTTCGCCAGTTGCTGGTAGGCTTTTTCTGTTGGATGACCAGCATCAAAGAACACATACTCACTGGGCTTCCCACATAATTCGTACTCTTTTACCGTTCCCTTCCCTCCACAGTTTACGACTCCTCTATATGGACCAGATCCACAACATGCTATCTTTCCTTCCTTGAAACCTTCATTACATGAATTTGAAAAAAAGCTTAATTATAATGCAGTTGAATTTCAGACGGCCATAGAAAAAGAAAACAGTAATATTACATATTAACGTAGTGGTATAAATATCGTATAATCGTTTTAAAAAGGAGTGAGATTTATTATTAAAAAATAATTTTTTTTTTCATGTAAATTACATATTTTATTCACTTTTTTTAAAATAATTATACGACAGTTGCATAATTCACAATTATAAATATCATTTCGCAAAAACAAATAATCAGATATGTTTTATACTATGAAAATGGCCTTGACATACCATATTTTAAAGGGTTATTCATTCTTTCAGTGACGAAATTGTATAAATCGGCATTTGAATATTTGAATCCTTTGAGTTGGATCTCTAGCATCTGGAGGACATGAGAAAGTGCTTTATTGTGCAGTTTTACCAGTTCTGTTATTTCCTCCATGCATGCACCTCCGACGTTTCCTGGTTTTAGTGCTTTCGCCAAGGGTATACAACCCAACGGCTCCAGGTTTAGAAACGCAAATTTCCTTCCTCCTTTGTTATAGATTTCCTAAAAGATCAAAGTACAATAGTAAACAACTTTACAAAAATGAAGACAGAAATTATTATACCGAAAAATAATTCATTTTAATTTTTGAATACTGGATGAAACTTACTTTGATTACAGTTGTGATGTTGCCGATGACCATGCCTACATATTGTTCATGAGAGTAGGATTGAAGTACGGTGGAGTTTGATGTGAAAGGGACCAAGTATTCGTTGGTTCCAATGCTAATGAAGTAAACTGCTCTGGACAGCAATGTCCTGGTCTCCGCTTCGCCCAGTTTTTGTCTCAAAATCCTCTCCATTTTCTCGAAATAATGGAATTGAGAATGTAGGTCTATCACCTGAAAAGGAGGGATAAAAATGAAAGGGGAAGCAATAAAGAGAACAGAAGCGAGTATTGAAGCTAAAGATGGAAACAACTCCAACAGCCCCTCAAACCCAACGGCTAGTAAAATAACATATATGCAAACTTCATTCTACCTAAGACACGCACTCTCATGCCCACCGGTTTCTTATCCATCAACATGGCAAATGGGCAATGTTTTATTTCGATCTTTCTAGTATTGTATGAGAAAATCTCTTTCTATTATCATCCCTTGTAACTAAAACCATAACAAGTATATATTCAAAGGCACTCTATAGACTCACGTTGAGTCAGTTTTTCCATCAAACATCTTGTGTTCAATTTCGTTTAGCGAGTACTCGACCATTTCACCTTATAGAATTTGCTTATGTCTTAAATGATAATCTTTGAACAAATAAGATGAGACAGTTAATACATTTGTAAGGCCATGTTGGAACATACTGAGTTAAATTTCATTCATTTTAATTTTAAGCCAATTCTAATATCCAAATATCCAATTATTAAGTTACTAAACACCACTCAATTCAAAATTTCTATACACATAAAACATACAATTTTTTTCAACTCAACGTCTTTTTACACGTAGGACCTACAACCTTTTTCAGCTTCTCATAAATACATCTAAATTTATCTTAACATTTAAAATTTCAAACACATTTAAACATCTTAGGTGGGTCCACAATACTCATTTCACCTTCTTAATTCATTACTATTTATAAAGAAGTCAATTTGCATATTGTCCAACCACAAACATCCCCAAGGCATAAACTTGGAGCTATATATACTGTGCCATCAAAGCACAAATATGCTAACTGCTGTGATAGGCTCCCACATTAATTATGTATTTTTGTGCATAAATAATATTCTTGAAAATAAATTTTGTTCATGAAAAAAAGCATACCAATCCACGGTTAGTTTCAACGAGAGCACCAGCTCCAGCTGATGCAAAGTTAGCCCCATCAGTATATCGATGGTAACCAGGATGTAGATATGGTGGAACGAATGGCAACTTTAGATATTCAGCTGCAACAATCCTTCAAAAGTCAGTATGAGCATCAATTTTTCAAGTCCTAAAGAAAATACATGATGTCTGAAACTTACCAATGAAATCAGGTATAAGACGGCCATCGGAGGCTCTGCCGGAGGGGTACTTGAAGTAGCTTTCCCCATAAGGCCAAATATTTGCCTGCAGAACATTCGTGGTGTTGATGTAGTTATTGTTTCCGGCATCAATCATTGAATCCCCGAAGATGAACAAGGCAACATGCTCCTCCGGCAGGCAGATGCGACCAACTAGACATTGGGTTGGGATCATAAGGCTTGCACATGAGTACAAAACCATCAGACAAAAATGGAGCCTTGAACCCGCCATTATATTGTTAAATCTCCAGACCTTCACTTTCTGTTATCTTCTCATCATTACTTGGCGATTTCTATTTATAGGCTGCATTGCATGTGCTCAAGATGAGGTAATAAGTTGATTTTTTTTCATCGTATCCGTCCAAGAATCAACAGACATCATTGAACACGTAGAACGTGATAAGATCAAAGTCAACGGTCCATTTCACCACATGATTAATTAGTATATTCGTGTCTGCGCTTTTGTTACATATAAACTATATATTCCGGCCATTATAGAAAACAAGAATGAATAAAAGAGACAAGTGATTAATTTCATATCATCTCAGATTTCGGGTAATCATGATGATGATGAGAAGGACAATAAAAGAATGGGAAATTCTATTATATACATCATCACAGGCAACTCGGCGAAAATTATATCAAGATTTTCTGAAACATAGGATGAGGATATTGAAGTACTCGATCGATTCAAAAATTAGGATGAACAAACCCTTTGAAGAGTTAATAATGGAAAGATCTTTACCGACCAATTACGTGTTGCATTAGGAGTTAAAGTCTGTTATTTGTTGAATTGGAATCGAACAAAGTAACAAGTACCACGTTACAGTCAAATTCAACGCTTGATTTCCTTACACTTGGCATATTCGCTCACGGCTACGTAATGAATGACGTCTGATTAAACAAAGTAAGCTTTCATTAAATAATTGTTGGTTGGTCAAATGTAGGGTAAAGACTGTTGGTATTTTTTTTAAGCGTAATTTTTGGCCCCCCTTTGGGTCCCTGGATGACATGGCATGCATGTGCCATATCATCCGATTTATTAAAAATATATAAAAATACTATAAGCGGAGGAAAATCTGAAATTAGATATTGAGTGGCGTAAGAATTCTGCATATTTCTCGATCAACAATCTCTGAGATAAGCTTAAAAGCAGCATGACAGTCCTCACAAACACGAAGATTTTTCAGAATAAGAATACTAATCGGCATTCTGGATAGTGTTTTCATCAACCGGCCAGTGCTAATTTCTAACTATGCCGATATTGTCCACTGCGGGAAGCCCAAGGAGGGTATTCACTTATTTATGAAGATGATAGAGGAAGGTCTGAAGCCAAACGAGGTGACAATGGTGGCTATTCTTGCAGCTTTTGCTGATTTGGGTGCCTTGAGTTTGGGCCGAAGGGTTTATGATTTCTCAAACAGAAGTAGGTTTAGGAAGAAAGAATCACTATAAAAAATTAATTTACTGTGATATTTTTATAACAGTTAGATAGATTATTCGAGACATAAAAATATCACAACTGTTTATTTGATTGCTATAAAAATATCACAATAATTTAATTTTCTTGTAGTGAATTCTCTCTCTTCGTGTTTTCATCTTCTGTTTTTTTTTTTTTAAATAAATACATGATTACTCAAACAGAAGTGGGTTTATAACCGTTTAGGAAGAATCTTCTCTTCGGGTTTTCATCTTCTTCTTTTTTCTTTTCTTTTCTGTTTCTTATAATAAATTAGTTGGCTGACACGTCACTTGCCACGTCATCCGGAGACACAAAAGACCCCAACCGCAAGATACTATAAAATTATCATTTATAATCTTCATTTACCGTTGTTTTTAATAAGCTTGGAATAAAGTTGGCATTACTTGTATTTACGTAGATCGAAGGCTTATTAAAATAGTTAGCCGTTTGAACGTTGGGAAGTTAACATTGGGGGTAGTTACGTTAGCATTTTTAATTCATTTTATTTTATTTTCCCGTTAAGTCCATTACACGTCCAGGTTTATCCAATTATATATATAAATATATGTGCTTGGTCTTTCGTACGGTACTAGTGAAATAACAATAAATTTTAGAAAAATTGTGATAAGAAAAGCAAGTTCGGTGAGTACATATTTTTTAAAGTATTTTCAGATAAAAAAATATGTTTGTTTTTAATGAAGTTTTGAACTCAACTACTTGTGTAGAGTTGGTTTAACCTTATAGCTCGAGCTTATACGATGATCAGTTAGGTTGTTGTATTCAATGTTTTGAATACCGTACTGATCAAGTCACTGAAACGAAATATTTCGATATTGATACCGTTTCATGTACCGTTTCAGAATAATTTATACATAAATAAATTATATATATAAATACAATTATAAATTATATTTCAAAATAATAGTCAATATATAAATAAATTATATAGATAAATATATGTATGTAATTAATTTAGTCTGCTTGGATTGGGAAGTGGGTTGAGCTCATCTCAACTCACTTCCATTTCATCATTATATTTTTATAATTTTTTATACAAAACACAAATTCCTATACACCTTTTTCAAATCCCAATACACCTTTTTCAAATTCCAACACACCTTTTTCAAATTCCAACACACATTTTTCAAATTCCAAAATAATAATAATATTAAAAAATAAACCAAACTCATCTCAACTCATCTCATCTCCGAATCCAAGCGGCTAAATTGAGGTTAAGATATAGTAAAAAATTATATAAATAAACCCTGATTGTATCCTAAAAGAGTTAACCAAAGGAAAATTCTGTTATACAAATTAATTTGAGATTTGGTATATCGTGAAAGGATTGAATCTCTTTAAAAAAAGTAAAATTTTCGTGTCTCAATCCAAACAACTTCGTTTTAATTTTGTTTAATTATAATTTTTATTATATTATTGTGTATTTCATCAATAATTTTAAAGAGATTCAAATAGAGCCTACAATTGAAAAATGCACGAAAAGTTGTTGACATCTCAATAAGCCATTTCAATTTGTTAAATGGTGGTGAACAGATTTTGGTGTCAATAAGCATATCTACTATGATGAAGGTTTGTTTAAAAACTATACTTCATTTGAATTAGAAAAAGAAATTACACTTGATAATTCTAGTAAAACTAAGTTGTTGGGAGTGACGAAATTGAATTGAAATTTACCTCTAAGTATATATTGACGCTTAAAAATGTATTTTATACACCATATATGAAAAAAAAAATTGGTGTCAATTTTTTTAAACTCAACAAAGCAGGTTTCAAACGAATTTTCGAATTCTATAAATTTTTTATAGCGAAAAAGGGATTTTTTATGGCCAATGGCATTGTTTGTGATGATATGTTTAAATTGAATCTTGCGCATAATGCATCAAATATTTCTGAATATATGCATTCTTCTTTAATTTTTTGGCATGCACACTTATATCAAATCAATAGTAGATATGTTACCATCTCAAGTAATTTATGATTAATTCATTTGTTTAGTTATTGGAAATTATCCATAAAACTACAATTTGTGTTTTTTCCTAAATATGAAAGAAAAAAATAGAAGTCCAATTTCTTTTCATATTGGAAGAAAGTGATTTTTAAGTGACGTGTATTGTTTTATGAAAAGAAAATTTGTGTTTAAATTCAAAAATTAGTGGAGGTCAAGTTTTTAGAAAATAATATTTTATTTTTTCAAAAACACCATGCCCCACATGTTTCATTTCTTTTGAGATTTTCGGAATAAAGCCACTGCTGTACGTTCGTGTCTATCTAATGCATTTAGATGCACATAAAATTTTCCCAAACGAGTAAAATTTTAGGAAAGAATTGATTTTAGAGAGATGATGGAGAGTTAATTTTAATTTAATTTTTTTTAATGTTGTTTTCAATTCTTAAATAAATAAAACAAATCAATAAAATTCATTAGATTCATGAAAATAAGATTAAAAATGAGGAAAATAAATTTTAAATTAAAAACAAAGTTAAAAATAAAGACGAAGAAAAAATATTAAAAATAAGGTTAAAAATGAAGAATTTTGTTTCCTCTCATTTTCAGCCTTGTTTTCAAAATTATTTTTAAAATTGGTTTGTTTTCAAAACTTATCTCATCTCATATCGTATTTTCAACTTATTTTAACTATTCATTTTAAATTTTAACTCATTTTAATTATTTATTTAATTATTATTTATAATTTATCTCATTTTATCTCTAAATCTAAACTAGATCTAAAATCAATTAATGTTGAACTTAGTGCCAATGCCAAAGGTTTTTCAACGTACATTTTTTAAGATGAAGCCGTTTTAAGAATTTAAGTGCTTTATTGTCCTTTCAAAAAAAAAAAATTGCTTTATTGCATATTTTGACTGTCGTGTTTTTTAAGTCAACTATAGAGTTGAGCTGGTTTAGCTTCTATAAAAAATAAAATTAGTTAATAGACTTATTCTTTTTTGGAAAAAATCAATTATATCCATATTAATTTATTGTGATAGTACTGCTACATTTGGAAGAGTACAAACTCGATATTATACCGGTAAATCCAGATCCTTTAGAAGAAAAACACGGTAGTGTGAGATTTTTTTAATTGATGGTGTTATTATGTGAATTATATTAAGTCTTGTGATAATATTGCAAATCTACTAAATAAGACGGTACATTGACAAAAGAAATTGTCTGAAATATATTGAAATGAATGAAATCGAAATCCATAAATTCAAGAATCATATACGAGGATATCCAACCTAGAAATCAAAGATTTTGAGAATCGGATTCAATGAAAAAAATGAATCATATAATGATAATAAGAAATGTATTATTTATTTTATTTTTCATTCCTTGAGGTGAGTGCATTTATACTATAATGTTGTGAAGAATGAATTTTTGTAAAAATTCTTAATAAAATTTTGTAACTCTTATAAAGAGAGTGTAAGAATTACACGAATATTCTTGACAAATTTTACCTATGTGAGTGTGAGAGTAGAATCACTCTCTATGAGAATTGGGTTTATTCTCAAATACTCTTTAACGAAATCGGGATAAGCACAACACCATAATGTGCTGGCTAATAAAATTTATATCAAAACCTGAGTTTCTGTGCATGAGTAATAATTATTTATTTATCTTAAACAGCTATAGTTCAAGTTTGAGACTATTACTGATTCTAAAATAAAGGTTGTTACTTCCGTAAATGAGGGCTCAATGCAGTTCTTTCATTATGCATAATAGTCTTTCTTTATTTGAAAGTATCTCTTTTACTTATATTTTCTTATTTTACAAAAGAAATAGGGGGGAAAGTCTTGATTTTTTTTTTTTTAATAATCTTCATTTACGTTTTGTTTTTAGTAGGCCTGAATAAAGTTGGCACTACTTGTATTTACATGGCTTTGAAGGCTTATTAAAATAGTTAGCCGTTTGAACGTTGGGAAGTTAACATTGGGGGTAGTTAAGTTAGCACTTTTAATTCATTTTATTTTATTTTATTTTCCCGTTAAGTACATTACTCGTCCAGGTTTATCCAATTAATATATGTGCACTGTGCGCGCTTAGTTTTTCTACGGTACTAGTGAAGCAACAACAAACTTTTGAAAAATTGTGAACAAATTGAGTATATATTTTTTAGAATATTTTTTTGGCGAAATTTTGAACTCAATTACTTATTCTGAATTAGTTCGAGTTGTACGACGATTAGTTAGACGGTTGTATCTTGAAGGAAGTCAAATCAAGAAAAATTCTATTGCACTGATTAATTTGAGATTTTATATACTGGAAAAGGCTTTTTATTATATTATTGTTATTTCATCAACAAAGGCATGCCATTGATTTGCAAATTCATGGCTACATGCATATTTAATAAATCTCTGATAAAACTAAGCTTTCATTACAAAGTTGGTCAAATGGAGAGAGTCCAAACCGACCACATTGTCCTGTTTAAGTTAAAAGAATGGATTCTAGGTTCAATCAACAATAAAAATAATAATAATAATAATAATACAATCACATTACCTAATTTTCCTACTCTTTTAAGGTTTTTTAAAGGGTGCCTAAGGTACTGAGGGATATTTCAACTGTGAAATACCTTTCAGAAGGGAGGGAAGTCCTGACAAGCTTCACAATGACAACCTTGTTATACTACTAGGATAAAAGAATAGAAGGAACAGCTTCTTTTTCATTTACTCCAATTTCAGTAAGATTACAAGCAGCAAGAGACACTAATTTGAAAGTAAAAGGACTTTTAGAGAGTTTGGAATAGATCCCTCATATTGTAAGGCCCTACAACACTGTTGGTGTTGTTTGCCCTACCCCACATTTCATCTGCAAATTGTTTGTGGACCCTTTCTGTGAGATGGTAAGAGTCCCAAAAAACATATTCTTTGGGATTCTCACAGAGTTGGAACTCTTCCACTACTCTTTTTCCTCCACAACTGAACACTCCTCTGAACTTCCCTGTCCCACAGCATGCTCCTTTTCCTTCCTTGAAACCTTGTCAAAAAACAATTTTCCCTATTCAACAATTTGCAACTTCAATCCGAGAGATTAGTGCTACATGTACTTAAAATTTTACTTTCACTTTTATTTACAATATTTATTTTATTAGTTTTCTTTTTAAATTCAAATTTTGAACTTCAAATTTCATCATTTTCAACATAACAGTAACTGACATGTGGAGAAGTACGTTTTTTTGTAAGTATTTCTCTAGTACATTTAGCATTAAGATTGTCTGAATAGCCCACACAGACAACAATAAATATTTGATGCCTTGAAGCTCATGCATCTATCTATATTGCACTTAAACTTATTGAATTCAGACAAAACCTAAGTAGTAGAATTTAGACAGCTCTATTGCTGACCACCTCAAAGGTTGGAGAAAAGAGATGCTGAGAGATGTGCATGTTACATACCATATTTTGAGGGATGATTCATTCTCTGTCTGAGACGGATGTTGAGGTTGAAAATTGAATATTTAAACCCCTTCAAGTGTCTCTCTAGTTTTTGGAGGAGCTTAGACAGAGCTTGATTGTGTAATTTTGCCAGTGATGAAGCTTCTTCCAAGCAGTTACCATTGTTATCAGGATTGATGATTCTGATGCCTGGAAAACAGCCCACGGGTGGCAAATTGATGAACCCAAATTTTCTACCACCTCTGCTATATATGTCCTGCCAAAATGGCAATAACCCCAAATATTACCTTAAAACATTAAGGAGAAACCATTGTAATTTTGGGTCATAGAGAAAAATATTACAAGAAAGCTTACTTTGATGATGCTTGTCAAGTTGCCAATCACAATTCCAACATATTCTGATTTGGAAAAGGTGTCCAGTACCGTGGAATTGGTTAAGAAAAGGCTCATATAATCGTTGGTCCCAATGCTAAACAAGTAGACAGCTCTTGATAACATCATTTTGGCTCCAACATTGCCTAACTTGCTTCCCAAACAAGTCATTACCTCCTTATGGTAACTTAGCTGCGTTTTAAGATTAATAACCTGCAAATTTTATTCTAGTAGCACTTTAAACCCGGAGACTCATTTTGACAATATTCACCTGTCATAATGAAACATTTCATTCTAATGGTTTGTATCCATTAGCTAGACTCATTTAACAGAGATCATTTTCATTTGTCTGTTCGAATTGTAAGGTTTTCGAACTAGTAAATTTCACTTATGTATTTAATACTGTGTCTATCTCTCTGAATTAAAGCATCTGGTTTGAGTAAGAAATTAAAAGAATTATATTTATTTAAATCATTACATCTATTTTATAATAAAAATAATTTTATAATTTGACAAAATATATTAAATCATATCAATTTATGAAATTATTTTTATATAAAATCTACTAGATTATTTCTATTTTTTATAAGGACCTTGAAAAACTGTAAATGGGACAGCTAGGAACCCCTTTTGGGCCTCACTTGACGTTTGACAAATCAAGTGTGCACTTAGAAATTGTGGCCCTAACTGTTTAGAAGTGCAGAAAAAGTAAAACTGGCTTGTCGCCAAAAAAAAAACAAAAGCTTAACATTGCCACAGATTTAAAGTCAACATCTGTTCCAGCCTCTCAAATGATTACATGATGAAACTAGAAAGGTTGTCTACTTGGAAGTGCTTGAACTAACACAAGTGGATCGAAAAGGTCTCCCTTTGTGAAGGACATTCTAACTCTCAATAAACCAGAAGAACTTGCATGATGAACTCATGTGAAAATTCCATGATCTATGAAAAGAAGTTACATATATATATATATATATATATTTCTCTGATGTGAAATGTGTACGTACCGCACCTTGAAATGTTTCTGCTAAAGCTCCGGCCCCAGCAGATGCAAAATTCACCCCGTTGAAATAGTGAGGATTCCCAGGTTGTAGAAAGGGTGGAATCAATGGCAACTTCGCATGTTCAGCTACGATATTGAAGGACAAAGGAAAAAAAAAAAAAGGAGAGAATATTATTTGTTCTTATTTGACCAAAGACAGATTTGTAGAGGCAACAAAGACATGATATGGTTTGAAAATCTTACCGATAAAATCTGATACCAAACGGCCATCGGAAAACCTCCCGGTTGGGAACCTGAAATAAGTTTCCCCATAAGGCCAGAAATTTGCTTTATCGAGGGTTGTGGTGTTGATGTAATTGTTGTTGCCAGCATCTAAGAAGGAGTCGCCGAATATGAAGAAGGCAACGTGTTTTGTTGAATGCTCGGATGATCTACTCCCGCAACTCGTTGAGATGAGGATTACTACATGAACAGCCATAATGAGAAAGACACAGCTTGGTGTTGCCATGGCTGACATCCTTTGTACAGTTTCATTTATCCGGCCAGAATGTCCGTAATATATGACCAACCCTTTTGATTGCATATGCTTTTGAGTGCAGTGCAAAGTTTGGCACAGTCGGAGTACTGATTTTAAATTTGGCATATTGATGCATTGCTTGGATATTCAAGATGAAAACTAAAAAAACGTGCTAATTCTCTGTAAAGAATAATTGGACGGTGATCAGTCAAACTAATCTAAAGAACTTGAAAACGTCAACTTTCGGCCTATATTTTTGGCTCAAAATTCAAAACGCTTGTATAAGTTCTATTTGTTTGAAGAGAGCGATAAAATAAATAAAAAATAAATAAAACAGAAAATATTCACGAACTAAAATAATGGAAAGATTATTCTCGATTCAGACGATGGATGCCCGCCTGGTTTTTCAAACGTGTCAAATACTTGCAGAAGTTTGTGCTGCGGCTGGCATAAAGATTTGGGCGCAGCCGCGCAGGAATTGCATATATATAGAGGTCTATTTGACATTGAACCAGTACTGTGGATATAGGTTGGTTTGCTGTGAGATTGAGCCTTCCTTAAATTTAAAGTTGAAATGAGATGAATTAAATTAAAATAAATTATAAATTTAAATAAAATATTATTATTATTATTTTAAAATTTTAAGATTTAAAAAAATTATATTAAAATTTAAAAAAATTGTTTTAAAATTTATATTTTGTATCAAAATTTAAAAAAATATAATAATAAATTTAAAATGAATAAAAATTAATTTAACTCGTATCTAAATCCATACGAGACCTTATATTTATGTTTCAGTAGATGATATGTCATGGGTTACAAGCACTTAAGAACTCAGATGATTAGCAAATACAAAATATTTTATGTATAGTCACTTTTACATATATTTTACATATTTTATTAATAGGATTAATTGTATCATTTTTTTAAATATAAAATAATTATTTTAATCAATTACAGAATACATATAAAGTATAAAAATACTATATATAACAAATCAACTCCAATGAATAAAACTCATTCTCATTCTCTTTATTCATAAGTTTTTTTAAGAGGATGAGAATTCAATTTTATTGAAGCCCTCATTTATATATGACGAAAGAAATACCATGAAAACAATTAGCCTCGTTTAGATTGAGAGATAATATGAATTTAGTTTATTTTTTAATATTATTATTATTTTGAAATTTAAAAAGATTATATTAAAATTTAAAATATATATATTAGAATTTAAAAAATATATATTGAGATTTATGTTTTATATAAAAAAATTAAAAAAATATAATAATAAAATGAAGATGATTCAATTCATTTTTTCATCCAAATAGAATTTAGACACCTTAAGATTATAAGAGAACAAACCTAGAGTGTAAAGTGAAACTAAGATCATATATAATCATTGAATTGTACAGATATATAGAATTATAGCTTATTACTTCATAACACCAGCAATCATATTCTATATAGTCTCAACAAACATGTTATCACTTTTGGATGCAGCTCAAATATATGCCGTACGTATATCCTTTAGCACATTCTTTGACAAGAAAATCATCAACTTGATTTGGCCTAGTTTAAATTTGAATATGAGATGAATTAAAATAAATTTAATTTATTTTTTAAATAATTATTATTTTAAAATTTAAAAAATATGTATTAAAATTTAAAAAATATGTATTGAGATTTAAAAATATATATATATAAATTTATGTTTTATATAAAAAATTATAAAAATGTAATAATAAATTGAGATGAGTTTCGAATACATACCAAACTATTTTTCTTGTATGCGTGGCCAAATGATACCAACCAGCTTAGTCGAATGAATGCTCGTGGGTTATACAAATAGATACTACAAGAAAAAAAATGAGTATTAATTATGATATTTTTATTATAATAAAAAAAATATTAATTATGACAAAAATAGTCTAATTGGAAATAAAATAATTATTTACGATAAAAATATATTATTTTAATCGTAAATAATCATTTTATTTGCAATGAAAATATTACAATTACTTATTTTTTTTGTAATGAGACAATGTCAACCTTTCATTACCCTATTTAATGAGAACTAGCATTTTAGTATTTGAAGATTGTTTTTGTATTAGTACAAGAAAAATAGAATTTTGTGATTTTTTTATTGCGATAAAAAAGTTATTTGTGACCATGAATTTTGATTATAAATAATTATTTTATTAGAAATAATTAGTTGTAAATAAATAAGTTTTTTTTATAACGTATTAACTTAATTAAGAAATTCAGAAATTAATTTTACTTCAGTACTGATCTCTACTTAATCCAATGGAGATTATGAACGAAAGTCATGATATTTATGAAGCCTCGACCATTCCCATCATAGCTAACCATTGAATAATTTGAAGTCTAATTATTTTGCATATATAATTCGTAGGAAGTGTTTGCAGGTTTCACATGTGGCGCCATCTGGTAGACAAGACTTCTAGGTAATGATTTATTGTTTGAAGATTGCGAAGTGCCTCAGACTTGAAAACTTGAGTTCCTTCTTGACCTAATGCCCAATGGGGGAGAGTTTGAACGCAAATATATATATAAGCTGCAACTATAATTGTATAATTGGCTGCCAAAGCACATAAGAGCTGTCTCCTTGCTACAATCCATAAAGGCATCACTGAAAAGGATACAGTATAGTACAAAATATGGAATAAGAGAAAATCATTTATAAAAAAATCTATATTGATAAATTTGGCACAATATTTTGTAAAAATATAGACTTCATCTTAAAAACTGTAAAAAATAATTTATTTTTTTAGAAAAGGATAGCGGGAAGGAACTCATCTATTTAAGACATTTACCATTGCTAATTTAATTCTTTAAATTTTTAGTTTTTTTTTTTTTGGAAACTATATTAAAAAAGAAAAATGATAAATACAAACGTGAATTTGAAAGTGACGTATAATTACTTTAAAAAAATATATATATATATAATCTACTTAAAAAAAAATTAAATTTTTAATAATAAATCTTATTTTCGTTACTTACAATTTCGTGATTGTATATAATATTATTTACTAAAAAAAAGTTTAAAATTAAGATTAAAATATAAAATTTTCACAGGTAGCACAGGCCACAGGACATGCATGTGAAGTGAAAAGAAAAAAGTCAAAAAAAGAAACTAAAGATGATACAGTTTCCCATATAAAAGCATAAGTTTCCCTCGAACAATCGTACTGATTTGGGAATTTATATTAGGGCACTAAAAGCAAGTGGATAGACATTAGACATGCTACCTAGACATAACATGTTTAAACAAGGATAATTTCCTTCCACTAGATAAAGGACATGACCTCCAACTAACCGATTTCTTCTTGATATTCATTACCAAAGGCTCAAGCTAGCATTAGATGCTAAAAGTCTCCCATTAAGCACTGGTGCTCCGAAAAAGAGAGCCTTCTTTTATACCAAATAGCAAAACTATTCAGAAAATTATAGATTTGATGGTAACACAAGTTTGAGACGGAAAGTATACATGAGTACGTAGTTGATGAGTACTGCTTATGCATATATAGATGATATTTTACGGATTTACCCACACATCTCAATCAAAAATAATTTTAAGGTAATGCTATATACAGTCGTGAAGTTGTAAACAACATGCAGCTGTTTAAAAAAAAATTAATTTTTTTCACGCGAATCTCATATATTTTTACTTTTTTTTAACGTGACTGCATATTACTTATAACTCTATGACTGCATCTATCATTTTTTTTAATTTTAATGAAAATTAAGAAATAATATTATTATTATTTTAATATTTTAAAAAAATTAAATTAAAATTTATATTTTATATAAAAAAATTAAAAATATAATAATAAAATTAAAATAAATTCATCGCAACTCTCCCATTCAAACTGGCCTAAAAGGTCCGTGAAGATTCCAACTTCCAAATGCATGGATTTGGCTTCTTCCTAGAAATATGTATATAAATAGCTTGCAAGTCATTGAGTGACTCTAATGGCAATCATTACAGTGTAACAGTAGAAGAAACAGTGATGAAAAGTGCAAGAAGCCGAGGCCAGAAATTGTACGTATCCAATAGTGGGATTTGACAACTGATATTAAACTTTCAGAGAGGCATCATAATCTTTCGTATCAGGAAGCTGTACTGACTCTCCAATGTCACTTTGGCTGTCTTTATGCGTATAAAGCTAGCCCGCACTTCCTAAAGATGAATTTGGAGTCGGATGGAAAAGAATCCTGAAAGTGGAAACCATTTATAGCTTTTCTGTAAGGTTTCGTTTGATTTCAGAATTAGGAAAAAGATGAATTATGACGAGTTATAAAAATTAAATATATTATTATTATTATTATTATAAAATTTAGAAAATTTTAATTAAAATTTAAATAAATTAAAATTAAAAAAATATATAATAATAAATTTAAAATCAAATGAGATAAGTTTGTGATTTAAACCAGGCTTAATTGTTATGGTATCTGTGTGCGAAAACAGAAGGGAATGAAATACAATGAAGTTTTTAAGTAATCAACACAACACATACGAAGTGATCATGATTTTGAACAACCCTTTTGGCATCAACTTCGGTTTCTAATGCAAGCTCCCTGTAGTCGATGTCTATGTCACAATCTAGGGCAACCTACAATAAATAGTAACATTAATGATGAATAAAAGATTTGGCTTATAATTAAGTTAAAAAAAAAAAAATTACAATCATAAATATATAAGTATTGTATAATCATTTTTAAAAAAATAAAACATCTTCATAAAAATATATTTTTAATAATAAATTTTATTTTTTTAAATATATATATATATATAACATTAGTGAATAAGTCTTGTTTGGATTCAGAAATGAGATGAGTGGAGATAAGTTTAGTTTATTTTTTAATATTATTATTATTTTAGAATTTGAAAATTGTGTATTAAAATTTGAAAAATATATTTTGGAATTTGAAAAATGTGTATAGGAATTTGTATTTTATATAAAAAATTATAAAAATATAATGATAAAATGAAAATAAGTTGAAATGAATTGCGAATACAAATAAAGATTAATTGTAAATGATTTATTTTTGAAGTTTGATCATGGCAGGACAGTTTTTGATATAGTAAATGGCAATAAAAGTGTCATTAATGATATATTAATTGTAAAATTTGTAAACCTCACACAAATATTTTAAAAATAATCAAATATATTATTAAAAAATTACTTTTCTTTTTATGTAAGATTAATATTTATTTATTTTTTAAAATAATTGTACAACATTTATACATTTTACTACTGCCAGCATTATTTATCTAAAAGAGTAAAGCTTAATATATTTTGCCAAAACGAGATAGGCAACAAACCTTGATTCGTAAAAAAGTCATGCGAAATAACCACAGCTGAGCTCTAACATCACCTAATATATTCATCTCAATTATGTCTTTCCCTGCAACAATCTGGCTAAGGTTCACACAATGAAACAGAACCCTTGTTCGCAGACTGACATTGTTGCTGTGAGCAGGCTGAAAGAATTCTGGAACTCGGATTGCTCCTATTGCCACTCCTTCATGATACACACTAAGCCGTGAAGGACTGTACCGGAGGCCAACCTTGTTAGGGTTTTGAGCATTCAGGGTCAAACTCAAAACGGATGTAACAAACAGGACTGAATTAGAATAAGCATCTAGTTCATACCAATCCATTCTTATAGATTGGAACGAGAAAACAGGCTTTTCAGGCTTCAAAATGAAGATCACCATTAATGTAGCCATCCCAATTGCCAGAACTATAAACATGAGGAAGATAAGAAGAAAGCAGCAGCATCTCTTGAAAGAACATGAGTGCCAGATTTTGCAGTCTGAATTTTGCCTTGGAGCATCCATGCATTGAAGGCCATGATGATCATCTTGGAGTTTAGGCTGATCAAGTACTTATAAAACATTAATGGGAAATCGTTTATAATGATTTTAAGCTGTAATTGCTTCAATGTAAAGGTGGAATGTGATGTCTTTCTTTCGACTGTAGCATTCTATAATTCCTTTTTTTTTTTATATATATATAGAATGATTCCAAAACCTTTGAAATGTCAACTTGAACTCCAAGGAATGGCTTTCTTCAAAGTGAATTATATATACATGACTTTTGACTTCGACTTATGCAGATGACTAACAATGAAAAATTTTATTTATCGTCTGTTTTTTATTTTCCTCTCATCATTTTATAATATGGTTTAGATGATAGATTCATAAATAATCTAATATATAGTCTCTAATAATCTAATATCATATCATAAAAAAATAAAAAGATGATAAGAATTAAAATGATAAATAACACTACTCGACCAATAAATTAGTGTGGGATTTATAAATAACTGATCAGCCAACATCAAATCCAGGTGTACTCTGGGTTTTTTAGGCTCTTCAAGGTGGATTTAGCTCCTCTAAACTTCTTGCTACGAGGCCTAAAGCTCTTGGAGAAAAGTAGACGCATAAGTGAACTCCATAACAATTATAATTATTGAAGTGATTTTATTCGAACAAATATTAAATAAATATTATAAGATTTACTTTTGAGTTTATCTTTTAGTTCTCAGTTCTCACTTTACGTCTTTAAGTTTCAATAGAAACACTAGAAATTGAAATCCTAGCCTTTAAAATCATTGCCAAAGCAAGTGAATGATTACCTCACTACAAGAAAATTGAAAGAAAAATGAAGGAATATTTGCGACTCAACCAGAAAGTCGCCTAAGGGCAATTTTGCAAACACGCACTCCTTCAAAACAAAACACGTGCCAAATTATTAGAATTATTAATAAAATTCGCCCATTTGGTCCCCTTCCTGGGTCCTCCACATGAGCCGTACACTTCTGCGGACGAGAAGAGAATACCCCGACCGTGACTGGCAATTTAGTAGGCGTGCTGAGCAGTCGCACCGCCCGACAGCCAAACTGCTCCCGGACATCTTTTGCCCCCCACTGCCAACCAACCCTGAGCGCCAGCTCCCATGTTCATGTCAATTTTTCGAACATTTCCTGTTTAGTACTTACTACTACAACGTTAAGGAGCAAATATATATGGGGGTGTCATCTTCCTAGATATTATAAATTTGATGATCCAAAGATATTTCAGCCATAAATTTGATTTGGGGGGGGGGGGGGGTATTTATGGCTGGAGATTAATGATAACTGCGATGATTTCTGTATAGAAGTCGCAATATTCTCTCAACAAATGTTTAAAAGTCACCATCAGAGTGAGGGAAAAAAAATTGCATAAGGACCATTCAAAAGCAGTAGGTAATCTACAAAGACATACCATAATATCCAAATTAGCAATCCAAAAAATTGATGGCCGGCCCCTTGTAGAAAACACAAGAAGCAAACAAACACCAAAGTTGACATTTATCGAAAGGGTTTAGTAATTTTATCACAGATCACAAGTAATCAAATCAGTACACATATTGAGTCCCAAATTCAGAGTCTTAAAAGGTAAAAAGGAACCTAAAATACCTATATATCCCCATACAACAGAAGCTACTTCAATACATCTTCCCTTAAAAGCCTCAAGCAAGCAGAATGAAACTTGTATAATTGTACTCCATCTTCCATCAAAAGAGGACACCATTCCTGTAATAAGTACAGTTAAGATCAATATAAAAACTAAGCATTCATGGATAAGTGAAAGCCAAAGGACGAAACATACTGCCTTTATTTACATACAAGCAAACATGGGAGAAATTTGCTCAGAATATCCCCCCAGCCATAACTGGGAGGTCCTCAAAGCTCCAAAGATCCATTGCATTCCCACCATCCTGAGTCGTATCTCCACTAAACAATGTCTCAATGGAGGCATCCCAGCTACCCTCAAGATATGGCAGCTGAAAATTCATCTGGGACTCAAAAGTTGAGAGTTCTTCGGACAGTGTCTTTGCAGTGTCGTTCTCAACAGCCGCAACATTCCCGGAATCAGACTTCAGTTTTTTCCTTGGACTCTCCTCCTCCAAAAATTGAGATTCACCCCCTTCTATGATAGCTGAGAAACCAGATGTGATTTCTGGCGTCTTAGAACCCTGTTCTCCCCACACCAGGTCGGAATAATCAAAGGAGTTACTCCCCTGATCTGAATTAAAGTAGACGGGGGTGGTACCGGAGGATACAACGGATTTGAGTCCAACATCTTCATTGACAGGGATGTGATCCATATACCCATACTGGTTGGTGAAAGGCTTCTCTTCCATCAAACCCATGGTATAGTCTTGATCGTAGTTGTTGTTCATGGAATCTAAATTTTGGCTCAGATTGGACTGCACAGAGGTTGGTGGAAGTGGCTTCAGCAGATTTGCCTTTGCAGATCGCTTTGAAGAGGCACGGGCACTCTCATCAGGGAAATTCACTTTAGCTTTCTTGCCACGAATTTTCCGTGCCTCGGCATCATAGGCTCTTGCAGCTTCTTCGGCAGTGTTAAAAGTCCCAAGCCAGACACGAACACCCTTCCTTGGATCTCGGATCTCAGCAGCCCACTTACCCCATGGGCGCTGCCGGATTCCCCGATACTGATTCTTCCTCTTTCTCTTTGCGGATTTCTCAGCTTGCCCATTGGATTCCACAAATTTATTAGTCTTGGAACCTTTAATAACAAGAGTAGAAACAGATAAATCATCAACAATCACACATCACTATATAAGGATAACTTGGTAAGGAAAAGATTAAAAGCCTCGCAGGGAAACTCCTTTAATGGAGCATTAGACATTGAGGTAACACATGCATGAGCTAAGACGTGACTTCCTCAGACTTAATGATTGTAAAAAAGCACGAACCAATAAGGGAAGGCATCATCAGATGCAGAAGAAAATTATGATAAGTTCTGGTCGTATCACGCACCAAAAAATAAAATATAAATAAATAAAAAGAACAAGTGACTTATACAGTTCATACACGGACTTCCAATTTTTTACTAACCAGCAATATAAAGTAACTTCAACAAAGATAATCAATCATCAGTAGACAAAAGAAAGGAAAAGAAAAATTACCCTATGGTGGATTTTTTTTAATCAATTACATTCTACGCTTCAGTTTCTACAGTGTATCAGGTAATCCAGAGTAACTCCTAGTGCAAAATCAAACCAGAGATGTCTATGCCAACAGTAAGGTAATGGAGCCAGATCAATCTTCATCTCATACGATATAAAAAACTAATGAATATATCAATTAATTCAGTCTCCTAATAATAAACCAAACATGATCCTCATAATAGGGCAACCAAAACAGGGACAGGAGAAATTGATTTATGCTGACTGAAAATTTGGAATGAATAACATTGATTCATTGTTTGATAATTAAAAGATAGAAAGAGTATGTATCTTGAACGAGGAACGATTCCAGATTTGATATCCAAAAGATCAAAACAAAAATATAGATTGACGGTATGGCAAAAGAATAAAAGAAAAATAACTCACAGATCAGACAACTTTCTAAGGAGCAAAAAATAATTCATCTGAGTAAAACCTGTGTAGCTTTCAACTCCTAATATTTAGGATAAAATAACAATATATACGTGCATGTATATATATATGCACATATAGTTCTTCATGAGTTTCTCAGAGACTCAGAATCGCAGTATTTTTATCATATAAATTATCACTGGCAAAAATATTTAAGCTATTTTCACAGATGAGATAAAAGTTAGCACCAGAGGGCCAGAAGTGAAGGGAAAGGAAGGGGGAGCCGGGAATTGGCAAATCAAAAGACAACTTTCTGTGAAGTTGAGCACTGATTTCAAAAGTTAAAAACAAAATTCATAAATTCGATGCTCAATTGTTTAGCCAAGAAAAAATAACAAGGATTAATAGATCCGTAAGAGATAACATCCCCTTTCCAACAACAAAACATGTTAAACTGAAGATCTATACCCCAACGATAAACCATAATAAATATTAACTTAAAAGAATCATATTAAATCTTATGGGGGTAAAAAAAAAAGAATTTGCAAAAATGGCCTGCAAAGCATTAAATCTGACTTTATTTCTACATATAAGAGAAATTACCAGAGACATCTAATTCTTCATCCCAAACACTCAAGAAACACAAAGAAATATACAAAATTCTGAGACTACTAAACAAGAGCCCTTCCACATCAATCAAACAAACCCAGAATATGTAATTCGAGATCACCAAATCTAAAAATGACCTGTAAATTTACAGACCCGTATTCATTTAAAAAAGTACAAAGAAAAGTTTACTTCAACCAAATATAATGTGTCAAACAAACAGATGATCCTAAAAAACATTAAAAATGTTAATTTGATTTACAGAATCAGAAATCTAGCATTAATATAAACTAAAATCAACCATCTATTAACCCAAAAAAGTGTTAAAACGAACAAGCAACTCCAAGGGGGAAAATTACTTTTTTCATTAAAAAAAAAATTGATCGGTAAAATCGGAAAGCTACGATATTTCATAAAAACAAAATCATAAAACTCGGACACCAGAAAGATAAAGGTTAATACCAGAGGGACGAGCAGCAGAGAAAGCGAAGGGTTTGACATCGACATCAACGTCGATGACCTCCTCCTCTTCATCGGCTTCAGACACGTTGTCCTTGAAATCCTGAAAATCAGCCTCGAAAGCGTCGTTGTCATCGTCGAAGAGAGGCTTAAGCTTAGGCCAGAGGCAGTCGGCCGTGACCCGCCTCGACCGGCTCGGCGGGATGAAGTCGGAGATTATAGCTCCTCCACACATGGTAGTTTTCTTTTCCTTTTTCTCTTTTCTCAAAAAGGACGTAAACGAAAAGGTAGCTCAGAAAATGTCGGATTTGTGATCTTTCTTGGTTTGGACCTCAAGCTCTCAGTTGTTTTTCAGAGAAGACGAATTGGAGCGGATATAATATATATTCGGAGCAAACATGGTGGGGGGTAGGCGAACTGTGATTCCAATTAGGTGTCACTTGACGTTAATGGCCTTCTTCTGAGATTGAATTTACAGTAGTTAGTAGTACTGTAGCAAGTGGCAGTACATTATATTTCTGCAGTACATGAATAGAATGATCCGTACGTAACACGTGTACATGAAGCGTTCGTCAGGTATTTATTTCTTAATCTATATAGGCCTGGTTTGTTATCAAATTTTAGTTTTATTATTTATAATTTATTTTATATTTTTAACTTATTTTAATTATTAATTTTAAATTTTAACTCATTTTAACTATTTATTTTATTATTATTTATAATTCATTTTATCTTATTTTAACTCTAAATCTAAACGAATTTTATGTCTTTATTTAGATTCGAAGATGATTATAATTTATTATTATTATAATTTACTATTATTATTTATTTAAATTTTTATATAAAAAAATAATAATTTAATTTTTTTAAGTTTCAATTCAATTTTTGTAATTTTAAAATAAAAATAATATTTTAATAATATATTATTCAATTTTTAAAATTCATCTTATTTTATCTCTAAATTCAAATAAAATTTATAAAAATTTTTTGGAATAAGAATACGCTTATCACTCTACTATTACTCTTTTATTATTCTTTTTATTTTTTATTTTTTAAAGGACATTTTGTATAATTTTAAAATGTAATAGCATCAATATAGTTTTAATTGTCTTGTAACTTTAAATATATCCCTTCATTCTTTTTTTAATCTCATTTTTCTAAAAAATTTCTGAATTTATTTATTTATTGGTATGTCTCAACTCCAATTTTTTATTTCGTAATATTATCTTTTATCACATCGCATTTTTTAAATGTTTTTAGTGTAGATTTATTTTATAAATCTCCAATCATATTAACAGAATCCATCCCACCAATCAAGCAAAGATCTCCTCCATATCTTATCAACATGAACATAGAAAATTAGACAAAAATTTTATAATTATAAAATTATACCATACACAAATTAGTTACCATAAATAAATTGATCCCCTATTCCTATTTATTTTAGAGAAATACTAAAATCACTTTCCAAAATCACAAACAAAAGTCTCACCTCAATAAATTTTTATTTTTTTTATTTTTATTTATTTTTACTTATTAATTAAAATTTTTTTTAATGATGTAGTGATTTATTAAAAAAAAACACAAATAATATTAAAACTATTACAAAAATATATGAAAAAATCCAAAAAAAAAGAAAATTTCGAGATCCCATAAAGGTGACTCTAGCACCACTCTTTATTTTATCTCTCTCAATGTAAAACATACTTCCAAAAATACAAATTCTTGAATTCTTAAGATGGTATTAAGCTAAATCTGATCTCTTTCTAACGTTTCTAAAGTCTCTCCCAAAATTTTTTAAAAATTTCATAGAGTTTATAGATTAGGAAAATTTTTTCTATACAGTCCCAATGCAGAAATATTTAGCCCCCCTTTCTATAAACATCTTTCTTAAAATCAATAGTTGAAATCCAAGTGACCAAGTATAAACTCTATGATCAGCGTCCAACGTAAAAAACATAGCATCCACAAACTCTCCAAACTTCAAAAAATGATAAATAGAAAAGGACAAACAAAACAAACGAAACCCACGGGGGCAAAAGTTAATTAGTTGAACGTACATTTTGCAGAAGATATGGGTATATATATCTTCAAATTGCTTTTAAATAATCACAAATACTGCTTTACTACTGTTCATGCACTTGCAATACAACGCACTATGACTATCAGAGCTACTGTATATATGTACAGTACAAGTCATGACCGGTAGATGCATCTAAATAAATTTACTTGAAAAAATTACTTATTTACAACTAATTATATCTAATAAAATAATTATTTTCAATTAAAATAAATCAATTTTCATTATAAATAATATTTTTATCATAAATAATTATTTGCAAATATATATAATTTTTTTTATTGTAGTGATATATATAGATGATGCATTGGTTAATTTGGTTATCCTAATATTTGGAGGTTAATAGTATTGTCCTTTGGTATATTTTGTTTAATAAATGAAAAATATTAGAGAAAAGTTATATTTAAAAATATTTATTTATATAAATAATAATAATTATATAATTATTCATGTGAGGGAGTATTTTAAATATAGTTTCTCCTAACATAGGCCCTGTTTATATTCGAAGATGAGTTCAACTCATCTCAACTAATATTTATTTCATCATTATATTTTTATAATTTTTTATATAAAACACAAATTCCTATATACATTTTTTAAATCTCAATACACATTTTTCAAATCTCAACACATATTTTTTAAATTTTAAAATAATAATAATATTAAAAAATAAACTAAACTTATCTCAACTCATCTCATCTTTAAATTTAAACGAGGCTTAAATTAATTAAAGATTAGAAAATTGAAAGTAATTTATAATTAATTTTTTACTTTCTCATATAATATATTTTTAAAAAACAATTTACGATTAACACGAAAGAATATTTATATTTAAAATAGGTGTGAATATTGAGTCCAAGAGGGTAGAGAAAGAAAGAGAAGCTCTGGAATACTGTAGGAAGGACGTTGGGTTGGCATCAAGGTAATTGAAGCCGAAGGGAATAGGGGTTTAATTTGGATTTGACCGGCCACAAAAGTCGGTGGAATCGCCAAACTTTTATTGAATTGAATTCGACACATGGATTATGGATGTAGCAGGTATACACGGAGTCCAATGTCATGATGTCGCATTTTCTTACCATTTTTCAAGACTGCAGGTTTTTACGACTTCCCAGAATCCCAACTCCATCGGATGCATTGGTATTAGACCCATCTGAGGATTAACAATGATTCTATCTAATTTTTTTTTTTTTTAAAGTAAAAATTTACCTACATATTAATTTTTTTAATTATAATTAAAAAAAATGAGAAAGAAATAAAATAATTTTTTATTTAATTTTTAAATAATAACCTTTTAAAAGTATACATTTTTAAGAATTATTATTTAAAAATTAAATAAAAAGTCTTATTAATTAATATTATTTTTCCTTTATTTTTAATTAAATATAATTAATTTTTTTAAAATTTATGTACAAACTTATACTTTAAAAAAATGCTGATATATCTTGCTGATGCTATTAATAAATTCATCAAATAAATTTTTTTTAACTTTATATAAAAATTTTATATTAAACTTATTAAAAATTACCGATTAAAATATATTTGTTAGATGAATATATCATAAATATGTTTATTAGTTTTATAAATTATATATTATGTCATTATTTTAATGAATTTAATATGAAATTTAATATGAAATTGTAAATATAAAAAACTTAATTTTCTATCAAATTTATATATATATATATTTTTATCAAAATTTAAAAAAAAAATAATATAACCAATATCAATTGTCTTGCCTTTAACATATCTGTTAGGGCTGCAAATGAACAGAGCCGCTCGTGAACAACTCGAGCTCGACTCGTATAAACTCGACTCGAACTCGGTTCATTTAATAAATGAGTTGTTCGTGAATACAAATAATGGTTCGAATATTAAACGAGCAAAACTCGTATAATCTCGACTCGATTCGGTTTAGGTTCGTGAACAATATTCGTATAAACTCGATTCGACTCGTTTTGAGTTCGTCACAATACTCGTAATATTTATATATATATTTTTACATATATACTTACATATATTTTTTTATTATATATTTTAAGTGTTATATATATTATTTTTGATACTTTGTACAAATAATATATATTGTTACTTCGAGTTTATGTATAAGTAACATGTTTTATTATTTTATAATAATGTATTAAATTCAAAAAAAAATTATTAGGCTAAATATAAAATGTTTATAAAAATAAGCAACTCTAAGTCTCTAATTGATTGTGACACTTTACTAATTTTATTTTTATTTTTGGCCATATTTAATATTATATCAAAGGTAATTGAATAATTGAATATTAAATTAATAAATGTATTATGTCTAGAAGGAATGACTTTAATATACTAGACATTCTTAATGCCATATGTATTGGAAAGTGGCAATGAATCAATGTTACATTGAAATTTGATTAGTTTATATTGTAGTATCTCTGTATGTGTATGTGGCTCATATTAAGTAAAACATTAAATACGTCACACGTGTATAGATAAAGAATGTTAGGGTTACAACTTACAAGTTACATCTGTATTTCATTTTGACGTAATTTTTGGAATTTTGCTATTTTTGACAAAATTCGAATACAGACGATTTTTAGCTATATAGTTCAACTTATGGGCTGATTTCTGACATTACTTAATTTGATAATATTCAGTTAAACTTCAGAGATGTATTCTATATTTTGAACGATTTTATTATGTTCTTACTTGTAAATCATGAATAATAAAACTGGTTTGCAAAATAATTACAATTCTGTCTAACATGACTCTTTTAAATTTTTTTTTATTTCATTATTAATAGTGACTAGTAGTACAAATATATAATATTTTTTAATATTTTTAGTGATTAAGAATAATAAAAAAATACTTTGAAAAATAATAAAAAAATTAATAATCTCAATTATACTATAATTTATAGTTTACTATTGATAAAATAATATAATCTTAAATATTTTATTATTATTATTATTATTATTTTTTATTTTAAATTATTAAATTTATCTTTTTTTTTTTAGTTACTTGTATAGTCCCATCGGCCATCAGTAACTTGGGAGACGTCTTCGGCTTGAGAAGATGGATTGTCGGCAGCTCATCGATTTTGAAGCAATGAAGCGTGCTCCATACACTAGTTACGCCCAGGCTTCGGATCTCTGTTCAACAACGCACCGATACACGCATAATCGCATTTCAATCTTCTCGATTTCACTGTCCAAGCTGCTGGAACTTCATTGTCGACTGATCAAGAGAGGCTGGAAACGGGAGAGTCGGAGCAAATATCGGCACGCAAACGGCAAGCTTACCTCCAGCTCAAGCCCTATTACCTCCCTATTGCTTTGGTGCTCTATTTGTAGCTTATTTTCTGTTCTAGTGTTTCTTTTGATATGCTTAAAGTTGGCGAGTTTGGCTATATTCATGGAAATGCTTGTGGATGTTATTTAGTGCAAATGACTCGGGTACAAGTTTCTAGCATTGTATTGACTAAGTAAATGCAAGCTGTGCTTCTGGAATAATAAATGCCACCTCTGGAAGTATGCCATGTTGCTATGAAGCCCATATAGAAACATATATATTGATATAGGAATAGAAAACATGACTCGGGCAGGGTGTGTGCACACTGCTTTCATACACAGGCATGTATGCATGCAATCCTTATATCTATAAGCATGTCTGATTTAGTATGACATTTCAGATAAAATTTGACAGTCACAAATATATAGCTTTACAGTCACAAATGTTGAGCCCCAACCCTATTAAATTGGTATAATATGGAAGAGAGAAGTCCAATCAAATGAAAAAAATTCTGTCAATGATTTCTTTGCATTTTCTAGTATCTAGAGGACATGTCCAAATGCCAATGTAGGAGGAGAGACTCACTGTAACTCATGTTATTAGACCTCGGTCCAGGGGAGCCCATTTTTGTGTTTTTGGTGCCAATGGGCAAATTCTGCAACACCAGCATTTTGCATTCGCAGATTGGATAGTTTTCAGACAGTACCTTATGCAGAAAAATATATATATATTTTAGACAGTGCCTTATGCAGAAAAGTATATATATATTTCTGCAACACCAGTATTTTGCATTCGCAGATTGGGTGCTCTCTGTTCTTTCTTGTGCCCACGAAAATATATATATTTATATGCAGAAAAGTACCTTATGCCCATGTGAGATTTCACATGTGAGTCAGGTATTTTTGGCTTTGCTGTTGTTTTGGTACATTGAATACCCAACTCCCACTTGGTTTGTTCATATTTTCTTTTGGAATGAACGACTCTTTCGGGTCTTCCAAATTAAATCAAAATTTAATCAATTGATTAGCTGAATCTGCTTGAGCTTCAATTGTAAAAGTTAATATTATATATTCCTGCCCATCCAAACTTTACTTTTAAGTGGCATTTTCCTGTATCTAGAGGGATAACTTCAAAATTTTCAGCCCCATTTTTTTGGTTTGAAAGAAATAGAACTACCAGATATTTTTTTTCTTATTGGAGATTTCAAGCATCATTTTGGAGCAGGTGATACAGATTTGGAGCTTGTATCATATTACAAGCATCATTTTGCACAAATTCAGGACTAAGAAAAATCATTATTGCTGTAGTTTTGCAGCCTATAAAGCTTAGAATTTGTAGGAGGCTGCTGTTTTTGCACATGGGGCTGGATTTATACACAAAATTAATGTGATCATAACTTTAAATTGAAACCCTTTGATCTGTAAAAGTGCATTGGAAGTTCCCTCTGAGTTATCCTCACCTTTTTATAAACTCTCAAACTGCATTACCCATATCTTTAAGCATCTCTTTTCAAATCAACTCATACTCTCTTAAAAAGTTGTTAATATTCTATGATACTTAATTGAAATGAATTGAAATAACCAGGAAATTTGAATTGAAAATGAAACAAAATCAAGCAGCCCCCATATCATCATCAACTAAGTAACAAAAATGGGTCATCGATAAGATCAAAATAATCAAGAAATCTGAATTGAATAACTCCTAGCTAATACCTTTACTTCGGTTTAAATCAATTAATCTGAAATTGCATAACAGATCACTCCCAACTTCACAAAGACTAATTAACCTGAATAACTTAACATACATGAATGAAAGCAAATATCATATGATAGTTAGTGGCTAGTTTGGACGATTGCTCTTCGCTAAATATCATATGATATCATTAAAATCTAATTGTTTTCTTAAGCATTTTGATGAGATAATATTTAATGATATAGTGGATCGAGATGCAAGAAATTGAGGGAAGAGTAATGATATTGTGATGTGTCATTTTGTAGGTGTTGCAAGGAATATACAACAGATCGGACTCACTTGCGTCTCCCATAAAGATCTCATTGTCTTGGAAGGTAAGATAATTACTTTATTGTTAATAGGAAACATAATTCACCAACAAGTATCCATGATGCTCATCTAACATTGCCACTACTTGTCTAAATTTTTTTTTAGACATGTCTGAACATGTACCAATTGTTGAATGCTCATCTACAAGTCCATTGGTGGAGACTGAAATTGATGGTATTATTGGTGGAGAATAAATTGATGGTATAGAGTGTGATAGTAATGATGGGAATCATGAGGTTGATGGTATTATTGGAGGAGAAGAAAACCCAAGTGCCCTTATGGATTCCCACAAATATGCATACCAAAGGAAGCCTAGGAAGAAAACTTCTACTATTTGGAAAGATTTTAAAATAGTGGAAAGGAATGGTGTTAAGAAAGCTGAGTGTAATTTTTGCAAAGATCTCTTATCTATTTCTTCATCAGGTTCTACAACTCAGTTCCATAGGCACTTGACTAGTTGTCTTCCACGCATAGCTGCTTCTAAAAGGCAAAAAGTTTTGACTGTTGACATGAAAGGTCCTGAATGTGTGAACATAGTGAAGAATTTCTCATATGATATGAAAAAGGTAAGAGAGCTAGCTTCTCACATGATACTTTATCACGAGTATCCATTTGCCATGATGGAACATGTGGTGTTTAATAAATTTATGAGAGCTAATACTCCTTATTGGCAAAAGATAAGTCGTACTACAGCAAGAAATGACTGCCAATCCACTTATGAGATTGAGAAAAAGAAACTGAAGACAATATTGAGAGGTGTGAATAAAGTCAGTATAACAACCGACATGTGGACTTCAGGTCAAAAGATCTCATATATGGTTGTTATCTGTCATTTTGTTGATCCTGATTGGCATTTACAAAAGAAAGTCTTAAATTTTTGTAATGTTCCACCACCACACACTGGGGTTATTGTTGCTGATGCTCTTCAGAAGTGTTTCACTGATTGGGGAATTGAGAACAAAGTGTCTACAATAGCAGTGGACAATGCTAGATATAATGATGTAGCTTTAAGGGTTCTCAAAGATGTTTTCAGTTTGAAAAAGAAGTTATCTATAAGGGGCAGCTTTTTCATGTGCGTTGTTGCGCACATATAACAAATTTATTGGTCAAAGATGGACTTACTGAGATTGGTGACATTGTTGATTGTGTTCGAGAAGGGGTGAAGTATTTGGTTGCATCAGAAGCTCGTATCAAGCAGTTTAGTGATATTGCAAAACAGTTGCAATTATCAAGTAAAAAACTTTTTTTGGGTGTTCCTACTCGATGGAATAGCACTTACCTAATGCTAGCCGCAGCCTTAGAGTTTAGGGAAGTCTTTCCGAGATATGGAGATAGAGATCAAGGTTTTAATTATGTTCCAAGTATTGAGGATTGGATCAAAGTGGAAAATGTCGTTCAAATTTTGGCAGTTTTTAATGAGGTGACAAACATTATTTCAGGAACCGAGTATCCAACTGCTAACTTATTCCTTCCTGAGGTATGGAGAATAAAAGAGGTGTTGAATAAGAAGTCTCTTGACCAAAATGATTACATAGGAGCAATGGTTGTGAAGATGACTACAAAGTTTGATAAATATTAGGGGGAATGTAACTTGCTTATGGCAGTGGCTGCAGTTTTGGATCCAAGGTTCAAGATGATGCTTGTTCAATTTTGTTTTCCAGTAATTTATTCAGAACCCGAAGCCATTACAAACATAGATACCATATTAAGAATCTTAAATGAGCTATATGATGAGTATGCTGAAGATTATAATTTAGCTAATGTCGAGTCAAGTGGACATGAAAATGCTCGAGACATAAGTTCTTGTGGTGGTTCTATTAATGCTGTGGGGAAGAATGTGATGAGTGGCAAGTCTATGTTTGAATCATTTGTTAGAAGGAATGATACCATTCGTCCAGTGAAATCTGATTTAGATGTTTACTTAGAGGAAGGTGTATATATTTGTAATGAGGATTCAGATTTACATTTTGATGCCTTGGAATGGTGGAAGGTCAATGATCTAAAATACCGCATTTTATCTAAGATGGCACGAGATATTTTGTCAATTCCAATTACTACAGTGGCTTCAGAATCTACTTTTAGTGCTGGTGGTAGAGTGCTTAATCCTTATCGTGCATCAATGTCTGTTGAAACGGCAGAAATGTTATTGTGTGGAGCTGATTGGGTTCGGGTACTTCATGGTTTGAAAAAATCATCGAATGTAAGTATGATTTTATTGAGTGATTCCTTATTGCCATCTAGAACTTGTCTTTACTTATTGAGAACTTATTTTTACTAATTGTTATCTTTCATTTTGTAGAGAGAAGAACCAACTTATAAGGAGATTTTACTACCTTGATGGGAATCAAGTGACAGGTTGTATATTTTTACTTTTTCCTTTTGGTATAATGCCTACTTATTCTGAAATTGTTATTTTGTTATATCATGTTGTTGATTATATTGTGTGTTTTGTATCATAGGTTGATGGTGATTGGCATCTGGCTGGGTTTTAATCTTTTTTTTTTTTTGAATTGATCTACTAAAAGGAATGCTGATAGAACATGTTGTTTAGGACAAAAGTTCTAATTATTTTGTGGACCAAAGTGGGGGTTGGAGCTGTCCAACTAGACAAGATTACTAGAAATTTATATTTTTTTGAAGTTTGGATATGTAGGTAATTTCTTTACTTGAATTTCAGAATATACTTGAATTGCAACTATAGCTTTTTTGTAAAAGTCTTATTGTTATTGTGTTGAATGGAGAAATTAATATGTTTTGTAGTGTTTTCTTTTTGGACAATGATTATTGGTGTATATTAGTACTCTAAAGTTTGTATTAAGACTCTGAGAATTAATTTATATTAGTATTAGTATATTCCGTGTGTGGTGTGCATTCTTTTGATGTAGGCAGTGATGAAGCTAGATGAGGGTCACGACCTGACATGGGGTGTTGAAAAGTAAAGTGGGATGTAATTTTATTTGTAAGCTATATTTGTTAGTTTGTAAGTTTGAATTGAGCTATATTTGTATGGGCCTTGAAGCTACTAAGTTGTTATTTTTGTAAGTTTGCTGGAAATTCTTGTAACTATTATTATCTAGCTTAGAAGTTGGAATTAATGGAATTGTGAAGATTAGATAATTCAGAATTGCTTTCCAGCTTACAGGGACGATATCCAAGTGGTATAAAAGCTCTAATATTCATGGGGCTAAGCAATGCCACACAAATAATACCAGAATTTTATTCTTTTGACAGAATCTTTCTAATGTTATGTTATTTGATTAATGTGTACTTGTTTAGTTAATTTCTACCCTTTCAGCTTTAAACCCTTTGTTATTCAAGTAATGTGTAATTATTTATTTTATTTTCTACCATTGAAGCTTATTTTGTAATTATTTATAAATTATAATCACAGGTTTTCGTTTCTTAGTTGATTTCAGCTTGACAGCTCATAATTACAACTTATTATTTGTAATTTCAGCTAAATATGCCTATGGCACAATATTATTTTTGTTGAGATATTTTTGAACTTCTCCCAGATGATTCTATTTTTTTTTTCCATTTAAATGCTTTCATTTAAGGATTTAAGAAGAGTTTTAGAGTTTCATTCATACTAAAATCTAATATATATTATCATAATTTTAGTTCAAATTAATTGGGAGAAATAATCTCTTGTGCTTCAACCAACCAAGAAAAATAAAATGGTGTATCTGGTTATCGAGCTCGATTCGAGCTACTCGAGCTCGTATTAGTTCGAGTATTTTTGATACTCGAGTTCGAGTCGAGTTCGATCATATTATATGTTTAACGAGTCGAGCTCGAGTAGAAATTTTTAAAAATTTTCGAGCTCGAGTCGAGTTCGAGCAGTGAGATATGCTAAACGAGCTTTTGATCCCATGCTCGAATTCGACTCGATTCGGATCGTTTGCAACCCTAATATCTGTATTGGAAAATGATAGAGTTATAATTTATTTACTATTTATTTAATTTTTAATTTTTAATTTTATTTAATAATTAATAAAGTGGCTATTAGTAAGATTATATATTTTTAAAGTTTTTTTAATAATTAAGAATATTTAAAAAATATTTAAAAAATAAAATATTTTAAATAAAATATAAATAATAAATGAGTAGTAATAAAATTGTAAGTTTATTAGTATCCGTTCAGATTACCTTTATCATCATTTAGTAACATTTAGGCACGTATTTAGGTACTGAAATAATAAAAGCAGCAAAAGAAGAAAGAGTAGTGTTGGTAGGGGTAAAAGAAAAATTAGTGAATTGTAAATTCAACTAGACCGGATCAGATCGATGGATTTAGTTCGATATTGATTTTATCTTTTTTAAAATTGGTCTGATTTCGGTTTTTTTTTCTTAAAATCGAATTAGATCAAATTGGATTGATTCAATTCATATAAATATATATTTTAATTTTTTATATTGTATATAATTTATATATATCTATTATAATTATATATACAATAGTTTTGTATTATATAATAAATTATCAATTAATATAATATTAAATTTTAAAATTTTATATCATTATAATCTATTGTATTAATAATTATATTAATATTATATTACTATAATATATTATAATATATTACAATATATTATTTATATATTATATTATATGTATTGTATGATATATAATATGATATATTAAAATAAAAAAATCGAACCGAATTGATAAAATTGAAAATAACAATTTATAAAAATAATCGATCTTTAAAATATAAAACCGATATATTTAATTTAATTCTAAATTTAATCTAAAATTGGATCAAATTAGATCGATTATACTTCAGGGCTGGGCAGGTACACGATTGATTAACTCATTCCATATATAGTTATCACTACTGCATATAATTAATAGAAAAATTATTGGGAATATCTAATATTTATAATACATACTTACATAAATAATATTTATAAGTATTATTTATATAAATATCTACTATGAATATTGAATATTCCCTAACATTATTCTAATTAATAATATTGGTCTTGACGATTGAACGCGTGCATGGAAAGATTAAGGTACTCTAGCTAACTACTCGGGATATATACAGCGTGCGGAAACAAGAATATGTGATATTTTAATTATATTTAAAAGGATTATTTATAATAATAAAAATATATATATATTTTTGACATATGCATATACGTCAGACGTCAGAGCAAATATATGTACATGCATTCTATTTCTCCGACAGCGCATCACCCTGATCTTGAGACGTTAGAATGATCAATATTCAAGATCTGCAAAATGCTTCCATTTTCTCTCCCATCTTATCAACACGGTGATTCAGGTTTCGTTGGTATTCGAAGATGCGATGAAATTGTTTTAACTTATATTAAATTTATTATTCTATTTTTTATAATTTATATAAAATATAAACTTTTTAAATTTAAATATAATTTTTTAAATATCTAAATTAAAATTTTCAAATTTTCAAATAATAATAATAATAATAATAAATTTAATTCAACTCATCTTATTTTAACTTCGAGTCCAAAATAAATTTTGATGTAAGCAGGAAAACATTAGGGTGTTTTCATAAAGCTTTGCTTCTCATTTAAAAAAATGATTATTTATGATTAATTATTTTTAATAAAATTATTATTTACATAATTTTTTTTTTGTTGTAAACAATTAATTACAAATTTCTATTTTTTTTTTATAGTATCTTTATATTTAGTATATAATGCTCTTTCGAATAGATTTATATTCTTAAACCATCATAGATTCGAAAATATCTAAAGATAATAGAATTAAAAGATTATTGAAACAAAGTGATCAAACACCAAAACAATCTCAGTTTTTATAATAAATCTTTTTATAAAATTCAAATCATAACAAAAATATTTTATTCTCTCGAAATTATTTCAATTATCATTGTTATTATTATTATTTTTTATCCCCTAAGAAAGGGCGAGACGGAGGATCTAGTCCGAATGATGAGTAGTGGGATATTGATAGACGGAAATAGAGAGAGGTGGAGCAGTAGAATGGCAAGTTAGTAAATAAATAAACGTAAAAGGGTAACCTGGGAATTAGACAAAGAAAATGATGACTGGCGGGAGGAATCTTTTATACGCATAATTTTTACCGCCGGATGGACCAAATGCAACAATCCCATCGCCAAAAGTAAAGGCAATAAACATGCAGTCAATTGGAGGGTGCGGAATGTAACGTAATGCGGGAAGTCAGGTCAGGTTACAATAATACGTTATGTTACAGTGATTAAAAAAAATAAAAAATAAAACAGGAGGTTCATGCACCCCAAAATAATGTCGACACCATCCCATGTGGGCCTGTGGCTTTGAGATAGATAGATAATCAGGAAAACACAAACCGACAAAGTTTTGAAAAAAGGTAAAATATTAAAGGCCGGAAAGGTAGGGCCCATCGAGACGTGTGGGGTCAACCACACATGATAATGAATATTTTCTTTTCTTTAAGGATGGCTTGTGGCTTCCCTGTGCCGTGTTGTTTAATATTATCTTTACGGAATATGAAAATATTGATTATTTTTTGTGTTTTATAATTTTATTTTGAAAATTTTGAAATTTATAAATAAAACAATTAAAATTATTGAAAATTAAAGAATATTTGAAAGGTCTTTAAATGCTGAGAAGTGAAAATGAAATGAAATAAAATAAAATATTATGAGATGAAAAGATATCAGATGTGATAAAATATGAAATGAGTTGAGACGATATTAAAAAATTGTAGTATTAAGATGTGCTAGGTGGCAGTTCACGTACCGACAACCTCCTCACATAAATAGTACAACTATAATATAATTATGTGGGTTGCCCATATTATTTTTTATAGACAAATTCTCTAAATCAAATTATGTTACGTGAATAAATAATATCTGATGTAAAGTTCTTGGAATAATAATACTATTTTTTTTTACTATATGTAACTATATTATATGTTTAAATGATTAAGTGAACAAAAAAGCAGCTATGTATATATGGATGACATTTTTAATTGAATAATATTAGAATGAAGTTAATATTTATCACATTTATATATAAATAGTATATATTATACTGTTCATATGTATTCATACATATATTATTTATGTATATAAATGTGATGATTGTTAACTTCATCCAATATTTTCTCATTTAAAAAAATTAATTTTACAAGTACGTTTTGGTTCGAATATTTATCAATCGTTTTACTTTGTTGCAACTTGCAAAAACTTTGTTCCGATATGCCAATATTTTAACGTTTTCTATCGAATCATTTGATTTGATTTATAATTCATTTTTATTTTAAAATCATTAACTATAATAGAATCAAAATGTTTGGACAGATGATCGAAAACGACAAAAAATTAAAATCCCCTATTTCTATCTCAAGGACAAGTTGTACATAGTTTTTAAAAAAAAAATTACAAGTTGCACATTTATTTCCCAAAAAAATATGCAAGTTGAACATAATTTTTAAGGCATCAGTGTCCTAATTCAAATTCGGCCCAGCTTTTAATAAACATTATTAAAAATAAAAAATATTATTATATTGCTTCACTTTGTCTATCGTTTATGTATTTTTTTATTTAATAATTAAAAATAATAATTATTAGTATATTAGTAATTTTTTGATATTTTTTAAAAATATTGAAAAATATAAAAATATAAATTATACCAAAAAGCACACCAAATAAATAAATTAAAAAAATATACTAGCACCATAAGTCAATTATTGACGAACACCGTGTATGGTTGATGGGTTAATATTCTTTTTACTTTCTACGTTTTTATTTTAACTTAACATCAAGTACTAGAGATACGAGAGGTTGTATTTACGAGAAACAAACTCCATAATATTTATAGGCCCGTTGATCCAGATTTCGAATTTGGAAACACAAATTTGAAGAATCAATATTTTTTTTTAAATATTTTATATAAAAATATCAAAATTATTAAAATATACAAAAATTTCTAAGTCAGATTGCACAAAATCTAGTCTAAATATTTACTGAATATTGTAAAACTCAGTTAAGAGATTTATCTTTCTTATTTTTAAAACTCTCAAAAACAGTAATAAAGTCCGTTGCATACACTACAAAAATAATAAATATTTATAACTAATTATTTATGATGAAAATGATATTATTTTATGATGAAAATAGATTATTTTGACAGACAATACTCATTTCAATAAAAAAACAATAATAACAAATAAGTATTTTTTTTATAATAATATTTTGTACTAATATATATATATATATATTATATTTATATATTTGGGAGAGAATTAGGAGGCATCAGTGGATATATAAGTAATGTCTGTAGTGACTCATCATAATTCATATTATGCTATACTGCTATACATACGTATATGCTGCTTGCGTTTGCCGTAATTGACTGTCTCAATAGCTGAAGCACCATCATGCATGCATATGATATTGGCATATATTATAATATACATATATAATAATATCCAGAGTATTCCAGAGTAATGTTATATACAAGTTGCACATTCATATACGCACTTATACATTTCAGTCGGTTGTTTTTATATTTTTATATTTTAAATTTAAATATTTTATTAAATCTATATTTTTTCTTCAATATCAATACATATATGAATGTTGAATATTACTTACAATTAGAATTTTCCTTCCTATATGTACACATCATGATTAGTACTGGCGACTGGGTGTCTTGATCAGCAGAATGATATTACCATTTTTCCAAGTGGTCCTAGATCAGTTAATCCTAGGTTAAAATCCAACCTTATCCAAAGCATGACTGGGTCAACCGTGACAATGAGGTTGTATTTGGAAATTAGATTCGATTAAGATTAATTTGATTTAGTTTAATTTTAAATTAAATTAATATCTAAATACTCAACTTTTAAATTATTAAACTCATTTTAATTTAAAAATATCTTGCATGTAAGACAAATAATATTTTTCAACTCAACACATCTTAACAAACGAATTCATAATTTTTTTTAATTTATCATAAATACATCTAAACACATCTACATTCATTTTAAGTAAGTTTCACATAACTCATTTTATTATCTTAATTCACTATTATTTATTTGTAAAAAAATTTAACTTATTTCAACTCAATTCAATACCTAAATAGACCTGGTGCAACAAAGTTGAATTACAATTTTATCTAGAATTTTAAAATAAGTATATAGGATATTTGTTTGCTAAAGTCAATAATATTATTATATATATAATACAGATGATAATTAAATCTATCTTTTTTATTAGTTTAATCTTAATTTTAAAATAAATGGTAATTTTTATGATATCAAAGTAACCCTGAAAATATATGTAATTGTTTTTCGTTGCTTATTTAATTGCGTTTGAGGGAAAAGAACTTGAGCAGGGTTGTTGATCAACACGGAATTAGGTGGGCAGGTAAGCATCATATGTTCTACCAAACGTCGCGAAAGCTACAAATATTACCTAAATATATATCTATATATATATATATATATATATATATAATAATAGCATCATTAATTAAAGCTAGATAATAGCTAGCTGCTATCTTATCAACGTGCTGTCTTTTTTAACACTTAATTCATTTCCATTGGACAACACACACCCCTATAATAATTAATTACCTTGCTAGCTAGTGGAAGTGTATTATATATATCTCATTTAACAGTTGAACTCAGGCAACTTGGATTAATACTGTATATATATATTATGATTCATGATCATGATTCATGATATATATTATTCATGTACTAAAAATATGATATATATATATATATTATGAAAAGAATATATGGGGATGTAGAGCTATTTAATATAAATTTCCGCAGGCAGGCAAGCAAGGCAGATAATGATCATTTATCTGAAGAATGGGCAATAAATTTGGTTACTGTTTTAGACACGTTAATATTGTTTTTGGAAGCTCGATTGCTCTATTTGGAAATGAAATTGCATTAATAATGGAATGATATGGTTAGATTCTGAATAATATCTTCCCCAGATTTGGTTCTTTCTGGCCTACACCGAATCGACATTATTTTGGCTGACAAATATCAATGTCACCCAACAGAGAAATTATTGCTCGATCCTGTTGCTAAAGCTGTGAAGCATCAAGACAAAAATAATATATATATATATATATATATATATGTTATGAATTGTAATGAACGAACGAAACGGCAGCCGCCCCTTGTCCCACCACTAAAATTATGTGAATGACCTTACCACTATTATTTTAAAATCTGCATAGTGACTTGTATAGTAACTTGCATAGTAATTTCAACGCCTATAAATATAGGCTTCAGTTGTAATAAAATTCATAAGAAAATATAGAGAGAGAAAGAAAGTTTCAGTTCTTAAGTGTTTCTTTTATATTTCTCTTGCAATAGTAGTAGTTTTCTTTTTAGTTTTATAACACGTTATCAGCACGAGGTTCTACCGATACTGAAGCTAGTGGTCTTCTACTTCAAGTAAGTTTTTCAATATATTATTTGCAGTCCTTGAGATAAATATTAAAAGTAATATTGCTGAATATTACTTGATAAAATTTTATTTTTATTCTCATGATAATGTGAATATATTTCTTAAATTCACAGATTTATTTTTGTAATATAATGTCAAATATTGAGATTTATTACTATTGACATTTCTGAAAAATGTTATTTATCCAGGATCCTTGATGAGATCTATTTGGATATGATGATGAACTTGAAAGACACAATCATAGAAGAAAACCATGTGTCCCTGAAGGACCGTGCTGTGTATCTCATGATGAAAAATCATCTTACTATGTGAAATGAATTAAGAGAGTGATATAAGCACCAGAAGATGTAATCCTCTCAAAAGATCATTATGATTTATTGCACCTGAAGTTGCAAGATTTTAAGAGTGGTATTGAATATTCTGCACTCTTTAAAATTAGCTCAATATTAAAATTATGCAGTGAAAATGTCACTGATGATGATATATAAAAGAAGACATTATTTTTCATACCTCGAATGTGCTCCTGCAGTAGCAATATCGAGAGTGAAAGTTCAACAAATATTCTGAACTTTTGTTTTGTCTTCCAGTGATTGAGCTAAATAATGAGTTTTTGTTACACCAGTTACGTCCTATTAATGATATCGAATTTACACAATTCCCAGAAGTGAACAGAGCATCCTTTCAAAGGAATTAAGGGCGTAGACGTGGTAGAAAAATTATAGAAGTGTTGGTCCCAAAAGCGACAACACTAAAAATGATAAAAATATATCGTATCACCAGAAGTGATCCAACTCAGAAAAGGGTAAAGGCCCTCAGAATAATTCTTCATAAAAAGATGAAGATGTTTGTCATAGATATAATATGACTTAACAGTAGTCACGTACCTGTTGTACGGCCAAGCACTTGATTTACTTATACTAAGTTTTTATAAGCTTATTAATATTTCATCATGTTTTGAAATAATGAAATATCGGTGTCTGAAGCACGACAAGAAATTACTTGAAATAATAAAGCCCTGTTTAAATTTGATCCTCTTACAAATAAATGTGAACCAGAAGTTCAGAAGATTATCTATCTGCAAAGTGTTGCAAATCAATTACATGATGTATTTACTAACACTAAAGGTGTTGTAAAATCATATATTAATGCTGTTAATGCTTAAGCAAGAATTGAAGTCCCTGAAGGACGAGTTGTTAAAACAGCAATAAATAAGTCTAAGATACACCTGAAGCGTTGAAGACCTATTGGTGCATAAGAAAAAAAAATCAGTGCTCATGAAGAGACCGTATTTTCTAATCCTCCTGAATAAGTAACTCCTGAAGAGTGTAACTCCTGAAGAGGTAACTCCTGAAGAGTATAACTCCTGAAGAGTATAAACCTCCTGAAGAGGAACCTCCTGTAGAGGTGTTTCATGAAATGTTTTTCCCTAGAGAGGAACAATGAGATCTCAATACATTTCATGAGTATTGGAAAATTTATGGATAGAAATAAAACTGTTGTCGACAACATATATGATAACACTTGATATTACCAGAAGTAATGAAGAAAGTGAGTCAAAAATCGTCGAAGAATGTCGACGTAGAAATGATTGGTCAAAATGGAAAGCAGTTATTAAAACTGAATTAAACTCGCTAGTGAAGCGAGATGCATTTGGACCTGTTGTCCAAACACCAAAGGGTGTAATATTTGTCAGATATAAATGAGTATTTATACGAAAGCGTAATGCGAAATGAAATTGTGCGGTATAATTTGTCGCACAAGGTTTCCTGTAGAAACCCGAGAGTAGTTATGAGGAAACATATTTCCTTGTTATGAATGCAATCACATTCATATTTTTAATCGATTTGGTTATTACAAAAAGATTAGATATGCAGTTAATGAATGTGGTCCCTGCATATTTATAAGGATCATTAGATCATTACATATATAAAGATATACGATACTTGAAGCATCTAATCCAAGTTCATTTAGGAGTATGTACTTTATAAAGCTTCAAACATCTTTATATGGGTTAAAGCAATCCGAACGCATGTGGTATAATTGAATCAACGAGTATTTATTGAAAGAAGGATTTAAGAATAATCTTATATGCCCATGTGTTTTATCAGAATCCGGATTTGTCATTATTGCAGTTTACGTTGATGATTTACCTTGTTAGAACTCTTGAAAAGATCACAAGGATTGCTATAAATTCAAGAAATGCATTTGAAAAGGAAAGATCTTATTATTCAATTCATAGATGAGTTACAAGAATTTGAGACTTCTAGCCTCATCTCTCAAATGCATTTGCTCTTCATAAAGCAACATACAATCCTTATCTAAAGGATTAGGCAGTCGAAATGAAGAAGCAAGTAAGGATTTTAAATCCTTATTCTCTTGCTTTAAGTCTGCAATTTTTCTGTCAGACTCTTGAACGAGTCGTTGAAGTACAAAAACCTTCTCGTTAAACTCCTTAATCTCCCGATTTTTGGATTGTAATCGGTTGGAAAATCCAACAATAGAAGAGGAGTATCGGGTGCCGAGAGTCACCAGCTCATAAACAGCTTCACGATCTGACTTATTAGCCAGATCATTTGCTTGCTGCAACATGGCACCTGCGGAAGATGCAGGAACAACTTGTAATTGAGGTGAAGGACACCTCATATGTTGATCGTGAGAAATAGTAAAAGGAAATTGATGAGCCATTGGAAATTTGTAGAATAAGAATACAAATACAGATGAATTATAGATATGAGAAGAAGATTTGATGCGTACTAAATGAAACTAAAGACGGTTCTTATAGAAATGGAAATAAGAACAAGACAAACCATCATCTCTTCAAATCTCACTTTACAAGATATGCTGGATGCATAATTTCAAAAGCCAGCGAGATTAATTACAGCTATCCCTATTTTCTTGTAAACGCTGAACCTCTGCCGTTAGCTGCTGTTGTTGACTTTGTATCTGTGCTCTTTCTCGTTCCAGTTCTTCTACTCGTGTTTTTAGGTCACGAGAATACCAGTCTACAAGTTTCTTCAGCTCCTTGTTTTCTTGTTTTAAATCTTTATTTTTACTATCTTTAGTTGCAAGCGTTTGATGCAACTCAGATATTTGAGTTTTAAGATAATCAACCTCACTCGTTCTCGCCAATAGCCTCTGAGACATGGTTGTAAGAGAGGCAGCATATTGAGCACTGAGGGTTTTTTATGCTGCAACAATTTCAGGATCAGATTTACTAGAAAGATATATCTCTGCTCCTATCATGGTGTTTACAGCCTCAGGAGAAAATATAAGTGGTTGAGGTATAAAATGTTCGTGGTTTAAATCTGGGACATTAGAATTTCTATCAGACATAATATCGTTCTGGATGAACAACAACTGAATCTATGAGGAATGCGAGATCTTTTTGCTGGAATAAACCAATGGTAAAATTGGTTATATTTAAACAACAACCCGAAGCCTTCAAATCTCTTCAAGATCTCGTTTGTCCACAATGTCAAGCGGATTTGATTTTCCGCCGAACCGATAATATTAAATCTCAAAGCTTTTACAGCTTTTAGAATACATAGATGGTTTCCAATGTTATTTTCACCGTATATAAACAAGTTCTCCCTAATAACGTCGAATGAGGGGGAGAAAATTTTAGATGAAAATATTATCATACTCTCTCTAATGCATTATTTAGTTGGAGATCGTGTTTGAATTCTTAACTTGTTATATATACTGAAATCATATTTGCTTATTACTTGAAACACTAACGCATATTATCAGGGGGAGTTTAAGTATTACTGCAGGTATCAGATTTCTATTAAGTTTGTCAAACAGATATTATTTTTCATCTTCAAATCACTCAGAGATTATTGCAATTCATGAAACAAGTCGAGAGTATATATGGCTGAGATCAATAACTCAACATATCCAAGAAAAGTGTGGTATTTTGATAGCTCAACAATTTTATACGAAGATAATGCTGCTTGTATCACTCAAATCAAAGGAGAATATATCAAAGATACGATCAAGTGATAATCTGGCAGATTTATTCACGAAGGCATCACCAACTGCGACATTCAAGAAAATTGTGCAGAATATTAAAATGTGAAGACTCAAAAATCTATCGTCATGCTCCAGGGGGAGTAAAAGTCCTGAAGACTTGTGTTGATTGTACTCTTTTTCCTTCGCTAAGGTTTTATCCCACTGGGTTTTCCTTTGCAAGGTTTTAATGAGGCAATCTTAAAGCACTTGTGGATACATAAGAAGACTGTACTCTTTTTCCTTTGCCATTGGTTTTTCTTCCCACTGGGTTTTTCCTTGGCAAGGTTTTAACGAGGCAGATTCTTTATGGGTGGTCATTCAAGGGGGAGTGTTATGAATTGTAATGAACGAACGAAACGGCAGCCGCCCCCTGTCCCACCACTAAAATTATGTGAATAACCCCACCACTATTATTTTAAAATCTGCATAGTGACTTGCATTGTAACTTGCATAGTAATTTCAACGCCTATAAATATGGGCTTCAGTTGTAATGAAATTCATAAGAAAATATAGAGAGAGAAAGAAAGTTTCAGTTCTTAAGTGTTTCTTTTATATTTCTCTTGCAATAGTAGTAGTTTTCTTTTTAGTTTTATAACAATATACTATATATAGGAAAATGTCTTAATTAGACAATTCTAGTGTGTGTAACTACTGTTTATTTACTGTTAAAAATATATAAAAATAATATGCAAAGCTTGTATGTTTTAGAATTGCAAGTATAATACTGCCGAAGGCATGTGATTGTTAGTGGGCCTTCGTTTGTTCAGTTGCTAAGCCCACTGATTGGGCTTTGTAGCCTAGGCCAGCCTATATTTTGTGAGCCCGGCTTATTCAGATAAAAAGCCTGCCATGGTGATTTAATGGAGGCTGAAGCTAGCTGAACCTCGCTCGCTGTTGAACAAACCATGCACAGTTTGCCGGCCATGGTTAGCGAAGGTTACTGAACTTGGAATTTCTCAATCTGCCCATATTGTTGTGCATGCCCTGGTTTTGCTGCACTTAGGGCCTATTGTCGTGGTTGCAATTTTTGGGATTTATTTACTGACTAATTATGATTTCTACTAATTACAGTCATTTTTGTATATTTATTGTGCACTTTATTAATATGATTAGTTAAATAGTTCTTTTATATTTTAAAAAAATAACGTAATCAATCACATTAATAAAGTATACAAAAAATACATAAAAGTAATTACGCATAAAATTTTTGTTTTAAGTAATTTCATAGGTTTATCAATCAAATAAATTCACTTAAAATGTCATAAAAACGAGTATCACTAAAGAAATGATACTTACTGTATTTAGAAGTCATTGTAAAAAATGATAAATAATATTTATAGTTACAGAATGCACAAGTGCAAGTACTACACACATCTTTTAAAAAATGTGAGTAAATATGAATAGATCTTACTATTTTTCAAAATATTTAGCAGTACTCTTAAAAATACATCATTCAAGTTATTGATATGTTTTGATTTGTAAAATTCAAATATATATAATTTTTTGTTACAAATCAAACGATGTCCCATTAATAGAAATATTTAGTGTGTATACTCCACATCAACATATGAATAGATCTTTCCATATTATTAAAAAGTGGGACCTTATCTTACATGAGAAAGCGAAAGTGACATATGGGTCGAAAATGGGGCAGAAGTTGTAAAAACAGAGAAACATGCAATTATTGAGAGTCTACTTGTGAGCAGGAAAGGGCAGAGACGTAGCTAGGGTCCTAGATCTTGGCTTTCGTTTTGCATCAAAGCAAAAGTTTTGCAGCAAAATATTAATAACAATTAAAATAAAGAAAGCAAAAGCCACAAACTGATTCACGTTGATCTAGGAAATTGACATGATGAGTTCATTTGTAATTCTCAGGAAATTGACAACTATGGACCTCGTATCATCTCTCTGATCAGAAGAACAACTTTAGACAAACAAAAACTCTGTGGTCGAAGGTGGTGATCAGTTGAATCCCATTTTATTGCACATATTATATATATATATATATGCACGGGTCCGGGTCACATTAATTCCTAATTAATGCATTATTTCTTAGGCCTTCGAAGTCATACTTGTATTTGTGAGCATGAGTGCACTTCACTCCATAAGGATCCGCAGCCATAGCAAAAGTGAAAACCACACCTGAAAATAAAATATAACGAGGAGTAAAGATTTGCATAAACATCGCAATCTCTTTGAAAAAAATAACAAATACGAGACTTATATGAAAAAATTTAATTAATTTTTTTAACAAATCTCACAATTTTTAAAACGATTACGCGACGTTGATACACTCCACAAAACTGATACAACAATATTGAATAATCATGAATATATTCTTTGATCTATACTGACTTAAAAATATATATAGAGATAATACAAAATTATGATAAACAAACCTGCAGGCAATGTGCAAGCAGCCCTGCACCTTTTCAACGTAGAATTTGCAACGGGGACATCTTTTCCATTTCTTTTTCTTAGCAAGCTCCATCACCATTATATCTTCCCTCTCTCTTTCGTCTTCATTTAGTTTCTGAAACTCCACACATTCAATTCCTGCATGCCATGCTACCTTGCACTGTGCACAGAACATTCTATGACAATTCGAACACTCCGATGAAGAAACCACCTCTTCTCCATTATCGACCAACATTGCCGAACAGTCCTTGAAAGGGCAATAAAACTTCTGCGACCCAAGAACTAAAGACTCACAAAGTGCATCTTCCCATCGATCAAACACTTGTTTCGGAATAATGGAACGACAAGAATGGAGATCCAACAGACCTTTGCAGTTCGGATCAGGGCACTTCACCATTGATATACTTTCCTGTATCTTTACTGCAACATATGCGGCAATGCAGTCGGCACAGAAGGAGTGGCTGCAGTTGCTGTTTCTGAACATTTCTCCGATCTGTTTTCCGTCCATGCAAATAGTGCAAAAGCTTTGAGAAGATTGGCCGGTTTCTTTTTCCTTTGCTTCAGATTTTTTTGTCGGAGAGGGATTCTGATCTTCCTGCTGATCCACTCCTGGGGACTCATTTCTTTTGGTTGTTGAATATAGTACTGAGGACATGAGCGCCTCTTGGAACTGCAACTCTTGAGCGTATTTTTCATCAGAGATTGGAAATAATTCTTCATCTTCACAGAGAGCTGAGAAGTAGAACTCATCGACAAAGAGAATGTTATTAAAGCATGAACTTCCTACCATTTTCCTTCTAGATTCTCCCCCGAGGAACTTGAATTGAGGGGGTAATCTTATATCACTTTGATTATTCGATTTCACTTTGTTTTTATCTGTAATATGCATGAACCTCCAGTCTAGGGGATCTGGAGGGACGTCTGTATCGTCTAGTATTATGGATTTATAGATTGATCTAATTGGTGCTTTAAACGTTTAAGTTGTATATGAATTGGACAGTTTAAAAATCGCTTCCCCATGCAGATCTAGGAATCTGGAAAGGCTCCCCCACCTGGCCTTGCTGCTCGCATTATTTTTTCTTTTCTTTTTCCTTCCAAATTCTCTTTCTTTCGGAACATGATTTGAATGCTTGTTGGGAACATAAGCATTTTGGGTGTGTTATAATCAAGATATTGCACTGAGGGTTGTGCTAGTTTGCATTAGGGGCGTGCTAGTTTATATACAAGAAATTAATACAATTTAATGTAATGCTTCATATTATAAAATTATTTTTATTATAGAGTAGAGATTTGACTGATCACATAAAACCACATCAATTTATAAATTTACTTTGCACATCATCTTTTTGTGTATATAGATAGCATTTATCTATTTTGTTTCCATCATGCCACATTCCAAGAAGGTGTTCTTCTAGTGAGTGGCTTTTGCCAATCAAACAATTCTCCTAAAATAAAATAAAGAAGCCAGGTGAAATATATACATACACATATATATATATATATATAATATTTTTTGGATAATCAATTGTTCAAGGGAGGGATATCTCCCTTGTCCTCGTTAAGCTACATCAGTTGAATGTTCAATGGAGTCGAATATTTTACAACCACCCTTCCCAATCAAGGGTCCCTCCACTCTAAAGACTCTCCGCCCCACTAAAAAAGTAAAAAGAAATATATAAACCCGTACTTCTGATGTCATGCCAATTGCCAGCAACTACTAAGCTCCATTTCACTTGTCTACTTCTTGTGGTTTCCCCCACAATCCTCCTAATTTACTACCGATGAAAATGGATGAGATCATAGTAAGTACAACTAACCCCGACAGCCGAATAAATTGAGTCTCTCATGAACATGATATAAAGAAGAGAAAGCCTAAAACTAGTGAGCTAAAGAGGGGAAAAAACAAAAGAAGAGATGCAAAACTGAATCACAGTGGTCTTGATACCATTAAGCCTTGAGGAAATCCGTTTCCGACTTTCTGTGGTTTCTTCTTAAAATTTGTAATGCTACAATGTGGACATATGTATTCCAGTCCATCTGTTTTTGCATAATCCTGCAAGTTGGAAAAAAAAAGTACCATAACAATAGTTTTTAAAAATGAAACACCAACTTTTGATGGATCCACTCCACCATGTACAAAAGGTATGGACTTGATATTATTCAATGCTTTTCTAATACCTTAAAAGCACCAAGACCCTGCCTTCTGTCACAGCCAAAGTGGGCCCACTCGCCACATATTCCACAATTCACCCAATCCCCTGCTGCACTACTGTTAAACAGTCCACACTTCCATTGTCAGCAGCCACTTGTTTAACATAAACATCTTTACATACCATTTCAGCAGGGAAAAATCAAAGGAGTAAGAAGAAAGTAATAACCTGTGGCATAGCAGGCAACACTCCCCATCTACATCATCATGAGCCAATTCGTATTCTAGAAGGTAAGTTTCATAGTGTCTCTTTAGCGTATTACCAACTCCCTGTCAAAACATATAGGTTACCTAAATCAAATGAATTCTTTTTTCGGAAAAATTTATTAATAAGCAAACAAATATTCGACAAATACCCTTAAACATAAAAAAGTTAAAAAGATCCAGAAAATTTTTCATGAGTATTATAATCTACTTAATTTTTCATAGGCAATATGCGATCAACTATTAACCTACTCATTGTATAGATCCTAAACATGCTCATTACAAGTTATTACCAATGAATACTTTATTTAGACTGATTTAGGAATCCCAACCACTCTAGGAGTTAGCATTCCTTCGCTCCCCCACCCCTACATGTTTACCATCCTTTTCCCTTTTCCATCTGTCGCAAACTGTGAACTATCCTTAAATATCTAAAAGTCAGGTAGAAAGATCTGAGAAAGGATTGCAGGGCATACTGTCATTCTATTCGTCATAGTGTAATTATGCATCTTTGAAAAAATCTGCCCTTTCCAGTTGATACCGTTGCCAACATGAAAGCCTCCTCTTGTAACCACCTAAGAATACCTCGAATGTTTCAGTAACAAATTTTACAAAATTCTCACCAACTAGAAAAATGCAATGAACCAACCTCTTTGTATAAGTTGTAGAGGTCAAGACGCTTCCCATTAAGTATGGCATCTGGAAATTCAGCAAGCCCACCTTGAGGTATAAGTCGACTGTGTCCTCGAAGGATTAGAAACTGCATCACATCCTTTAGAAACTCCTCCTACAAGAGAATAATAAATGACAAACACAATCAAATACACTACTATGAGACAGTTCCCAAAAAGGCAGAAGATTTTTAATTTTTTTTTTTATTTATAATGAAGAAGAAATCTAAAACCTACTTTGGGAATAATAAATCAGCAGAACTTATTTTCTAAGGATCTGAGTATCATGTAACACACGTTCTAGGGCTAAGGGCTTATATATTACAAATACTGACTAGAGTAGAAATAGATGAGGTACATTGGAATAGGACAAGTATTCTTCAATTGACAGAAGTCATTAAGGCGAGCATTATTTAAGTATTCTTCTCTTCATTTCAGAGGCATCTTTGATTTGAATTAAACTTCAAAGGACACAGCACTTACATTTGGTTTTCTAGCAGACGTGTAAAGCCACTTTGTCTCAAGGGCGTGTATCATATGGTTTTGATCTATTAATTCGAGTCCATGTACCAAGAAGTTATTGAGGTAAATAAGCCTTGACTTCGTAGTTCATACCATAGAGATTATGATTTCTTTTGAGAAGTCATCAGAGGTTTATCAAAAAAACACAAAAGACATAGCCCAGGAAGATAAATTAAAATTACTATTTCATTTTGTAAATTTCTTGCCAAGGGCCTGTACAGCCCCATATTAGTCAGGGTTTTGTTCCGAACACTTGTTGCCAATTAAAAAAAAAAAAATTATATTTCTCAATTCTTCCTTTAACCTAATGAAATATGTGAACAGGAAAAATGGAAATCCAAAACCACCACTTTTGACAGCCAAACATTTGGTGTTTGGTGAAACAAATTAGACAACTTACCTCAGAACAATTATGCATTGGACTTCTACCACACCCATGTTTCTTCAAAGGTAGTGGATTCAAGGAAATGATCTGCTTAGACTGAGATGTGCTCGAATATGATCTTCGTTGTGTTGTAGGAGTTGATCCTACAATGCTATGCTTTGTAGGGGCAACAATCGGCAAATTAGCCTTAACTTGGCCTCCATCATGCCCATCTGCCTCGGACATTCCCGAAAATGGTGTCATTTTATGGTGCCGAACATGAGGTATAGGTCTCATTGCAGCAACCTTCAGTCGTTTCCTAACAGGGAGTAAGGGCATGCTAGCCCCATTCCTCAATCCAGTGACTTTGCTCTCTTCATCAATAATCTTACTAGAGACACCATCCAGGGAGTAAGGTCTAGTTTCTTGTCTTGGTTCAGATTTCTTTCGACTGGGAGCAGGTGGTCTCAACCAACTTGGGGGACTGCTAAAAATTAAATTGTCTGTGCAGATATCTTTCCCATGCCTTGGATAGAAAAAGAGTAAACGCTCCGCATCATCTCTCTCGAAAGAAGCAACAGGCAATCCCTGGATGCTGGCAATGCCAAGTGCAACTAAACTGCGATACGAAACATCTGGGGCTAACTGCCTCAAAACCTGAAAACACAACCACAAGCAGCATGGTAACAAAATCCAAGGCTGGCTGCCACAAGTTAAGTCAACAGAGCAAGTGCGTTTAATATAATATATATATTCCTCTGAAACAAGATTCAGATTTGTTGTACAGGTGGCTTTCTAGATACTCCAATCTATAAAAAACCTATAAAAAATTTGAACTTCAAAAGCTGAATTTCTATTAGTTTTCCCAGGGTTACCACAAGGATTAAAGTGTCACCACTTCAAAATATCCAAAAAATTTAACAAGCCAATTTACCAGCAATCATTTCATGTCAAGGTCCGTGTTGATTATACTATGCTTTGACTTTTAACAAGCCAATTTACCAGCAAGCTGACATTCTAACATTTAGGAATTATGTCCATATGAATAGTGTATAAAGCTTGGCATTTGGGGCATGGTAAAGAGAAAACACGAACTCCTGCAACTCGGTAAGGAAAGTCATGATCTTAAAAAAATTGGGGTTGGGGGAGGGAAAGGGTGTTAGTTGAAAAACCTGTGAAGCCCACGTAGGGACCTTCATGCCAACTTCAAATACTGTTGCCCCACAGGCAATCGAGGCAGATCTACGTGGCTCAGAGAATGTAATATTGTTTTCCTCACTGTCAGGCACTGTATGAACTGGTTGACTCTTCTCAATAATTTCGTTCTTTATATGATTCTCCAGGAGCTGAAGATCAATAATTCATCAATTACAAGATTTCACATCTCCCATACCAAAACCTTGTCACAGAAATGTGTTCATATTACCTGATCATCAAAGCAAGTTTGTGCACTTCCAGACACCAGAAATGAGATGTGGGCACAACTGCTGGTTGTCACATCACATCGCATCGTAACTACACCACGAGAAAAAGTCCCTGCCTGAAGTGGTGGTGGAGGGGCACTAAACCACATTGTAGATGTATCAACATATTAGAATGTTAAATATTAAAACATCTTTTATGAAGTTCAAAGCCCCAGAAAGCATCATATCAAGAAAAAAAAAAACCACCAGTATCTGTAGGTTTTCTCACAGACAAGTATCTCTTTTGCAAGCAAGGGCATAATCTTATAGTTTAGAAGATTAGGTTGACAGTAACCAAAATATTTTTAACAACTCTGAAGAATTATAAAGGCACCGTCTATACCTAAATTTGCCGTGAAGTTTGCTCCCACGTAGCTGAAACAACATAAAGAACAAAGTGAGAAAGAAAAGAGAGAACTCAAACCTTCTCAAACTGAAAAGATGATGCCAAACACATGCAGATAAGACTCATGCAGACAAACAATCATCACTTACTTCAATGTTCAAGAGGGCATTGAGGCCATCTGCCAATGATTCTAACACGCATGCATCCTGAAAATAAATCGTTCGATAAGCATACTATGAACAAATATATATATCTATATATGTGTGTGTGTGGGTGGATGGCTGTGTTTGGTCTGCAGTTAGGGGTGTTCATCCGGGTTCCGGATTCCCAAATCTGGAACCCGGATTTAAAATTTTCTTCAAATTTTTTGAAAAAAAAAATTAAAATATTAAGAAATCTATTAAAATTTCAAACCGGGCCGGGTACAACCCGGCCCAGATGAACAGGCCTATCTGCAGTGATGTGCAGATGTTCGTAAGTGATGAAGAACCAATATAGAGCGATAAAGAGAGACCCAACCCATCTTACCAATGTGCAAGGCACTCCACAAACAAGAAACCTCATGCTCACATCATCATCATGTATCTTTATGGCAGGCAGAGTACCTGAAGAGCTTTCATCATCATCTCCCTCTGCATCTGCATCTATCTCAGGGGGATCAACACTGATTTTCAATCGATCCCCTATAAGGAATGGCTCCAACTCACCAGTAACTTTATGGCTGTTATTAGGAAGGACATAGTTGTTTCTTACACAGTAGAGCCTGAAGGAAGCTCGTGCAAGTTGGAAAGCATCCCATGTATGAGTTGATGAACTGCAATCCAACAGATAAATGAAACGCCATGTCAAGCTCATATCATATTATCTCACTCATTTATTATTATTTTTATTTAAGGCCTTGAAAACCCTCCCCCTTCCAATAACCAAAAAAATGAGTTGATGAACTGCAATCCAACGGATAAATGAAACGCCATATCAAGCTCATATCATATTATCTCACTCATTTATTATTATTATTATTATTATTTAAGGCCTTGAAACCCTCCCCCTTCCAATAACGAAATAATATAAAATAAAATTAGAAGGCACAAAGCAGCCTGTGAATCCCTTGCAAGACTTAAACACATTTAATCAGCATTATCCATGAAACATGGCTCAAGTGCTCATAGGACATGGTGGTAGTGGTAGTATAAATATATGGAGATCAATGTCCCAAATGCAAAATAGAAGATTTCAAACCAGGGTCTCATCATAGGACTAGCCCGCCGCCCGCGCCGCCCCCCCCCCCCCCCGGCGCCGGGGCATCTTTGCTTAAATTTGCATCTGGGCAAGCTCACAGTTCTAAACAAAGCTCAAAGGCTTAATCAGGATTAAATTGGCCCATATAGCAAGCAAGCACAACAACCAACCAAACAAAGCTCAAAGTCTTAATCAAGATCAAATGTGAATTACCAAAGGTGCACTCGCGGGAAACTTCTTACCAAGGGCTGTGCAACCCTGGGATTAGTGGGGACTATGTTCTTGGGCACTCGGTGCCAATAAAATATATATATATATATATCTTGATAGTCTCAAGAACATGCAAGCGTGTGCACAAATGCACACCACAAGCTTCATACATATAATCTGACACTTCATAGAGAGAGTAGTTCTGTTCCACAATGAGATTATTTATCTTGCTTCCTAGCACGCACATGGAAATTTTTGTTCATACATTGCCTCAAAAATTGCAGAGATAAACCTCATCATGCACCTACTCGGTAAAGATAATATACCTCTGTACGACCGAAAATAATGCATGACGAAAATGGCAAGCAGCACAATAAGAAATTGCATTCTTCCAATATATGACATAAGGAATCCCCTGCAAAAGTGAAACATCCTGATTTTAATCAAATTTTCGATGAACTAAAATTATGTTAAACCATTGAAACGCAAGCTAGCACCTCTTGAACTTGAAGCTAAGAAGCTGACACTAAACTTATTCACTATTAGATAACCATTAGTGGTGAACACCTGAAGACATGATCAAATTTTTGTTTATGAAACTCACCTTTGAGTGAAGCACCTCTGCTAATTTGTCTCCATTTGGGATCTCCAAATAAACCTGCACGCGCATCAGAGCTTAAATCAGATTATTAGCCAACATACCCACATGACTTTCAACAAAATTTGGAAAATAGAAGTGGTAAAATGGGAATAATCAGCACAGAGTTTAAGCAACAAGATAAGACCATGCAGAACCATGCAAATTATTCGTGAACATGCTTCCAATTTATCCAAACTTACAGCATTCATACTGATTTCTTACTAATTGTCTTGCCTTTGCTCTATTTTCTTATTATAATGAAACCTCAGTGACCAATTCTTTACAAAGTTCTTTTCACTACAACATTTTGTTAATTCAGTTCTTTTTTTGTAAGTAATAATTCTTTTATTTTAATTCAGACGAAGGACCATAAGGGCAATTTGAATGTTTTTTTTTTTCTCTATAATCACTTCTCTTTCTTCCACAAGCCTTCCATTTTCTCCATCTCAATATTTATCCAACACACACAGTAAGAGATAACATATATTTCTCACAAGCTTAAATTAGCACATACCAACACAGGTAGAGTACAATTCAGAACTAAAACTCAATACTATCAATCCAAGCACGGATGTCTCTGAAAATAACAATCTAAGATATTGTTGCAAACCGGAGTTCTGACAACATACAAGAGCTTGTGCAGTCTTGCAGTACCCCTGACACTATCAACCAAATGTCTCAGTGTTCGGTGATTGTTATGAAGAAATTCACTATGCATGAAGCTTTAATGTCCACATTAGAAGAAAAAGATAAAAACAGTCATATCCAAGTGCGAGGAGGAGATCAAGAGATGCATGTACCAACTCAATCACCAGCCCTAAAATAGAAAAGGAAAAAGAGTAATGCACTGAACACTTGTGGCGATCTCCCCCCGACACCACCCCCAGCGGAAAACAGGAAATAAAAAAATTAAAAAAATTAAAAAAAAAAAAGGGAAGAGAGAAAAAGGTATAGACATAAAGAATGCACTTAACATGCTCAATTTAGATATATCACATACTGCGGTAGGCAATGTGGTGGCAAAGATCTCAGATATATCTTCTGGGGTGGACATATCCACACCTTGCCACACCAGAGGCCCAACTTCATCATTCTCGAGTTGCACTCCTTGCAAGTAAACAATACTTGGTCTATATGATTCCAGAGTCCTACAGAACTCATCTTTGCTTGGATTGGTCAGAGTCTGAACCTGCACACGAAGAGTGAGAATTATAGTAAAAAGAGTCAACAATGAACATGCAGGAAATATAAGCATGTGTAACACAATTCATTTCTGAAATCAAGAACAGAAAATTTACAACCAAAAATCCAATATTGCACCTCCAAACGTCCAGAAGACGCCAATTCAGGAAAAGGATATCTGGGCTCATCCTCTGCAGCATCCTTCTTTAGTTTATCTTCGGAAAATTTCCCACAGGTAACAGCAAGAAGACTACATGTGTGTTTTGAAGCGCCTTGAGGATGAACCATCATTCACAATGCAAGTATTCTCTTTCCGGGAGAGTAGAACCACCAATTCTCTTATGCCAAAAAGCCTCACAATCTTCTTACAGAACAGTTGAAACCCGAAATCATGACACCCACTTGATTCAAACTCTGCACCAATTTCCACCCCAAAGGAGAATCCACCCACAAGCAGATCCTAAAAATCTAAGCAAGCAAACAACCCAAATCCCAGCCACCAAGCCAGAATTCACCACCCAAACACTAAAAGGCAATGGAATCCAGAACCGAAGCAAATCAAACCCTATATCCTTATCATGGAGATACGAGCAAAATTAATCAGTTTTCTCCCACTGATCGAATAAAACGGTGAAAAACCCTCAATTTTCAATGCCGAAAGCTGTCAAAATCGAGGAAATAGCCAAGACCCAGATGGGATAAGGAGGAAAACCCATCGACCCATCCGGAAATTAAAGGTCTTGAACTACCCAGAAGGGGGAATCGAGAAACATCGATGATCCAAGTGAGTCCGCGGCTTGTAGAATCATAAACGAGCACAGAATGGACAAGCAAAGTAAGAAAAGGTAACCCTAACCCTTAAAATTCACTTCTCAAATTTTTTATTTCGAAAAGAAAGAACCTAAAAATAAGAACTCTTTTTTTTATATCCCAATTTACACTCCACGAAAGAAAAACAATCAAAAGCCCAAAATACCAAACTCAGATTATATTATTCCCAAATGTTAAAACAGTAGTGCCAGACAAATCTAACCTCAGGTCAAGCATCAAAACTTAAGGAAAAGAAATAAAAGAGGGCAACAGAGATTACAACTATAAGGCCTTTTTGACGAACACATAAAGTAAAAGCTCTCATAGGAAACAGAACAAAAAAAATATATATATCCAAATTAAGATGTATTTGTTGTGAACAATAATTAAACAAGTACTCGTCGGAAGGTTATCTTTTCTTCTAAGTAATCGAACCAAACGAATAGTAGGACCTAAAATCCATAGAGATTAAAGTTTTCGAGATAATTTGCATTAAGTGGGCGGCCAAAAGATTCGGACTTCGTGAATGTAACGACGTTGTCAATTCTCCAATAGATAGAATAAAAGTCAAACAAAAGATCGGATTTATTTACTAGTTTTACCCGTAGTCCTACGTTTCTTTCTTTTTTTTGTATGTTCATTTTCATGCTTCTTTTTGATCTTCGTTCGGCTACACGAGGCCTGCTCCCCCTCTGTTTCGAAACTCCAGCGTCCAGTCCATCACCTTTCTCTCTGTGGAAATTAATAACGACAAAAAAAAAAAACAAAAAGTCAGCTTTCATTGTAAATTGCACAGCCATTTTCATGCGGTGCATCTATTCAGTAGGCTCTGGAAGACGTTATGATCACTTGTATTCAAAATTATATGGACTCAGCTTTAGTAATCTGTGTAGCATCATTCTTTGCTCATTCTTTTTAGTTTATAAAATTTAATTATCAAATTTCTAAAAAGTTTTAATGACAGACGATTAATCTTTTAGTAAAGATTACTTCGGAAAGACAAGATAGAGATGAACCAAAGAGCTAGCTGATAGGGTTGAAAGCCTTTCGAACTCAATGCACAAACAATTTAATTCTTGCTACATTTCCTTGATAGAAGATTAGATTAGATTTTCATAAGAGTAAAAGATCAGAACGTTTACAAGATTTTCGTTACAAGTTCATAAGCCAAAGATCAAATTGAATGTAATCATCGTTTATGAAAATGTAAAGAATCCAATATTCGAATTAGCAAGATTGGTAACATATTTGAGGTGAGACTTTTAATTTAAAGATCAATATGATAAATACAACGTTATTGTCTGGGCAAATGGGAGTAGGAGCGCTCTCTCTCTCTCTCTCTCTCTGTGTCAACTATGAAACAGTGCTATAAAACTGCTGCCTTTTTTTTCCTAATTTTCCAGCATTATTGATGATCAAAGGCTAAAGCATCATCGGTATATCTTTCAGGCCGGCCCGCTTACCATGGCCTTATGGTAACAGACGAAGAAAGAAAGCGACGAGCAAGGAGGACAAGTCAAGTGATACTTATCCTCTTGCAATTGAAATTATTGTTGGATTGAAGATTTCAAGTTTATATAATTATATATTAACGTATTGATTTTTATTATAACAAATGAATTAAATTCTCAAGTTCAAAGTTATTTATGCAATAAAATCAAGTACATTAACGAATTAAATATGAACAAGAAAGGAAATAAGGTTTACAAATAATTCTTTTAAAATAATTTTATATATCTCTTAATAAAATTTAAAATTGGATTAAAACTAAAAATTAATATTTTTCATAAAATATTAAATTATATTTTTTTTATATGCATGATATTATTAAAAGTTTGAATTTTGAAAATTTGAAAAATAATTTATTGTTATCTTTTATATGTGTATGTTTTTGTTTGAAAATTTTAAAAATAATTGATATACTTTTGATAAATGTAAAAGTAGATGATTTTATTTAAAAATTTTGAAAAGTGATTGATGTTATTTTTGACATATAAAAAATGAAGATGATTTGGTTTGAAAATTTTGAAAAACAAATCATGTTCATTTTATTATATGTGAAAAGCAAAAAAATTAGGTTTGAATATTTTGAAAAATAAATGAGGTTGTTTTTTACAATTGCAAAAATGAAAAACTTTTATTTGAAGATTTTGAAAAGTAGGTAGTGCTCATTACTAACATGTGAATCTTTTTAAATTTAAAAATAAAGTTTTATATGTTTATAAATAGCTCAATTGAGATCTTCAAAAAAAACAAGAGCTTACACATAAATTATTAGTTTTGCAACATTCATTCAAAGTCTCCAATCTCTCTTCTCTAAGTATTAGACTTTAATCATTATTCATTTTTAGAGAGAGATAGTTTGAGTTGTATTATTCTTATTTCACTCATTGAAGAGTGTTTTTTGATAATCTATTCACTATCAGCTTTTGTATCAGTAAAAGAGTGTGTATAATCCTTGTTCATATAGAACGTATTTTATACAAGAAATAGTTGAATGAACATGTATAAGGTGATTTTAAGTGTAAAGAGTGTTTTACACAAATTTTTTGTAGTAGTATTAATCAAAGATGCAATAGGTTTCCATCTCCACTTGAAAGAAGTTGAATAGTGAGTTTGAAAATGTTCAAGGGGTAACTTGAGGCGATGACGTAGGCAGTGGGATTAAACCTCATTAAAATACTGAATTTGCTTCTCTTTTACTCTTACTCTTTATATTTCATGATATTTCATATTTTGTTTATATTTTATACCATGTACTTAGTTTATAATTGTTAATTTTTTAATACAATCCAATTCACCCCCTCTTGTGTTAGTCATCTGGACAACAACTGTTATTAGAATAAGAGCTCTTTTATAAAATTAATCATCAGTTGAGTTAAGATTTTATGGCTAACATTACAGCTACCTTTAGTGAAGGTCAATCTAGTAGTCGGCCTTTGCTATTTTATAGAGATAACTATAATTTCTGGAAAGCCAAGATAAAAATATTCTTTTAGGTTCAATGTTGAGAAATTTAGAAATGTATTATAAATTGACATTATATTCTAACAAAAATTGTTGATAGAGTAAATGTTAAAAAGGAAGAAAAAAATTTGATCGTGAAAACGATAGAATTTCACATTGAAGTTAGCGACTATGAATCTCCTATATAATGCTCTCAATAAAAATTTATTTAACAGAATAATAATTTGTAAGATGACAAAAAAAAAAAATTGAAATAATTTAAAAAGAACTTATGAAAGAATTTCGCAAGTTAAAAAATCAAAATTTTATATTCTTGTTCATAAATATAAAATTCCCTTAACTTGCGAAATTTTTTTTTTAATTTTGAAATTTCATATTCATGAGTAAAAATATAAATTTTTGATTTTTTAACTTGCGAAATTCTTTCATAAGTTATTTTTATATTGTTCCAATTTTCTTTTGTCGTCTTGCAATTTATTATTCTATTAAATTCATTTTCATTGAGAGTATTATATAGGAGGTTTATAGCTGTTAAATTCAATGAAAAATTCTATCGTCGATCAAACTCTTCTTTTTTCTTTTTGACTTTTATCCCATCAACAATTTTTGTTGGGATATAAGGTTCATTTACAATATATTTCCAAAATTTTCGACCTTGAGCCTGGAAGAATATTTTCATTCTGGCTTTCAAAAATGTATAATTATCTTTACAAAATAATTGAGGCCGACTACTGAATTGACATTTGCCAAAGGTAGCTGTAATGTTAGCTATAAGATTTTAACTCAACAAATGATTAATTTTATAAAAGAATCCTTCTTCTGATGTCAATTGTTAACTAGATGACTAATACAAAATGGGGTGAATTGGATTGTATTAAAAAATTAACAATTATAAATCAAGTACACAGTATAAAATATAAACAAAATATGAAACATCAAACAATATAAAGAGTAAGGATAAGAGAAAAGTAAACTCGATATTTTAATGAGTTCTAGTTTCATTGCCTACGTTCTTAACTCAAGTTACCTTTAGAGAATTCTCAAATTCACCATTCAACCTCCTTCGGGTAGAGATGAAAACATATTACATTTTTTAGCAATACCGCTACAAAGAATTCGTGTATAATACCATTTACAAGTACAATCACATCACATGTAGTGATTCAACTATGTCTTATGTAAAACACATTCTACATGAACAATGATTATACACACTCTTTTACTGATACAAGAGCTGATAGTGGGTAGGTTATCATAAAACACTCATCAATGAGTAAAATAAAAATAATACAACTCAAACTATCTCTCTTTAAAAATGAATAAGGATTCAGGTTCAATACTTGGAGAATAGAGATTGAAGGTTTTGAATAAATGTTACAAAATTAGAAATTGATGTATAAGCTCTTATTATTTTTTAAGATCTCAATTGACTTATTTATAGGTATATGAGACTTCATTTTCAAATTTAAAAAGACTCACATGTCAAGAATGAACACTACTTACTTTTCAAAATTTTCAAATAAAATTTCTCCTTTTTACAATTGTAAAAGACAACACTATTTATTTTTTAAAATATTCAAATCTAATCTTTTACTTTTCACATATGATAAAACAAGTATGATTTATTTTTCAAATTCCTCAAACTAAATCATTTTTTTTTTTTTGCATATGTCAAAAATAACATCAATCACTTTTAAAAATTTTGAAACAATCACCTACTTTTTGCATGTGCCAAAAGTGCAACAATCACTTTTTAAAATTTTCAAACAAAATATGTACATGTGAAAGATAATCAATCATCTTTCAAATTTTTAAAATTCAAACTTTTAATGATATAATGTGAAAAATATAATTTGATATTTTATGAGAAAATATTAATTATAATTCTCAATTCAATTTTGAATTTTATCAAAAAATATACAAAATTACTTTAAAAGCATTATTTCTAGACTTGTTCCCTTTGTTACTCATATTTAATTCATTAATATGCTTGATTTTATTGTGTATGTTGTCCAGATGACTAACACAAGAGGGAGTAAATTGCGTTATATTAAAAATTAACATTTATAACTAAGTACACAAAATAAAGTATAGACAAAATACGAAGCAACGAAAAATATAAAGAGTAAGGGTAAGAAGAAGCAAACTCAGTATTTTAACGAGATTCGGTTCCACTGCCTATGTTCTCGCCTCAAGCTACCCTTTGAGAATTTTCAAATTCACCATTCAATCACATTCAGTAAAGATAGAAAACTTATTACACTTTTAAGTAACACCGCTACAAAAAATCTATGTAAAACACCCTCTACACTTACAATCACCTCACACGTGGTAATTCAACTATTCCATGTGTAAAACACCTTCTACACACACAAAAGTTATACACACGCTCTTACTAATATAAGAGTTGGCAGTAGGTAGATTATCAAAATACACTCCTGAATGAGTAGAATAAGAATAATACAGTACAAACTATATATCTCTTAAAATGAATAAAGATTAAGATCAGTTAATGTTTAGAGAAGAGAGAGTGAGAGATTTGAATGAATGATGCAAAATTTAGCAATTAATATGTGTAAGCTCTTGTTGTATTTTTGAAGATCTCAAGTGAGCTATTTATAAGCAAATTATTCTTCAATCTCAAATTTAAAAAATATTCACATGTAAAAAAGAAGCATTATTCACTTTTTGAAATTTTCAAATAAAAGTGTCTCATTTTTGTAATTGTCAAAGACAAACTCATTCATTTTTCAAAATATTTAAACATGATCTTTTACTTTTTGCATATAACAAAATGAACATGATTTAATTTCAAACTAGATAATCTCACTACAAGATTTTGGCCTTTTTACCATCAATATCTTTTCCACGACATACGTTCGTGGCAAAAAATAACCTATTAACACCACATTTATTGGTGGCTATAAAATACTAGTTATTGCCACAATATATTAGTGGTGGCTAAAATTTGGTGGGAAAAAAATATTTGCCACAAGAAAATAAGTTATTTCCACAATATTAATTTGGTGGAATGTAAATATGAGTAGACATTATGATATTTTTGGAAAAAAAGTTTTTCTCACTAGCTGAACTTCTTTTTGCGGCGACATTGTTTCGCGGCAAATAGTTTTAGCAAACAACCTTCCGTGACTTTTTATTTTATGCCGCGACATATTTTACTTATAGCGGCGAATAGTGGTCGCCGCAAAAAGCTCTTATTATTTTTAAATACCTTTCCCATGCCCAAAGCTACACCGTTTTGGTACACAATTAAAATAAACCCTCCCCCAATTCGAAATCAGACTTCAGTTCACCCAAACCCTCGATACTCTCTCTCGTCTTCCTCTCTTCTCTTCGGCCACACCCATTTGCCGACCATCACGGAGGCGCTGTGCCACCCCAAAAGACTAGGCCATTTTTGCTGCTTCTGCTACATCTGGGTTCTCTCCATTCCTCTCTCTTAACCAGGTTTGATATCTTACTGTTTCTATGCCACCCATCCGAAAAAGAAGAATTGTCGATGTTCTTTTTGTTCTTTGCGAATTTATGTACAATATTTGTTCTTTGATTTAACATATACTAGGAATATGCACGAGAGTCTGATAATCTAAGTCTTGGAATATTTTTTTTGTTATTATTATTTTTTTTGGGTATATTTTGGTGTCCTGTGAAAATTGAGATGTATACTGTTTCACTTCAAGAATGCAGTTTTATATGGGAATTTAAGCTGCTATTTCTTCTGGTAGCGCAAGTTGAAATATTTTGTCTTCTTGGAAATGTCGGCTTGTAAAAATAATTTTTGGCACGAATAGTTTATGTCGATTGCTTAATTTAGTTCGGGCTGAGCTTTCAGTCATTGCAATTGTTTAACGCCAAAAGGACAGAGCTCCTCGAACTCATGAAATGAACAATATAAAGGAATAAAATATTTTAAGAAAGATGTATTCTTAGTTAATTTGTTTAATTGTGAAGATCATATCGGTTCTTCTCAATTAATTGTAGGTTGCTTCTCGTTCCTAACTTGAAATATGTCATCTATTGTGTGTTAGATTTACGTCTCATAGAAAAACTGTCAACTAGTTTGGTCATTGCATACTTGCATACCTACATGGAAGGGAATGGACAAACCCCTATTTTCCATTGAAAGAATAAATAAACCATAGAAAAAGAGGGGAGGGGGAGGGGGACTTTTTACTAGGCTATTGTGTTCTTGTCTCAATTCTCAACTCAGGAATTATTTATTAGTTTCTTCTCCTGATTCTATGTGTGATTGAACTGGTAGCTCCTGCCATAACCTAAATTGCATCTCTATTCACCTAGCCTGAGGTGGTTTTACCTATTGTCCTTTGCCTGAGGTGGTTTTATCTATTGTCCTTTTTTCAAAAGATACAATTTGTTTTCCTTTAAATTTTTCCTGTGCCCAAAGAAATGCTGTATTTCTGCCATTGTTTGCTATGCCAAACACATTCTTCTCAATCCTCTATTACCTGTTTGCCCTTTAAGCATTTCCTGCATGGTGTTTAGCCTTGTAATCATGATCTTCATTCTTTCAAAACTTCTTTTACATATTATCTTCAACTGATCCCTATTTTGTTCGTTTTATGCAGTTTGAGAGTTTTTACCTTTGTCGGGGTTTTTGGGATCTTCATTTCTTCTTCCGGTTCAATTATCTAGGAAATCAGCTAAATGTTGATATTTTTGATTTTTCTCACCTTACAAACAAGTCGCTGGACTCTTTCAGTATTTCAAATGTCAACAATGGTTCAAACTGGTGAGTATCAGCCGGGCCACACTATATCAAATACAAGGGAGCACTCATTTCCTATCTTTTTTAAGGCTTCCAAATTTAATTTAATTTAAACTCCAAACTTTATTGTCTACTTATTGTCCAAATTATTCAAGTCATAGTTGCTTTTTACTAGTTAATAGTTTGAAATGTCTATGTATGAAACATAACCAATTCTGTGGTATACATATAGTACCAATATCTTTGGATTTCTGAAATGTACGTCCAGCATTTTACTTTTGGGAGAAACCTTTCCATGTACATATAACATTGAAAGCATTTTCCTGTAGATTGCAAGTCCCTAGACATGCCTTTTCTGAAGCACTTGAGGTGAATTATTATTGGTGTACATTATAACTGGTATTTATATATTATGCTATTATAACTGGTATTTTGGGGTTTGGGGGGGAGGTGGGGCCTTAACATTATGGATTTATCTTTTCTTTAAAAACCTCACTTACAAAATCATGGGTTTTGTAACAAATTATGTGTTTATTTTTTGCAGGGTGATACAAAGAAGTTGTACAAAAAGCTTTCTCACTTGAAAAACTGAACAAACGTACCACACAAAGGTTCAGGCGTGATGGCTTTTTTGGAATTTTTGGACGAAAGGTTGATCTTGTAGATCACTATAAAAAAGATGTTGGAAGATTTAGAAGATAATGTGAGATTGGAACAATCTTCATTAGCAGGAAAGGTGTGTTATTTTTTTATTAGAGATTTTTTTCTAACAAGCTTGGTAATGAATTTATCTTAGATGGAATCCATCTTAGATAGGATTGAGATTTTCTCTACTGAAACTTTTTATGTATATTTCAGGCCAGTGACCTTTGTAAGTTACTTATTTTAACTTGAATATCTTTAACCCTTTCTTTGTATCATGTGTTAAACTAGTGGAGATAAGAATGTATTTTTTTTTAACATTTTTCTTCAACTCTAATATACTTGATTTATGTAGTTGAGATTGTGGTTAAGTGAGGTATGTTTAAAAGCATGAATGTACTAAAGCTGCTAGCTGTCCATGGTATAGTAAAAAATTCTGCTATGCTCTGTTTTGGGGTTTCAACCAGTCCATTTCTTCCCCATTTTTTCATTTGCTTTTTTTGCTCAGCCAAAGTGATTTGTTTGTATAAAAAACTATGGAAAACAAGGGACAAAAACCAGCCATCTTGTGAGCTTTAACTCTTCATTTAATTTGGTTCCAACAAGCAAAGCTGTCAAATGTCATTTTTGGTGAAAATTCCAGCCATCTTGTGAGCTTTAGCTATATTGCACATTTCTTCATGCTAATTGTGCTAGCACTTTTTTACATGTAAAATTCTTAGCGATGTAAAATCTTAGCGATTTCAGTTTTTTGATAGTTTTGGAGAAATGCTATATATCTAGGATCTAGTATGTGGTTTAGGATGCTTCATTCATAGTTTTGCTATTTTTTTTTTATTGATAAGTGCTGAACTTTAATTTCTATTTGTAGGTCAAGATGATTAGACCCTCATTGTTTTATTGGTTCCTTTGGTTTTTGGACTTGATGCATTTGAGAAGAGCTACATGTAATGTGGCTTCACTTGTGTTGATGTTTGAGCATGGAATAGAGTTGGATAAAGTTGAATTGTTTTGAAATATTGGGATTAAGTGATGGAGTAGTAGTGAGTTTGTAAAGCATGATGTTAGGTTTCTAAAACTTGAATGTATTGGATATGGATTAAGTTTGTACAAACAAAATGTAAATTTTTCTAAGATTTTCCTTTTAAATTATTGTAAGTTTGAACTCCTCTCTCTAATGTTGGGATATATTTATTTTTAATTTATATTAGATATGATTATTTTTGGCTCAAAGAGCAGCCTGCAAATTATGTAATTTTTTTTTTTCTGAAATTTATTAGCATTTGCCATGAATGTAATTCATGTCAATATACTTTTTATTACTATTCATGGTTTGTGGGTAAAAGTTTTTTCCGACCTATTGTCTTCATGGATAGTATCAACTTTGCACTACAATGAAGTGGATGGAAATATTAATTGCCACGAATTTTTCATATTATACCCACAATGTCAGGTGGTGGGACAAAATTAGTATTTGCCATGAAATAAATTTTTGGTGGAAAATTATTTTTGTTCATGGATTATATGCCACCAACATCCCACCAATAAAATTGGTGGAAAAAAAATATTTCCCACTTAACATGTACTTTTTTTCACCATATAGCTTTGTGGCAAAAAGGCCAAAATTTTGTAGTGTCTTCTTTTTACATAATCAAAAGAGCATTAATCACATTTCAAGATTTTCAAACCAAATCATCTATTTTTGCATTTGTCAAAAGTGCATCAATCACTTTTCAAAATTTTCAAACAAAATATACACATGTCAAAGATGTCAATCAATTGTCTTACAAATTTTTAAAAATCAAATTTTTAATGATGTCATGCATATGTGAAAAATACAATTTTCAAAACTAGAATTTTTAATGATGTTATGCACATGTGAAAATTATAATTTTTAAACTAAAACTTTTAATCATGATGTCATGCATATGTAAAAAAAATACAATTTGATATTTTATGAGAAAATATTAATATTAAGTCTTAATCTAATTTCAATTTTTTATCAAGAGAGGTACAAAATTACTCTAAGAGTTTTTATCTTATAAACTTATTCTCTTCTTACTCATGTTTGATTCGTTGATATGCTTGACTTTATTGTATAGATAATTTAAATCTAAGACTTGAATTTATATATTATTATCAAAATCTATATGTGAATATATCATTATACGAAATTTGAAACTTTAGGCTTAATAGCGTAGACAACTTTAAGCTTGGGACCTTAATTGATTTGCTCTAATCAAAATCTATGAATAGATATATAATTATATAAAACTTAAAATCTTGGGATCGGTTCAACTGAAAGGAAAACAAATACACTGATTTTCTTTTTGGAATGAAAACATTTCTACTTGTTTTATAATTTATACACCAAATATAGCAAACATACTTCAAACATATATTTTCTTTTTCCGAAATTCCCACTGCACTCCACTTTACAAAACATTCAGTACATTGCTTACGATCTACACCTAAAAACGGTACTAAAAAAGAGTGTAAGTATGAGCAATGAGGCTATGAAACAATTGCCCAATTTGCTTGACAACGATTCCGCGGCCTACGCTCATGTCGTCGACTGAATTCCTGCAGAGGGATTTGAGTCTCACGTCGGCCACTGTTGCAACGATGCCCAGAATATTTGTCTACTTCTCTCATTTCATCCAAAACTATTTGTCTGTCGCGGCACTCTACACTGCAAAACCCTTGGTCACCCCTGCATTAACGTAATATTAATAAACGCTCACAATCACAATCACAATCAAAAGCCAAACGATATCTCGATTTCAAAACTTATAATATGTACATCTTTATAGATGATGAGTTTACCTGTACATGTATACATCTTTATGAGGGCTTAATTTCTTGCTGCATAATTGACATGTTTTCAGAAAGCAAGAATATTCAACAGCTTTGGTCTGAATATGATCAAGCGCTTGAGATGTTGGTTGGCTTTTCGATGCAGATTTCAGAAGAACATTGGATTCACCATGTGAAATCTGTACAAGGATTTGCAATCCAACAGCTAATGAAATATTTTTTGAGCACTTCTTTTTTATCATCTCCCCATAATTGGTCTCTTTATTCTCCAACTTGGAAGGACTCTTGAACCTTGGAAACATTTTTATGGAGAGAGAGAGAGAGAGAGAGAGGGGGGGGGGGGGTTTGATGAGAGCTCTGAAGTGAAGGAGAAATAGATATTTAAAGGCACTTTTGTACACAGTTTACAATAATGTACGTCAAAATGAGAAAATAACATGTTCTTACTATTGTTATTTAGTTTACTTCCATTTTGCTTATAATTGTTCTATATTATAATCTTGACTTCTTTTACATACAGTTCGTTTTGTATGTATTTTGTACACTTCATTAATGTGATTGACTAAAATAATTATTTAATATTAAAAAAAATAACACAATTAATTACATAAATAGAGTGCACAAAATATACGTAAATGTAAAAAATTTTATATAATCTTTACTGGCTGAGTTTAGCACAGCAAGATGTAACTCTTTCCCAAGGATAACATGGTTGGACATTTTCTAGGCTTTTTTTTGTGTTTTGTTTTGTTTTGATTGGACCCACCAAAAGGCAGAACATTTTCTTAGGTCTAAAGTTTAATGAGAAAGGTGAAAGAATGCGAATGCATAAAATTCTCTTGCACTTAATCTATTTAAAGGACAGTGGGACAGAGACAACCCCATTAACAATCTTAGATTCATCACACCTGTGCTATTATGGATAGTGTGGAAAAACATTTCATGTGTTGTTCGAGAAAAAGTATTGAGATTTGGGACCTCTTGCATCCCTTAAACATGAGTGTTACTAAAGAAAATAAAACAAAAACATACTTGCATCCAGCATTGATTTTGTACGGTCGGGATCAAATATCTAAGACCGATTTATGAATCAAATGGTTATTAATTAGCTCTCTGCTTGAGTAAGTTTATGGGAAAAAGAAAATATAGAACACTGAAATTAATGAAAGGATTGATTTTAGACATGGGTCTAAATTTTAATTTAATTGGATGGATAAGTTCTAACCATTTTTAATGATTCTGATGGGGCCGAAATCAAATGAGCAGTCGCACATCAAGTTATCAGCAGGATGCCAGGAACAACGTGTGACTGTGGTGAGTGAACACGTGGTTCCTGAATTAAACCAAATGTCTGACGATCTCCAATGATTCAATGGGTGGCGCCACAGAAACAAAGTAGGGAATTCATGATAACATGCTGCAACTAATATAAGTTCAGAAACAAAATTGGATAGAAAGAGAGCTTCAAAATTAAGTTTTTCTTTTTTCTTTTTAAAACCAAGCATGTTATTATACAGAAAAATCAGTGGTGGAATCAGATATTTATTTTAAAGGGGTTAAATAAAATTAAAATAAAATATATAAAATATTTTTTATTTTATTTTTATATAATTTTGTATGAAGCATAAAATAATTTAATAGTAAAATTTATAATAAAAATAAAATACGTTTAATACAACTTATGTATTAAAAAAATATATAATATGTCAAAAACATATCATCATAATAGAAATATATTAAAAATATATTAAGAATCATCCAATTTTTTTTTTTTTATAATAAAAACGTGTCATCATATTATTATATATTTTTATTTTATATGAGATATATTTTATTTTTAATTAAAATTAAAATTTGTTGAGAAGAATCAAAATAATTTTTAAAGAGAATGTCAACGTAAGATAAAATTAATATTATCCTATTAAATCATAAAAAATCAACATATTTTATTTTTATCTTTAATATATTTTTTTTTTAAATTTTTTTTTTTAGGAGAAGATTAATATATACAATCTTAGAATTTGCAATCTCACGTACTTTTTTTTTTGAAAAGTATAGATAAATTCGAAATTCATATCAAAAAATATTTTTTAATGATAGCTCCATTTCTTTTCAAATTAAATATGCAATTACTCCACGGTCCATTGTAACTTGTAAGGCCCGTAAGATTGACTAACCCATGAGGAGAGCATGTTAAGTAACCGGATATGGTAGACTGCATGGGGGAAAAATTAAGGCCCATGTAATTGGAAGCAAGCTAGAAGATGCCCACAGCAAGGGTATGTATGAAACCCAACAAAACCTCCATATAAAGTGACCGGATATAAAGGGCCCACTTCATATTTGATGAAGTTTTATTATAGAATAGGAAAATACTAGAGATACAAACTAGTCCCATAAAAAAATTACACATACTGACGTGGCGTGTCAATTGTTTTTTTTAATCAGCATCCACACCCCAGTCTCCTTCTCCTTTAATCTTTCACTTCCCTTCTCTGCGTCCATTCTCTCTCTCTCTCTCCCATATTCTCTCTCTCCAACTTTGCATGCGTTCTTCCTCTAGTGTGCTCAAGCTTTACTGTGCGTTTCCATCTTGAAGAAAAACGAAAAGAAAAAAACCCCTTCATCGAGGACGCCCCCAGCCAAAAAGAGAGTGCAATTTTTTTTCCAAAAGCCTTTTTCTTTTCTATATCTCGGAAGCCATCTTTATTTTTTCTTCAAACATCTCTTTTTTCCAAGATCGATGAAAAGCTTTACTATTGCTTTGTTCTTCAAAAGCCCAAAAGCCCAAAAGCCCAAGACTCTTTGTGCAACTAAGCATTTTGAAATGATAGTGTATATGGCATAACTCCACCTTATTCGCTTCTTAGATTACGTGAAAATGGAAGATCTAAAAATAAAATACGAAGTGGAAGGAACAATGGGCTGGATTTTGGGAATTGTGAGGAATGAAATCTGAAATTTCAAAAAAAAAAAAACCTGACATATTACATTACCAATTTGCCACATCACTTTGTGGGATTTATTGTATAGAATTTGTTTGTGACTCTAGCAACCCTCTATAGAATAATACTACATATGTCAGCGAATATGCAAATATGGTACAAACATTTTGAAAATAAATAAAGGTTACTATTAAAAAATTCATTCTTTTTATGTGAATGTCATACTTATTTACTTTTTTTAAAAATATTTATACAATATTTACACAACTTACGATTATAAATATTATTTGATATCGATAAGGGAGTGAAGTATTCAAGTTTGAATTCCCAAAAAATCTAAACGGTGACAAAGTTTGAATTCCCAAAAATTCTAAATGCTGATAAAAGGCTCTCATATCAACCAAGGGCCTGCTGAGTAACTGAGTAAGCTTATTGGAGCCCAATGAACCCTGAACAAAAGCAAACAAATGACTGCCAACATCAAAAGCACCATTTCCAAATGACGAAAACAGAACAGTATAGTGGGGTCCAACACAAAAAGAAAACACTGCAAATAAACAAAAAGTTCGCATCTGATGGCACAGGCATGCATGTGTATGCATGCACATAGGAATATTACATGTCTGCGTAAACATGTGCACATATGCGTGCCTGATCATTTACCAAGTGAACAGAAAAATCCACCAATGCTAAACAAAACTTAACATTCATTCTTTTTATTTTCTAAGCAAACTTAACATTCATTCATTCATTCATTGAGTCCAGAATATCTCCATGACACAAAGCATTCTTACATCATGATCTGGAAAACTACATAAATGAGACAAAATTGTAACCATAACATGCCTTATAAGTAGAGCTGGATGAGCTCATCACTGACCACAGATGGAGACAGGACACCCAAATCCGTGAAGAGTAACGTAAGATATTGAGGAGGTGTATAATCCCGAGCAGACCTTTCCACCTCAACCTTGGAGGGGATGGGCACCCCAAAATCAATGGGACGTAAAGCAGGGGCCATGTCTTTCTGGTCCAATGGGTAAAGGCGAGCAAACTGCAAAGAGTCAGTATCAAATTATCAAAATCTCATATAATTCTTGTATTAAAAAACAGAGTGTTTAAAATAATGTGTATAAATTCAACAAAGCGAATTGCTCCAATACATCATGCAGTTTTTGATACCGTAAAGAACAAATTTTGGCATACCTTGTAGCTTTCAGCAGCAACATAAACTGGTTTGTTCATACTGTGTGCAACCAGTGCAATTTGGTACGTTCCCATCATATTAATAATACCCCCACTCTCAACCACCCCATCTGCCCCGACAAATACCATATCAACCTCATCCATACTATAGGCCACTGCAGAGTCGATTAGAAGCTTCACAGGAACATCAAGCTTAGCCAGCTCGTTAGATAATCGTAAACCTGTTCTATCCGGTCTTCCCTCTGCATTTTACAGAAGGCAAATTTAAATTTGGTGGTAAGAAATGATAAGATATGGAAAATCATCACAACACATTATGGAAAGTCTACGAGATGCAGACACCGCTCAATCATTTTCATTCAAGAGTAGCATCATCATGAGTCACGAATGATATGCAGATGTAAGCTAGAACCCCCGGTATGTGTTACTGCAGTAGGGAACCATACTCGATGGACAGGCATATAACTACTCCGAAATCAGCCACTTGGACCACTTTTGATGACAGATGATATTGATTAAGTTATGCACCAAGAAGATAATGTTATTTCTTGCAACCTCGCTTATTGGCAACCTTGGCTCTTAAAGATATAAGAAGTAAAGGCTCAAATACCAAATAAACAAGATCCCAAATACCTAATGCTGCCAATAGAAATGGTGCTATGGAAAAACATAAGAAGTGGGTGGGGGATTTTTCATCGTCACACTAGGCTTCGTCTGGGCGCCGGTACTAGAATTCGATTCTGGAAGGATATTTGATGTGGAGAGAGGGCTCTATGTGATATGTTTCCTTCCTTTTTTCAGATCGCAAATGACAAAGATATCATGGTGGTGGAAGTCATTGGTGTAGCTGGAGGACAGATACATTGGAACATAACTTTCAACCGGGCGGCGCAGGATTGGGAATTAACCAGTTTTGGAGAGTTTTATAGCCTCTTATACTCACAAAGACCAAACTTGCAGTCGGAAGATAGCCTGTGGTGGATCCCTACCGTGAGGGAGTTTTCACAATTCACTCATTCTATGAGTTTCTCGCTAAAGGACCCGATATCCAATTTCCGTAGAGACAGCTTTGGCGTCACAAGGAACCTCCGAAAATAGCGTTTTTTGTGTAGACAGCCTCCCTAGGCAAAATTCTCACTACAGACAACTTGAAAAGAAGAATGGTTATTATATTAGATTGGTGTTGCATGTGCAGAAGTGAAGGTAAGTCGGTGAATCATCTCCTTTTACACTGTAAGACTGCCAGGTTTCTTTGGGACGGGGTGTTTAGCAGACTGAATTTCACATGGGTCATGCCAGAGACCGTGGTGGCAACTATGGCATGTTGGATTTCTATCCGGGGAGTTCGTCAGATCAAAGCTGTCTGGAAGATGATACCCATCTGTATAATGTGGTGTTTATGACAAGAATGCAACAATCGGACATTTGAAGACAAGGAAAGATCTCAAGATGAGCTATTAGCTTTTTTTCTTAGAACTTTATGTACATGGACCATGGCTGTGGATTTTAATGGCATGGATCTTCATGAGTTTCTTGTTTCTAATATGCCTAACTAAGAGGCCATACACCCTTTGTAAATGGCTTTGCCACCCTTTTGATTTATGATACATTTTTACTTATCAAAAAAAAAAAAAAAAAAAAATGGTGCTAATTTTGATTTAATCCAATTAAAGGATACTCCAACGCAAAAAGAGGGTGTTGACAAAATAAAACCTGTGCATAAAACCCGGAAGAGTTTCTTATTCTGAGCAGCTGTCTTCAGCACTTCCAACACAACTCTAGAAAAACCGTGCACCAAAATGGTACAACCATCAAAAATAAAATCCTGACTAAGCATTGCAATTATCCTGCGTGCCTGCAACATTAGGACAATTAGTTGTGCTAATAGGGGCTTCATGACACCATCACAAAAGATCAGATAGTCGTTATTAGCTTAGTTACCTTATAAGATATCTCACCAAACTTCTCTGCACGTTCAATCAAGCGAGACCTAGCTGAATTGAAGTCCTCGTACTCTAGAGCTGAAGTTCTAGTTACATAGCGCATGAAGAGATCACAGCCTGCTGTCAAGGAGATGGAGGTCGTGTCCGATGACTGGGGTGGCAGATACAGGTTAAACATATTAATTGGCAATATAATCTATATATAGGTGAACAGGTTTAGAGGATCACCCACATAGCAGGCAATGACACTACTTTTCTCTCCCACACTGCCCCAACTTTGTCTCAACCACATATTACAATTCCCCATGGCTGAACCATTATTTTTGCAATATTGTTTCTTTTATAGGTATTTTTGCAATATCGTTTGCTTGCCACTTCTGTTAAAAAAAAACACCTGTTTCAGATATATCTCCTCTTTCTTTTTGTTTTCAATTTTTTACAGTGTTGAACTTTTGCATTAATCAAAATCTGCCTGTCAGGGGGATGTGCAACAACTTTAGCAAATATCCTCACCTAACTACATTTTTAAATCACTTGACGTCCACAATTTTAACCTATAATGTACAGTTTTAATCTATAAGCCGCTCATTCTACATGAATTCTTTGTCATAAACATTTCAACTAATATATATAGAGACTAAACCAACACATTCATGACATCTGAAAATTTGTACATGAATGCACTCTCTCAAACTCAACGACCTGTACTTAGATATGGTCAAAAACATTTAATATGCAATTCCACATCCAAACCCCAATATCGATTCTCAAGGGATTTTTCCAGAATGACATCAACTGTAACCTATTTCTTACTGACCTGGGGTGCTATACCATGAGAAACTCCCAGAGAAAAATCGTTAAGGCCACAAACAAAATGGTCACTCCAATTATATTAATCTATTTTTTTTTCACAAATTCTATGGAGTCACTATAACTTCCCAGACCACCAAACTTATACCATAAACTGCAACCTATTTCTTACTGACCTGGGGTGCTATACCATGAGAAACTCCCAGAGAAAAATCGTAAGGCCACAAACAAAATGGTCACTCCAATTGTATTAATCTATTTTTTTTCACAAATTCTATGGAGTCGCTATAACTTCCCAGACCACCAAACTTATTAATTCAAGCCAATTCTCGGTGTCACTGTGTAAAATCTTCGAGCATAGCGCTAACAGACCTAGATCGTGAAAACTCAAAATAATGCACCACAACGAACGCCAGGAGAATAAACGTGACAGACAACAACCATGTAAATCTTTCAACAAAGTTAATTTAGAATGGGACAAATACGTGGTAATAGCAGCTTGTAATAGTGTTTTCCGTTTAAAGAATTCATCTAAGACACTTATAACTTAAAATAGATTATTAGGAATTACACTTACTTTGAGAGAATCAGAGGCCTTCTTGAGCTCAATTTCCAGCTCCATCATGGTGGTGGCCTCGCTAGCCCTAATCACGGCGGCCAAAGCCCGAATTGCGGCGACGGCCTCGGCGAGATCGGGCTGCTTCCGCCAGTTGTCGAACTCTTGGATGACGCTGAAGGACTTGCCGGAGACGGACTCCTTGAGGTCAGGTTCCGGCAAGGGAAGGTCCTCGGTTTGGCTGCCGACGGCAGCCTGTGCCTGGGCTAGCCAGTCGGGGGTGACGACGCCGGTGTGGGCCGCCCTCGTCTGGTAATAGGCCGAGATCTTAGGGTTAGGGTTTTGGTTGAATGGCTCGACGGAAGCCGCCATGTGCGACGGCTCGGTTTGGGGCGGAGACAGAGACAATGTTTCGGGTTTTGACGTTGATGCTGCGTCGTGTTGATGTTGTTGGTCGAGAATGAAAGAGGCCGATCTCCGCCACATTAATACGTGTATTATGAGGGTGTCACTTCCCCGCGAAAACCCTCGGGTATTTACGAGAGAAAGACACCAAAAAAGAAAAAAAAAATCCGAATTCGCAGGGACTGTGTTGGTAGATTCCGATCTGCCGAATCGTTACGTTCGAAATAACATCGTAATTCGTAGGGTTCAAGAGAAATAGAGAAAGTGAAGCTGATTATCTTATACTTCGCATAATCTTAATTTTATTTTATTCCTTTCTCCAAACAATGTCATAGGTTCGATTATCTATCAATTTGGTAAGTCTTGTCTTTATTATCATCATGCAACACTTTATTATTTAAATCAGAAAATTATTAAGTAGTTGTGGAGTGATTTTTTTTTTTATCACAAGATATTATATTACTAAAATTAATTTATGAAATTACTAATTTGTTATGATACAAGTAAAGTATCACATATCTTTATGTAATAATTATATATTTAATACGAATCCGTTTTGAGAATCATGTCTAGTATTTATTGTTATCCAGACATCTTATGATAAAGGTTATGAAATTTGAAATTTAAATTCTGATTTTAAAAATAAAATACTGTTAAAATAAGTTATGAATGTAAAATTATAAGTACGTGTAATACTATTAAAAAATAAGTAATACTATCTGTAGTCTTTGTTATGAAAATTGTTAGGTAGATTTAGGCAATTTTTTAAATTATAAAAACATGTAATCAAGAATGATGCTTTTTTTGTCATTTAATAAAGGACATGCACGTATAATACTAGGAATTGTTTGGATTTAGAGATAAGATAAATTATGAATAATATAGTTCAAATTAATTGAAAAGAATAAAATGAATTGTGAATAATAAAACTTCTTTTTGAATTCAAACCACCCCTAAGAGCACTCTCATTGGATTGGTTAAAAGTCATTTTTTAAAAAGTACACTTTTACACAAATATCAAAAAATAAATGTCATATTTGATCAAATATGACAATGAAGTATGTGGAGAAAGGTTCAAAAATTACTTTTTGTGAATAATAAAACTAAAATAATTGTCAAAAAAATACTTTACTATTCAAAAAAATACTTTTTAAATCTTTTTTTCATACACTTCATTGTTATATTTGATCAAATATGATATTTATTTTTTGATATTTGTACAAAAGTATATTTTTTGAAAAATAGATTTTAATCAATTCAATAAAAGTACTCTAAGTAAAAATTGTAAATAAAAATTTTCTTTACTTGAGACTACAAATATAATATTTCTTAAAAATTTATTGAGCACTCTAAAATATTAATTAAGCGACATTTTTGTCATATTATGTCACTAAAAGTTGGCAAATAAATAATAATTTTGAATGATACAACCTTTTATGACAGATAAGAGTGCTAAGCATCCACACTAATTATATAATAAATAAGTATTTGTTATAAAATTAAAAAGAAAATTATTATTACAAAAAAATATATAAGAGAAAATATTTAGAACTCATTTTTATTCAAGAACTATAATTTTTTCTTTCTTTCTTTCTTTTCTTTATTTCTTTTCTTTTCTTTTCTTTTTTTTTTTTTTTGCTTCTGATACTTCTGTTTCTGTGAATGACGTAAATGGTCATTCACAATAATTTAGATGGGGAGACATGAGATAGTGGGGGGCATCATAGCCCCCCCTTTACGACTTTTATATATATAACACTCCCCTTTGAATGATCATTCATAAAAAAATTGTCTCGTTAAAAGCTTGCTAAGGAAAAACCCAATGGGAAGAAAAATCAATGACGAAAGAAAAAGAGTATAATATTCTTATGTGTCTCAAAGTGCCTCAAGATTGCCTCGTTAAAACCTTGCAAAAGAAAATTCAGTGGGACAAAACCTCAATGAAGGAAAAAGAGTACAATCAGCATAAATTTTCAGGACATTTACTCCCTCTGAAAAGTGCATGACGATAGATCTTCGAGTCTTCACATTCCAATGTTCTGCACAATTTTCTTGAATGTCGCAGTTGGTAATGTTTTTGTGAATAAATCTGTCAGATTATCACTTGATCGTATCTTTGATATATTTTCCTCTGATATAAGCAGTATTATCTTCATATAAAATTGTTGGGCTGTCATTGATGACGGAAAAATCACATTTTTCTTGAATATGTTAAATCACTAATCTTAGTCAAGTATATTCTAAACTTGTTTTATGAATTGTAATGATTTCTGAGTGATTTAAATATGTAGAAGATAATGTCTAGTTACAAACTTACTAGAAATCTGAAACTTGTAGTAATACTTAAACTCCCCCTAATAATATGCGTTAGTATTTCAAATAATAAACAAACATAATTTCAGCATATACAACAAAGTTAAAAATTCAAATATAATTTTCATCTAAATAATGTATTAGAGAAAACATGATAATATTCTCATCTAAAATTTTTTCCCCCTCATTCGGCATTATTAGAGAGAGTTTGTTTATGTACGGCGAAAAGAGCATTAGAAACCATCCATATATGATAAAAACTGTAAAAGTTTGAGGTCTAATTTTATCGGTTCGGCGGAAAATCAAATCCGCTTGACATTGTTGACAAACGAGATCTTGAAGAGATTTAAAAGTTTTGGGTTGCTATTTAAATATAACCATTTTACTATTGGTTTACTCCACCAAAAAAAATCTCACATTCTTCATAGATCCAGTTATTGTTTATCTAAAACGATATTATGTCTGATAGAAATTATGATGTCCCAAATTCGAACCATGAACCTTTTATACCTTAACCACTCATATTTTCTCCTGAGACTATAACCCCAATGATAAGAATATAGATATATCTTTCTAGTAAAACTGATCCTGAAATTGTTGCAGCATTAAGAACTCTCAGTACTCAATATGCTGTGTGAGATCCCAAACTCTCAGTGTATTTTTACACGTTATTTTATTCTCGGTATTAATTATTTTAATTTATTTTAATAATATTATTGGTTGTGTTTTATTTGTTTAAAATATTTATTTGAGTTATTCGTTAGTAAGTGTTAGTTTTATGTTGTTTTTATAATTAAATGTTAAGTTACGTTGTTTCTTTATTAATTTAAATGTGAGGTAATTATTTAAATGACTGGAATTTAATTTCCTTTATTTTATTATGTGATTTTATTTGATGTGTTTTCTTAATATTAATTAGTGTTTTATATTTAAAATGTTCTTTAAATTAAATTGGTTTATTGTTGGGTTTTAAATATTTTATTTTATTGATATTAAATTGTAGTATTTCAAGTCAGCTTTTATTTAATTTATTGTGTTTTTTTTTTTCTAGTTAGTCTTTTTCTTTTTTTCTTTTTCCTTTTCTTTCATTTTCTTCCTCATGAAATTCGGCTCTAGACCTGTAAACCTCCCCTGCCTCCTCTCTCCCGCCGGTTCTCCCATCTCCACCCAAGGCCGTTGTCGGCCACCCACCGGCGACATTGCTCAGCCCACAGCCTTCCCCACATGCCGGCGAGTCCACGGGCACCGATGGTGTCACCTCCGGCCACCCTACCTCCCTCACACGGCACATACCCGAAAATGGTTTTAATGGGTTTTCACCCATTTTTCGACGTCGTCGCCGGTCCCCTTGGCCTCCGACCACCACCATTAGACTCCTCACCCTCCAGCGAGCATAACCCACTGTCGGTAGCCACCCAAATTTCTCTCTTTCTCCTCCACCCGAAATGGGTCCTAAAACGGGTATATCCTTGCCGCGCCATCGTCTGGCCACCATAGGCCTCACCACTGCCACCAAAAGACTCCCATTGCCCAGCCGGTCATCCCACTAACTCAGTTTCCTCAACCGCTGCCCCACCTTTCCGGTACAACCTTAAACCCGAAAATGAGTTTTCACCCATTTTGAGCCCAATCCGCCACCATTCGGTGGTTGTGCCGCCACACCACCACTTCCATGAGATTCCTCACCTTCCAAAGAGTATTTCTCTAAATTTTGGTGTTAAACCGAGCACTCTAGCCTAACGTTCAATTGACCGCTACGAGCGCTGCGGAGTGACGTCTACTCAAGGATTTGCGCTTTTAATCGCTGTAAGTATTTTCCAAATAAATTTTAAAATTTAAATATATTTTTGGTATCAACAAATATTGTGTTTGGTCATTGTTGAAAATTATCAGTTGTTGGTTTTGGTGCATGGTCATCTGCATTGTGTATTTATGCACATATTTATGTGTTGGAAATGAAAAATGGGTTTTCATTGTATTTATGGTTTTCAGGTGCGTGTGTATCACGACCTCAAGCCGGGATGGGGCATTATCCCAGTAGAGCTCCTCTAGTCACTCGGGAGCGGAATATACTGAGTGATGTCCATTGGGTTGTCGCCGGGCGACGACGAGATCGGACGGGATGGTAACGCTCTCGTGCCGACTCCATGGCTCCTCTGCTGGCGGGAGCTAGGGTATGCCTAGTCATGGTATGTGCTGGGCGCGGTTAGCTAGGTATCGCCTGTTTCGAAGTCACATGCGTGGTTGTTACCTTCGGTGTGATGATGAAAGTCAGGGTGTGCGGATGATCCTTAGAGGAGATCATAATGCATATGGTTAATAAAACGGATGTTTAGGCCATTTTCTAGGAAAGTGGCGGGTTTTATTTATTGGTTTTACGTGAACTATTTTCTGGGAAAATGGTTGTGGTTTTAATGGATTTGTGGCCATCATTTTCTGGGAAAATGATTGGTGATTTTACTGGAATTTTAGTTGGGCCAAAATGGGATTTTGGCGTGTGTGGTTATTTTATTAATTTTGAGAATGATGATTTTAAGTCACATGCATACGGTGTCCTGTTCATACACAGTGTTGTTGCATGAATGTATTTATTATTTTGAGTTTATTTGAGTTGTACTTACCTACGATGCCATTTTTGGCGTCGTAATTTTTGGATGCAAATTTTGAAGAGGCTAAGCCTGAGGAAACGGTTCCGCCGTTGATGTGCTATTATTATAAATGGTTATCTCGGGAAATTATTTTCCCCTTTTTAAAAAATATTTATTCGTTAAATTGTATTTCGGATGACTGTATTAAATCTCCTATTGGAGAATTTATATTAAAGTGTTTTGTAAAATATTTCTAAAATTTATGGTACTTAGCTAATGACTTAATTTATCCGCTGCGACTTTTATTTTATGCATGTCACGTGTTCACACACGTTTGGCACTTGACGTAGGGGGTGCGTGACCCGTGTTGTCAGTATCCCGACACCTCGATTCCCGTATTTATTTTTAGGGAAATTTGGGGGCGTCACATGTTGCCTCTCTTACAACCATGTCTCAAAGGCTACTGGCGAGAACGAGTGAGGCTGATCATCTTAAAATTTAAATATCTGAGTTGCATCAAACACTTGCAACTAAAGATAGAAAAAATAAAAATTTAAGATAAGAAAACAAAGAGCTGAAAAAATTTGTAGATTGATATTCTCGTGACCTGAAAACATGAATAGAAGAGCTAGAACGAGAGTGAGTTTAAATACAAAGTCAACAACAGCAGCTAATGGCAGAGATTCAGCATTTACAAGAAAATCGAGATAGCTGTAATTAATCTCGCTGACTTTTGAAATTATGCATCCAGCATATTTTGTAATCTTGACTAAGTGAGATTTGAAGAGATGATGATTTGTCTTGTTTTTATTTTTATTTCTATAATAATCATCTTTAGTTTTATTTAGTTCGCATCAAATATTCTTCTCATATCTATAATTCACCTATATTTACACTTTTATTTTACGAATTTTCAATTGCTCATCAGTTTCCTTTCAATATTCCTTACGATCAATATATGAGACATCATTCACCTTAGTTACAAGTTGTTTCTGCATCTTCTATGGGTGTCATGTTGCAGCAAGCGAATAATCTGGCTAATAAGTCAGATCGTGAAGCCGTATATGAGCTGGTGACCCTTGGAACTCGATACTCCTCATCTATTATCGAATTTCTCGAACGGCTACAATCTAAAAATCGTGAGATTGAGGAGCTTAATCAGAAAGTTTCCATACTTCAACGACTCATTCAAAACTCTAACAACAAAGTTGTAGAGTTAAAGTAACAAAATAAGGATTTAAAATCCTTACTTGCTTTTTCATTTCGACTGCCTAATCTTTTAGATAAGGATGACATGTTGCTTTAAAAAGAACAAATACATTTGAGAGATGAAGCAAGAAGTCTCAAATTTTTGTAACTCATCTAGTATTTGAATAATAAGATCGTTCTTTTTTAAATATTTTTTTTGAATTTATAACAGTCTTTGTGATCTCTTCATTAACGTAAACTACAATAATGACAAATCCGGGTTATAATAAAAACATATAGGATTATCCTCAAATCCTTATTTCAACAGATACTCGTTGATTCAATTATACTATATGCGTTCAGATTGCTTTAACTCATATAAAGATTTTTGAAGTTTTATAAAGTACATATTTCTAAATGTACTTGGATTAGATGTTTCAAGTATTGTTTATCTTTATATATGTTATGATCTAATAATCCTTATAAATATGCAGTGACCACATCCATCAACCGCATATCTAATCATTTTATAATAATCAAGCCGATTAAAAATCTGAATGTGATTGCATTTATAACAAGAAAATATGTTTCCTCATAACTAATCTTGAATTTCTGCAAGAAACCTTATGCGACAAATCGTGCTTTGTATAACACAATTTCATTTTTATCATTACGCTTTCGTATAAATACTCATTTATATCTGACAGGTATTACATCTTTTGGTGTTTGGACAACAGATCCAAATATATCTCGCTTCACTAACGAGTTTAATTCAATTTCAATAGCAGCTTTCTATTTTGTCCAATCATTTTTATGTCGACATTCTTCAACGGTTTTTAACTCATTTTCTTCATTACTTCTAGTAATGTCAAGGGCCATCATATATTTGTCGACAACAGTTTTATTTTTATCCAATTTTTCCAGTACTTATGATATGTATTGAGATCTCATTATTTTCAAGTATTTGTTCCTCTTCGGGAGAAAACATTTCATAAAACACCTGTTCAGGAGTTACCTGTTCAGGAGTTATACTCTTCAGGAGTTACTTCTTCAGGAGTTATACTCTTTAGAAGTTATCTCTTCAGGAGTTATCTCTTCAGGAGTTATACTCTTTAGGAGTTACCTCTTTAGGAGTTATATTCTTCAAGAGTTCCTCTTCAAAATGTTTGTACTCTTCAGGATGTTTGTACTCTTCAGGAGGTTTGTCTTTTATACATAATGTTTAGATAGATCTTATTGCTTGTTTTGTGGGTACAGTCTCTTCAGGAGCACCGATTTATTTTCTTTTGTACCAATAAGTCTTGAACACTTTAGGTGTGTCTTAAACTCATCTATTGTTGTTTTAACAACTTGTCATTTAGAGATTTCAATTCTTGCTCAGCATTAACAACAGTAATATATGATTTTACAATATCCTTAGTGTCAATAAATACATCCAGTAATTGATTTGCAACACTTTACAAATAAGTAATTCTCTGAACTTCTAGTTCACATTCATTTGTAAGATGATTAAATTTAAACAGGATTTTATTATTTCAAACAATTTCTTATCGTACTTCAGGCACCGATTTTTTATTATTTCAAAACATAATAAAGTTTTACTATAATGTATAAAAGTTTAGTATAAATAAATCAAGTGTTTTGCCATACAACAGGTACGTGGCTACTGTTAAGTCATGCTACATCTATGACAAACATCTTCATTTTTCTATGAAAAATTATTCTGAAGGCTTTTACTTTTTTTTGAGTTGGATCACTTCTGGTGATACAGTATATTATTATCATTTTTAGTATTGTCGCTTTTGGGACCAACATTTCTATAGTTTTTCTACTATGTCTACGCCATTGATTTCTTTAAAATGATGCGTTCACTTCTATGAATGGTGTAAATCCAATATCATTAATAGGACGTAACTGATGATTTATTAGCAAAAACTCATTATTTAGCTCAATCACTTAGAAGACAAAATAAAAGTACATAATATTTGTTGAATTTTAGCTCTCGAGATTGATACTGCAGAAGCACATTCGAGGTATAAAAAATAATATATGTCTTCTTTTAAAATATTATCATCAGTGATCTTCTCACTGCATAATTTTAATATTGAGCTGATTTTAAAGAGTGCAGAGTTTTATTCACTATCACTCTTAAAATCTTGCAACTTCAGATACAATAAGTCATAATGATCTTTTGAGAGGATTATATTTTCTGGTACTCATATATCTCCCTTAATTCATTCCACACAGTAAGATGATTTTTCACCATGAGATACACAGTACGGTCTTGCAGGGACATGTGATTTTCTTCTTTGATTGTATCTCTCAAGTTCATTATATACAAATGGATCATCAATGATCCTGAATTTTTCAAAAAATGTCAAGAGTAATAAAACTCAATTTTATAAGATTTGATATTATATATATATGAATCACAAAAATAAATATGTGGATCTAAGAAATATATTCATATAATCAACATAATAAAAACAGAATTTTATTAAGTAATATTCAGCAATATTATCTTTTATATTCATCTCGAAAACTGTAAATAATATATTAAAAAACTTACTTGAAGTAGAAGACCACTAGTTTCAGAATTGGTAGAATTTCGTACTGATAACGTGTTATAAAACTAAAAAAAGAATTACTATTGCAAGAAATAATATAAGAGAAAATGTTTAGAACTCTTTTTTCTTCTAGAACTATAATTTTTTCTTTATTTATTTCTTTTATTTCTTTTATTTTTCTTTCTTCTGATACTTTCATTTCTGTGTACATATAAACGAATCAAACTCTCTATTTATAAAGAGTTTGGATCGTGAATAATCATAGACGGTCATTCACAATAATTTAGATGGGGGACATGAGATAGTAGGAGGCATTCATAGCCTCCTTTACGACTTTTATATATATAACAATATTAGAATATATTTAAAAAAAAAAGCAAAAATACAAGTATGGGATATTTGGAGGGGATGGTGTGGTTTTTACAATCACTATTGTAGGTCATGAGTCTCATGTGACTTGTTGATTAGCAAAGGAAGAAAAGTCATATATGAATATATGATGTGCGTGGCTTTTTTAGGAATGCCAGCGACACACTATTTTCAAATTTGTGAAAATTTATCCAAGTCAAAATTAGGCATGGTTTATTTTTGGGGATGAGATTAAAATTTTAAAATATATTTTAAATTTATTATTATATATTTTAAATTTTTATATAAAATATAATAAAAAATTTAACTTTTTCAAATTCTCATATTACTTTTTTAAATCCTCATATAAAATTAATATTAAAATTATCTTATAATAATAGTTTATTCTTTTTAAATTTTTTTTTTTTTTATCTTATCTCATCTTTTTTTTGAGAATAATTAAAGCCTTAAATTCAACGACTGAAGGAGAAAAATATTTATCATGTCATAAAGTCATGCTGACTCATGCATGCACATTAAAGTGATACCAAAGTTAAAGTAAAAAGAAATTTAAACATATTCATTAGTTAATACATCTTTGGAGATGCACTATTTATCAATGTTTTTGGTATTGTACCGTATCAGTTGGTATGGCCAGTACAGGTATATTATCTCTACTGTATCGGTTCAAATACCAGCCGTACCAGATTTTAATTTTTAATTTTAATTTTTTTTTTGTCTCAATTTAGAGTAGATTATTTATATATATGTATTTATATATATAATCTATTCATATATTGGCTATTTTTTTAAAATATAATTTATATATGTATTTATATATATAATTTTTTTTATAAATAGACTATTTCAAAACAGTACACGAAACGGTATCGGTATCGAAATATTTCGTTCTAATGCCTTGACCGGTACCAGTACCGGTATGGTATTCAAAATTTATTTTTCTATTTACTCCTCAAATGCTATTTTATTTTATTTTTCTCTTTTTCACAATCCTTTCCTCTTCTTCCTCTATCGACAGCCAACAACACATAGTAGTTTAGAACTTTCACCTTCACCTTTATCTTTATTTTATTATTATAATATTATTTTTTATTTTTTATATTTTTATTATAATATATTAAAAAAAATTATAAATTTTTTTTATTATATTCATATTATTAATGCTAATTGTATGTAGTGGGTGTTAATTGCAAAAAATAGAAAATAGTAAAAAAATAAAATTTTATTATTATTTTGACTCAAATATGCGTAATTTAATGTAGGATTTTTTAATAACAAAAATATTCTCTAAGATTTGTGATTTTACATTTACATATAGAGAAACCAATGCAATGCGCTAAAGGTTATCCAAGTCTCAAATGAGGGCTCCTATTAATAAGCAAAAATATTGTCATATATGGCAAATTGGATAAAGAGTACCAATCTTTAATTTTTTTTTTCTCATTTAAAGTGCTTGAAAGTATTTTCGTATTTGCAAATCCATAGATGATTATATAAATGTGGAGAAAATCTCCTAAGATTTCTTCTGAGAATTCCTCTCGATATAAATAAATCAATTTTTTTAATTTATTTATTAAAGAAGTATTTTTTAATGATATTATAATATTTTTAAAAGATATTTATAAATATTTATAAATAAATAAAAACATTTTTTTTTTTGTTCTTCTCGAGACAAACTCATGCTACATTATCGATGAATGAAGCATTACTCATAAATGTTTTATGTGGCTCCTAATAACAACTAAAGTTGTTATCATATATGATAAATAGGGCAAATAGTAACGACCTCTGATTTCTCTTATTTAGTATGTGAGAAATATTTTGGTCACAAAAGAAATTTTATAAAAAGTAATTTTATAAATTAACGATGTATCATATTATAAAATTATTTATATTATAAAATAAATTTAATTTATCACATAAAATCATATTAATTTATATAAATATGTTAATAAAATCTCTTTGTAGTTGTATCACTTTTTAAAAAAAATATCTAACTTTAATTGTCAAATCTTAATAAAGAAGTTAATTCTAACATGCATCTAATGTTTAACGTTAAATGACAAATCGACAAGTTTAACATTTAAAATGTCATTAAATGAATTGTAGGTCGACCACGGACCAACAACAAAAGGGTGAACTTGTGGATGTACGTCAAAAATCACAAACCATCCCAAATTAGAACAAATATCTCAACCACTCATTTGCTTTTTAAGTAACACGTCCAAAATACTTAAATAAAGTTGTTCACACGAAATGTCGTTACTATAGAGACAAAATTATGAGAAAAACTCAATTCTCCACGTTCATCTATGATAAAGGTTATGAAATTTGAAATTTAAATTTTGACTTTCAAAGAAAACATTGTTAAAATGAATTATGAATGTAAGATTATAAGCAATGCTATGTACAATCTTTATTTTAGGGATTGTTATGCAGATTTAAGTATTTTTTTTTAATTACAAAAATATTCCTCCTAAAATGATTTTTTTTTTCATTTAATAAAGGATCTACACATACAATTTCAAGTAGGGACGGTAAATAAATAAAAAAATTTGTTTAAAATTACAAATATAATTTCTCATAAAAAGTTATTAAGTACTCTAAAATATTAATTACCTGATACTTTTGCCATATTATGTCACTAAAAGTAGCACATAAATAATAGGACAATTTTATGGGACCCCGATGTTAGGACCCTTTTGCGCCCTCGCAGTGTAAAATTTCTTTATACTTTTTTGCATTTCATTTTTTTTTTGACAAAATCAATAAAAAAAATGTATGGAGATAAAATATATGTAATTTTTTTAATTTTTTATTTATTTGAAAACCTCTATGGGGGCGCAAAGAGGCCCCAACGCCGGAATCCTATATATTTACTCTAAATAATAATTTTGAATAATACAACCTTCTATAATAAATAACCATTATTGTATTAGATTATAAAAAAAGGAAAGAAAGTAAAGGGTATTTGCTGGGGGTGGTGTGGTTTTTACAACCACTATTGTAATAAAAAAAAGGGAGGGGGGGGGGGGGGGGTTGAGTACAAATGAGCCTAGTCATTAAGGCTTTTATAAAAGCATGAAACGACATAAAGGATGGGTGGCAGGCGCATGAGCTAAGATGAAGGGTGTTAGGGCATGGGCATGCAACTCGGGCCTGGGATACCACCACTTCGAGAGCTCGCCTCACAAACGGACTCGCCTTACACGTGGATTCGTCTCGCACACAATCTTGCCTCACACACACAGGAAAGTCACTCGGGACTTGCCAGCCATGATTCACCCACTTGGGTCACACATCCAGATCACCATGCTCGGGAGCCCCACTCAGGAAACCTTTGCTTGCCACACCCAAATCACTACTCGGGACCCCATACTCAAGAACCCATTCACACGTGACTCCACAACCACGAACCACAAACGGCCTCACTCGCCGCCACGAGATCACCTCCTTTATGGTCAACATGGGACCCTTGCACGGGAGCTCACTAGTCACTATACTCGCACTTGGGACACTCCTTCGCTATCCACACATGGACCGAGCTAGAGCAACTCTCTCATGCCCGAGAAGCATGAGCTCGTCAAGCATACTCGAGAAAACACTCACCTCATGGGCATCACTATTCATACACTTGGTGTGCACCTTTACTCACTCGAGACCCATTCTCAACTCTCAAGCATTGCACCAAGCACGAACTCATACATGGCATGCACCTCCCGCTCGAGAATTGCCAGCCAAGTCTCTCTCTTTTGGGACTTGTCTGCTCCCCTTTTTTATTTGCTTGGAAATGTTACTCACCATCTCGGATCACAGGATCTCGAACTTGGCAATACGATCGATTTTGTCAAATTTTATGCCCCAACTACACATGCACGGACTCGGGCTAGCAACTCACTCAACTCGGATTTAGCATGCGCAACCTTGGACGCAATAACCCCAAGTTCACGAGAATCAACCGCGGTGACCTAAGACCTTCGGACGGTATCCCTCACCGCATGTGAATTCATTTCTCTACTAACAAAATTATTTTATGCAGCGCGAAGCGATGACAACTTCCCTCTGACAAAATGAGCTTTGCGCTCTCATCATGCACGAAACAGTTGCGAATCGTAGGGTCGAGTTCTAGGCCCGACCCCACTTGTAGACCCTTGCACGCCGATTTACCACGGGGTAGAGACTCTAGGCTAGGGTCTTAGCCGAACATACTCATAAATCTCTTCTCCATCTCCATCAGCAAAATGATAGTAAATCGCGGGTCGAGTCCTGAGCTTTCGCCCACTCCTAAACCCCTGCAAGGAATTCTCCATGAGGTCGAGACTCGAGACTAGGGCCCCAGTCTGAGCATACTTGTAGATTCTCTCCCCATCTCTATCAGCAAACTCGGAGTGCCAGCGAATCGCAGGATCGAGTTTAAGGCCATTACCCACTCGTCAACTCTCGTACGCTAATTTGTCTACCAGGATGGCAGCGAATTGCGGAATTGAGTCTAGAGCCCTTGCTCGCTTGTAAACTCTCGCATGCTGATTCGCCTGCCAGGATGCCAGCGAATCGCTGGGTAGAATCTAGGGCCCTTGCCCACTTCTAAAATCCCGCACACCAATTTCCCTATCTCTATCTCCCACCACCTCTGGACTCCGCGCTCTCATGCTTGCAGTCGAATCCATCTCCCACCATGCTAGTGCTTCGAGTTCTCACGTTAGCGGTCGAGTCCATCTCCCACCATGCTAGTGCTTCGCGTTCTCACGCTAGCGCTCGAGTCCATCTCCAGCCATGCTCGCGCTTCTCGTTCCCAGCTTGCAGTCGAACTTATCTCCCGCCTTAACTGAGCCCCGTATTGGCACTCTACTCTATCGAAAGTTTTGGAATTTTAGTGCATTACAACATTATCTTAATTATTTATATGTTGCATGTTTTTATTTCTTACCTTGGACTCAGAATGAGAGCTTCAAAAGAATTCCCCCCTAAGTACCTTTATTGAGAATTCGCGAAGTATTGTGAGGGGAAAAAATGAGTACAGATGAGCCTCAGCCATTAAGGCTTTATAAAAGCATGAAACAACATAAATGAGAGGTGACAGATGCATGGGTCAAGGTAAATGATGTCAGGGCATGGGCATGCAATTGAGAAGCAAAAAAGGAAAGGAAATGAAGAAATAAAGACATTGACATACGCTAAAGGGTCTATAAAAGGATCTCGAATAGATGACAAAACTCTCACTCTGACCCACGGTCTTTTCTCCAACCCATAATCTCCTTTAGTTTCTCCTCCCTCCCGGAAAGCATTCAGGAGCTCCAACTAGAGGGATTTCCTTCATTGATATCTATATTATTTCTTGTACAGTGAGATATGAGAGATTGTAAAATACTCATTATAGTGGATTCTCCTCCCAAACGTCTGTGAACGTAGATCTTACGTCGAATCACGTAAATTTAGTTTCTATATTTATTTATATATTTTATCGGTTATTAATGTGCATCAACTATACTGGAATCTCGTCGAGGGCCTTAGATGACTCCGAACAAAGCCCAATCATACCAATAGACCAATAACAACTCTTTCTCATATATCGACTTATTGTCCAATTTTTCTCGCATCAACCTAGGTCATGAGTCTCATAACTCTTGGTCATTAGCAAAGGAGGAAAAGTCACATATGATGTGCGTGGCCTTTTTAGGAAGGCCAGCGACACATCCCAAATCTGTGAAACCTTATTCAAGTCAAACTTAAATTCAACGATTGGAGGGGGAAAACGTTTATCATGTCATAGAGTGATAAAGCCCAGCATGCACATTAAAGTGAATCCAAAGTTGAAGCAAGAAGCAATTAAAAAAAAAAAAAAAAAAAAAAAGAGAGTAAGAAGACTACCTTACCACAATCTTATAACTCTCGGACGAAATTAAAATATAATATATAAAAAAAACACTATTTTCAACTATAAAATCGATCGACAGAACCTATTGATTTTTTTTTTAACTTAATAGTTAAGAAACTATTTTTTTTAATGAATTTATGATTTTTATAATGTTTGAAGTGCTTAAAAATGATAGAGACAACTCTTTTTTATAATTTATTCACAATTTTGTTTTAAATTAGAGATATTATTTTATAAGAATGTCTCTCGTAATATACAAAAAAATGTTGTATTTATCATTTTTCATGATTATGATTATTGGGTTTTTCAGTTTTTTTTTTTCTTGTATTTAGTATGTTAGAAAAATGATTTTATTTTTTTATGTGAGTTATAGATTTATCTAATTTTTAAAAAAGAAATAATTTGTACAAACTCTAAATAAACAAGTTAAGTGCATATCTTTGCAAAAAAGTAGTCCCCACATTGAAATTTTTTTTTTCTTGTATTTGGTATGTTATAAAAATGATTTTATTTTTTTTATGTGAGTTATAGATTTATCTATTTTTTTCAAAAAGAAATAATTTAGACAAACTCTAAATAAACAAGTTAAGTGTAGGGGTGTTCATCCGGGTTCCGGATTTGGGAATCCGGAACCCGGATTTAAAATTTTCTTCAATCTTTAAAAAAAAAAAATTTAAAATATTAAGAAATATATTAAAATTTCAAACCGGGCCGGATTGTACCCGGCCCGGATGAACAGGCCTAGTTAAGTGCATATCTTAGTAAAAAAGTAGTCCCCATATTGAAAAAGTATAAAAAGCTATTATTTTTTACTAGGTTCTTTTTTACAAAGAATTTACACAGAACTTGTCTATTAAAAATTTATATATGGTATTACTCTTTTTATAAAAGAAATGCGTAAAACTTACATACCGCAAAACTATATTTAACATTAATTTGTAGGTTGTATTGAAGAGGTAGATGATGGATTGAGTTATAATTTAGTTTTCAAAATTGTGGAGGAATAATAATTAGAAAAACCTAGTTGTAAATAATTATGTGTCCTAACATGTGTATTCATTTAACGTGATTGATTAGAAAACTAGATTTTAATAAAAATAATACAATTTGAAATTTTGAATATGAAAATAGAGTCATTACTATGTAAATTCATCTATAAATTCGTTTGTATGTAACAAAATCTTTAATAAATAAGGTAGCGTTGCCACACCCTTAAAAAGAGCAGATACGTTGGGGGGCTTTAGTATCTATGTCATTTGACCACAACAAAGCCACGCGGTTTTGGTTTTTGAGGTTGGGGGCTTTGTGTGACTATGTGGTCAAATGAGCTGGGTCTTGCCTCTTTAAGACCACAGAGGTAAAGAGCCCAAACTTATAAAAATAGGAAAAAGTCAAATCTATTCGGGGAATATCTCTGTCCGGATTAAATAGTTTTGAATAAATTATATTAAAGTATTATTTTTTAATATTATTATTATTTTAAAATATTATAATAATGAGATGGTATTATTCGAGAAATGGGAAGGGCATTTTAAGAATTCGGCTAACACGGGATGTGTGACTGCTGATTGATGCCGATGAAACGGCGTCGTCGAGGCCTTCTGGATGATGTCCTAACCCCACAGAAAAATCAAAAAAGCGTTGCAGAAAGAGAGAAAAAAATTGTTATTTTCCTTTTTTTTTTTTGTATTTATTTATTGCCCTCATATCATGCAAATTGCAATCACGTTAGCAGTGTGTCTCTTTCTGGAAAAATAAACATTAAAGTTATAAAAAAAAAAGGGGTGGGGGGGATTAAAACCCAGATTTTCAGATGAAAGAAATTCATTCTTAAGAGAGAGAAAATTGAAAACTCGTTATAATGGTGGAAAAAGAAAAAAGTTTTTGATATAAACCTTATCTGATCGTTTGTTTTCTTCAATGCATGAACGGGAATTTGCAGAGATCAGATAGCAGAGGTCTTCCTCGTTCATTGCTATTACTCCCCAGTCGCCTTGAAAAAATTTCGGAATTCTGCCTCTCTGTGTAAAATAGTGGGAGAAAGACCAGAAAGATCGGAGATTCAAGCGTTTGATATTCCGATTTGGCAACGGAAATCGCTTTATCGGTGGTGAGTTTTTCCACGTACCCTCCTTTCTCTTAAGTACTTTCGCCTGCGTCACGGTTTTCTGTTCACGTGGTTGAAATCTAGGTGGAGCGCGCATTCGTATCTCACTCGGATATTATCTGATTGTGATGAAATTTTATTTTTTCCAGAGGTAAATTCCTATTTCCGATCAGAATTCTGCACATCCCCTTTTCAAATTATTCTTCTTTCACTGGGAGAATCTCATTAGATTGTATCAACGTAAGCTCAAGACTACCATTTATACGGATTATTGAGTTTGTTTCGGATATTGGGGTCGCTTTGGATTGGGGAATTGCTGGGTAGCGCGTGGTAGCGAAGGAAGAAGTTAGGTCACCCAAGGAAGCGTGTTTGAATCTCACTCGCGTTGTGGCCGAGAAGGTTTTGTACCGTTTTGGAGCTTTTTTGGGGTTTGTTTCATTTCCTGTCTCCTTGCGTGCATTGATTCCAGGACCTGGGTTATTTATTTTTCTCTTGGGCAGACTGAGGTGGTTAGTCTTTGGTTTATGAATCTACGTGGAAGCAGCACCAAGATTTAAGATTTTATTTTTTATATTCTGATCAGAAGCTGAATTGTTTGAGAAGTAGGGGTTTAGGTTCAGACGATGACAAGGTGGCAGGGGTTAGATAAAAGGAGGAGGCTTTATGCTGGGTTGAGAATATGAGATGGAGAGGCAAGAGCTGCTTAATGCTGCCATAGATTGCTGACAACTGTTCATCAATTGAATTTTGTTGTTCGACTGTCTTTCTATTCTGGGGCAGAGATACTCTGAGTTGGATTGTTTATTCTCCAGTTTTGGTTAATTCGTAGAATTGCTATATGATTTGTTAAGGTTGGCAAATGAGCATGTCATAATGAACAAAGCAGTAGGATTGTGGGTCGATGGACGCCCCCGAGAAGACATTTTCTGAGTTGGTTGGCATCGTGAAATCGTGGATCCCTTGGCGATCTGAGCCAGCTAATGTGTCGAGGGATTTTTGGATGCCCGATCATAGCTGTAGGGTTTGCTACGAGTGTGATTCTCAGTTCACCATTTTCAACCGTAGACACCATTGTCGTCATTGTGGTCGAGTTTTCTGCGCCAGGTGTACTTCAAATTCAGTTCCTGCCCCATCCGGTGGTGACCCAAGGACTGCCCGGGAAGAGTGGGAGAGGTTACGAGTGTGTAATTATTGTTTCAAGCAATGGGTGCAGGGCATACCTACCCCTGATAATGGGATCCAGGTTTCCAACCTGGATCTTAGCACTTCACCATCAGCAACAAGTTTGGCCAGCACTAAATCTAGTGGCACTGCTGACAGTAGTATCATTACACTTGGTTCAATGCCGTACCCAGTTGATCCTTACCAGCAAGTTCAACACGGTTCAGGTCTCAGCCCACGGCAATCATCTTCAATGGAATCAAGCTCAGACAGGCGGGGTGAGATAGAGTCAGGAAGGAGCAATGACATTGTTGCAGATGTGGGGAACTCAAACCAGTATGGGTTTTCAGGGCACAGGTTTGATTCTCTCCTGTTATTGAGTTCTTTTGGATTTGCAACTGGACATTTTATGTGCATGATGCCTGTTTTATGTTCATGTCTCTCCCGTTATTATTTCTCTTGGATTCACGCTATGACATTTTATGTGCATGAAGCCGTTTTACACGCCGATTTTACAGATCTTTCTTTTCTTTATTTTTAATGTATGATACATGTTGAGTCAATGATATATATTAATACTCTGACTAAGTTGTGCATAATATGACAATTACTACATGGTTTTTAATATGTTTTTACATGGGAAACTGATAGCCTGTATTCTGTCAGCCAGTGAGAAGGGTGTGCAAGTTATATTTATGGATAAGAGTTGATTACTTAAAATGTCATTTCGTAAAGCTAATGAACTAGCTTACTGCATTCAAGTTGTATTAGCGAGTGTTGTATGAAAACAGAAGAGTAGATTTTTTCTTTTTATAACCAGTTACTCATTGCTTGCTTTTTCTGTGGCGTCAGGAGTGATGATGATGATGATGAGTACAATGCATATCGGTCAGATTCTGATGCAAGGCATTTTCCTCAAGTCAATGATTACTATGATCAAGTTGGCTTTGATGATCTGAGCAATGATGATCGATCACACAAGTTCCATCCCGATGGAGAAAACAGCAATACAAAAAGTTTAAACAGCTCTCCATTGCATCACAGCTTTGATTCACAGGGTTTAGAAGGAATTCCACAGCTAGGAAAAAAAGATGAACATGATACTGGTGATGAGTGTGAAGCACCTTCCTCTATATATGCTGCACAGCACGTCGAAGCAGAACCCATGGATTTTGAGAACAATGGACTTCTTTGGCTCCCCCCTGATCCAGAAGATGAAGAAGATGATAGGGAAGCAGGTTTGTTTGATGAGGATGATGATTATGGGGATGCTGCAGGAGAGTGGGGATATTTACGCACCTCAAGCAGTTTTGGAAGTGGAGAGTCTCGCAATAGGGATAGGTCAAGTGAGGAGCACAAGAAGGCTATGAAAAATGTTGTTGATGGTCATTTTAGGGCATTGGTAGCTCAGCTATTGCAGGTTGAGAACCTTCCCATAGGTGATGAAGATGACAAAGAGAGTTGGTTGGAGATCATAACATCTTTATCCTGGGAGGCTGCTACACTTTTAAAGCCAGATATGAGCAAAGGTGGAGGGATGGATCCAGGTGGATACGTAAAAGTAAAATGCCTTGCATCCGGGCGTCGCCGTGAGAGGTAAAAGACTTATTATTATTATTATTTTGATAAGTTGAAAATTGGGTATAAGATCCACCATAGGTGGGAAGCCTTACCCGTATGTGTGGTAACAGGTAGGCCTGAAGGCTGTTCCGTCCCTGTCAGGGGAGATGCTAACCATCTCTCCTTTCTTCAAACACTTTTATGACTTTTATGACTTTTATGACTGTAAATAGATCATGCTTCTCTTTTCACATTACTGGACATGAACTCACAAATTCTGATTTCTCATTTAGTAAGTAATCACTGAGATGGTCTGTTTTTGTGATAGAACAGTCTTGTTCGAGTGGTATGCATCTGCCCAACCATCATTTTAGGCTATAGGTGTATGAATTTAGAATGAACATACCGCTTAAAGTGTGGATGCTGAGACTTATTTTCTTATCTAATCACATATGGGTTAAGCAACTAATAAATTATGAGAGAAGTCAGAGTAAAAGAGGGTTCTAATAAAGTAACAAAATAGAAATCACGAGAATGTTTTCCATTAAGGCCGCATCAATGAATAACAGAGCAAGAGATACCTCACTAATCGTGGAGGAAACATAAAAGAACTGTATAATGTCAAGTCCAAACTGAAACATATTCTACACTATTAACACTAATCATGTCTTGAGTTGTAATGTCTACCAGGCCAGATATTTAGTCCCTACGTTATCTTTGGTAGTTTTTATTTATTGATGAACTATAAACTTTCGCATACCATAATTCTCTATAATTTTTCTTTCTAATTCACTTACTTTTGCTGTAGTATGGTGATCAAAGGAGTTGTTTGTAAGAAAAATGTGGCTCACCGGCGAATGACATCAAAAATTGAGAAACCTCGATTGTTGATCCTTGAGGGGGCTCTTGAGTACCAGCGGATTTCTAACCTCCTGTCAAGTTTTGATACTTTGTTGCAGCAGGTTGTTATTGTCTGTTTACTGTTTTCTGATCATTTGTTGCTGAGTGGCTTCTAGTGAACGAGATTCTTTTTTCCTCTTCTTATGTGTTTTATATCCCTCTCCAGGAAATGGACCATCTAAAGATGGCAGTGGCAAAGATAGATGCCCACCACCCTGATGTCCTTTTGGTGGAGAAATCAGTTTCTAGACATGCACAGGAATACCTTCTTGCCAAAGACATATCACTTGTTCTCAACATCAAGAGGCCACTTTTGGAACGCATAGCCCGCTGCACAGGTGCTCAAATAGTGCCTTCAATTGATCATCTTTCATCACAGAAGTTGGGCTACTGCGATGCATTTCATGTGGAGAAGTTTCTAGAAGATCATGGTTCTGCAGGACATGGTGGCAAAAAATCGCTGAAGACACTGATGTATTTTGAAGGGTGCCCAAAGCCACTGGGTTGTACTGTAAGTCCTCAAACTTAATTCAGACAGGGCCATAGATACAGCTTAATATGGATGATGAAAGGAATAATTATTTGCATACTTACAAAAAAATTATTTGCATCCGCAGGGATGATGGCCCAAATGAACTGTTTGGGCAATCTTGTAGTTCTTGTTTAGTACATGCAAAGTGATTTGATAGAACTGCCACAGGGTATTCATTTTATTCTTTTGGCTCTTTTTTCAGATTTTACTTAGAGGTGCTAGTGGGGATGAACTGAAGAAAGTGAAGCATGTGGTTCAGTATGGAATTTTTGCAGCATATCACTTGGCTTTGGAGACTTCTTTCCTTGCTGATGAAGGAGCCACTCTCCCTGAACTCCCTTTGAATTCTCCAATAAACGTTGCACTTCCAGATAAATCGTCAAGCATTCAGAGATCCATCTCAATAATACCGGGTTTTAGCCTTTCTGTGGATGGCAAGTCACTGGGACCCCATCATATTGGCGAACCACAAAGATCCTACAGTGTCTCTTCAGATCTGGCCTCTCAATCGATAGAGTCCACTACAGATCTGATAAATTCTACGGTTTTTTCCTCTTGCGCTTCTTCGGGAAATATTTTTCCGGATTCTTACCTTAACGGACTTTCTCCCTATTATAGCTTTGAGGAAAAAAATAGAATGCGTTTTAAAGAACCCCTGGTAGCGGAAACTTCTGCAGCCAGCAACACCCCTATTGTCTCGCAGAATCATTGCAGTGCTAATGGTTTTGGGACTTTAGAGACTTTGGGACAGAATGCCATAACTATCACCAGTTCAGAGACATCATCCCTGCAAGAAGATAATAAAGACCATTTACAAGAGCGAGGACCTTTGAAAGAAGATCCTGTGCCTTTAAAAGAAGAGTTTCCTCCATCACCTTCAGATCACCAAAGCATTTTGGTGTCCTTATCATCCCGGTGCATTTGGAAGGGGACTGTTTGTGAAAGGTCCCATCTCTTTCGTATCAAATACTATGGCAGCTTTGACAAACCTCTTGGTAGGTTTCTTCAAGACCATTTATTTGATAAGGTGAGTACTCTCTCCTGGCCTTTGCATATATACTTACATACTCATGTCCTTGTACAAAACCTTGCAATACATTTTAAAAAAACTGACATAGCTTAAATGTTTGTCAGAGTTACCAATGTCGTTCTTGTGGTATGCCATCAGAAGCCCATGTTCACTGCTATACTCATAGGCAGGGCACACTCACCATATCTGTTAAGAAGCTATCAGAAATTCTCTTACCGGGTGAAAAGGAAGGAAAGATTTGGATGTGGCACAGATGCCTGCGGTGTCCAAGAGCCAGTGGATTTCCTCCAGCAACTCGGAGAGTAGTGATGTCTGATGCTGCCTGGGGTTTATCTTTTGGGAAGTTTTTGGAGCTCAGTTTCTCAAACCATGCAGCTGCAAGCAGGGTAGCAAGTTGTGGCCATTCTTTACATAGAGATTGTCTTCGTTTCTATGGGTAATTTTTTTCATTTCAGTTATAGTTATTTATTTATATATATGGTCACAACATGGAGGACGGCTGTCTCTTATGTGGAAGAGTACAGTAGAAATGGTATTTATGCTGGGTATTTGATCAAGACAGTTATTGCACACCACATTTCCAGAACAAAGATCCAATTGGTTTTATCCCCTCTTTCTGGGTGGCCATATTTATATGGTGAATCTTCAGAAAAGTGAAAGTTTGATTTCAGTATTGTGCCCATTTAAGGAGGTATATGCCGACCTAACTAATAGATGGGTGGAAAGAAAGAAATTATAATGGTTGGTTCATGTATGCTGTTCAATCTCTCTCTCTACCCTCACTTTTTTACACGTGCAGATTTGGCAAAATGGTTGCTTGCTTTCGATATGCATCGATTGATGTTCATTCTGTCTACCTTCCACCATCCAAACTGGACTTCAACTATGAAAATCAGGAGTGGATACAAAAGGAAACCAAAGAGGTGCATTGATTTCTAGTTTGGATATTTGAAGATTACATGTAGATTATATAACTGCATGTGATGATATAGTTCCGTTCTATGACAGGTGGTTGATCGAGCTGAGCTTCTATTTTCTGAAGTACTAAATGCTCTTTGCCATATAGCAGAGAAAAGATCTTCTGATGGTTCTCTTGTAAGTGGCACGAAAGCTCCCGAAATAAGGCGGCGAATTGCAGAACTGGAAGGAATGTTACAAAAGGAGAAGGCAGAATTTGAGGTGAGGTTCTTTGTAAATTTCAAATTTTTCATACAGTAAACCCATGTGCTGGAAGCTGTACTCCAATGCATATATGTAGACTATCTCTGTGGTTGAATATGGACTCTTCTATATGTCCGCTTAAATATTGACACTTTGGAAATTGTTAATTCAAACTTTTTTCTTGACTTTCAGCGTAGATCATAATTAAAATGAAGAAAAATCAATGACATATGATTTGTACGTTTGGTAAACATTTATACTTTTGACCATTTTCTGTAACATGAGATATGCAAACATCTTTTGATTGCAAGAAGTGCCTTTTTTCTGTGCGAGTTGGTTCCTTTTTGAGTTCACATGAATCTAATCCTGGTCATGAAGGGAAATTTGAAAAAGCTAGAAAATACACTAGAAATTTTCTATTATAAAAATGTGAAATCTTGATTATGTCTATCAAGAGAAATGTCTGTTTGCTCCTTTTATAACATGATTCTAACTTTTATGTTGACATGATCTTAGGAATCACTCCAAAAGACTTTGAACAGGGAAATGAAAAAGGGACAACCAGTTATGGACATTTTTGAGATCAATCGACTGCGGAGGGAGTTACTTTTTCTATCTTATATGTGGGACCATCGCCTGATTTATGCAGCCAGTTTGGGCATGAAAAGCCTTCAGGATGGGTTGGGAAGCTCAAGTTCAGAAGATTCGGAGAAACTCCTTGGTAATAATGATAAGCTCATGGAAATGAATGTGACCAACAAGCCGGAGAAAAGCTTTCATAGTAGTGTCTTTCTTCCTTTGGACTCAAATCTTGATAAAAGCCCTGAGCAGAGGGGAGGATATGGTAGTGACACTAACCAGTCTGATGCAGTTCTTCAAGAAAAATGCATGGATCAGGATCATTCAGGCCCTTTGAAATCAAACGTAAATGTTCGTAGGGCTCTCTCAGAGGGGGAGTTCCCTATCATGGAAAATCTGTCAGATACCCTTGATGCTGCATGGACGGGTGAAAATCACACCGGAATTGCAATACCCATGGATAATACCAATGCACTTCCTGATCTGTCTATGGCAGAAGCTTTAAGCACACCTGAACTGTTGGAGGGATCTGAGTTGGAGAACCGAGCAGAAGAGCAAAATGACACCAAGGTTTCCCTTCTTTCATCAGCAGTGACCACCAAGAACCCTGATGGCATAGAAGACTCTGTAAGCTGGTTACGAATGCCTTTCTTGAACTTCTACAGATCATTGAACAAAAACTTTTTAGCTAGTGGTCAAAAGTTGGATTCACTGAGCGAGTATAATCCAGTCTACATTTCATCCTTTAGGAAGTTGGAACTTCAGGGTGGAGCTAGGCTGCTTCTTCCTGTAGGTGTTAATGATACTGTCATTCCTGTTTATGATGATGAACCAACAAGTATTATATCTTATGCTCTAGCATCGCCAGAATGTCAATTGCAATTGAGTGATGAGGGTGAAAGACCAAAAGATGGAGTGGATTTTGTGGCTTCCTTGTCACATTCTGATTCAGTGAATTCCCAATCATTTCATTCTGCTGATGACATGGGCTCTGAATATCATAGAAGTCTTGGGTCTTCAGATGATATCTTTTTATCTCTGTCTGGATCTCGTACCTCCCTGGTTCTAGACCCACTCTCATATACAAAGGCATTGCATGCCAGAGTTTCTTTTGGAGATGATAGCCCACTTGGTAAGGTGAAATATTCTGTCACTTGTTACTTTGCAAAGCGATTTGAAGCCTTGAGGAAGATCTGTTGTCCTTCTGAGCTTGATTTCATAAGGTCTCTCAGTCGTTGTAAAAAGTGGGGTGCCAAGGGTGGCAAAAGCAATGTATTCTTTGCAAAAACATTGGACGATAGATTTATCATTAAACAAGTCACAAAAACGGAGTTGGAATCATTCATAAAATTTGCTCCCGCGTACTTCAAGTACCTATCTGAATCAATTGAAACAGGAAGTCCAACATGCCTGGCAAAGATTCTAGGGATCTATCAGGTACTTATTTGTCTGCTGCAAATGCTTTTCGTACTAAATCATCATACTCATTTTTAACCTGGCTATTTTTCAAGTCTAGTAATCAATTAAATGCTAGTAATCTTATCTATAGTTATCATTTTAACTAGGCGTTAGCTTGTTTTATATAGATGCAAGTCTCCTAGATGGGTAAGGGTAATGCCATGGCAACAGAAACAATGGAGTTTTGTTTGGGACAAAAAGGACAACAAAACATGAAAGAATTCGTTTTTTGAGTTTGCTTATAAATTTGAATGACATCATTCCTGTTTCGTTGGTCATGTAATGTATATAATTCATTGTCCTTTCTGGGGCCAGCAAAGAATGTTAGTCATCGTCATTTTAATAGATGGAAGGATGATTTAGGAGGAAGGCTACCATTCTTCAGTTCCCCACTCATAGTAATGGGTTTGAACTTTGCGCATCTGATGCTCATGCTATACCTATTATGCATAGGTCATTTGAAGTCTATCTGACAAGAAAATAGAATTGAGCTGTAATATTTTAAATATCGTTTACTTTTGTATCTAAATGCATTAAGGACAAAAGTAAAATATCATATATGCGTGGTCAGTCGTATGCATGTTGATAACCCTTTTTCTTCTGAATAGAGTCTATCATTGAGAATAAATACTTTAGAAAGGTCCTAGATAGGTTGAGTTGGAGCCTAGCATTTGAGTATACACTTCAATTTCTTTTTTTCTTCATTGGACAACTCTTACATTCTTCTTCTTTCTATTTTTATTTTTTTCCGGAGTGGGCAACTGTTTACATTCACTCTTTATTGGTGAGTGCTCTCGATATTTTTTCTGCAAATCCTAGTGATTTACACTCAAGAAGCTTGAAATAAGTAGCTGATGTTTAGAGCTACCTATAAACTGTCATTTTCTCATTCTTCTTTTCCTTACCAAATACCATATTCATCAATTAATTTCCTCCGGGGCTTACTTTTTTTTTTTTTGCTTTATGTTGGAAGGTAACATCTAAGCATCTTAAAGGAGGGAAAGAATCAAAGATGGATGTTCTGGTTATGGAGAATCTTCTCTTTGGTAGGAACTTGACACGGCTTTATGATCTTAAAGGATCTTCTCGATCGCGGTATAATCCTGATTCTAGTGGTAGCAACAAAGTTCTGCTGGATCAGAACTTGATCGAAGCAATGCCAACTTCTCCTATTTTTGTTGGAAACAAAGCAAAGCGATTGTTGGAGAGAGCTGTTTGGAACGATACTTCATTTCTTGCTGTAAGTTTCTAAACTCCATATACGTTAGATAATTTTTTTTCTTAACTCCTAGAAAAAAATGAGTAGAACCTGGAGAGTTCTACTCTACTCTACAGGTTCTCCCAGCCTACCATTAGATTATATCCTTATCTTTTTTATATGTGGTGTTGCAGTCAATCGATGTAATGGATTATTCTTTACTGGTTGGAGTGGATGAAGAGAAGCATGAGTTAGTTCTTGGGATCATTGATTTCATGAGGCAGTATACATGGGACAAGCATCTTGAAACATGGGTGAAAGCTTCTGGCATCCTTGGCGGGCCGAAAAACGAATCTCCAACTGTAATTTCCCCCAAGCAATACAAGAAAAGGTTCCGGAAAGCGATGACTACGTATTTTTTGATGGTCCCAGATCAATGGTCCCCACCATCTATCATCCCAAGTAAATCCCAGTCTGAATTATGTGAAGAGAACACACAATCTGGGACATTGGTTGAATGATACTGCGAGTCTTTCATAAGTTTTTCCTTTTCATAGTTAATTTATTTTTTTTTTAACGAGAAATTCATAATTATTTTTTTTAGAAGATGTAGAACTAGGCCGTTTGAACCGGGGGAGATTTGTGGGAGGGGTATAATATTGGATGACCTCCCCATGAAATCTTTGTACAAAAAAACCTATTCATGTATTTAGCAATTACAACGTGTATACATATCTCATTCTCAGAATTTTGATGTAATTCACAGTCTCTCTCTCTCTCTCTCTCTCTCTAATAACACGAATTCTCCCTTGATGTAAATCCATCCAGAAATATTCCATCAAGAGTTACTATGATTTCACGTTGTGAGCTCCATTTTGTTCATAAATTGTTTCTGGTGCACTTAGGCCAACATCATTTTTAAGATTTCGAGAATTGGCCTCGGATTAAATAATTTATATAGCGTTTGAGATTTCTATGAATCTGTGTGTTGGTATCGAAAGCTAGAGCAACTTTGGATTCATGATATTGTTGGCTACAGCTATGGTTGGCCTATCCTCTGTTTTGTGCTCTGTGAAAACTTCATTGCTGAACATATTTCTCTTCTATTTAGAACTATGGCCAGTCATCTCAAACGTGAGTCGGGACTGACACTGTTCGTCTGGGTGATATTGTCTCTCTTCTAAAATTAGCGAAGAAAGAGAAAATCGGAGAGATGAAGCATTTTCTTGTACTCTCACGGGTGAAGAATCAAGAATGTGCTTCAATTTTAAATTTTTTTTTTTTTAAAAGTGCATTTATGCCCCCTTTTCTTATTGGGTAATTCTATTTATTATTCTAATTTTCATTATCCTATAATATAACATTAGATGATAGTTTTACATTATATGATGGACGGAAAATCGCTCATTATCCTATCAGTTTAAATTGATAAGAAGATGTGAATTTTATTGTTTATTTTATATTTTAACACCTCCTCATTCATGGGCCAGGCCCTCTTTTAATAAATGACCCAACAAGTAAAATATTTTATTAAATAAGATAGTATATAGATTATAAAGTCAATATTCAAACTTTTATTTTATATGTTAACAGAGACATCTATACAATTGACAGAAGTTTGGCATTGATTTAGCAGAATGAGTTGAAGCCATTGCAATTGAAGTCCTTCGGCACAACAACACTTTCCTCAGCGCGGCTCAAGCCACTGCCTTTAACAGTCTGAAGCCTACTTTGTTGAAGAAGAAGAAGGTCAAAGATCTCAACATCTCTGACCCGCCAAAAAAGCAAATAATTAGACAGGTTTCCAACAATTTGAATTTGGTATATTATGCTTCTTGTTTTAAGACTATTTACCTTGGATGATAAGCTGTTGTTGGAGTCTCTTTCTGAAAGCGAGGGCCCTCGTCATATCCTTCGCAAATTATTTCCCCACTGTCATCCCTATAGCAGACTATACCATTAGACAGATCCTCAAAAACCTGCAACAAACCATTCATAGTCTCAGACATTAATAAAAAAGGTTAAGCAATATTTATTGTTTGTATTTTTTTTTTCCTTGCAATTGGGAAAAAAGGGTATGAGACTGGAGTTGATCCAAACAGGTATGATTGTTTTCTTAATTATAAGAATCAAGACAGAAAGGGATTGTATGCATAAGATAATAAAAATAGTGAAGGGATAATTAACCTTGTTTCTGATGGAACATCTGATCTGGAATCTGGGTGCTTTCCTGGGTGGAACTTGGCTGTTTTTAAGCATTAGGGATTTGTTGATAGGCTTTGTGACTAGACCAGATTTCAGAACTGGGATTTGAGAGGAATAAGAACATGAAATAGCCATTGATATTGTGCTGAAAGAAGAAGAGGAAGAAGAAGAAGTTTTTCTTGATCTTCCTCAGACCGTAGTTATATTGGCAATAGAATAATGGTTTGGTCATGTCATCTTGAGTGTCTAAGTTCTTTTAGTTAAAGCAGATATCAAATTCCATTATTGATAAGTTGTCTTATCATGGTGCGTTCTTGGGTTAAATATATGTATATGGGGCCCATTTTGCTTATCTTCTATCTGTGTTGCCGGTGAATCCCAAGTCCTGTTTTTTTCTTTATATTGCCTTTTTCTTCTTGATACATTGTTGGTGGATCTAATCGGAGTTTCACAAGCTATACAAGAACGAACTTGCTTGTTTTCTTCTGTTGGTGTTTGAATCCAGACCTTTTTTTTCTCTCCAAACAAACATTGATATTTCTATTAGCAGAAAGAGAGGCTTCTTGGGAAACAACATCTAATAAATTTACACCCAAATTTAACTTGCTGAGATTTGAATTCCCACCCCAAGTTTTTACCACAAAAGCAAAAACTTTTAAGATGCCAAGAGAATAAGAAAGGTGTCTTCTTCATCTGAGATAGGAATCATATGCCATGGAATGTATCTTTTACTTTGTATGTAAGAATAATATCATCACATTGTTCATTTCACATGTCCATTGTGCTGCAGTGATGCAATTTTTTAACACCTTTCCCTTTCCATTAGAGTTGCTTCTAAATTCGTACTTGCATATTATTTGTCTAAGTTCTAGACTTTTTCAACTTCAACAACATGAGCCTCTTTTTTAATTTTCCATCATCAATCAACTCAACTGTTTTTTGCATATTTCCTCTCTAGTTTCCATCAATCAATCATCGCAATTATTCTCATCTATTCCTTTATTTAACAGAACATGTTTAAGAGTATTGGTATTGGTTACATCAATTTTTTTTTTTTATTTGATAAAAAGTATAAGTTTGATAGAAAGTCGACACTTTCACATCCATAGTTCTACATTGAATTTATTATTAGATTCATTAAAATAATAATATAATGTACAATTTACGAAACGAACAAACATATTAAAAAGCAATAAAAAAATATTTTGATATGTGAATATTAACCTTTTAAATATTAAAGATGATGATCAAGTATCGTAATTCAAAGTTTGAGTTTGTAAATTTTGATGAGTCTAATATATGATTATTTTAGATAAAATTATCAAATTTGCACTTGATAAGTCTAATAATATGTCCAATACTAATGCTCTAATGATACACGAAAAATGCTATTCTTCTCGCTAGTGGCTCCCGCTGGTGGCTGTCGTTGGGATTTTTTTTTACTTAATCAATAAAAAAGTGTTTTTTAATAGAACTTGTATAGTGTTTTTTAATAGAACTTGTATAGTTATATATGTTATTAGATGATGTAGTGCATGAATATTTTATTGTAGATCTTGCGTAGGTGGGATTGGATAGCGTCATGTCGTTGATAAAAAAAAAAAATGTTCATACAGCTATACATAGGTAAGCATTTGGTCTGTTCTTCACAACTTTATATGCCAAACAAAACTAAACTGATGGAATGGGTTGGGAAACTCAAGTTTAGAGAAAGTCTTTGGATTTTAATATTTTGACAAAGATCGTGCTTTTAAAATCTTATCCGAATTGAATATTTTTAAATGAAAAAGAAATCAACACATGAAGTAGGCCTTACAATCTTTACTATCGTGGGGATGCCATTCTCTTCCAAAAATAATCCGGCCCTTAATCATGGGAAATGCTTTCCATTTTGTGCAACAAGAAAAGCTTCCAAACCCAATTTTGGATGGTTCTGAATCCCGATTCCTTCCAATTCGGATCACTTTCCCTTCTTTAAGATGTTAATCAGATTAGATGTGCAGACTACAGATGCACTGTAAAATTCTCTCTTTGTACTTATGTGCTGCATAGAGGAGGTCATTCCTTTTTTTCCCCCTTAAAACCTTGCAGCTTAATGTCATCATCTTTCGTGTATGATCATATACTTAGAGAAAAATCTGATTGCAAGCGATTCTGTAGATCAATATGCATACTCATTTAACGCGATTGATCAAAAAATTAGATTTATGAAAGCAGCCAATAGGCATGTATTAGTGCACATATTGATTAACAAATCTGTTTATATGTAACATTACTCTATTCCAAAGAAACAAAATGAGCAACTACGCGAACCATCACTCAGCTTCTTGAGCTGTTGGACTCCATGTTCCTGGGCCTTCATTCAACATTGGACGCCCTTGCTAGTTCAAACAGCGAGAGAATGCAACAAAAAGACATTTTGTAATATCAGATTTTAAAAACATTCAAGGTTTTTAACTTTACTATCAGCATATTAAATGTTGGAAAAGAATCAGATTAAAATATGTTCTTAAGATGTTCAAGGTTTAAAACTTTAAAAGCTTTGCTATCAGCCATCCAAGTCTGTGTGCTTAATTTATTCTTATTCTTTGGGTAGCAGTGTAGCACATAGAAGCGCATAGAAAATAAGAACACCGTGTATACTGTCATTAAGCATGGATACAAGAAGGGGGACAGAAGTACTCCTGGACACCTGGGATGCAACACAGTGAAAACTGAGAATTAAGCTTCCAAAGAGAAGAACATAAAAACTGAGTTATTTATTTTAAGAGAAATAACATTGATGCATTTTTGTTCCTGAATCCTGATTCAGGACTCAAGAGTGCCTTTTCCTCCTCCCAAAGTTCCCCTTACGGCTGGCTGATCGCATGTGAGTCATTTGTAACAGTATTTTAGAACGTGCTTCTCTGTAGTCGATGCTTTTTCCTTGTTCAGCTACACTGTTCTCACACTTCAGACGCTTTTCTGGTGACAGTGTCTTATTCCATCAATTTAACTGTTGTATAACAGGCTTCCACATCAATCATATATTTCATTTGTCAAGCACGCTTACAAAATGGACGTGTTATTTCATAGATTTAGATTACTTTGTATTTAAAATTTATCTTAATTTATTTTAATTTTTTATTATATTTTTATAATTTTTTATATAAAATACAAATTTATTTATATATATTTTTATAATTTCAATATATATTATTTTAAATTTTAACATATTTTTTTAAAATTTTAAAATAATAATAATATTAAAAAATAAATTAAACTCATCTTAAATATCTCCTCCAAATTTAAACGGTGCAGACAGGCAAACGACCTGCCCAACATAAGCCAGTGATCCCACTAATCTCAATCCCATGACCATGAATCTCAAAACCAAAATACTTCCAAGCTCAATCTGTATTTGCATCTAATGGGGTAAGGATCCCACATTTGCTCTCTTTCTTTTATTGCTTTTCTGGTTTCCATAGTCCCTGGGGGGTATCGACTACAACGGTGTTTTGTTTTGTTTTTGGCTGTTTTAATTCAGGAATCTGCTTTTCAAGGCAGCACAACCTTCTTCGGGAAAAGCAAAGATAATCCCTCTGTAGACACTTTCCCCGACCCACTTTGCAAGCTTAATCTCAAAGAGACCTCTGATTTTGTCAAGTCATTTCCAATGGCAAACAACATCACAGAAGGTGGAGGGCTTCTTGAGGTTTCAGCTCAGAGGAGGAGAGTGGAGGCTCCTTCGACTCCTGGAAGACCTGTTTTCAGCTTCAGTATCGGTGATCATTTAAGAAAAAACTTGCCTTCAAAGTGGGACAACGCAGAGAAATGGCTGGTGAGCAGCTCTTGCCCTGACTCTCCTGCCCACTCCATAAAGCCACCGGAGTCCTCGAATATCTGCAGACAGTCCGATAGGTTTAGGCAACAAGTGGAGGTCTTTGCGGAGAAATCAAAGGTCAGATACGAAGAGGTCTCAGAAGTAGTTTCAAGCTTTAAAGTTTCTGCATCTTTGGACCTTCATTACACGGCTAGAGCTCTCAATGAGGTCTCAGCTTCAACGGATGTATTAGTACTAAAAGGTAAGGATCTTCTGTTCAACTTTAATGGAACCTTCGCGATTTCAGCATTTCTTCAAACTCCTTTTGTGCTCCAAAAGCTTAACAAAGTTCTAATCTTTTGATGTGCCGTTTGATTATGTTCCTTGATCAGCTACAACACCCAGGTGGGTTCCTAGCTGTAAAACTTTTTATTAAACAATGCAGGAGCTAGTTTCAACTTAGCATGCATTTGGTTGCCGATAGAATTAGACTACAGTTATTTCTCGATTATAAAATCATCGTAATAGACATTAGGTTTTGTTATGAACAACATACATTTGAAATTTGGTAATGCAGATAAGTACACGCACGACGCAGAAACCATTTTTCCCAATTTCAGATACTCCGAGCCCATTGAAGAAGAATTCTTGTTCAAAAACAAAGCAGCTGGAACCATGAAAGATGCCTGCACAGACGGGGTTTCTGAGGTGCATCACCGAGATGCTGGGACTGAGATGACTCCACTCGGAAGTTCTACGACTTCTAGGTGCCACACGCCATTCAAGAGCCCATCCCCTGCCCACCATAACACGCCTGCAAATAGGTCAGGGCCATTGGCAATGGTGAAATATGGCAGCACCGACAGCACCATTGATGTTGCGCAGCTAAAAGAGTGCCATTTAGCCAAACTACAACTTGGGACGCAATACGACTCCGTCGAGTCGAATTGGAGCTCAAGGGAAGAGGAGGAAGAAGAAGTGTCAAAGAGCCTCAGACATTTCGATACAGAAAAGATTTGCAGGAGAAGTGTTTCAGACTCCAGAACAGCCGCGTGGAAAGAAGAGGAAAAGACCAAGTGCTGCCTCAGGTAAATTGGCTTGTCAAAGTTTTATTATCATGCAGAATGAATTGTGAATATGGGTCATTACAGGTATCAAAGAGAAGCAGCAAAAACTCAAGCTTGGGTGAACCTTCAAAATGCAAAAGCAGAAGCTCAATCAAGAAAGCTTGAGGTATTTTCTCAGGCTCTATCCGCTCTAGTGTGATTTTTCTTTCTCAAAACATTTTTGTTGCTTCCCATTCAAGGGATTGTTTCTTAGCTTGACTGTTAATTCTTCTGCATTGAAAATGCAAGCATGGCGAACATGAAACAGACTTCCATCATGCCTTTGGCTCTAAATTCTCGACGAACATGAAACGTAGGGAAAATTGGTATTTTAATTCTAGAGTTTTGCTTCTCATTATCCTACAACCTACACATCACACATCACACGGTATACATATATATATATATATGTTCTAATTTTTTAATTTTTTAATTTTATTCTATTCATGACAAGTAGCATGACTAAGAATAAAATTTTTCTTTTACTCCATATACCAAATGTGACCTTACTTCATGAATTCACCATTGCATTTCGGTAGAAGGGGGGCTATATTAATGTGTTTGGAAGGATTTGTCGGGCTTTGCTGTTGACTTGGTCCTCGAGCCACCCACCGCCATGGGACACAGCTCCCCTATCTTTTTTATTTTTCCCCCTCGGCAAATATAACATATTATTAGATAAAACTAATGGAGACATGATAGAAGTTCAATGGGATGGTATCCCCTATAATTTTTCCAAAATTCAATACACAATACAACACAATATAAATGAATTTAAAAATGGATGACCGGAGCCAAAAGATTGGCACTCACCCATATTTCGTTAAGGATGATAAAGCTTGGAGACGGTTTTGATAAAGTTTGATGAATAGACTATCAAATTGTGGCTAGAAGCTGTAGTGAATGAGTGTGTACTGCATCGTATTGACAAATTGACTGTGGGGAATTCTCACATCTACTTGTGCTTGGTCCTTGGTTGTGGAAAGTCGGAGCATAAGAAAGCATCTGAAAACAAAGACGAATTGCTGGCGAGGGGCCACCATTGGCGATGTCAGCGCATGCAGAATACACGCCGTACCTGGAGGGGAGTCAATGGTTAGAATAGAGAGAGCCAGCGTCGCGGATCCCAACGGTGCATCACATAGCGGCAGGCGAGCGTCCTAGACGCTGCGGCGCGTGAAACTCACGCACGACATAAGCCGCGTGTGAGGATCACGTGTCACTTGAAATGGTAGTTTGCTTATGTCGGCTTGAAGATCGGCGCCAAGGAAAGAGGTTGGTGGGGCGCGTGTCGAACCAAGCTCGCCGAAAAACAGATCATCTTGTTTGGAAGCAAACGGAAAACCTAAGAAAAAACTTACCAAAAAAATAAGAAAATACAATGAAAAATAATAGTGAAGGCCGGCAAGGGAGGGAGGTGGGTGGAGCCGAAGCTCCAGCCCTCCTCCCCTCAACGAACAGAGGTAGGAATTGGAAGCGACGATGAAAAAGTTAGAGAGAGGACACAAAGGGGGGGTGAGTAATACACAACTCCCCCTATCATTAAAAAACTCTTGTTTTTCAATTGTGATTATGGCTAGATCTACGTGCTTCTCATTCTGCTTTTGTAAGGATATCAACTTGCCTCACTCGGCTGCGTTTGTACGTAGAGTTAATTGAGATGAATTAAATTATTTATAAATAATAGTGAGTTAAAATAATGAAGTAAATTTTGTAAAACTTACTTAAAATGTGTTTGAATGTTAAATTAACTTAAAATTAGACTGAACTAAATTAAACACATATGAGTTCAACAACCAAAAGGGACTATTGAGATGGAATGTTTATTATTTTCTTGTCAATAAAATTCGGTATTCCAACTGACTAGAGTATGGTAGGTTGATCAGAAAATTACTTGAACTAAATATATCAAAAACGATTGCCTAGTCTCTGTTTGGTTGCCTGGATTCTACTTTCTGGAGTCATTGGAACTCTTTCCTTTGACTCATTTAACTATATTCCGAAACTGGGTGTTCAGGTGAAAATACAAAGGATGAGATCAAACTTGGAAGACAAGTTGAGGAAGAGAATGGGAGTTGTTCATAGAAAAGCTGAAGAATTGAGATCTGCAGCCCAGCAGCAACACTCGGAGCATATGCAAAAAGCCAGTGAACAAGCACGTAAGATGAAGGACCGGCATAGTTCCCATTTTCCCGCTCACAACTCCTGTGGGTGCTTTCCTTGCAATAATTATCGTTGAGCATTAAACAACAGACAAATTCCCCATTGTGCAATGCATTTCAAGTCTCTTATTGAAGAGAACCGCCAACCAACTGTATCTTGGGCCTCCAATAATTCACTCTCTTCTTTGATTCACTTACAAGTGTCAGTAGACACAATAAAAAATGCTTAACCAAAATATTTTCCTCGTTAGAAAAAAATTATTTAAGGATCCTCTTCAGTCTTCATAAAGAAGGGAAAAAAACAGTCAAAAATGTATGTGTATGGGAACATTGATGTCCATGTACTCCAAAATGAGTACGCCTTATTGTGTACTGTCATGAAACTCATCCATGAATACTTCAGTCATGAAACTCATCCATGAATCCTTTATGGAAGTCTGTCAGACGGGAGATAACAGCAGGAATCTTATCCTCTTGAGGGAGTATTGTGCACCTAAAATGCCAGGTGCCACTTACCTTTGACAAAGACAAAGCCAAGTATTACAAATACAAACAAACTCTCAATTAATACCTCTGGAAGATGACATATGAAAATACAGGTTTTTTTAGTGAAACGGAACAGAAATGTGAGACCCTCCCACTAAAAACGTTTACCTTTTGACAATTCGTGAGGGATGTTTCATATATTTCAAACAAATTCAATCAGATGGTTAGTTATACTCATTCTATCTGTCAGTACTTGAGTCTTTATGAAAAAGCCAAGCATTACATGTGAAAAGATTGTTTTGTTGGTAGGGATTAATCGTTTTTCTAATTCTAGCGCTTCTCGTTGGGATTAATCGTTAATCTTTCTTTCTTTTATTCTCCTCCTTTCTATTTCTTTCTTGCCTCTTCTTTTGTTGTTTTGGTGGCTTATCAATGGAGTGCAGCTTTGGGGTGGAAGCTAAGTTTTTTGAGTTTAAAAGGGAGGTAACCTTTTTAGTATAGCTGAAAAGGTTTAGAAATTCATCAAGGTGCTTTACCTTAAAGGCGATGTGGTGTTATCGATGGCTAAGATGGTTGAAGAATGTCTAAGTCTCTCGGGAAAATGAGATTTTTATCAGACAAGAAGGGAGGGTAATAGGGTTTTTCTTATCCAACTTTCTCAGAATTCTTATGGAAGGTTCCTTAAACTGATTGAGTTGGGTGAGGGCAAGGGGAAATGAATTATTGTAATACCTGAAGGGAAAATGGAAACAATGTTCTTCATGGAGTTGAGAGGGAGAAGTTTTCTAGAGATGCTCCTTATTTGGCTGCTGCTAAGTATCGTGCAGAAATTGGTAATGGAGTTAACTGTAATAGAAATCTATTAGAGTCTTCAAGAAGAGCTGACAAGGATGGTTCTAAGCAGATGAACATTTGGAGGTCTCCTGAGAATGAAGGTGTCGTTTGGCATTCTGAGATGCAGGCATTAATGGGGAGAGTTGAGGGGTCTTTATGGCACATACGGTCAAAGTTAACGGGCTGAAAATGCCATATTGAATCATTAATATATGCAGTAGACGTGGGAGAGTCTTTAATGAGCAGGGGTCGGGGACCCAATAATGGTTTAAAACCCTTTGTTGAAAAGGAGGAGAAACGGTGGCCTATTCTTCATAAGTCAGATGGGCCCTCTAAAGGCCCAGATCTATTGCTGGTTAATGGAACAAACTTTGAAGGACGGAAATAAGGTTTTTCGCGAAAGAGAGACATTAGGCTTCTGAAGCCCTTTCCCGTTACTACAGGGCCTGGACCTTCTCGGAGGCCTAGCCCACTTCCATAGACTAGGTCACCAGCGAAATCGAGTCGACGAGGACTTTTTCGGTGCCGAAATTTGTTGCCGGAAACAGTACTAAGATAGCACTCGATAATCCGAATCAGAGGATGGCTCTTCCAAGAAAAGAGAGGGTTTCGTGTTAGTTTGGGAGTGCGTAGAAGAGGTCGATGGTGGAAGGGGGTTCATCCTCTGATGATCCGAAGTTGTCTAAGCTATCGAATGAGGGAATGGAGGTGGGTGGGTCTTTGGAGCAAGGTTTGGGCGATTTCGTTGCTTCGGATAGGGAGGTTGCAGCTCCTTAGTTGTCTCAAGAGGCTAGGGATGAGATAAATGATGAAGTTGAGAGTGTTCATGGTCGTTATGGGAGTGACTCATTAAAGGAGGTGGTTCCATGTACTCTCAAGAACTCTGATTTACAATTGGCGTTGAGTGAAGGTGTTGATGCTGTTTTGTGTGAGTCAGGTGAAATTTCAGACTCTTTTGAGGATTTAAATCTTGTTTCGTTGAATTTCTGCAACCCAAATACTGATTGGAATGGTAATTAGTCTGATTGGGTGTTGAGAAAGGCTGAGGAAATTAGAGATGCTGTGGGGATTTCTATCGAAGGATATGAAGAACAATTTAGAGTTATTCTTACTACTTTAGAAGCGGGTTAACCAGCTTTGGCTAAAGCTAAAGCTAAAAGGGGAAGGGAACTAAAAAGGCTGGAATGTTCAATTAACTACAAATCTAGGGTTGGAAGTGATGTGAGAGATAAGGGTGAAGAACTTGTTGCGCAAATGGAATGCAGATATAATTTGCTTTCAAGAGACCAAACTGAAGTTTGTAAACCAAGCCATTATTTAAAATTTGTGGCATTGTTGTAGTGTGGGTTGGGTAGAGATGGTTTCTGATGGGGCCGCAGGTGGTATTTTAATCTTGTGGAATAGTCAGGAGGTGGAATTGTTGGATCATTATATGGAGGAATTCTTGGTTGCTTGTCATTTTAAAAACGTTGATGATGGTTTTGAGTGGGCTTTTGCTGGAGTTTATGGCCTAAATGTAGATAGTAGTAGGTCTCTTTTATGGGATGAGATGTCGGGAGTTTTTTGTTGTTAGAATTTACCTTGGTGTTTTGGAGGGAATTTTAACATTGTACGGTTTCTTAGTGAGAGGATTGGGGCTTCTTATTTGACAAGTCCTATGACCGCGTTTTCAAATTTAATTTTAGATTTAAATCTAATCGATTAACCTTTAGTGGGAGGTGACTATTCTTGGTCTAATGGTAGATCTTCATCGAGGTTGGATAGGTTTTTGGTTTCGCTTTCATGGGAGGACCATTTTTCTAGTTTGAAGCAAAAAATTTTGCCAAGATTGTGCTCCGACCATTTCCCCATTTTGATGGATTGTGGTGGTCTCATGAATAGAAGAAGTTACTTTAAATTCGATAATATGTGGCTAAATGTTGAAGGCTTTGAGGACAAGGTGCGAAGCTGGTGAAACTCTTTCAATATTACGGGCACTCCTAGCTTTGTATTGGCTGGGAAATTGAAATCTCTGAAAAAAGATTTAGAGAGATGGAATAAAGAGAAATTTGGGTTGCTGGAAAGTAGGAGGAAGCGACTTTTGGAGGAGCTGAGAGTGATGGATGTTAAGGAGGTGCAAGGGGGGTTATCGGATGATGAAAGGAATAGAAAATTAGAGTTGGTTTCAGATTTGGAAAATTTAGCTCTTATGGAAGAAATTTCATGGAGGCAAAAATTTAGAGTGCTGTGGTTGAAGGAAGGGGGTAAGTGTACTAGATTCTTTCATCAAATGGCGAATTCCTATAGAAGAAATAATGTGATTGAGTTTGTTCGTGACGGAGGTAATATTATTTCAGAACATGAAGAAATAAGGGCATATATTGTGAGTTATTTTGAGAAGTTGTTTATTGAAAATTTTTCTTAGAGACCAAAACCGGACAACCTTGATTTTAAGACTATAGAATAGTCTGATGCTGATTGGTTGGAAAGAGAGTTTGTAGAAGATAAAATTTTAGATGTTGTAAAAGGTATGAACAATGGGATAAGGTCTGGGCCCAGATGGTTTTCCCTTGGCCTTTTTTCAAGCTTGTTGGGAGGTTGTTAGAGATGATAATTTGAAGGTTTTTACTGAGTTTCACTCGCACATAAGGTTTGAAAAGAGCATAAATGCGACTTTCATTGCTCTTATTCCTAAGAAGGTTGGGGCTGTGGAAATGAGAAATTTCAGACCTATTAGCTTGGTGAATTGCATTTACAAAGTTATTTCAAAAGTTTTGTCCAATCGCTTGAGTAGGGTGATGGACATGATTATTTCTCTTTCAAAATGCTTTTGTGAGAGGAAGACAGATTTTAGATTCTGTTTTGATTGCTAATGAATGTTTGGAGAGTAGGATTAAATTGGCAAAAGCTGGTATCTTTGTTAAATTGGACATGGAGAAAGCTTATGATCATGTAAGTTAGAATTTTCTTGATTATTTGTTCCAGAGATATGGATTTAGTGCTAGATGGTGTTCGTGGATAAAGTATTGTGCATCGACTCCTAAATTTTCTATTTTGGTGAATGGAGATTCGACTGATTTTTTTAGGAGTTCTCGTGGATTGAGACAAGGTGATCTCATCTCCCATTTTCTTTTTGTTATGATTATGGATGCCTTGAGTAGAATGATAGCTAGAGCAGTGGAGAGTAATTTAATGTCTAGCTTTGTGATGGGGAGCGAGACAAGGAAGATTTTGAAGATCTCTCATTTACTTTTTGTTGATGACTCATTGATTTTTAGTGATCCGGATCCATAAGACATAAGAGCTTTGAGAGAACTTTTGTTGTGTTTTGAAACTGTCTCGAGATTGAAAGTAAATTTATCAAAGTCTGAAGTTGTGCCGGTGGGTGATGTTCAAAATATTTTAGCTTTGGCTCATTTACTAAGGTGCATAATTTATTCTTTACCTTTAAGGTATCTTGGGCTTCCTTTGAGGACATCTTTTAAAGCAATTAATATTTGAGATGAGGTTATAGAAAAAATTGAAAGGAAGTTGGCTAAGTGGAAAAAGATTTATTTATCTAAGGGGGGAAGAGTAACTTTTATTAAAAGTACTTTGTCAAATCTTTCCACTTATTTTCTCTCTTTTTTCCTTTTCGGCTAGTGTTGAAAAGAGAATTGGAACTTTATTTTGAAATTTCTTGTGGAGAGATATAGAAGAGAAAAAAAAGTTTCATTTGGTTAGTTGGGAGAAAGTTTGTCTACCGATTGAATAGGGGGCTTGGAAATTAAAAACTTGAGAGTTTTTAATAGAGTTCTACTAGAGAAATGGCTTTGGAATTATCAATTGAAAAGTAAAGTTTTTTGAAAAAATGTGATAGATGTGATATATGGTTGTGAGTGGGGAGGTTGGTGTTCTAAAGAATCTAGTGGAGCTTATAGAGTAAGTTTGTGGAAATTCATCAGAAAATGATGGATTCTTTTTCAAAAAATTTCAGATTTAAGGTGGGTGATAGGAAGATAATTCTTTTTTGGCATGATTGTTGGTGTGGGAATTCCCTGTTAAAGATACAATTTCCAGCCTTATTCAGGATTGCAAGGGACCAGAATGCTACAGTTTCTGATGCTTATAGTAGTGGTAATAATAATCTTGGTTGGAATGTTACTTTCAAGAAGGATGTCAATGATTGAGAAGTGGATGAAGTTCAAACATTGCTGGTCCAGCTTTACAGTTTCAAGATCTGGGTTAATAGAGAGGATAGCATGGTGTAGACTCTTACTGCAAATGGTCAGTTTTTAGTTTATTCTTATTATAAAAATTTATCCAGCCATAATTTTTGTGTCTTTTCTTGGAAAAATATTTGGAGAATGAAAGTCCCTCTAAAGGTTGCTTTTTTCTGTTGGGTGGTATCTTGAGGTAAGGTGTTGAAAACGGATAACCTTAGAAGGATAGGTATGTTCATTGCTGACTGGTGTGTTGTGTGCAAAAGAAAAGAGAATCTGTTAATCACCTATTTCTTCATTGTGAAGTCGCTAGATTCTTGTAGTATGAAGTTTTGAGCTGGACCAAATTTCAATGGGTTATGCCTAAAGAAGTGACGGATTTATTGGTTGGGGGGAAATGCTTTAAGAATTGCAAGAAGGTTAAAATTGTTTGGAAAATTATTCTTCTTTGCTTTATGTGGTGCATTTGGCTTGAAAGAAATGGAAGATATTTTGAAGACAAAGAGCGCTCGTTAAGTGATCTTAGGGACTTTTTCTTGAGTATTTTGGAAGTTTGGGTTAAATCTTTGTAATGGTTAATGAGTTCCAGATTCTGTTTTAGTGTTTGGGAGATTTCTTTTCCTTGTTTGATGGATGTAGGTATTTCATTTTGTATACGTCATGTGATGTTCATGGCCATTGATTTGCTAACAAGACTGTTTTGAAACTTCCAATAGACTCATCTCAATCGACATCCCACACTACCATACCAACGGCAGAAGTTAACAGGTACTAACCTGTCCAAAGCCAGAACCAGGAACAACAACAATTCCTGTTGCATTAAGGAGGCGACGACAATAGAATGCATCCGGGGCAATATTTGCAGCCTCTGCTGCTTGAATTGCCTTTTGGGGCAGGTTAGTACGGGGAAAGAGATACATTGCCCCTTCTGCTTTGTTGCATGATACTCCCTCTAACTTGTTAAATGCATTTTCTAGTGCCTGTTATAAATCAATAAACAACATATGAGAGCAATCATATGCAGAAATAAACTTTCTAAAAAAATCCTTGTAGGAACCAAGAATTTTATGGAGGCAACATGCCATAAATGAATAATATCCAAGACCCACATGAGAAATAACAAATAGTTTAATCTGATTATTAGAAACTCACGCAGGATATTCTTATCCTTTTCCACTACCAACCACAAGTTTCCACATGATAACAGATCCTACACCAGGTCCCTTCTAACTAAATGATCTTTTTCTTTAAAAATCTGTCGTCATTGATTCATCCCACAGAATTAATTTGTTCAGTTGACTAACCTTTGCACGCCTCGCCAACGATGCTAGAATTCCTTCTTTATCTGCAAGGTATGATTTGTACGACTTGTCGCCAACCTGCATACATCCCTTTAATGTCATTTCTAGCAAATGAATGTGAATTATAGTTGATATTATACTAGACAATAAATTGTTCCCCTGGTGAACTTCTATAGCAACTCATTTTCACGCGGTCATGCCTTATGGCAACATGATTATGGAATCTTTCTATTAAAAAAATTGTCTACTTCAAAGACCAGATACACCCCCAACCCAAGTAAATATTATATCATTGGTTGAAGCAAATATAATTCAGAAGGATTGAACTCTCATAACTCATGATCAAGAGCCAATGGTCTCAAGTTAGAACTTTCTGACCTGGTTTGACCCAATTGTCCCAAGAACCTATTTCAAGCTGCTAAAATTAAGCTTGTCTAATCCTAAACCATAAGTAGAAATAAAATAAAATTATGAAGAAAACCGAAACCACAAAGAAGAGACAACAACAGCACTAATCTAAAGAGACGATAAAATTAACCTTGGGTGGGCTCATAACAAGGCTTGCAAGAATTTGACCAGAGATGTTAGAACAAAGATTGACAGATGCCATTTTGTATATTTGTTCCCTTATATCAGCATTGAATCCAGTGACCTCCATGTAACCTCCTCTTTTCCCGCACTCCCCATAGTAGCCTGAAGAAACCAAAGAAATGCATGCCTCTTAAAATTGCTTCTAATGATTTGCAGAAGCTCTTCTCACTTATTTTCTTGATCAATTTATTAATCCAGCATACCTTTAGAGACTGACTGAAAAGATACCAGGCAGAGATCCTCCTCCCCATATCCCATAGAACGAGAAATCTTCTTGAACGAGTGGAATGTTTTCTCAGGAACATAAACATTTTCCTGATAAACCTGTATGAAGATTATTGGACATGATCTAAATTCGACACAGCACTCAATAGAGCAAAGAGCCAGGAAGTAATTATAAACCAAACAAAATCAAATCTAGCCCCCCAGAAGCATCCAAATCTCTGTTTGATTCTAGAGTTGCAAGATGCACGAGTCTTTAAGTTTTTTTATAAGTCCATATGCATCTTAAGTTACTAAGAGAATTAACCAACCTCGTCCGCCAGTAGAACAAGGCCTTCTTTCTTGCAGAACTCCACAATGTCCCTCTGGTTCTCCTCAGCAAGAACCTTCAGGCATTACCCAAAAAAAGGTCATCTCATGTAATGTGGCCAAAAGTTGACACTTATCTTTGGACATTCTCCTTCGCGTGAAATTTAATTACTTTTCTAGTAAAAACATTTCTTCTTAAAACCTACTTATAACTTACCTGCCCTGTTGGATTGCCTGGATTTATAACAACCAAGGCCCTAACTGCGATGCCCTTGGACTTGGCAGCCTCCAATTGTTTCTTAAGCTCAGAAATTTCCAGTCCCCACCCTGTTTCTTCATCAAGATAGTAAGGAACCTGCAGGAAAAAAAGATTAAAAAAAAAAAAAAGAGAACATGCCTAAAATTCATAAAAGCATAAATGAAATATACATTTTCCAACTCCCAAGCAAGCATGTCTGGTCAAATTTGTAATATATGCTACAAAAGGAATATAGGCCAATCGCCAAAAAAGCCAGCTAAAAATTATCAGTTGAACACAACTAATTAGCCAGATGAATTTAGCTTCTGATTGAAGCCCCCAAAGTTAGAGCTTACCAGTGTGCCACCATGGAGAGCAATTGAAGCAGAGTACAACGGGTACTGAGGTATGGGACAGAAAATTCCATCTTCTTCTGATCTTATCAGTAATTGCATCATCATATGAACCTATCAATAAGAAAACAAAATCTGTAATTATGTATTAACTGGAAAACATAGTAAGTGATAAAAACAAAAAAAATAATGAGCTCGAAAGTTACCGCTGGGCTTGCACCATCTGTCAAGAATATGTCATTCGGATCTGCAGGAAAACCATCACGAGCTTGAATACCGGCAGCAATCGTATCACGTAATCCCTTGATACCCTGAAGGTGCAAAGGAACAACAAACTAGTCATATGACATTCCAACATGGACAATGAATATAGAATCAATTTCTCTTCAAATTCCCTGGGCTGGACAAGGTGATCAGTACCTGACTGTGACTGTAAGCACCGGTTGCTCCTCCGGGTATTTGACCCAGAATCTGCCGCGCTCGCTCTACAGCATCCGCACTGCCAAAGACGAAGCCAGAATTTTATCTAGGAAAGATCATAAATGGTAAATAAATTCTAAGAACATATATTTGAAAAACTGCTTTAGTGTAAGTTTTTATCGAGTCAGATTCTCACAAAAACTTGCAGCAGGTATATACCGCCTTAGATGACCTAATAGCATATAAATGGCTGTGAATTTTCAGTACCTGAACAGACCCAGTGTTTCACTCCGCTTCAAAATATCAGGGTGGTCGCACAAGGCAAGTACCTAGCAGGGATCACTCAGGAAAAGTAAGCATTCATTTAGTTGTATTATTGCGGGTGCTCGAAGCACATACTGAGAATAAACCAACCTCTCTGAAAAATGTAATGGGCTGCTGACCAAGAGATTGAGGATTTCCTATGTTGCAATAAAGTATCTATATAAGATGAATGAAAGTCAGTACCTCGAATACAAATATTGCCATAGTAACTAGACATTGGGGCATTGGATTTCAAAGAACTTATTTGAGATTGAGACCAGAGCGTGAATCTAGCAGGAAGGGCTTTTCTATCTTTCCATAGAGAAATTCGAGTGCGCTACTTTTAATATTGCTTCATTACTTTTTTTGAAAAATAAAATCGCTATTTGCTACCCGAAGGAAACAAATCCATCTTTTCATCTCTAATTTCCAATATTATTCTTAACTATAAAAAAAATCCAATATTATTTATGTTAGATGCTACTACTAATTTACCAATGGTAGCTCACGTTATATATGGCCTAGTTTGTGAGTCTGAATTTCAAACCTTGACTTCTATCATAGCAGCAAATAAGTTTTATCTCAAATAATTCACTACGTTTTGGTAACGAGACATAACAATTGTTTATTGGTGCTTTGAACTGGAGCTGTGTCAAGGGAAAATAGGCTGCACTCGGTCAGGGAAACATATAATGCCTAGGCAAAGAAATGTTCAATCTAAATAACATGCGAAAGACAAGAACCATACCTCATCAAAGGAATGAGAACCTGGGTTACTCTGTAACTCTTGTTGTAGTTTCTGCGACAGGAGAACAATAAAAAGGATGCTTAGGGAGGAATAAAAAAAGATTGGATGATAACTGCTCTGCGGGGGTTCTAAGCAAGATGGCTTCTCATATTACATATTTTACCTGGGCAAGGGTGACAATCTCACCACGGACAGCATACTCACATTTGAGAACCTGGGAGAAGAGTCGCTTAGTTGTGAATAATCATATCCAGAAGATAACATATTTCGACAACTACGTATCAAAGAAACATATTTCGACAACTGCCTCAAATACTAGAAAACGAAAAAGACATTTTAAAAAATATTTTTAATGGTGAAAAAAAGCAAGAGTAGAGGACCTCTCATCCACTCATCAATTATTATCTTTCAAATACATATTTTTTTATATATATTTGAAGAGGGGCTTTCTAACTCCAAACCTCTAATTTAGAAGTTGAATTATGCCAATCAGGCTAGAGACTTTGGCTTCTTAAACTTATGTTAGAGGTGGTATTTTTTAGAAACGTCAAAATAGAAAAATAACTAAGAGATGGCCTGAAGGCTGAAGTAGGTCGGAGAATTGTCGTTATAAATTAAGAACAGTCCCAATGAACTCTTCAAAATAGCATTTTTTGTAAAATATAGCTTAAAATCATTATATGTATGCTCCAATAGACTCTTCATAATAAAGAAATTATGAAAATATGAACAGTACTTGCGTAAGTATTGTTCACCTTCAAATATTTATTATTATTATTTTTGTTCATTGCTACAGGTTATCTTCAAGTCTATGAGTGTCGTCTTCAAATTTTGACCTACTGCCAGCCACTAACAGCTACACTGCTGGCATTACTGGCATCAGACGACGCCAGTGACCAACCCCTAGCGATCTTAGCTTTGGCAATAGAGCATTAATCCCCCATACGCAGATCGAAGTCCGAACATGGATTTCGGACTATTTGAAACTCGTTTGACCTACCGCTGGCCACCATGAGCTACAATGCCAGCATCACTGGCATCACCTCACGCCGACGACCAACTCCTAAAGATCCCATCTTCGACAATTGAGTCGTCATCTCCCACGTACCAACAGCTTTAGTACGAGTTTTCAAATCAAACTTTTTTTTAATTTGTAAAATAAATTTTATTAAAATAAAATATGAATATTTTAAAAAATATAGAAAAAAAATATATAGATGTTGATAAATGATAAAATATAGAAGTAAGTAGTTAAAATAAAATAAAATAAAAAGTAGGTTTTTGACAGTATTTAAAAAAAAAAAAAATAGATAATTCATTATGAGTGGTCTAAAATTGTGCTCTAAAATTTGTCAACTCTTATGGTTTTCAAGGTTACTAGAATCGATGTAACCATTAAAACCCCAATCAAATTTGCTGGAGAAGTGAACTCGCTGCAAATCAGGAGGTCAAACTTGAATAACTGATAATTTACGAAGACTCAATATGGACGAAAATCACTATAAACCAAATAAAAAAAAAGATACAAAGCTTTGCAAAAGTAATATTTTAACAACAACAACAACAAAATTGCAAACACGTTCATAGATTCAAAGGTGAGAGAGAAACAAAGTATAGAGCGACCTCAGATGCAGAGACACCAGTAAACAAATCCCAGTCGTCAAACACATCAGAAAAAAAAAAAAAAAAAAAATAGAGAGTGGAAATGAAGACCTTGGGATTGATGGTATCGAGAGTGACGGGGGGAGCCATAGCAGAAGTGAAATCGAGAACGGGAAACGTGAATGAGATGCGGAGATAAGAAGCCGCAGCAGCTGGCAGAGTGGTTTGCGATGGGAAAAGGAAAGGTCACAAATTTCCGCGTCGATGCTCGCACTTTAATCTCAGAGACGTGATTTTGGAATTTCTTCTAGAACCCCTGACTCAGACTGACTCTGATCGTGTCTAGTCTAGTTTGTCAATCGGCGCCCTCCGGTTTTACCTCAAACCCGCGGGCCCGCTTTTACTGTGTGCTCCCCCCTTCACTCAGAATTTAAGGGTAGGTTTGAATATTAAGAATTGTTGATAATAAGGTAAATAATAATAAAAATAGGTAACAAATCATAAATAAATAATAAATAATTATGAAATATTTTAAAAATATCTGAAATATTCTTTATTGTCAAACGCATTCTAAAAATTTTAAATTGAATTTATTATTACACAATAAAAAATTATAATTTCTCATTATTATTAAAAATAATAATATTTACGGTCATTAAGGTTTGCTTCTGCATTTTTTTTTAAATAAATCAAGACACATTATGAATCGTACACTTTACCTAAAAAACTACTAAAATGTGCCTGTATTAAGATTAGATGATTGAGATTGTGTCACGTCACATATTTTTAATTAATCTTGATGGTTAAAAAAATTAAAAATTAAAAATCTTGATGTTTAGGCCATCATACACAAATTGTTAAAAGAGTAGTTCTAGAGCCACTCTGCGGGACTGGGATCTCGCCAACTGTTTTTTTTTTTTTTGGTTTTTTATACATTCTTTTAAACAATTTAATATTTTTCTTTAAAAAATAGAATATTATTGAAAAATATTGATTTAATCATTAAGTAAAAATAAAAAATAAAAATTTAATAAAGTATAATTTTAGGGAGTGAGTTTAATATTTCTCTTGTTAAAAGTCAATGATAATTAAATAAATAATAGATTGTACCAATTTGACACGATTCCTTTAAAAAAGATTAAAAGAATGATAAGTTATTTTTCAACCTCTATTCTTCGACACTAATGAGGGCGGTGGCTTGTGATCCATATATTTGTTGGTGAAAATTTCATTTTGAAAAATATTATAATTAAAAAATTATTGTATATAAGTAATTTTATAAATTGATGTAATTTAATGTGATTTATCAGATTATAAAATTATTTTTATTATAAAATAAATTTAATAAATTATATAAAATTATGTTAATTTATCAAATATATATATAATTATTTTTTTATAGAGGTAACACTCTTTTATTTTTCAAAATATGAATTTTCAAATTAGGAAATTAAGGGCTCATTTATTAGGAAGATAAAATTAAAATTCTTAAATTCATCTCAAATTTATTATTATATTTTTTTAAATTTTCATATAAAATATAATAAAAATTTTCAAATTTTCAAATTTTAAAATTACTTTTTTAAATTTTTATATAAAATTAATATTAAAAATATATTATTATTTTTTTAATTTTTATTTTATTTTATCTTATTTCAACTTTAAAAATAAATAAGACTTAAAGCCAATGGAGATTAGCCGTCTTGTTTGATAACTTGAAAAGTACTAGTAATAATTAAATTAGTCATGTTTTGTACTTGCCTACTCTTTACGCCACCTCTAGTACGCTGACAAGGCAACATCATTGTCATCCACAAATATGAGACAAAGACTATTCCCTACGACGCTGTTGTTGATTGACTTTTATGTCTTTATTTTTATTTTTATTTAGCACTTTTATGTCTTTATTGGCTGCACAGCACCAAGAATATAGCCAACTCCGATTCGAAAGAACTCACAACCCATAGAAAAGCAGTCAAAAGTAATTTTTAAAAGGATAAACATGTCACATTTAACAATATTTTACACAATAATATTTTTAAAAATAGTAACATTTTCATAAAACAACATCATTTTACAAGGTATGTTGTGAAATGTATGGTTTGTATCAGACATAATACATTCTTCAGAGTAAAAATTGCCAGGAGTGTCGTGTATAATACGAATTAAGAATGTTACAAACTCAAGGAAAACCAAAATTACTACTAGCGTATACAAAATTTGTGTAGGAAAAAAAAAAAAAAATCTTGGGAATCAAACATCTCAATCCATATTTTCGGATCAAAAAGATTCATCAAAATTCACATTTGTTTCTGGTAACCAGCTGCTACCCTGTATGAAGGATTCCACAGTGAATTTCCCGGCCTCATCTGCAGTTAGAGAGGGCTCGAAACCAACCCATTTGACCCTTTGGCCTACAGTCGATCCAGGCCCAGTGTTTTGGTACTCCGCATAGAAAATGGTGCTGGGCGGCTCAACACCGGGGACCCATTCCTTCCAGCCCAACGGATTCAAGAATGGCCCAATTTCAGACTGCATGATGACAGTGGTGGAATAAACTTTCCATGGCCTCCCAAGGTACGTTGGTGCTGTGAGATTGTCCAGAGGAGAGAAGAAGCATTTTTGGATTGAGATTCCAGTGTTCTGATTCGGGTCTTTCTTTCCCTGAGCAGTGATGGTGTTGAATTGGTTCTTTAAGGGCTGCCTCGGCTTTATATTGCAGTTCTGGAACACCACGGCCGCATTTCCAAAGATGAAGTCGATGGTGCCTGTAATGTCACAATCACGGTAGAACTGACGGTTGGAGTGGGCGTAGAGTGTGTCCTGAAAGCCATCGAACGAGCACCGGTAGAAAACCGAGCGGTCGGAACCAGACCGGAGTGCGACTGCCTGGTGCTTTTCAGCACCTGCAGTGTTAATGAACCCCATATCTCTTGCAAAGAAGCCCTTCCCTGCAACAGCTGTGCTCATCACGTACTCTTTGGTTAGTACTCGTTACTCAGGGTCGTGCCCAAAAAAGAGAAAAAAGGGTATTAATATGAAACAAATTGTAGTAATCAAGAAACTGACTTTTCTGATCACAAAAGAACCAATCTACAGCCCGAAGATTTCAAAACATAAACATTCAGATAACAAAACTTCTATATGCAATCATTTTTGTATACTCTTTATATATTTTACTATGATTGGTTCTCTCACTTTTTTTAATATAAAATAACAAGCTTTGATCAATTATATCAGTGGAATACATAAAAAAAAATATACAAAAATGATTGTATATAGGGCTGCACACCCGACCCGACCCGATAATCCAGTTTCCGACTCGACCCGAAATGAGTCTTCCTTCCGCATACCCGTTAACCGATTAGCCGATAACCCGATTTCAACTAACAATCCACTTATTTCGTCTGATGGATTTAAGGGATGCTCATCGAAAAACACAGGCACAAGTGATGAATACCCTTCTGCACTTCGAGTCTCTCTACCGAACCCTAAAGTTCGCAACTGTAGCCTCTATGGATCCTCAAGCTTGAAGCCACCTAACAGCTCCGTTCCACTCGCTTCGCCATGCCGCTCTGATTCCCTGCGATCGGCGCTATCTTCTGAAAGGATTTGTCTGTCGCTCAACCCCCCTCTGGTTCCTCTGCAATGCCGGCGCCGGTAAAGAGTTTTTGTGTTTTGTGGATGTATCGGTTCTTAGGAGAATCAGCGTGTTTGTTTCCCGAGAAAATTATACGAGGTGGGTTGAAATGAACCGACTTGAGAAGATCCGGATTGGGTATCGACTAAACCATCGCCCCTAGAAAAATCTCAGTGAAGATTTCTACTTTCGTGAATAATCTTATTCCTATTCACAGAAGCGGGTATCAAATCGGCTAACCGATACCAATTGTTTGCTTAACGAGTCGGGGTTTTCAGGTCGGGTTGGATCGGCAAAACGGACGGAACGGATGGTCGGGCATTTTGAACAGCCCTAATTGTATATAACAAAACTCTTTAGATAATATCCAATCAAAAGTGAAGTAGGGATATAGTAAAGATCAAATATTGGAGGCAGGCCTCACGTGGTGGTGGGGTATCCACTATCCACACAACACCAACATGTAATCTATATTCTAATCGAATTTCAAGATCGTTGTCCTCTTTAATGCTAAAGCAAATTTGGTATCGAATTTTTAGGTAAGAGTACTACTGGTGCATCCAATTCACATGGTTAATCGTAAACCATGTGATTTTCTACTCGCTCACCATATCGCCCCCCCCCCCCCCCCACCACCCACCACCACCACCACCACCCCCACCACCACCACCACCACGAAGGTGAGAATTTCACATGGGCGCACGGGTTCTAACTTCTCTACCAAATTGCTCTCATTAACGTGGGAGAATCCAGAGCTGCCTTTGTTGGCTGTCAATAATGCAAAAGTACAAAAGGCATGGAAAATCTAATCCTAGAAGATGATTCCCTCGATGTTAAACCTCTCCTACAGATAAGAAATCTAATGGACTCCGAAAATTTTCAATTCATGCGAAGCTACAAAAACCCATAAAAGTTCTGAGCAACTTCATTGCTCACAACGCAAATCAGCCAACAATTCTATTGAATCCATCTCACACAAGCCATTCCACTTCATATTTTCAACTAACATCTCTCAATATTCAAACCCCCAATTCTGAAACTCTATTTCTTTAGTAGTGTTAAAATGATGATGTTATTTAGAGGACAACCCAAAGAAATTAAGAGAATAATTTTGTAGGGTAAGACAGAGATAGATACATACCGAAAGTGGCGGTGGAGAAGGTGGGAGTGCCGTCCACAAAGTTCAACCTGCCGGAGACTATGGTCTTCGTCTTCCCATCCCCATACATCATCACATTCCACTTGTTCTTGTCCAATATCACATTCTCCAAATACGTCCCTTCCTTTACATAAATCACAAATCTCGTTTCGCTTTTCTTTGGCACCGCCGCCACCGCTGCTTTGATTGTCGTGTAGTCCCCGCTCCCGTCCTTTGCCACAGTCACACGCGCCGTCGCGTTGGATTCCTCCAGTAATCTCCGTTCACCCGCGTTGACCCAATCTGGAAATTCCCCTCCGAACCCAAGCAGCCTCCTCCGATGTATGGGAGTGTTGAAGTTGGCTAGTAAACTTAGAATCTTGGCCACAATGGCCAAACTATTGCTGGAGAACTCGGTGGAGTTTTGAATGGCGGTCTTCACGTTTTCGAGAAGTGTCGAGTTGATTTCTTCGAGTGCGTCCAAGCAGGTTTCTTGGTCAGTGATGGTGGTGCTCAGCCACGTCTTCACGTCACTGATATTCGCCGCCGACAAGAGCTTCTCACCCGGATGACCAACTTCCACAGATGATATCGAGTCATTGAGACGGTCCAACGCATCTTCGAAAAGGCCTTGGCAGACGATTAGGGCATCTCTGACTCTGGTATCGTTGGTCCCAGCAATAAGCTTGGCCGGTAATTCGTCCGCGATCCCGGAGAGCTCTTTAATGGCGACGCGCAAAGAGAGCTTGAAGAGGGCCTCTGGATCGGTGGTGTTGGTGGTATCCAGAGAGGAGATGCTGGAGTAGCACGAGTTCGGATACTGAGTCACGCCGCACACCACTTTGAGTGACGTGGCGGGACTCAACTCGGTCGCCGGAGCAGGGGTAGATGAGTGTGATGAGTTGTTACGCCTGCGTATCAAAATCCCGGCAACAGCACCTATGACTATCGTCAACAAGACGACGGAAGAGATGACGAGGATGAAGAGACGCCGGCGCGTCCTTTTCCGGAATGCCTGCTCTTCAACCTCATCTACCTTGCCATAGCCTTTGAAGGACTTCATTGGATCATCCATATTTAATTAATTTTCGTCTGGCGATCAATTGAGCAGTGAAGACTGAAGATCTTTCTTTCTGGTTTTGTGGCTGCTAGATAACCAGGAGGCCTTAAAGGTAAAGTGGATGTTTAGAGGGCTAAAAAAGGAAAGAATATATGGAGGGTAATCTGGGACTGGAAGGTTCGGGTTGGTTGGGATGTCTTTTTAGAAGACAAAGAGTATATTTGATTCGATGCTTCTTGTTTAAGATATTACACATAATCACTAACAAAATTACCAAGTAAACATCATGAATCACATATGCTGTTGGTCCACGTACATCCATAACGCGGCTTTCTCGCTGATATGATTAATAGGACAAGGTTTTATTTTTATTTTTTATTTTTAAAGAGTGGAGAGGATGGCAATTGTAATTTTTCCTTTTTTTTTTTTTCCTTTCATGCGAGGAAGTTTTGAATTTCAGATTTTTCTTTTTAAAATGAAGAATTATACCAATCAGATTCTATACCTTTAATTTAAAATTCGAGCGTGGTCATAATGACTTTCATTTGTTACAATATGTTCAATTTAAGTAATAATTATTGATTTTGAATAAATAAAGTCTTATTTAGATTTAAAGTTGAGATGAAATGAGATAATTAAGATGAATTTTAAAAGTTAAATAAATTATTATTATTATTTAAAAATTTAAAAAAATTATATTGAAATTTATATTTTATATAAAATTTTTAAAAAATATAATTATAAATTTGAGATAAAATAATATTAATTTACAATTCAAACCAGACCTTAATCTCTATCAAGATGCTAGCATGAAAAGGGTCCCAAGATTTTACTTCTTAAGTTTTACTTGGCAGGCCGTTTCTAACATGTGATCTCAAACAAAGGAGGAAAGAACGATCTCCTAGCCACTGCAAGTACACAAATGAGTAACAACTCCAAATACAAAATTGAGTCTATTGTCTACAATTATCTTTTTATCTTAGGAGTGGTTTGGATTTAAAATTTAATTTTAACCTTATTATTCATAACTCATTTTAATCCATCTTAATTTACTTATTTCATTATTATTTATAATTTATCTCATCTCATTTTTGAATCTAAATGAAATTTTAATTAAATAAATAACTATAAAACAGCAAGCACAAAAGTGAGTATCAACTCAAATAGAGAATGATACAATTCAATTCAATGTTTTATTAATTCGTGTTTGATTGTTTCGCATCTATTATTCAAATAAAGTTTGTCGTTGTATGAAGTGAATTGCTTATATAAATCCCAAAAAAGAAACCGTAGGTAAGCTAGTGTAGGTACAGCTTAGTAAAGTTTGAACAGCAAAAATACATAGATTTTATCTGTAATTTTATTTTATAAAATAATTTTATTTATTTATTTATTTTGTAAGCAACAAGTATTATAAATATCAAATAATATGCCGTATATATTGTAGCAGTTATAAATTACAAGTCAATGGTGAATTCTTTCCACTCTGAAAATTAAGAAGATTAAGTGGAACAAAAATCAGAAAAATATTTTTTTGGGCGTGCGTTTGAGCTACCCATTGCGTAAGTTCATGAGCACATCAATTTCAAGATCGATAAAATTTTGACAATTTGCTATTTTTTAAAATATTTAAGTTGTTCAATAACATTCTCAATTATAGGTTGTATTGTTCAATCTTGTATCTTGACTGTGTTTGAGATGGATTAGATTACTACATTTGAATCATCAACCAATACTATCTTTTTAAAACCTTGTTTGGTTGCTTTCTTGACCATCATGTTTGCTGCTTGTGCTTCTCCCATGTTGGCATTAGTTGTGGTTGTTGTTCCCGCTTTTGCTAATGTTGTGATACCTACATCTGTCATGCGTAGTCCAGCAATAGTGCTTCTCAAAGTTCTAATTGCTACATCAAACGTTAGTGTGTGGAAATCTTTTAAAATACTATTGCTTTTCATTATGAATATTTGTTTTTTCCAATGACCAGCAGGTGTGGTGTTCTTAATGACTTTTTCTAACACTATTGATGAAACTGAATGGGGATGAGATTTCTGTTTATGCACATCTCTATTTCTAAGGGACCACAAATTATTTCAGAATGGCAAAAATCTGGAATGAGTGGGTGGTATCATCTTCTAGAATTTGCAGACTTGTTATTTGTTATAAATTAGATTTTGTCGTAATAATTAAATTAAGTTTTGACAAGGCGTAAAATATCCGGATTTATAGCCCATTGGTTGCCCAGCAATATGGGCATGATAATTATGTACCAAATCTCACTTTCTCATTCAGATTTAGCAATCAAAGAGAGATACCAACTTATAGGTTTCGTTTGTATTAAAAATTTATCTCAATTTATATTATTTTATTTTAAATTTATTATTATATTTTTAAAATATTTTACATAAAATATAATAAATAATTTAAAATTTTCAAATCTTATTTCAAAATTTTAAATTTTAAAATAATAATAATATTAAAAAATAATATTTCAATAATATTTTATTCATATTTCAGAACTCATCTCATCTCTGAATCTAAGAATTCATTTGGATATCGAGATTAGCTAAATTGAGTTGAGATGAATTAAATCAAATATTGTTAGAGTATTAATTTTACTATTATGAGTATTTTGGAATGTGAAAATTTTGAATTGTTTATTAAATTTTATATAAAAATTTTAAAAAAATGTATAAAAATTTTAAAAAATTATAATAATAAGATGAGATAAATTGAACTAAAAAACACATCAAAATAAAACCTAATCCGACGAGCATTTGCAATTTTGCAGTATCAGCGGCAATGGTCGTGCGTAATTGGCTAACTCTGTCCCTACGCGTAACCGGAAATTGCGCCAAGAAATGTTGTAAAAGAGGAATGATTGCATGAAACAATGAAAACAAAGCAGACAGGATTTGAGCCATCTTTTTTTCATATAAATAAATAAACAAACAATTACTACAACGAAGAACAGGCTTTGTCTTAAATTCTGGGCCTTCGGGCCTCACTTTTTGTTCGACCAGCAACTAAGGAATTGGAGCCAGTCCAGACAGGCAGTCTAAACAACATGGCCGGTCATCAACAGAGGTCCCAATTGACGATGATTCTAATAAAAGCCAAAATATTTTAGCTAAAAATATATATATATATAAATATATTTATAAATATTTTACGAGGCGAGTAGCTTCGGCCTTCGGGCCTCACTTTTCGATGCATCAAAGATTATCACCTGATTAATTTTGAAAGATAAAATTTTAATTTATTATTATATTTTTTAAAATTTTCATATAAAATATAATAATAAATTCAATATTTTCAAATTTTAAAATCACTTTTTTAAATTCTAAAATAAAACTAATATGAAAAAATATATTATAACAATATTTTATTCTTATTTTAACTTTTATTTTAACAAAACCACTTTTATTAAAAAAACAAAACCACTCTTATTTTATATTTTATCTCTGAAAACAAACCATACCTATATTCATCAACAAAAGTTCCAATTGACGACGACTCAAATAAAATGTCCTCCAACCTTAATATGTAATTATGGACTCGCAAAGTTATGATCTCACATCAATTAAGTATGGATTGGTGTGTAGTTTATAAATTTCTAAACATTCTCTCTTCGTAAACCGATTTTTAAGAATGAGTTCTACCCTTAGTAAATTTATAACAAATGATGTTAAAGTTGTCCCCCTTTAAAGACTATGTTGCGATAGTTGCAATTGTCGAGTATAGAGGATGATGCTAACATGGCAATATTTGTCTGGGACTAGGAAATACGTAGCACATAATCAGCCTGTATAAGCGTCGGGACCGTCGTGGACAGGGATCCCCCCCCTCCTTCCCCCTTACAAGTTTTTTAAAAATTCAATATATGTGTGTGTTTTTTCTCCAATCTACAAAATTATTACTAAATTTAGAAACCCACCCCCCTCCCCCAAGAATGTTAGACTACAACCGGCTCTCAGCTCTCTTAATATTTTTTTGAGTTACAGGTTATAGACTTATATTCCCTTCCATTGTTCATGATATTTGCCCCATCTCTAAGACTATTGTACGCTTCACAGCCTGCTTCAGTTTTCTAAGTTCAGTCATGTTGGTGACTGTGAGGGTTGAGGGCTGATTGTTGACTGTGCATTGTTGTTGGTATGCTTCCTAGCATTGTTGTTGCGTGTTGATAACGTATAGGCTAAGTTTTGAAAGCATGTAATGTTGCAGCGTGTTGGTGTTGAAGTCTTACCCAATATTTGAAATAAAGGGGTTGTCTTCGAGTTTCATTTTTTTCAAATTGCTTTCACGTTTATGCGTGTTGGTGTTGAAGTCTCCAAGTCTGCTTTATCATCCTCACTATCTAATGAGTAAAAATCATTGTCTTTTTCTTTGATTGTTGAAGTCTCCAACGGCTTCGATACCGACTAATTTTTATTGTTTTTTTTCTGGAAATGATGGATTGTATTTGGTGGTTCTTAGCCTTTTTTAAGGTTGTTTTTTTAGTGAGTAATATAGCAGATGTGTTTATTTGCCTCTATTTCCACTTCTCTGTTCTTCAAAATGTGTTATAATGCAGAAGTTTTGCTTTATGCACAGTCTGGGACTTATTTCTACCACGCACACTAAGGAATGCAAAGAGAAACAGGGCTATATTGATACCACCAAAATACTTACTAACAAGCTACTGGATTGTCCTCCAATCTTTTTATTTGGTTGGGAAGCCTCAGGTATTCATTATTATATAGATTTACTATTGCTGCCATATAATTAATTGTTCTTTACTTTGCCTAATGGCTATGTATTTTTGTCATTTTTTCAGCCACTTCTGATCCAAGGAAAAGGAAAGTTCAGCTGCTCTAGTGTATCAAGTCTTGTTGGGGTTTGAAATGCATCGTCAAACCCAAAATGCTCTCCATATGTGATTACTCATGTAATCTCAAGAAAAATATACAACTAAGGGTTGCTAGCTAAACTGCTCTGTCCGCTCTTAGTTTTCAAATACAGGTAATTTTTATGAACATCATCAACTTCAAACATATTTCTCGTCTCTCTTTGAGTATATATGGATACTAGTATAATACACTTAAAAAGTATTTGACACTAATGAACTATAGAAAATAAAGAGTTCCTCATAAAAAGGGTTAGTGTCATTGCTGATAATATTTTAACGTGATACACCTAACAATTATTATCAATTTATTGAAGGTTGACTTCATATTCTATTTCTATAAATCTATTATCAATTTATTTATACTATATACTACTTCAATAGCTCATATTTAGCTTGGCAAATGGTACATTTAAAAAGCTTAGAAGTCAGAAATGTATATTATAAAAGCATATGCTGCATTGTTGATAATCTGAATTAGCCTAGCAATAGTTCGTAGTTAGAACTTAGAAGTGTATTAGTATATTGTATTGAAATTAATTAAAAGTAGTACTCTCTATTTGATATATATTATATATCTATATATGTGTAGCTAAGAGAAAATTAAAATGTGTGTACTTACACTTAACACACATTTTGTCGATCGTCCCCTTAAACACCAAATCTTGATTTTGTCCCTAGCCATGGATGTCAGCTGCAGAGCGTGATGATTGTTATGATCTCACATCGCCTAAATATGCGATTGGTTGGTAGTTTATAAGTCTTTAGACACATTTTTCTTATAAGTCAATTTTTAAAAATGAGTTCCAGCTAATGAATTTATAACAAAATGTGCGTGCACTACAAGATAATGGGGTTTTTAAGACCAACATATCATCTTAGGACTAGCTCCCGTGACTAATAAGTGTATATAACACGAACAGCCCCCTGGCAAATAAAAAACCGCATTTGCTACAAAATTTTCTTGGGTTCACTATTTCCCGCGGTAAAAAAAAGCATTTGCAGCGAGTTCAGACAACGGGAAAAAAAATTATGTACAAAACGCAACATATTATCGTCGTTTTGTGTAGTCTATATACAGTGCCTTCCCCCCGAGCCCATTCTTTTCCCTTCTCCCCCCGCGTTAATTCTTTTCCCCTCCCCTCCTTCGATTCTTCTCTGCTTCCCCCCCTTCACCCCCACCCCCACCCCCACCCCCACCAAAATAGTGACATTTTTCTATGTGGAAAGTTTTATGTGATCGCTCTCTCTTCTTCACGCCGTGTACTGCCGCCTCCTTCCACACTGTGCCCACCACCCCGTCGCCGCCTGGCCTAGCAGGTGAGTCTATCTCTCTCTCTCTGTGTCTCTCCCCATTCATCTCTCACTTTTGCCTCTCTCTCCATTCCCATGTCTCTCGACATTGTAATATAGGGTTGCTCTAAAAATGTTGTGAATGTTTCCAGCCAAAAGTCCTCCTCTATTTCTTCGTAAATGCACTTCCATTTTTCTTATTTTGATGTTTAAATTTTCATATTGTGAAGAATACAAATTAGCTAATACATCTCTAGATGTTCTTTCCTTATTTTTTCGGCATCATGATCTCTTAAGATTTATTATATGCCTTTTATTTTTCTATTCAATGATTTCTAATGCTTTGTTGTATTTTGTTGGAGATTAATTTTGATTTTAAGTTTTCTTATTTTGATTGTAGTGTTGTTGAGTATTTGCAGTACAATGTTTATAATTTTTTCTTTTGAAATAATATTGATTAATCTCTATTAGGTTATTTTTTTCCTAGATTTATTTCAAAAAAATTATTAAGTTTATTTTGTTGGAGATTAATCTTGATTTTAGGTTTGTCTACAACTATGCACTTTGATTGGAAGCTACTTTATTTGTAAGCAAAATTTTAGAACTAGGGATAATGTATAAAACTTGAACTAGTTGGGCCTGTATGTTTTTTCAAACAGGCTAATTGAAAATCACAGGTATATGTTAGCTTATATGATATTTAATGGAAGTTATGGCCTGGTACTATAAAGTTCTAAAGCTTTTTCTCTCTTATACTTGGTAGATATCCTTATATTTTTATAACTGTCCAAACCAGTTATATTACTTAAACTTCAATTTGTTTCTTAGGAATACACATACATAGACAACTTTGAACTTCAATTCGAGTAGTCTATATAATTTGTTCCTACTCCTTTGAACTTTTTCTAATCCTCGACAGTCCAATTATACAGAGACAAATATATATATATATATATGTATGTATATATGTATTTGACAGAAGAAGATACATTGAATCGAAGATACAAAAAAATCTTTCAAGTAAATATATATTTCCTATCCAAATTCATTCTTAGTATTCAATGTAGGAAGGTATGATTGTTTGGTAGTAGATACAGTGAATAGTGATACGCTTTTTTATGTGCCATATTATATCTACCATAATTCATTCTTAGTAAGGTATAATGATGTTCTTCTGATTTTTTGTTCTACTTTTCTTTTGTTGTTTGATAGACAGCTCCTGGAATCATTGGGGAAGTTGCAATTGTTGAACAAAATGATTGTGAAGCTGAAAGAGCAAGGCGATAGAATTCTCATATATTGTAGTGTCAACAAATGTTGGATTTGCTCGAAGATTACTGTACTTATAAGGTTTACATTCAACATTAAATTGCCCACATACTTATGTGTATGCATTTAGTTGGAATGGATTATATTACAATGAAACAATTTATATCTGTATCTACTTATAAAGTCCCAGTCTTCATTGAGATATCTATATCTGCTTATAGTTCTTAATTAGTTGTATTATATTAAATACTTCCTGTGTACTTGGATTATTCTTATTTCAATATTAATAAACATGATGCCTAGGAATATACCCTTTTCATGTTGAAATTGGTCACATGTCATGTGGTATTTGTATAGAGTCAAGTTTGAGAGTTGTTTTTTAACCATTCATGCAGTGAAGACTATAACATTACTACAATTAGGCTCATGTCTGGATTACCTTGAAATCTTAAAATTAGGCTTATGTTTTTTAACCTTTTGCAGAGTCACCGTTTTAGCAAAGCTTATAATTTAACTATAAGTATACTTGTATAAAAAATATATTTAGCTACTCTTTTGTTATGAAACTCATGATTAGCACTTCTTTGTCATTCAGCTTTTGCTTGTTCTCAATAAATTCATCATCTTAGCATCATTATAATTTAGCCTATTATTCGTATTCCATCAGTTTATATACTTTTATTCTATACGGGTTCCACAAATAGAGGAGATTTTCTTCATACTGAAAACTAACAGAATAAGTTACCAACTTTGTTGTAGTTCCTCAGTTTGTCATCTCTAGAGACTTTTATAGAAACTGAAATGCATTAGAATTTTATTAGCTACTTGATAATTGGTTGCTGGATATGAGGTGTACACTTTAATTGGGGTTGGTCATTAATTATATAAATAATTATATATAGTTGGATTGAATTTGAGTTAGCCAAAGGGTTTTTATGAATAATATTCACTGGTATTTCATTGTATTTTGGGTTATATAATTAATGATTATAAGTAAAATAAAACAATTTTCTTATGATTTATAGGCACCCTCCTTCTAAATGTGTTGAAGTGACTGAGGAACTTTATTATAATATTGTTGTACAGATACTATATGCATTTTTAGTTTTAAAGGGTGGGAGCTTTTATCTTGATACAAAAATAATGTCCTATATTTTTGGCAAACTCTATGTCCCCATTATCTTAGTCATATTCGATCGTGTTGAGACAAATGGGATTGAGTAGGTCGGTGGAACCATCACCATTTATTCAACACGCAGTTTTTCAGTATTTGCTTAATTTTTTATTTTATTTTATCTCATTGTTAATCAAGTGTGTCCTTTGTCATTTTTCTTTAACTATCCTTGGGCATTTATTCAACATATGTTCTTGATAGAGTCTCTTAAGACAAATCAAACTTAGTTTAACTTTTAGTTTGACAGTTTACATATATCATTATTTCCAACACTTCATTAAGTGATTTTATTTATGTGTTAATGGCCTAAGAAAAACATAAGTGGAATAGCTCTATTCCACTTATCTACTTAGATCGTACTACTCATGATGTCCTAATAGGGAGAGAGGGGATTGAACACCTGACTGATCACTATTTCTGAATTTTAGTTTTAAATTTATGATGGTAACCTGGATGCTTCTCTTTGTTACGATTAATTCTCACTCATATAAGTATAAAAAAAAAATCTATAAATAGTTTCAATGAAATGAAGATGGCTGTAGTTCTTAATAGTTTCAATGAAATGAAGATGGCTATAGTTTCAATAAATAGCTTCTATTTGCCTGTTTTCTCTCTTATTATGCATGGCTGTAGTTCTTAGGGGTATTTTTTTTTTGTTTGTAAGTAGTTTTTAAGGCTAAATTACTTACCATGTTGTACTCTTCCATAGATTTAGATGAGTCTTGGAGCTAGTTTAACTTAATTAGTTACTCTGGTTTTAAGTATTACTTGTTGAATGCATTGCAATGCAACATATTAGATGCATTGGAGTTTTTCTTGCTCTTGCTCCTGGGAGGTTGCTAGATATATCTTGTTCTTGAGTTCTCATTAAGAGTTTTTTTTATAAACATGTTAGCATAATTTTAGTTGTTATTTTGAAATTATTATTAGTATCGATTTGAATATCCAATGTTTGTATATAATTTTTTAGTTTATAATAAAAGCTTTTGTTTTATTATTTTTACAATTTTTTTTCCTAAAATCTTTTAGTATTTGCTGTGAAGACAAATTTTGGCGAAAATCTTTTGCCTATGAAAGTCTACTTTTTGCCATGAAACTCGTGGCAAATACTAGTTGCGCACAAAAGCAGATCTCATTAGGGATGATAATGGTAGCCGGATGTTAACGATTCACACAAACTAAAATTATGACAAAAGATTAATTACCTCAAACTATTAGATCGAAGATGGTAATAAATATTTTTTTAGTGGCTATATGAGTAGCGGGAACAAACGTTTTCCCACGACATGGTATCGTGACAACCAACCAATAGCCACTGCACAATAGAAATTTCAAGGAATCATTTTCCAAGAAGGCCCAATGGCAATAAAGTATCATTTGCCACGGGAACTTATACTCGTGGCAAAAAATAATATTTACTATGAGTTTTATGCCACGAACTCCCTATGGATCAAATTGATGGCAATTGCTCTAGGATTACAAACAGACACTTTTAACTGCAAATCTTTCTTGACTAAAATTCAAAAATCTTATAGTGACGGCAGATTTGGATTCGATTCCCAAAGGTAAGATCGTCGTTTTTAATTCCTCTGTCAAGTATCTTCGCCCTCTATTTTGTTACTAATTGCAGTGTGCATAGCAGTGACAAGGTGATCAAATGTTTACCCTTTTTTTTTCTTTTAATAGCCCTTTTAAAATGTTTCATTTTATTTTAGTTAGCCGTGCATCGCGATCTTAAGCGTGAGAATTTTCTTTTTGTCAATCTGCTGGAGATATCGTTTCTAATTTATAGTCTTTTATGCATGGGAGCGTGTATTTATTGAAGCAAATTGGGCCAAAAACAAGTAACCACGCGTATTTCATCCATATCTTTTAGACTGATTCATTTAATTTATTTTTACAATATGAACATTTTTATTTTGGAAATAATCTCATCCTATTTTAAACTTAGCATTATATTTTTTTTAAATTTTCATATAAAAAATAATAATTCAATTTTTTTAATTTTAAAATAAAACTAATATATTCTGATAATATTTTATTTAATTTTTAACTTTTATCTCATCTATCTTTCAAAACAAATCATATCTAAATTAAATTCAATAATCAAGATTTACACCCTCTACTCTCTCTCTCTCTCTCCATAATACTCGGGTCGGGTAATACTTTTTTAAAATATATATATACATGTAAAAAATACTGAAGTTGCAAACTTATCGGACATGCCATTATCAGATGGGGTTGGAACGCTCAAATTCAGGCCAGGTCGGATGAACAGTCCGCAGCACGCCTCTATTTTAATTGTTTTATTTCTAATTTTCATACCAATAAACATGAACATACCAATTTTATTTCTTATTTTCAAAATAACATATCACGAAAATACGTAAGATCTTCTCAAATGGCATCTTAGATGCGCTCTAGCTATGCCCGATCGAGGACAATTCATAATGTCGGGCGGACCCTTCGCATGCACTAATTCTTACGTTAAATAATCGAATTTATAGCGAGCATTGCCGCAGAAGACTCGGCGAACATTGCCCTAATTCTACTACCCTTATTGGCACAACAGGCACAAAACAAAAACACAGGCTTTGGATCAAAGTCCAAGAGAAAATGGGAAACCAGTAGATCCCAACCAGCTACTGCCAGCAATGAAGCTTCCTGGAGTGTAAGCTTGGGCCTCGGTAGCGCTCGTGATCACCTTGAACCCTTTCCATGTCACCCTGTTCGCCGTTCCCGCGCCGGCCCCGGTGTTCTGATACTCCCCATAGAACAGCGTGTCAAGGGCAAAAGTCCCGTCCCACTCGAACCATCCGGCAGGGTTGATTACATCGCTTATCGCAGTCTGCATGACGACGGTCCTCGAGTACTCCTTCCATGGCCGACCGAGATACGTGGGGAAGCTACTCTGAACGGGTAGAAGATCAGAAGTGGCTCCGATTCTGCTCTTTTGGATCACTATTCCAGTGTTCTGATTCGGGTCGGTTCGGCCTTGGGCTGTCACCATGTTCTTCTGGCTGGGATTCGGACGCCTTGCGTGAATGTCGCAGTCTTGTAGCACCGCGGCGGCATTGCCGAAGATGAAATCGACCGTGCCGGCGACAAGGCAGCCCACGTAAAATTGACGGTTAGAGTGCACGTAAAGAGTGTCTTGGTACGCAAGCATGTCGCATCGGTAGAATGCTGAGAGGTCAGCACCGACACGGAGAGCTACGGCTTGGTGCTTCGAAGGACCGGCCGTGTTTTGGAAGGTTATGTCACGTGCTAGGAATCCTTCTCCGACCACGGCTGTAACAACATGCATAGAAATTATTGTTATTTTTTTCATTTCTTGTACTCATTTTTTTTTTTTTATAACGTAAATCGATCCAGTTAATGTACGAGATATAATCAATTAATTAGCAGATATACATGATCATATAAATCATCAAAAACTAGATATATGAACTTGTGCTCTCAATTGCATCGATTATAAATGGTAGAGCAATGTATTCAAGAGCTGTCAGATGATGCTCATCGTCTAGCTAAAAGATCACGAGGAAAACATGTCTCCAAAATTGTAAATATTTATTAACGCATCATGCATCGTTAGACTAGATTGTGACTCTCATCTAGGCCGGAGAACCAAGGACTAGGGATAAAGCATCAAAGCTACAATATGTTGTAATCGGACTCCGAGATCAGCTGACATGTTTGGATCCAGAATCGACGTTTATGATTTTTATGAATTATTTCATTTTCAAAAAGTCTGAAATCATCTAAAAAACATGCATAGAAATTTGAAACGTGATTAATTTACGTAAATCGATCCAGTTTACGTACGAGATATATATTAATGAATTAACTAGCAGAAATATATATATATATATATGATCATATGAATCATTTAAAAACTAGAGATATCATATATGAACACGTGCTTTCACCTGCATCGATCATAAATATTGGTATCTACGTACAGCCCCGTGCATTCAGAGCTGTCAGATGATGCTTATCCTCTAGGTAAAAGATATCGAGAAAAATGTCTCCAAAATGTAAAATTTATAAACGCACATGCATCGTCAGTCTAGATTGTGACTGCTCATCTAGGGAGAACCAAGGATTAATAGGGATAATGCATCAAAGCACCCCCCCAAGATCAGTTCAATGGCATGGCCGTTCCTGTTGTAATCGGACTCCGAGAGTTCACATGATAGAGGAAGAGGCAAACTACGGGCAAAGGACAAATGGTTACGTGAAGATAGGCTAGCTAGCTGATGAGTCGATGCCATGTTTGGATTCGGAATTTGACGTTTAAAAGATTTTTATAGATTATTTCATTTTCAAACAGTATGAAATCATCTAAAAGACAACCTCACGTTCAGTCCAATAATTATATATAATAAATATTAATAAATTACCTATTGACAACACCTAACTAACGTCAATACCAGGTGACGTGACAACATACACTTCAGAGAATAAAAAAGACGTGACAACGTACACTTCCAAAAGTCAAACTAGATGTTGAACTGAGTGTACTTACCTTGGGTCGATGTTCCAAGTCTAAAATTCTAGTAAAGATTTCAAAATTTCCAAAAAATTAAAAAAAAAAAAAAGGGAGTTCCGTTGAAGACGGTCGGCTAGCTGTTGGATCAAATACTTTCCACCATAATAATTTTAAATTATAATCAAGTAATTTTTAATTATCCCAAACATCTTATTGTAATGTCTGAATTAAACATTAAAAACTAATTATGCAAAACTTGATCAACTCTCAAGTGGGAAGTAGGAAATTAAACAGCTGTCCGGTTTTCCTAGAATAAGTTGTTATAGAATGAAAGGTCGAGGAAGGCATCCTAGCTTTGCTTCCTGATCATGATGTTAGTAAAAGTCCAAAACCGTAAGTGCTCCCTGTATGGTAGGGAATGAGATCTGAGCGGATATGTCTCGGTCCCCCCCTCCCTCTCCCCACTCTCTCCTTTTCTCTCGCGTCTGTTGCGTCATCGTTATCGGAACAATACTTTTTGTTCTGTTTTTTCTTTTCTTTTTTCAATGAAGCCCATGTGCTTGCTCTTCGATGCTTGTGGGCATCATATAATTAATATATGTTTATAGATATGAGTTTGACCTCTAGCTAGCTAGAATTATATCCATGAAAAAATTACTAGGAATTTCTATTTTGAAATTTCTCTCTGTCTCGATTTTTATTTTCTTATTTTGATTTTTTTTGTTTTACATGGTTTTTATATAAATATTTTTCAATAATTTTTTTATTTTTTTTTTTTTTTTATATAATTTTTTGCATATTTAAAAATATTTTTTAAAATATAAAAAAAAATCATAATACTATTTAAAAACACTTATATAAAAACCACAATTTTAGCATTTGCTCTTATATCCGTAGTACCATTCTGCCCATTTACTCTATATATATAAGAAAATTCTTTACAATCCCCAATTTCTTTTATATATCACATTTTTTTATGTTTTTTTATTTATTTTTATTAAATATTGATATATAAATAAAAATTAATAATAAATCTTAACTAATTTCAGAAAAGTAAACTCAAAAAAAATTTAAAAAATTAAAAAAATTAAAAAAAAAATAGTGTGTGAAGGAGGTTGTGTATCATTGCCCATATATATACCTACCTACTGTTCCGGTGTCCTCATTCATCTCCTTTAGTCTAGTTGGTGGGGACTGGGATTTCCGGATGCTGCCATTACATAATGGTTTTTAAAAAATAAATAAAATGAGATTTATATGAAAATAGTTAATTTTTTAATAATATATTTTACTTTTTTTTCAAAACAATTATCCTATAATATCCTCACAATTACATCTAAAATTATTTTTATATGCATTATTCTGCAAAGGGTAGTTGACTGATAGTGATATTTCCGTCGCTATTTTTTTGAAAATGAAAGAGTGTACAAGTGTGCAGCAGTATAATAATTATTATCAAGCACTTTTTTTTAATTGTCAATAATTTAAAACTTGGGAAATGTGTGACAATTATTTTAAAAATAATAATAAACACGCATATTTATGTAAAATAATAATATTTAATAATAAACACCCATGATCATAAATTTTTAATTAACTAAAAAGGTAATAAGCAGTGGGCCTTTTGGCATTAATCTTACTGACCTCCGGTTCTGGCACTGACCTAGTCCTGCTCATCGTTATTAAATGGAAGCCCAAAACGTACGCAACTCATCTCCAAGTTGCTCCATTTTCTCCCTATGTTATCCATATAATTTTCTAAGATTTGGAGCAAGAATTACGTACCTAATATTATTATAAAATGCAGCCCATCACAGCATATTCCCTTACGATGATACTATAGGCGTATACCAGATTATTCAAACAAATTAAAATCCTAATAAACAGCTTAGAAATTTGAACAAAATAAATTAACGATAAGTAATTGTAGGAGATCGAAGAATGGAGGACATGCGTACCTACTGTTGCAGAGTTGAAGGTGGTACTTCCATCCACCACGTTTCTGCTTGCTGTGATGATGGTCGTCGTTCTCCCATCTCCCAGAAACATGATGCGCTTCTTCTTATTTGTCACGTCCACATTTTCCCTGTATACTCCCGCCTTGATCCTGATCACGTACCTCGTGGTACTGTCATCCGGTGCCGCCAACACTGCCGCCGACACAGTTGTGTAGTCGCCAGTCCCATCTGTAGCCACCACCACGTTCGGTGTAACCGAAGATGATTGCAGAAGCCGCCTGTCCGCTGCCGACATCCACTCCGGCCATTTAATTTCATCCGCATCGACCTCCTTAAGCTTCCGATTCGCCGTCTTCCTCTCGTTGGCTATGTCAGTATCTGTCATGTTCTTGATCATGGCCAGCGCATTGCTACACAGACGTTCTACATAGATCTCACCTGCTATCAAAGCCTCCCGGACGTGTTTATCGGCTTCATCGTGCGAGAATCCGTCTAGGCAAGTTTCCTGGTTAGTTATTGCAGAGCTAATTAGGGTTTTGAGGTCGTCGGCATGCAGGGCGAGTGATTTTTTGTTCGGATACTCATGGAGTTCTTCCACGGCCTTGTGGAGCTCATCCAGAGTTTCGTCAATGATCTCCAGGCAATCATGGAGAGCGGTTTTTTGGCGCTTGGTGAGATTCTTCCTGGTTTTGATCAGCTTCTTTACGGCGAAGTAGTTTTTTCGAACGGCTTTTTCCGTGAGGTTCAAAGCCGCTTCTATGACTTCACTTTTGCTGGACAATTTTGCGGTTACGCCGGGGACCGAGGCAAGAGATGAGAAGCATAAATCAGGGTACAATGTACTGCTACATGAGCTTTTAAGTATGGCGTGGGAGGCTGAGAGGTCGCCGCCGTCGTCTGAATTTTTTCGGGATTTAACTCCGGCGACGATGCCAACAATAGCAGCAGCAAGCAAGAGAGTTGCGAAAAGAGCCAAGAAGAGCTTCTTGTTTCTCTTGGCGACGGAAATGTGTTCGCCGGATTGCGATTTCTCCGACAAGAGTTCCTTGACCTCAGTCATTATATATGGGCGGAAATGGTCTGACGATAAGGAGCTGAAAGAGCTAGCTAGTGGAATGGAAGTACTGGAGGGACGTAACTGCCTTATATAAAAGAAGCGATGGCACAGTCACCGTCCCGGAGTTTAATGGATTTTTGTCTTCTTCTTCTCTGTGCTAGCTGTTGATTAATCTAATTTTTTTTATTATTATAATTTTTTGTAAATCTTGATATAAAATATTTTTAATATTTTAATATTTTTAAATCTCAAAATAATATTAATATTAAAAAATAATATTATAATAATATTTAATTTAATTTTCAACATTCATTTCAACTTATACATTTAAATATTTAAATAATAACATTTTCTACATTTCATTTAAATATATGAATAGGTTAAGGTAGATTTAATTTTTTTTTTATATAAAATTAAAAGAATAATGACATCAACCAACCCTCTGAATGAGACCTTGATGAAATGAATGTGGTATTAATTTTCTGGTCTGTAATAATAATGACATCAACCAACCCTGAATGAAAACACTGCTATAAATTAAAGTCAGTTTGAATTTAAAAATGAGTTTATTTTTATTTATTCTTATTTTATTATTATATTTTTTAATTTTAATATAAAATATATTTTTTTAAATTTTAATATATATTTTTAAATTTCAATTTAATTTTTTTAATTTTTAAAATAATAATAATATTAAAAAATAATTAACTAAACTCATCTCAACTCATTTATTTTCTAATTCAAATAGACCTAAATTAAATTTTTTTCATTAAATATTTCTCTTCTTTTTTCTTTTGTTTTTTCGGCCCAGACAACTGTAGTAGTTTAGCGTTACTGTCAGTCTGTCACGGGTCACACGGGTTACCCGTGTTCATGGTTCCTACTTCCCAGCGCCATTGCCCTATCTATGTTTTTTTTTTTTTTTTCTTATTTTCAAGTTATGGTCCTAGATTTTATTTTATTTTATTTTACTTTATTAAAAAAATATCATCAGTAGGACCATATATTATCTAATTGTTAGAAATGATAAGAGAAAAATAAATCAAAAGATGATATTGAAATCAAAAGATGATTTCAATTAAGATTTACGTGACATTAACGTGTCTACTTCCATGAAACTATACAAAATATTTTTTTCAGATGATAAACGGATGCATGCAAGTTTGCAACGGTCCTACGATGGAATAATATAAGATATACTACAACTTAATTAGCAGACCATGTCTGATAAAAAATAAAATAAAATCAAAACAGGTAGAAAATCATACTCCAGATCATATATAATCATGTTCATGAGCAGTACGATCAGGGACAAAATCAGAATTTTATATTTAGGGAGACGATTGATAAAATATGTGATATTAAATAATGTATATCATATGCATGTAATTTTATATAAAAACAATATATATACATAATGCACAATAAAGAGTACTACTTTTAATTCATTTTAATATATTAATCTATTTAATTAATTATTAACCAATCAAGCAATCCAAGCCATGCACTAAATCAACATATAATATGCATTTTTTATTTCTTAAATGTACGATTTGCTAGGCTAAATATGAACTATTTGTATTGATATTCTCTATCAATTGCGAATAATATATGAACTATATCCTTCGGCTTCCAGGCCAACCAAAGAAAAAAAAAACAATTACATCTAAATTTTTAATTTATAGTTGTCAATGATATATTTTAAATAGGTTAGTAAATTAATTGCTTGATTAGAAAATAATTTAAATAAAATACAATTAGACTATCAGTTTAGAACATTTTTCTAAGGGAGTAGTTTAAAATATTAAGACATTATATATGCTGCATTATATTGAATCAATCCTTGTCCCTAACAGTCTAATAAATGAGAGACTAAATTCTGAATATAAGTTAATTGACTAGTGACTATTGAGTATATCATGGACTTGGTCCTATAAGTTTGCACAAGGCCTGTTGGTTTGTTTTGAAGTTTATGATCTATTGGTTTGAAATATAAACTCATAAGTTTATCCTTTAGTTCTTAAGTGTATATGTTGGACAACTTAGGGGGCTGCTTGGATTGGGAAGTGGGTTGAGCTCATCTCAACTCACTTCTATTTCATCATTATATTTTTATAATTTTTTATACAAAACACAAATTTCTATACATCTTTTTCAAATCCCAATACACAATTTTCAAATTCCAATACACATTTTTCAAATTCCAACATACATTTTTCAAATCCTAAAATAATAATAATATTAAAAACTAAACCAAACTCATCTCAACTCATCTCATCTCCGAATCCAAGCGGGGCCTTAGACTGTACAAACAGGGAGAGCTAAATATTTAAATATGGAAAAAAATGATCTATACTAATATGCATACTATACATACTTGAGTTTTCAAGCCCCCCCCCCCCCCAAAAGGACTATGTAAGTCCCCCCTGAGTACGATGGTTTAACATGCAATAAGACTAGTAATTAGAACCATTTAATTAAATATAAATCACAAATACGACCATATTTAACTGTATTTAATATTACTATTTATATACTACTAATGGAGACAATATATTATCTAATTATAGGATTGGTTTGGTTATGAAGTTTAAATTATCTTATCTCCTGCCATTCCATATAATCATTACAATTTTATAAAATTTTAAAAAATATATATTTAAAAATTTTAAATTTTAAATTTTAATATAAGAATAATATTAAAAAATAATATTTTAATAATATCTTATTTAACTCTCAACTTCTATTTTATATCATCTATATGAACAAATAAGGCCTAAGATAATATGAAAAAATCATGTATCATTTGAATAGTAGAAATATTTTATTTACTCTTATCTTATTATTATATTTTTTTAAAATTTTCACATAAAATATAATAAATAATTATAATAATAATAATAATAATAATTTAAAATTAAAATAAAAATTTCTTTAAATTTATTTTATTTCATGCAAACCGAGCTTTCAACGAGAGTGTAAACAACTAAACAAGGACTCATAGAACGAGAAAAACAAAAGGTGTGTTGGAAAGGGTTGACTGACTATTCATAATTAGGGGTGTTCATCCGGGCCGGGTTGTACCCGGCCCGGTTTATAATTTTATTTATTCCTTAACATTTTTGAATTTTTTTTAAAAAAATGTTTAAGGAATTTTCGAATCCGGGTTCCGGATTCCCAAATCCGGAACCCGGATGAACATCTCTATTCATAATTGCAACACACGAAATTAAGGAACAGACTTGACAATCGTGCACACGTTGAATCCTGTAGACACTTGTAATATAGGATTTAATTTTAGAGTAAGGTTAAAGAGTAATCACATTCAAATATACACATTTACATAAACAGTAGTATGAATAATTTCATGTGAGTGTGTGTATTTAAGTGTGGTTACTCTCCATATTTTTTATTAATTTTATATATCAAAATCACACATTTTTATTGACAATTGAGTTTTCCTTGCTTTCCCAGGATGTGGCGGATGCCAATAATTTTAATTAATTTAACACTATGGGTTAAAATTACGAGTGTCGGCAAGAAATAGAAATACCTACGTTATTTTCTAGCAAGAGCAGAACGTTATCAAAGTGTCTTCTAATAATACTCTGTACATTAATTCATTATTTCAGGGTAAATGGTTTTATTAGAAAGTGATTTTATAAAAATAAAATTATAAATTAAATGTAATTTGATGTTATATATTAAATTATAAATTTATTTTTCTTATAACTAACGGACCAAAACGGATCCCAAATAATATAAAAAAAGTTTCGTTTCTTTCAAATAATATCTATTTTCAAAGCTTGATGGTTACTTCTCAAACTGTTTGAATCCACACCGTCCAATGAATGCGCCAATTTTGGACAATTAATCCGTAGGTGCTTTGAATATTTGAATATTGTATGTATCCACCGCCAATCTCGCTTTATAAAATGCGTAATTCAATAATTAATAAGTTTATAAAATTAGGGCATATTGTCCTTCGGCCAATATTTTTTGCCAGGTGGACCCATGAAATCTCAGTGCCATAACTCCACATTTAAAAATAACCTTTGATTATTTCCTGTCCCGCGTGATACAACGTAATATAAACATAATGAGAAGAAATATGTATCATTTTCGAGAGGGGTGATCCCGCCACTATCGAGGGTGGGGTCTCTCTACTATTGACACTGCCTGAATGGGGGGTTAGTTATTTAGACCACATCTCGCCTCCATGTAAGCGGGGGCGGGATACTCTGTCCACCCACCTATCGCCATCGCCCTTTATTGGGTTTGGCCTAGTTGATACTTCTGGATCCTTTTCGACCCATATTAAGTTTTTAGGGCATTTTTTATTCAGAAAACCATCAAATCTCATTTAATTTCACAATAAAAAATATCAATCTATTAAATACTAAATAATAATCATTATTAAAGTCTAAAAAAAATCACTAAAAATCTAAAAGTTTAAAACAATACAACTTAAAAGTAAAGACTACTAGAAGTATTGACTAGTTACTAAACTATTACAATTTACAATAATACAAATTAATCATACAAATTATAAATTGTACTATTGACTATTAACATTACAAAATTGCACATTTACAATTTACAAAATCATAAGAAATAAGAATGATAACATTGGTCCTTGGATACTAGTGATTGAACTTTGTCACTTTAAAGAGTTGTAATGCAAACTTGGGTAAGGACTGCGGGGTTGTTGGGCCTTAAACTTAACCTGCAATAATAAGTTAAAAAACAATTAGAGTACAAATATAAAACTATAAGTTATAAATATGAAAAAAAATTATTAAAAATACTAAGTTACTAACCAAGATTAAATTAGGTTATTAACTTGGAAGATGAGCTTGATAATTAACATACAAAATGATATTGTCATAGAAAATGTCAAAACTTATAAACAAGAATTACAAAATAATTAGATACCAACATTACAAATATTATAAAATTATAAATGTAAACACTAATTAAGAAAAAAAATTGTGTAAAGTGCAAATCATTGTGATGGACTGGTGGGTAACGTAGGTTATACTGCAGCAGAGGTAGCTGTTGGCGGTGTCTCAGGTGTTGGCGTTACGGTTGCTACAAATTACAAGTTACAACAATTAAATGTAAAATCTGTGTAATATTAAATTTAATTAAATAAATACAAAATAATATAAATATTTATTCAAGTGACAATTTATCAGATCCAGACTGATCAGCAGCCTCGGCTAGGGTTTGGGCAGCCTTCGGCTTCAGCGATTTTAAAGAGAGTGAGAGCAGTGAGAAGGAGACGAGAGAGAGATGAGAGAGCCGAGAGGTCTGGAGAGTTTGAAATGGGGGTTGTTTTAAGTCAACTTAAATTTACATAAAACGACGTCATTTTATGTAAGTAAATTAAAAAAAAAAACCCAGATAACAAAACGACACCGTGTTGAGTCATCTGGGTATTTTTTTAAATATATAATATATATTATATTAAATATATATGCGGGGGGGGGCGGGGTAATGCGGGACGGGGCCCCGCCCCCACATTTACATAGAATGCGAGCAGGGTTAACCCCGCCCACCGTTGTCGGGCGGATTAACCCGCCCCCGCCTTACGGGGCGAGACGGCGGGTGTGGATACCCGCTGCCCCCCTGATTTCGAACAATCATATAATGGCGTCTTTTGTACAAATGCATACAATAGACTCTACATGTTTCAGCCTTTCCATAAGTATGCTCTAATTGAGTCAAGTTGAATCTTGGTTGTTGAATTCTACTTGAGTCAAAATATTCGAATTCGAAATTTTAATTTATTCTTTATTCGAGCTCGACTCGATAAGTTAAACTTCTAATTCGAGATCAGCTCAATTTTTTTTTTTTAAAAAAAAATTTCAATAAAACTTAAAAATAAATAAAATTCAAATAAAAATTAATACTTAATATCTAACTAGTTAAAATTTATTCATTATAACAATATGCTATATGCTTACATATATTATTAATAAATATACATAATATGATAATATATACGTATTTTATACATAGTTTTCACGTACTAATATATAAAATTATTCAATTTTATAGATTAATTATTGTATAAATTATAAAATATAGCTATGAAATATATTCATAATATAGACATAAGTAATTAGATTACATATTACATATTTAATTATAAAATTGTTGTACTTATATTGTTAACAATACATATATATAACATAGACATATGTGTGTGTGTGTGTGTATATTTATCAATATATGAATAAACTTTAATCGAGTCGAGCTAACAAGTCGACTCAAGCATAAACGAGCGAGTCTTAATCGAGTCGAGTCGAGTTTTGTCAGGTACGTGTCATTTACTAATTGAGTGGGTATTTGTTTTCACAAGTGAGTTTGTTTTTTGTTTTTTTTTTCACGAGTCAAATTCGATTCGAGTTTAACTGAGCGAGCTATCGAATAGTCTGGTTCATTTACAGCCATATCCATAAGCGATATTCATTGGAATAAGAGATTTGAAGTCAGTCTCTTTGGATGCCAAATTTAGTTGAAGTGAGTTGAATTTTTATAAATAGTAATGAATTGAGGTAATAAAATAAGTATTTTAAGTTTTATATAAGACGTGTTTAAATATATTTAAATATCAAGATAAGTTTTTATGTATTTATGAGAAATTTGAAGTCAGTCTCTTTGGATGCCAAATTTAGTTGAAGTGAGTTGAATTTTTATAAATAGTAATGAATTGAGGTAATAAAATGAGTATTTTAAGTTTTATTTAAGACGTGTTTAAATATATTTAAATATCAAGATAAGTTTTTATGTATTTATGAGAAATTAGAAAAGATTATGAGTATCGTTTGTAAAGAAATGTTGAATTGAAAAAAGTTTGTGAGTCTTATATATAAAAAGATTTTGAGTTGAGATAAATTTAGTAATTTAAAAATTAGGTATTTAGATGTTAGACTTAATTTAAAATTAGACTAAACTAAATTGATCTTAATTTAATTTAAGTTTCAAATAGGACAGTCAAATTTCAATAAGGTAAAAACCTATGGAAAAAGGTTTGATCAACTAATCGAACTCCAATCCGACATAGATTAACAAGTAACTGATAAAAGTTGTTAAGGACATGTCTCGCTCCTTATCTGCAACTGTTCACCTGCAAGAAATTGAAGAGATCCGGCCATCTTTGCTTGAGAAAGCTCCGATGCTTAAGTCAGTAATTTGGCTAATTATTTAAAAATAGCTCGAAGGCCCGAGAGAGAGTAGTCCCCCCTTCAGGGAGGGTTACCTGGTTTATATAGGCTTCGTGATAATACTTATCCTTTGTTATACTTTCCGTTTATAAGTTATCTTCTCGTAACTGACGTGATTACGTATCTGTATGAAATCCCGTAGAATGTGTTGAAAATTTGAATATTAGTTTATATACGTGATTTTGCAGGATTCTATCCTTATTCGTCTTCTGGGATAAGTTATTAAGCCCACTGTATTAACTTTCTTCTATATGGGCTCTTGTTATGGTGGGCTTCCAAGCCTCTTGACTTAAATAGGCCCTACAGTTACCCCGCGAATTCTTTACGTCTTAAGGCGTAGGGAATTCAATTTATTTTGACTTTTGTGTATTTTCGATTCTCGCCCTGATATGTATGAGAGTGTATTCTTTTCTGTGACCTTTCGTGTGCCTTCTGTCCTTTCATCTTCTTGTCAGATGATCGTGGCAGTATGGGGGAGGTTTAGCGTGTGACAGTTAATTTTCATCTAAAGGATATTTCTCTATCTTCGCGTCAAGTTATTATGTCTCGTCTGTTGGTGTTCTACAGTTATCTTTTCCTTTAAATACCCCATTTTTCTCTTTCCCTTTCTTCTTGCTGCTTATTTTGCTCCTTGGTATTTCCCCCGTTCTCTACATTCTTTCGTTATTGTCTCTTGTTCTTGCTTCTTGTTCCTGTTTCTTTCCTTTTACAATCCCATGGCGGAACAAGGTAGCGGTTCGGTTCAACCTTTTGACATTCTCGATGGCACAACGTTTGATGGATACACATAGTGCTCAAGTGTTCGAGAGAAGCATTTGGCTGAGATCTGAAAGGAGTTCGGCATCTCGGATTCTGTTGTGATGAAAGCTCCCAAATTTGGGTATTGTGACGATGAAGGGTTCTCTGGTTGGGTAGCCATTTCTGTAGCCCTTGTGTCTCATGGATTGAAGCTTCTTTTTTGTCGCCCTCTTCGCGACATTTTGGACCTGCTGGAACTGACTTCGATTCAGTTTCACCCTTTTGCTTTGAGGGTTTACTTGTACGCCTGCATTGTCTTCCGGATGGTTCTAGAACCCCTCCGCGACCCATACCCCAATATGATTGCTCGGGAGTTTTTGGCTTTCTACGATGTGAGGGCGGCCAACAAGGGTTGTGTGGCTGTCTTCTGTAAAAAGGAAAAACGACAACTTTTGGCTATGTTTGAAGGCCGATATTCCAATGTTTAGGCGTGGACCACGAAATTCTTTTTTATCAGTGAGCATGGATGGGAATTTCCTGGCCAATAAGAGGTTTTCAGAGACTTTCCTGTCAGGGCAATCTGGCGCCCTATCCCTGAAAGTCGACGTTTGTGGAATCTCATGCCCCCACTATCATGCCAAGAGTTGGCTCGTATAGATGCCGTTCGCGTCTGGGCTACAGAACATCCATACGACCTCTGGACCGATAAGCTATTGTTCCCCGTCCATATAGATCGGTTTCTAACGTCCCCCAACTGCTCTTTCGCTCAAGGACGTGATTTCATGATCAGTTATGTTATTTATGCCCCTTTACCTAATCCTTCTGACAAAACCATACAGGTGCCCCTGTTGTGCGGGATAGGAAGGGGGGGCTAAAAGAGAAAAAGCGATTGGAGACTGACGTGGGCGAGGGTCAAAAGAAAAGGACTCGTACTGAGGATCCTACAACTCTCCCCCCCCCCTCCCCCCCCCCCACCCCACCCCAACCCAACCCAAAGAAACCCTTGGCGCCCACTGAAGAAAGTCTAAAGTAGGCGACCATGCTTCCAGCTTCGAAGGGAAGCTTGGCGTCCTCCACAGGCGACCCTAAGCAGCCGCCCCCTAAGACTAGGGCTAGTTCGGGAGCCGACCAGTCTAAGGCTTCTATATCGCCAGCGACTTCTGCTTCTGCTGCTTCCGGTGGTTCTTATTCGAGGCCGCGATCTGTTGGTTTAGGGGATAGGGAAGGTCTAGCCAGCATAACTCTTTTTGAGTTGGCCACCACCTTTCAGGTTCAGGCGCCCCTTTAAATTAGCCCTCGGGCGCCTGCTCCTGTGTTTGTGCCCCCCTCCACTGAGGGCCCCGTGAGAGGCAGTGACCTGTCTGTTGACGTTGCGGCCACCCTCCAGTTGGACCGAATTACCAGCTCCTATGCGTGCCCGCCATCGCCCTCGAAGGCCGCCCATAGGAAAATGGAGGGGAGTTTGGTTGGCACCCAACCTCTTGGTCAAGAAGACTCCTCGGTTCCTGCTCGGGAGGACGTCTGTCCTCTTTTGGCCGTTGGCCAATTGGATTTGGAAACTCCCTCCACTACCATATCCGAAGGTAACACTCCTTCTGTGGTTGGTAGCAGCGAGTGTCTCTCCTCGATTCCTCTTTCAGCATCTTCTTTTGGTGGGGAACTCGACTCCCTTACTGATGAGGAGTTGGATAACTTGCTTCGTGAAGGTGCGCACACGGAGGAGACAACCCACCCTGAATTGATACCTGACAATGTGCACTTGTCAGGCTAGGTGGAGTGCGCGGATCTTAAGCCCGTGAAGATCGTGATGGCTAAGGAAATCAGTGGTCCCGAGGAGAACATCGGAGGCGATGGCAGTGGGGGTGCTTCCTCTTCGACAATTCTTGCTCAAGCTGAGGTTGTTACCGAAATGGCCAACCAACTAAAGGATTGGTTTTTTACGGTATTTCCTTAGTTTGCCTTCTTCATTCACATTTTTTCCTTGTTTTCATTTCCTTTTCTTACTCGAGCTTTTTTTTTTCTTCTTAAAAGGGTGTCGACAACCTGGCGGCAAGGGTAGTAGCTAATTTTGTTCGACGGGAAGAAGAAATTAGAGTTAAGTGGCAGGCGGACAAAGCTGAGTTGGAGGCCCTAGTCGAGAGGAACAGGGAACTTGAGCGCCGTTTGAATCAAGTAGAAGGTTTCGTCAACTCTCTTCAAGGGGAGTTGGAGTTGCGTGATAGCGAGGTCCTTGAGCTTCAGGACGCTGTTTGCCTTGCTGAAGAGACGAAGATCAGGGACGACTTCTCTCACCATATCTTGCAGTCTGAGAGAGATCTGGCGAGGGCGCAGCTTTCCGAAGTCCACAGAGCTTCAACGTTGAATTGGCCCACCGGGACTCGAAACTCCTTGCCCGTAGTGGGGAGTTAAACTTGGTCCGGGAGGAGCTTGCCTGCTCTCAGGAACGGTGTAGTGGCTTGTCGAAGGACCTTTTGAATGCCCTGGAGAAAGTGGGCCTTGTAGCTCAAGACCTTTCCGAGGCACAGGGCTCTCTGGCTAAACTCAGAGAGCGCCACCATAAGTACAAGGCAAGCCGTGCGAACACGGACGAGGAATTTAGGAAGGCCAACTTGGTTGCTTTGGCCAGGGATGAACAATTAGCCAGGAAAGCAGACCAGTTGGCTGCTGCTCAGGCGGACGTCATCCGCCTTTAGGCCCAATTGGCTTTGGTTCCTCAGGTCAAGGATGCGGCCTTTACTTATGGCCATGGCGCTGGCATTGTACACCTGAGGAACCGTCTCTTTGTGACCCTGCCATGGACCTCCAAGCTTTTGATACGAGTTTTTTTTCTCCTGAGGTGGCCGCCTGCGGCCATGTGGATACGTTCAGGTGCAAGGAAGTTCCAGACGCCTTTTTGAGCGTGCCTTCACTGTCACCCCCTGAAGAAGGCGACGCCCCCTGACTTAGAGCCGCAATTCTTTGTATATCTTTTTTTTTTTTTGTGGTTGTACGTTGTAACCTTTTCTTGTAATCAAATTCTTTTCTTGTAAATAACATTGATTATTTTCTTCGATCTTGTATTCTTGATTCGTAGGCTGGATAGTTTCAAGTGTTCGTCTCAATTCCTGTTGCGGTCTGTTTTTACTCTTGCCTTTGCTTTTGTTTGAATTATTTTTGCGATCCTTGACCTTTTCCTCAAACCCGCAAGCTAGATAGCTTGTTATGGGTTTCTTGTTTAGCTGGGCGGTCCCAGACCTTTCCCTCAACCTTGCAAGCTAGATAGCTTGTTATGGATTTCTTGTTTAGCTGGGCGGTCTCAGACCTTTCCCTCAACCCTACAAGTTAGATAGATTGTTGTGGGTTTTTGTTAGTTGGGCGGTCCCCGACTTTTCCCTTTTCTTCTTCTTCTCTCTCTCTTGTTTGTTGCATCGCGAGCGTTGAGACTCGTGGTTGGTGTTTAAAGGTAGGCGAAGTTATTTGAATTTGCACCCCATTTTTTGTATGGTACCTGTGAGTGTTTTACTCGTCTTTGGTGTTTTAGGTAGGCGGGGTCATTTGCCTCTGCGCCCCTTTTTGTATGGCGCCTACGAGTGTTTTACTTGTTTTTGGTGTTTAAAGATAAGTAGGGTCATTTGCCTTTGCGCCCTTTTTTATATGGCACCTGCGAATATTTTACTCGTCTTTGATGTTTTAGGTAGGCAGGGTCATTTGCCTCTGCGCCCCATTTTTATTGGTTTGGGTGGTCTGTGACTTTTCCCTTAACCCCGCGAGTTGGATAGCTTGCCGTGAGTTTTTATTAGTAATGCGGTTTTTGACCTTTCCCTTAACCCCGCAAGCTGGATAGCTCGTTGTGGGTTTTATTAGCAAGGCGGTCCTCGACCTTTTCCTTAACCCGCGAGTAGGATAACTCGTCGTGGGTCTTTATTAGCGAGGTATCCCTCAGGTGTGATAACTCGGTATCGGTGTTCAAGGGCGGCATGGTCCATTGTCCTCTGCACGCCCTCTCTTTTTTGTATGTGACGCCATGAGTAATTACGAATACTTTAGACAAGGCATGAGAATTAGTGGACGAAACATCGGGATTTTCGAATCGATGGATATGAATGTGATAATTATAATCGTTCAAGAATTCAATTGAAATAAGGATAATAAAACAAATATTACTGTGACGAAAAAATAAACAATGCTACTACTAAGGGAATGTAAAAGACATAACTGTACTAAAAGTGTTGGCGATACTACTGATAAAACTTCTTTAGGATTGAGAGCAATGTCTTGTTGGTTAACTCAGCCTACCCGTTAGCTTGGGGGGTGGCCTGGCGAGGAATACTTGGCCTTGATTTTTAACTTAGCACATCAATCTCGGTACTGGTCGGAGTCGAACTGCCGCCCGTTATCTGTTACTAGGCTATGGGGAATTCCGAACCTACAGACAACATTCTTCCATAAGAATCTTATCACAACTTTGTTGGTTATGGTTGCCAATGATTCCGCTTTCACCCATTTGGTGAAATAATCCACAGCTACTATCATGAATTTCACTCCGCATTTTCCAAGTAGGAAATGTCCTACCAGGTCCACGCCCAATTGGGCAAAAGGCCATGGTGCTGTAATAGACGTGAGTTCTTCTAGTAGAGCATGTTGTACGGATGCATACTCTTGACATTTGAGGTACCTCTTAGTGAACTCCCGTGTGTCCCTTATTGCATGGGGCCAATAGTAACTCTGACCGCTTTCCTGGCCAGGGCCCTTCCTCTCGAGTGGTTCCCACATATTCCTTTCATGTATTTCTGCTATGACGTATTGTGCCTCTTGGGACGAAATGCATCGCAGCAAAGGGGCAGAGAAACCCCTTTTGAAAAGAGTTCCGTCGAGAAGCAGGAACTTGGCTATATTCCTTCATACTTTTCGAGTTTCTTCTTGCCCTTCTGGTAGTTTGCCTCCTACCAGGTATTCTACCACTTCACTTGCCCATTCAGGAATACTGGGACCCAACATTGCCGCCTCCATGCCAACGGCTGGTGCTTCAATAATCCTTTTTCAGCTGGCTAGGGAAGATGCGTCTCTTCCATTCCAGATGCCGTTCGAGTCAGCCTGTCTACCACTTCATTACTTGCCCGAGGTATCTGGGTTATAATGAAATATGAAAAAAGATCACGTACTTCCCAAACCCACCTTAGATATTTCTTCAGTTTCTCACTCTTGGTGGCGTATAGGTCTAATACTTGGTGGACAATGATCTGTGAGTTAAACCTGACTTCTATCTCGGTTATCTTGATCTGAGCTGCTATGGAAAGCCCAGTTACCAATGCTTCATATTCGGCGTCGTTGTTTGTCACTTTAAAGGCTAGCGTGGCCATGTAATGTCTTTTTTCGTTGTTGGGACCTAATAAATATATACCCAGGCCCCCTCCCGCCTTACAGGATGAGTCGTCTATGTGTGCTATCCACGGCTTGCTCGCAAGTGCTGTTGTGACTTCATATGGAAATTTTGAGAATTCTACCACGAAGTCTGCTAGTGCCTATCCCTTAACCGCCTTCCTTGACTTGTACTTTAAGTCGAATTCACTTAACTCGATTGACCATCCTATTATTCTTCCCGTACAGTCTGGCTTCCTCAAGACTTTCGTCAGCGGTGCTTCTGTAAGCACCCTTACTGTATGGGCCTAAAAGTATGGGCGAAGCTTCCTGGCTACAGTCACCAGAGCAAACGCTAGCAACTCAATCTTGTGATATCTTACTACTGCTCCTTTGATGGCTCGGCTTACATAATATATGGGGTACTGAATGGCCCTTTTTTCCTTTACCAAGACGGCTGATACTGCGTGTGGGGAAATAGCCAGATACACACAGAGTACATCGCCTTTTTTTGGTTGCTTCAAGAGGGGCGGATTGGTTAGATATTGTTTCAGTCTTTGGAACACCTCATTACATTCCTCATTCCATGGATGTGTTTTTAGTAGCACCTAGAAGAAGTGCATACACTTGTTAGTAGATTTGGCTATGAATCTGCCTAGAGCGGCTACCCTTCCTGCCAACCGTTGTGTCTCATGCAAGTTTCCCGATGGCTTCATATTGACTATGGCCTCTATCTTCTCGGGGAAAGTTTCGATTCCTCTCTCAGATACGATGAACTCCAAGAACTTTCCTGACTCGACTCCGAAGGCACACTTGGCGGGATTCAACTTCATCTTGTACTGACGCAGTACATTAAATGCTTTTCTTAGGTCGTGGATGTTCTGGGCGGGCTCCTTGCTTTTTACCAAGAGGTCATCCACATAGACTTTCATGGTTCTCCCTACCTGATTTGCGAACATTCGGTTGACAAGTCTTTGGTAGGTCACTCCTGCATTCTTTAGCCCGAACGGCATTACCTGGTAGCAATATAGCCCACGATCCGTTATGAACGCCGTCTTTTCTTTATCCGCCACATGCATTTGTATCTGGTTGTAACCCGAGCAGGCATCCATGAAACTCAGTGTCCTGTGTCCCGCTGTTGCGTCCACAATGAGATCAATGCGTGGCAAGGGGAAGCTATCTTTTGGACAAGTTTTGTTGAGGTTAGTGAAGTCTATGCACATCCTCCACTTTCCGTTCGTATTTTTCACCAAGACTACATTAGATAGCCACTCCGGGTAGTGGGCTTCTTTGATAAAGCCAGCGGCAAGTAGTTTTTCAACTTCCAGGCGGATGGCGGCATACTTTTCCGTGTTGAATGACCTCATTTTTCTGTCGTATTGGCTTACGTGCAGGGTCCACCCCTAAACGATGCTTGATGACAGCATTGTCCACGCCAGACATTTCTTCATGGCTCCATGCAAACACGTCGTTGTGTTCCACTAATAGTTGTCTTAGACTTTTCCTATCTGTCGGGGGAGCATTCGTGCCAATCCGCACGGTTGTTTCTGGGCGGTTGGGGAATAAGGTTAGACCTCGGCGTGCTGCTGACTCTGTTCGTCTCTGGTCTTTACTTCTTTTTTTGGGCTCCCACCATGGGTGGTGGGAGAGGTGGCGTGGACGTCTTCTTTATCTCTTCTACGGTACACACTTCGTTCCTATTCTTCTTTAGTTATTACACATAACATTCTCGAGCCAATGCGTGCTTGCTTCTTAATTCCCCTACCCCACCGTCGGTTGGAAACTTCATTTTGAGGTGATATGTTGAGATTACTACCTTGAGATGGTTGAGTGTTGGCCTCCCCAATATAACATTATAGGAGGATGGAGCTTTAACCACCAAGAAGTCCGTCATGATAGTCGTTGTTTGCCTTCCATCTCCAGCGGTTACTGGAAAGGTGATGGTGCCATGGGTTGGATTGCTTCGCTTGAGAAGCCTTTTAACAGTGTCAGAGAAGGTCTTTGTTGGTCAGCCTCAATTCCCATTCTTTCGAACGCTTCCCAAAACAGTATGTCGGCAGAACTTCCATTGTCAATCAGCACCCCGCTTGGTCACATAATTGGCTATGACAAGAGTGACAACTAGAACATCGTTGTGTAGGTATAGCACCCCCTCTCTGTCCGCTTTTTCAAAGGATATCACTATCCGGTTGTTATTGAGTTTTTGCTGTTTGGGTGCCCTGTCTGCCACATAGACTTCCTCATATCTCGCCTTTCGAGCATACGTCTTTCGACTAGATGTGGACATCCCGTCTACAACAAAACCCCCTGCTATCGTCCGAATCTCCCCAATAAGTACTCTGTTCCAGTCATCTCTTGGTAGTGACCTGTTCTTGCTGCCTCTCTGGGGCGATCTGCTCTTGTTGCGTATTCTGGGCGTCCGGTTTCTGTCCTTGCTTCTTTTTGCTATCGCCTGGTTGCCACTGTTCTGGCGGTTGGTGCCTTGGCGCCTTCTTTCGGGACTGATGCTCCTTTTAACTTCCCGCTCATACTTCTGTCGCCTTCTGGATTTTGACCGCTCTGCCACCATCCACTCCAGCTCACTAGTTGCTGCCAGTTCCGTGACCTTTTTTTCATGGTTGTGCAATCCTCAGTCCAATGTGAACCTGTCTAGTGGTATTTGCAATACCGTCCGTCTATATGGTGCTGTCGCTTTTCATCCCTGTCTTCCACCTCTTCTCTAACACTTAGGTTGCTACGTATTAGCCTGGTATTTCGGTCTAATTGTCTTTCTTGCCTCCTTTCTCATCGGCTTGCTCCATTCCTTTTATCATCCTGTCTACTCCTTCGTTCGCCTCTTTTGCTTTCCTTCCGCGGATCTACAAAGGCCTGTAATGTGTCTTTAATGTTGACAAAAGTATCCACCTGATCCATGAACTCCCTGAGGGTGGAAGGAGTTTTCTTAGCCAGTTCCATCATGAATGGGCTTTGTGGCCAGACTCAGCCCAGGAGAGTGGCAGAGTGATTTTCTCATCTTGATCGTAAGTCGTCAGTCGCTCCTTGTTGAAGCGAGTGAGATAGCTCTTGAGATCTTCATCTTTTTTTTGTTTAACCGTGAGCAGGTAGGTGGCCGGGCGCCTGCGCCTTCTGCTAGGCATGAACTGAGTTAGGAATTATTTGGCGAGGTCTTCAAAGCTATTGATCGACCTTGATTTAAGAGCCCCAAACCATCCTCTTGTTGTCCCCTTTAGAGTCAGAGGAAAAGCTCGACAGGTAATCTCGCTTGGGAAATCGTGGAGCGTGATGTGGGCTTTAAAGTTCTCTAGATGATCTACTGGGTCCTTAGACCTATTGTACAGGTCTATTTGGGGAACTTTGAATTTCGGCGGGACCCCCATGATCCGCTCACTATATGGCAAGTCGGTCTAGTTCAGCAAGTAGTCGACCGACGAAGATCCTCCCATCTTTCGTGCTATTTCCTCGTATTTTCCCGGGAGATCCTTCAGTTCGTCGTGCATCTTTCGTTTCTCCGTACGTTCCTGTTTGGCTTCAGCGTTGCTATCCGCTTATCCTTCACCTTGCTCATTGTGAGTAGGTTGGGTGGCACCTTCGGTTTCAACATTCTTCCGTCGCAATTTTTTCGTTTTCTTTCTGCAACGTTTCCAAAGTGTCTAACGCCTTCTTCAGTCTCTTCTCGGTTGCTGCTAATCGTGCTTCCATGAATGCTTCCGTTGTTCGACTTGCTACAGAACGAGTTACAGTAGGCATGTAAGAACCACGTTAACAGACTGTCGGAGATCCCACAGACGGCGCCAATGTTAAGGGCGTGTCTCGCTCTTTACCTGCAACTGTTCACCTGCAAGAAATTGAAGAGATCCGGCGATCTTCGCCTGAGAAAGTTTCGATGCCTAAGTCAGTAATCTGGCTATTATTTAAAAGTAGCTCGAAGGCCCGAGAGAAAGTAGTCCCCCCTTCAGGGAGGGTTATCTCGTTTATATAGGCTTCGTGATGATACTTATTCTTTGTTATACTTTCCGTTTATAAGTTATTTTTGCGTAACTGACGTAATTACGTATCTACATAAAATCCCGTAGAATATGTTGAAAATTTGAATATTAGTTTATGTACGTGATTCTGCAGGATTCTATCCTTATTCGTCTTCTGGGATAAGTTATTGAGTCTACTGTATTAACTTTCTTTTATATGGGCTCTCATTCTGGTAGGCTTCTAAACCTCTTGACTTAAATAGGCCCTACAAGAGTAATGTTTGGACAAGTTTTAAATAAACAAGTCTTTTATAAATATGTAGACCCTATAAAAATGTGAGTCTTCTATATATATTTTTTATAATAAAATCTACTCTTTTTTATTATCATTAATTATTAAAGGTCTCCACAAAATTTGTATATTTGGTGCTGTATATTTCTTTATTATAGTGGTATTGCAGTTAACAGTCAGTCTTGGCCTGGCAATGCTGGCATCTATGTTACTCGCCAATTTTTTAAGAGAGAGTTAAAATTCTAAATATTAAAATTTAATTTGATTAAAAATTTAATGTGATTTTTTTTTTCATTCATTGTTTTTGTCAATCAAAATTTAATTAAATTGGGCCAATATTGGGATGATGGAGGCCCGCTCTGACGTTAGGCCTAACTTGATGGTTGGAGCCCAAATAAGATTATCCTATGATAGGCCCGATTAAGAATAGGCCTATTATTGTTCAAACGAGGTTGCAGGGTGGGGTGAGCAGCAGCGAATACACCTAGTTAATTGCGAACTCTTTTTTCAATCTCCATCGGTTCTCGTTCTCTTCTCGTTTGCGCCTCCGTCTCCGCACCGCTTCGCAGCCAGGTTTCAGAGCTCAATTAAAAGGTATTCTTCTTCTTCTCGGCCTCTGCCTCTTCATCTTCCTCTTCTAGGTATTTTTCTTCTTCTTCTTCTATTTACAAGTACCGTACTGCGACTCTAAAATTGGTTGAGAAGCCGGCAACTACCATCATTGTTGACGAGATCGGTAGCGGCAAGACCACACAGATTCCTCAGGCACACTTCCTTTATCTCTAAACTCAAGCGAACCTATTACTTTCTTCGGAAAAATGAGAATATATATTTTTTAAACTATGCCATGCTTCTATTGGTGCCAAGTGCCTGTAAACTCTATTCTTCGTTATTATTTTGGAGTTGTTCTTTGTATTATTTGCATCGCTTGCTTATTTTATTTGATTGCGGAGAAAGCAGAAAAATGGAAAAGAAAAGAAAGTTAAAACTAGATGATTATTTAACATAGCCAAGTTAAAAAATGGCCATTTCAAGCTAATTTGCCTCTGCTTCTGAAATTTCCAAGTACGCGGTTGAAGGCCTCTGCTTCTGCGAAATGAAGCTCTGTCTAGGAGGGGATCGAAAAAAAATGTAATGCTCCAGAGTCCAGACATGCTCTGAACGAAAAGACGGTGATTTTACTAAGTCATAAAAAATGGAAGAAACGTAGCAGAAAGGAATAAAGGAACGATGGAGAAATAGAGGGAAAATACCGCGGGAGAGAACTGAATTGGGGAGAGGGAGGATCGAGGGAGAGAGAAAGTGCTTTTTATTCAATTTGGTCTAGCTACAGTGAACATCAAATACGACCTACACCACTAATTTACTGCAGCTAAAAGTCATTTTTTTTATATGCATAATCCAATCCAGTGTATTTTTAGTTTTATTAGCTGAGCTTTTCATTTTTTTGGATCTGCATAATCCAATGAGGATGCTGAGAAGGCCAATTACCTCCATAAATTTTTATTGTACTGATTTTATCATTGGTGGGTGTGAGTTCCAATTTTATTGATAACATTATAAGGTCATCGTTTTTTTGTGCGTGTTGTTTTGCTTGTCGCCAATTTGTTGATGCTTCGGCCGAATGTGCTTTGGCCGTTGATAGGTGGTTTATAGAGTCCTTAGTCTCATTTATTTATTTTTATCATTATATTTTTCATTTTCCATTAACTTTAAAGCTATGAAGCTTGTATTTTGATTCCTTTTTTCGAAAAAAGGATTACCCAATGTAGCACCACAGTGACTCTTGGACACGATTCAATGAAGAGAGATCTTTCATTCAAATTTTTTTTTTCCCCAATTAAGAACCTTCTAAAAAAGTGGCATGGATGGCATCATGCCAAGATCACTCGAAAAAGTTGGTTTTTTAGGTTTAGTTTTTCTTAGTGCAATATTGGTTTTGAGTTTTAAATTTTTTCTATCGTTTTCCAGACTCAGAATCAATTGCATGCTTAAGAAAGCAGTTTTCATACCACTCTCATTCACCATTTTCACCTCAGTTTTTTTTGTAAGTAATAAGAGATTTTATTCCCAAGAATAGGCGTCCAAGCACACAAGATGTCTACAAAGGTGATACCTACTACTTTCTAAAGACAAAAGGAAATTTAAAACAAATTCTGGAAATTATCAACCATTACAAAAGTTTTAGCCCACAAACTCAAATGTACTAAAGAAAAAATCCCTAAGGTCTCTCAATGAATGCTCTTTATTATGTAATGATGATAATTTGATTTCAACATGATGCTTGGCTATGCTTTGATTTTCAAATTCTTTATGGTTATTTTGTCTATCTTACCGTGGATTTTATGGTAGAAATCTACCGTCAACAAGTTGACGGGCTTATGGTTTCCATTGGTTCAAAAGCATTGCCGGCAAGAAGACATAGGACTTGTGGCTTTGTGGAGGACAGTTTAATGGTCAAGGAGGATGCATTATATAAACAGGGAAAAGGGAAGAAGGGTATGAATAGAAAGGATCGTGGAGAAAGACATGAGTTTGATCGGGACAATTCCAAAAAAACTATATCTGGACGAACCAATGATCAATCCATGGCAGGCAGAAATTTCTCAAAACATCAAAGTACCTCTGCGTCACAAACAGCACATGTCAGGTATAATGACTTTATTTTTGCAAATGATCTTTTGATGCTTTATTAATATTCGTACCCTGCATGAGTTTCATAGTGTGTTGCATACAAGGATCATCTGACTTGACTACTTTTTGTAGGAAACAGGTTGACCCTGAAATGGCAAAGTACTTCTCTGAAGTGTCAAATCTTTTTGAAAGTGACGGGGTTGACATTGAGGAACGGTCAGTTATATGCGGCAATGCTCTTGAGGAAACCAGGGGAAAAGAATTGGAACTTGCAACAGATTATATTTTAAGCCACACCATGCAAACCCTTCTCGAGGGCTGTGATGTGGACCACCTCTGTGGTTTCCTTCAAAGTTGTGCCGAGGACTTCCTTTCTATTGCAATGGACAGATCTGGGTCTCATGTAGCTGAGACGGCTATCAAGTCTTTAGTTAAGCTTCTTGAAGACAATGACGTCTACTCAGTTGTTGAAGAGACTTTAACTATTTTATGCAAGGTATCAACGGGTTTTCATGTTTCTGTAGGCTGTGAGGAGTGTGCGAGGATTTTCTCAGTGTACGTTTATTAGAAATTTGGTCTTGGTTACCCTTGAAGCATTTTTGGCCACAAACATCTCAGTCACATTATGTAGCTTGGCAATTGAATGCTATTCTGCTTTCAAATGTTTTTTTTTAAATTAAATTAATTTATTTGTCTTGCCTTTGATATACTACGAGTCGACATCAAAAAAACAAAAAAAAGATATACGACGAGTCAACATCGAGAGAAAAAGATCTAACACTTGAAAAAATAGAAGTAAAAAAAAAAAAACCAAACACTTTCTTATGTCAATTCTTTGTTCTTTCAGGCCGTTGTCACCAATCCAGTTGATTTGATGTGTAGCTGCTATGGATCTCATGTTCTTCGTAGTCTTCTTTGCATTTGTAAAGGAGTTAAAATAGATTCAGACTTTCATTTCACAAAGTCATCTACAGTTCTGGCAGAGCGGTTGAATTTTAGAGCATCTGACAGAGATTATTCAGATTTTCAACAGGGATTCCCTGATTTACTGAAAGTTCTTGTGTCTGGAATGATAAAGCGTACTAGAAAAGAGATTAAGACTCTGCAAGTTGATCGGTTTGGCAGTTTGGTTTTGCAGGCATGTTTCAATTATTGTTTATATCTTCTATTTTTGTATGCTAAGTTAACATATTTATTATTTGAAAGCAGTAATGCTTGGATAACTTGATATGTCCAAAAATTTAATATAAATGTGACAAGTAGTGTGAAAGACAAACCATAAGACAGCCTAGAGATTAGCAAAGCTTTCTAATGTTATAAGATTTAGTCAATGGGTCTAGGTCTGACTAGTCAATTAAGTTTATGAATAATTGAAAGACAACTCTTTCTTATTCCACAAGATTTGAGATTGTGAATCTAGGTCTGTCTAGCCAAGTAAGTTTATGAATTTTAGGGTGTAGAATGTACTTCAATCTTTGTTTCTTTCCGTTCTAATGGGTGTCTTTAGTCGTGCTTATTTTTCGGTTTTTATTGTGCTACTTGGATTTTTCTGCTCTTCCTGTGTAGGTGAGTGCTAATATGCCATGGATACATGCGCTTTCTCTTGTATATGTCCTGCATACTTGGACCAACCCTACTTATTTATATCAATAAAGTTATTTTTACCTATCAAAAAGTATGCCACGGATGTAATGTGCTCTTACAATTTATTAGCAACTTTGTTGTTTCTATGAGATTTTTTTTGTGCTTCAACGACATGCTGAAATGTAATTGTACTGTATTTCATGTTGCAGACAGCTCTGAAGTTATTAGCGGGAAATGATGAAGAGTTGTTGCATGCAATTCCTATCCTTCTTGGCTGCAACAAGAAAGATATCCTGGAAGGAAATTACATAGAAATGGATAGCGTGCGAGATGTTGTAAATTTGATGAAAGAAACTGCGTTTAGCCATTTGATGGAGGTGGGTGACCCTATTGAGAGCTAAGGGTGAAACATATTTGTATCAAATATATATTATTTACAGGCATCTATTATTTTATGATGGGTTGTATCTGGTCTCGGAATAGTTTTCTTTGTAATTTTCTTATTTGTATGAATAAACTAGCTTGCTTTGTATTTGCATGCATGCATGAGTTTTCTTTTGATATCAAGTCAATGTCATACAACACCATAACACAATAACTTTTACAGGTAGACATGCAAATGTTACACGAGTATTCCATTATAGATAATGGACTTGCTACAAGTGTATCTCAAAAACGTGCTACTGTTCTCTAGAATTATTAACTCTCTCTAGCAATTTAGAAATGCTGTCACAATGTTATCCATTCTATTCCCCTTTCTATCTTGCTAGCTGTTTTCTAATGGTAGCTTCAATTAATTTTGACTTTCATTGTGTAACATTTGCAGGTCATTCTGGAAGTGGCTCCTGAAGTATTGTACAATGAGATGTTTACAAAAATTTTTAAGAGTTCCTTGTTTGAACTTTCAGCTCATCATTGTGGGAACTTTGTTATTCAAGCGTTAATTTCTCATGCAAGACGTCAAGATCAAGTATGTGTCTTGACTTTTAACTATTGATACACCTATGTTTTGTGTGATTCTCAAGACACTCCATCCTACTTCAGATTAACTGCATTTACTTTTGGTTCTTTATTAACTTCCTCATCTTACCACAAGTTGGAGTTGATCTGGGAAGAACTAGGTTCAAAATTTGCGGTTCTTCTTGAAATGGGAAGATCAGGAGTTATTGCTTCACTTATTGCATTAAGTCAAAGGCTTCATTCTCACGAACATAAGGTTTATAACTCTATCCTCATTTTATTTATATACTTCATCATTTTTGTTTTTTCATCCTGAAATAAAATTACGTCAAGAAAATTGAGTTTTCCTTTTCATTCAGATATTTAAATTTGATTGTTACTTATGACTAAGAGTAGTGGAAAGTAATCTAATTGCGAATTTTCCTATAATTATGGCTCCAATATCTGAGCCCTCTTTCTGATTTTGGTCATGTTTGATTATTGTTTTGTAGTGTTGTCAGGCCCTCACTGCTGCTGTATGTTCAGCAAATGAGACCCCCAGATTCATTGTTCCTAGAATACTGTTTCTTGATAATTATTTCTTCTGTGAAGATAAATCTAACTGGAACTGGCCCAGCGGTGTCAGAATGCATGTCATGGGTTCTTTGATTCTGCAGGCGGTATTCCGATATCAAAGTGTATGCAACTTTGTTTGCACCTTTATTTTTCCCCATTTCATCACTTGTTTTTATATATTTATGGTGGCTCACTATTATCCCCACTTCATAGTTTTGCTCAGTCCAATAACTAAATCTTAAACCCTTCTTGGAAATGGTTATTTCCATATTGTAGTTAGAAGCTGTGAAATCAATTTATGCAAATGGAGAATATTGCATATTTGCTTCATATAATTTCTGTTTTTGTTGCTGTTGCAAATAGTTGTGGCTGGTGCTCTTTTGCACTTCTTGTTGTTTTAGAGATGTTGTTTTCCTCATTTTTATTCATTTGTTTTACTGCACCACACAAAATTGTTTTTCCCATCACAAAACCTTGTTGAGCTTCTAGTGCTGTTTATGGTGCATTAAAAAGGCTTTCTTTCCTCTTGTGTGTGTGTGGGAGAGAGGGAGGGAGAGAGAGAGAAAGAGAGAGAGAGAGAGAGAGTAGCTGTCAGGTCTTGCTGCATTTTCAGAAACTTCTATAGTGTGTTGCTAGGCTGTTCTGTTAAATTTTTATTTTGATAAGTAATAAACCTCTATTTATTAATGAGAATATAACAAGGCATGGCTGAGTACACGGAAAGTATACAAAGAAAACACCTAGTTACATATTATAAGTTTCTAAAAGACAAGAAATTGTGCACATTGCTACCAGAGGGTACAATGACTGAGAACCATAACAAAAGAGTATGCAGAAAAAACTCCTGGAGCTCCTCCATTGTTCGTTCTCTGTTTTCAAAACAACGCTTATTTCTCTTCGACCAAATGCACCACATAATACACAATAGAATCATCTTCCGTGCAGCTTTCACCTGTGGACAACCTTTGATCCCTTTCCAGTAAGCAAGCAGATCAATAACCTTTTTTGGCATCACCCACCCAACATGCACACGACTAAAAACACATTCTACAATGCCCATGTCACCACGCAATGTAATAATAGATGATCCACTGATTCACCGTGAGCTTTGCACAAACAAAACCAATCCATCACTATGATGCCTCTCTTTCTCAAGTTATCTGTGGTAAGAATATTCCCAAGAGTAGCAGTCCACACAAAAAAGGCCACTTTGGTGGGTGCACCGGACCGCCAAATACTTTTCCATGGGAAAGCTACTTGTCCTTGGGAGACCAAGGTTGTGTAATAGGATTTTACAGTGAATTTCTTACTGGCTATGGTCCTTCACTAGAGCTTATCCCCCTGCATCGACCTGTGTTTTGTGGAATGTAGCAAGTTGAAAAAATCAGCAATAAGTGGCAACTCCCAGTCGTGGTTATCCATTAGGAAAACGATGTTCCACTGTGGGACCCCATGATCAAAAGACAACAAGTCTGCCACCGAAGCCTCCTTGTTCGTTGCTATGTTATAAAGTACCGGAAAAGCTCTCTCCAATGAGTTAACTCCACACCAAGCATCTTTCCAAAATCTAACTCTAGTGCCCTCTCCAATCACAAAGCGGGTATGATTCACAAAGCACTGTCATTTCCCCCTAATATATTTCTATAGACCCATGCTGTGCCTCCCCCTTACCACATTAGTGCACCAACCCTTCCATGCACTGCCATGCCTGGAATCAATAACCTCATTCCATAGAGACCCCACTTATCTCCATAACCATTTCCCCAGTAATGCTTTATTGAAGGTCTTCAAATTATGCACCCCAACCCTCCCCCGGTGATTGGATAACAAACTTTGTTCCAATTAACAAGATGAAATTTGGTTTCTTCCCCCAATTCGCCCCATAGGAACATCCGGACAAGTCAAGTTTCTCCATTTTATTTGCCACCCCTACAGGCAAGGGGAATAGAGATAGGAAATAAGTCGGGATGTTCGATAGAGTGCTCTTGATCAAGGTGACCCTCCCCCCCTTAGAGAGGTGTAGTCTTTTCCACCCCGCCAACCTCTTTTCTACTTTCTCAATGACCCTATCCCAAATTGCTTTAATTTTAAAAGTGGCCCCTAACGGAAGTCCCAAATATTGCATTGGCAAAGAAAATACTTTGCATCCCAAAAGAGTTACTAGGCTATCAATGTGAGGCACCATCCCCACCGCCACCATCTCAGATTTGCCAAGATTGACCTTGAGTCCCGAAGCAACTTCAAAACATACTAGGAGGGCACGTAAAACTTGAATTTGGCCCTGGTTTGCTTCACGAAAAAGTAATGTATCATTTGCAAACAAAAGATGTGAGATCATAATGGAACCATTAACCCCATTACCCACTGAGAAACTAGCTAAGAAGTCTCTTCCCACAACTGTCTTCAACATCCGTCCAAGCGCTTCCATCACAATGACGAAAAGGAAAGGTGATAGTGGGTTCCCTTGTCGCAACCCACGAGAGTTGTTAAAGAAACCTGCTGGGGTGCCATTAATTAACACTGAGAAATGGGCTGTATTGACACAGTGTCGAATCCATGAGATCTACCTATCTCCAAAATCACATCTCCCAAGCATGTAAAGAAGAAATTCCCAGTTCACGTGATCATAGGTTTTCTCCATATCAAGCTTGCATAGAATACCCGGTAAGCCCTCCTTAAGCCTATGATCTACACATTTATTGGCAATGAGTACTGAATCAAGTATCTGTCTCCTCCGAATAAAGGCATTCTGCGGTTTGGAAATGATTTGTCCCATAACCAAACTTAGTCAGTTAGCAAGTACCTTTGAAATAATCTTATACATCCTGCTTACCAGGCTAATAGGACGGAAATCCTCAATCACCATTGCACCCTGTTTCTTCGGTAAGTGCCAAAAATGTTGCATTGAGGCTTCTTTCAAACTTTCTGAATGTGTGAAATTCCATAAATACCTGCATAACATCCATTTTCACCACCTCCCAACAGTGTTGAAAGAATCCCATGGAGAAACCATCTGGCCTGGATGCTTTGTCTTTTGTCATACAGTTTATGATCTTGTGGACCTCCTCCTCTTCAAATGGTCTTTCCATCCAACTTGCACTCTGCGCATCAACAGACTCAAAAGACAAACCATTGAGCTTTGGCCTCCAAGAGGTCGGCTCCGTGAGAAGGTTCTCATAAAAGGACACAATGTGGTTTTCTAATTCAAGGGGAGAAGACAGGACTTGTTTAAATTTTTAACCTGGTAAAATAGTCAGTTCGCATATAAATTTTTGTCACCAGTAATATCTGGGCCTTGAACCTTCTCTGACCAGATTGATTTATATGATACTGTAGTCAGGTAATTTTTTCCCGTTGGATGTGATTTCTTTTGCTGTTAGAAATTCAACTCAATCTAGGTGTTTCCTATATCTTTCTTTCAAGCCATGCTGATGATCTTTTAGAGGTAAAAGATAAAGATTAAGTGGAATATCATATACTGTCTAATATTTGCATTGTACATTTATATCTTATGAATGTACAACATACGAACATCTTAATCTTGTTCCTGATCTTGGTTTTGGTGAGGAAGAAAGAGTTTTCTGGAGAAATATGTTTTGCCGTTCCATATAATGACACTATAATTATAAATGAAGCTCATATTGATCTATTGTGCAATTCATCATAATTTATGAGTTTATACTAGTACACCATATAATGCGTTTCTGTTTCACAGGAATACATACAGCCTTATATTTCGAGTATCACATCCATGGAAACTGATCAGGTACTTGAAGCAGTGAAAGACAGAGGGGGAGCACGTGTTATTGAAGCTTTTCTAACTTCAAATGTTTCGGGAAAACTAAAGCGCAGATTAGTTATGAAGTATGTCTTTTAACTGTATTGGAAGCTTGTAGTCTCTTCCGAAGTTCTTATTTAAGCTGCTAGGGTTCTTTATTGAATGCAATTGCTTGGGAAAGATGATGACATGCTTTATTAATTAATTGTCCATTGTATGTCACTCTGTGTCAATCATTATATTGACCAATTTCAAACTTTGCCATTGTTATATATGTTCAACATCAGAAGTAGTGATATAAACCGAAATATTTTCTTTGTTCACATCCAAGGATTTAACTGTCTTTACCGTGCCCCAAAAAAGGAGGAATATGTCATTACCGTGGATGATACCATCTCAAGCGATTAAGCCCTGCAACGAAATAAGTATGGATATATGTACAAGTGTGATAGACTTTGGTTGCAAGTAATGAATACTTACAAGGCTAAGATATTCTTATGAATACTTTTTTTTTTTTCCTTCTTGATATGTAACATCAACTGCTGTGCTGGACTAGTTTGAGAATGCAGGGTAATTTCACCATAGAGCATCTTGCCCCATTTAACAGCTGATATCCTAGGAAATATATGCTTGTTTCAATCACAAACTTTTTTATTTATCTGTGTTTATAATGTTTTCAACCTGATTTGCTGTGTTATGAGGTCTTTTCCTTCTTTTTTTATTTTTTTAGTAATTTTATGAGGTCTTTTCCTGGAATTCAAATTGAAAATCTTGGAAACAGTTCTAATGCCTTCTATTCTCAATCTGCTTTCTATTTACTTATTTGTTCCTTTTCTCTTTTGCTTGGTTTGGAGGCTTCGGGGACACTTTGGAGAACTCTCAATGCACTCGTCAGGTTCATTTACCGTAGAGAAGTGTTTCACTGTTGGTAACTTGTCACTAAGAGAGGCCATAGTAACTGAGTTGGTAGCTGTGCAAAGTGAACTTTCCAAGACAAAGCAAGGCCCTTATCTAATAAGAAAACTTGAGGTTGACAGGTAAGCTGTTGGACATATTCTGTTTTTATCTACTGAGAATTATTGTAGAAGGCCTGATGGTAGGGTTGCATTGGTTTTGCTTGTGTCTATGTTAGTCTCCACAGGAAATTATCTTAGAAGGATAGGATGGTTACTTTGCATAATAGCATTGCTTTTCTGAAATTATTTTGGCAGTTTTTTGTTCTTCTTAGCCATTGCATGTTGATTCATTTGGCTTATTACAACAGATTTGCCACCCAACCTGATCAGTGGAGGTCAAAACTAGCATCAAAACAATCAGCTTATGATGAGTTTTATGCTACGTTTGGCTCCGGTGAAGCCAAGCCACTTAAGAATGAGGGTTTTCTAGCCGACATCTCCAAGCGTTCATCAAACCCAAAAGACCTGAAGGAAATGAGGAAAGAGATCGACAATCGCCTTTCTTCTGGTGTACCATTTTTGAGAACGTCCGGTTTTAAGAGCAAGCCAAAAAAAGTCGATCAGCACAGTAGAAAACATACAGAAACCTCAGTGGACTACAATATAACCCAGGTGAAAAATAAGAACATGAAGAAGAGAAAAAGTCACGTTGGGTCTGATAATGTTGCAGCAGTGGGTAAAATGACAGAAAATGTAGGCTGGAGCAAGGAACTGGACCAATCTGTCAGCAAGATGGGGAAGAAAAGGGAAAGAAAAGATGGCCAGTTGAACACTTCCAAAAGAAGTTGAAAGCATGAAGATGTGGTTGCTCTACTGTCCGTTTTCAGGATTGTAAATTTTGACCTAAAGCTGCCTAATCAACAACTCAAGTTTTAAACATGATGTGAAAGGATAAGGTACGTCTGGCCTTTGATTTTGTAAAAGTTTCCATTAGCTTCATAGAAGTACAAGAGGAAATTACTTTAGTTGAAAGAAAGCTTCTGTTGAGCCTTTTTGGTCTTTGACCGCAAGTTTTGTGCCCTAACAAACACGGCAGTTCTTGTACTTCTAAATCCAAATACTACATAAGTACAGATTCTCAGCCGAGAGTGGCTAAGCATTGCAGGTTAGATTGTTCTTTAATGAGTTCTGTTTGTAAGCCAGTGTGTTGAACACACTCTCTGAGTCTTATGATAAGATTTGATTTCTTAAATTAAAATTTTATTTTTATTTTATTTCCAATTCAAACTCTGTTATGTAAACGTTTTATTAGGTGTATTGTCCACGTTGCTTATAAAAAAGAGAGATTTTTTTTTTTTTTTATTAACATGAGACCTTGACATCAAGACCCAGAAAAACATTCCATACATTGGTCAATTATCTAAAAAGATAAATGCTAAAGTGAAGCCACACGGCACATACTCACATGAACAGTAATAAACAGTAACATAATACTGTTCATGTGAGTGTGTGATCTTGAGTGTAAATTCTTTTTATCATTTCACAATATTGCAGTTAACAAACATGGCCGATCCATTTACTAAACAAATTCTTTTGAGAGAGCATAATATTAATCCCCAGCTTGGTGTTATAATAAAAGATGATTTGTGTAGTTTTAAGGTGCTAAGTTTTGTGCTTTATTTTTTTAATTTTTTTTTTAAAAGTGGATAATAAATAGTGGATTTGATTATTTTTTAAAAAGAATATGTGGGAGTTGCTCATTCTAAAACTTTATTATTACTTTAAAAACAGAAAATTGAGGTAAATTATCAATAATGGATTAAAATTCAAAATAGGTGTTTTCCTAGTTTTAGATTCAAAATCTATTTTCACACGTGAGAGTAAAACTTTAAAAGAAAAAAAAAAAGACGTTTTTATCTACTAGAAATACTACAAGTAATTCTTACAGCACACACTTCTAAAAATATGTGATTTTTTGTTTTTTTATCCTTATATTTAAATACATAATTAAATATTAAGATAGAAAAACAAATGATAAATTATGTATGGATTAGGTAGATACCTGCAATGTAAAATTTTCACTAAGAATTTCTTTTTGAGAAATCCTAGAGCTACATACGGAAATTTTTGACTAGAAATTCCGACAATAGCTTTAGGATTTTATTTTAATATTTTTTTTTTAATTTTAATGACTAAAAATATATTTTAATATGATATTGTGATTTTTTTAATTTTTTTTTTTTAAATAGATGAATAAAAAAAATTTACACAAGCAGGATTCAAGTCGGATCCCGCGTGTAGAAACTCTCTTTCTCTTTTATCCACCTGTCAGTTATTTAAATTTCTGCAGGAATAAATTATTTATAATTTTTATAATTCTTTATTTTACACATAACATATTTTTAATTTTTATATTTTTAAAAAAATATTTTTGAGTTTATTTTTGTTAAATTAATTAACTTATTTTATTTATTATTTATATACTAAATATCTGATAAAATATATAAATATATATATAATATAGTGTGTGAAGAAAAATATATAATATAAAAGTTTTCAAATAAAATTGGCTGTCAGACAGAAGCTAAGCAAAGTCATGTGGACGAAACTGGCCGTATTTATAACGCGAGTAACAGAAAACTGAAAAGGAAAATAAAAAGGGGGCAAGAATGTCTTTATGAGTTTCTCTTTGAACGAAGACCGTTTCCGAAGCGAATCCTGCTGACTGATATTTTCCCTTCCGATCACAGCTTTCACTGGTAACTGTATAAACTTTCAAAAACCCCTAATTCATAATTTCATATGCATTGAATGATGCGATTAAAACCTAATCCTCATCCGTAAGGCCCTAAGGGCCCCTCCTTCTTTTACCCATTTTCGGAAAATAGAGAATAATAAGAAGAGAGCATCCAAGTCCTGAATTTTCAAGCCCCAGCCACCCCGATCATTTTCTGGTAAGAATGGTTTCCGTTTCATTTTTTTTTTTATTCTATTTGGTGTATACCTGCCTAGCTTTGATTGTTGGATTATGGTTTTGGCTCTTTGATTTGGTTCCATTCTGTTCCATTTATTGGGATCGAACTAACTATTATGATGAATCAGCGGTGGAAACATATATGGTATGTTAAATTAAGGAGTTTCTCTTTGATTTGAAAAATTCTATCATTACAAAAGAGTTTAGCTGCTTGAGAGGAAGGAATGAATGCTTTTTAGTTTTTACATTTTATTTTGTGTCCACCTATAGGCTATATGTGCTCCTCTGAGAAGCATCAAAAGGCACAATTGAATGATTGAATCTGAACGAATTTCTATAAAACCCGACGTCTTTTTCCTAACTAGGACACTTTGGAGGACTCGTATTGCTAGTAATTTCTGGTACTCTCACAAAACCCGGATTCTATATTATGACTAGGTGCGCCCAGAAAATCTGTACTTGATACATGACCTTTAATATCCGTGATCGGAAATCGTGTCATTTTTATTAAGCTACTTCCCTAAAGCCTCTTGTCTCAATCGCTGTTCTTCTTTTTACATCAGGTCAAATAATTTACTATTCAAGAAAATTGTGGGCTGCATGCTTCTTTCTTTCTTTTTTTTCTTTTCTTTTTCCACACACTAGAACCTGCTCTTTATTTTGTTAGACGATTGTGTTATTTTCTAAAAGTGCATAGTCTAAAGATATTTTGGAAACGTTTATAATTATTTAATAGCCTTAATTTTCTTTTATGTTTATCAGGCAACAACTAGTAGATTTTGTATTAAAGAAAATATCAGCTGGGGCAACAAATAGTATTGTTGGTATTTCTGAGATGGCGGAAAAGTCATGTATCAAGCGCCTTCAGAAGGAATATAGAGCACTTTGTAAAGTATGTCTCCCATTAATACATCTAAATTTTTATGTAATTATTGTCATTTTTTTATGTAACTATAATATTTATAGGTCCATAATATGTGGATCTATAGAGTGACCTTTGTTCCTCTCTAATATACCTTGTTCAGCTTATGTTTGGCTTGAGTACAGCTGAATCATCCATGTGTGAAAAATGTTTTGTTCTTATGGTGATCCACATCCACCATGTGGTAGATTCCTAGATTCAAACCAAAGTTTGACGTAAAACTGGCAATTGAAAGTAGAAAGAGAAAGGTTTTAAGATCATCTGTCAGACTGTCCATTTGTGAAGTAAAAGCTTCATTGCTATTGTTTTCCATTTCAAACTGGATATACTTTAGATGATATATCCCCATTGAAAAGGCATATGATGTTGATTATATTTTCTATGACTTGTAGGAACCAGTTTCCCATGTTGTGGCCCGTCCTTCACCAAATGACATTCTTGAGTGGCGTAAGTTTATTCCAAATGCTATTTGTTCTGCAAAATACTGCAAAACCTTTGAGGTTGTAGAATAGAATAATTTCTATAATGATAATTGAACACTACCACCACTTTTGTTTTTCTCTTTTTGCATACAACATAAGGAGACATTATTCAGGCTTTTTACTAATTAAATAGGATGTAAAGAAGATAAACTGTTAGACTGTTTGTTGTATATACTCGATAAGATTGGTCAATAGGTAATATAAAGAAAATAATTTTTTTTTATTCTTTTGAATCTTTGGATGGATCCGTGTTTTGCTTTTAAATGTTTTTAGCGCCTTTGGGATGGAATTTTCCAACATAAATAAAGGTGCTTTCTAACTGAATGTGAATGGTCCACAACTACTCTTTTTGTAGCCAATGTCACTGACCTGTATTTCATGCAAGAGAGAGGGTATTCCTTAACATATCGTCATATCATACAATTTGCTTGGTAAATGTTTATTATAAGTAGTGTTTTCTATTTCCTCAGGGTTAGCTCATGTATTGTGACACTTGCTTCGAGAGGGTTGCCACCATATCTGGTGGTGAATTTATTTACATGATATTCCTTATCTGTTGATCTTACCATTGCCCTTTTTTCCTGTAACTTACTTAGGTTTTATCATTGTACTTGCATTTTTGTGACCTTGTTTCTATTATTCATCCTTCTATTCCAGATTATGTGTTAGAGGGAAGTGAAGGAACACCTTTTGCAGGTTTGTTAAGTTTATCATTGGAGTGTGAAATCCAGTTCTCAACATGTTTTGTCCTCTCTTCATACAGTCCAGATCATGGCATTTATCCAATTTCATTGTGGGAAACTTCTCTGCTTATTGTGATCAGGTGGATATTACCATGGAAAGATCAAGTTTCCTCCACAATATCCCTATAAACCACCAGGAATTAGGTAATCTCTTTTTCGGATTCCATATTTCCAAGAAATATGGTACTTGCAGCATTGGTTTTCTGATTTTCTAAGTTTGATATTGACTGTTCCTAACTTTTATTCACCATTTTCTGCCTTGTAGCATGACCACCCCTAACGGACGGTTCGTGACACAAAAGAAAATATGCTTATCCATGAGCGATTGTAAGTTTTTTTTATGAAACTGGTTGAAGAAAACTTTTTTTTTAGAAGAAAATCTTTGCTTACCGGTTTTCTATTTGGCTTTCAATTTTTGTTTTGCAGATCATCCTGAAAGTTGGAATCCGATGTGGTCTGTATCAAGGTAGGACAGATTCTATTTCTGAAGTACTATTTCCATCTATGTGTTCTCTATTACCGTGCAATACTATTATTTTCTTGTGGACAAGCTTCATTGTTCCAAGGAATTGTTATGGTAGACTATATTTCTTTTTCAGTCTTTCGTTAATATTTTTTCTTCCTCAATAATGCAGCATACTCACAGGGCTTCTTTCATTCATGGTGAGTTACTGTGTCATATATTCTGATAGAAGTCTCCGTGTACTTGGGCTATGCCTATTTATACTAATATCAATAAAGTTACTTCTTAGTTATAAAAAAAAAAAAATATTTTCTGATAGAAGCTGGATGATATAAGTTCTGCTCCTTTACATTCGACAACTAAGACAGTTGGCTCGTGATTCTTTTTTTGTTGTTTTCTCCATTTTAAAATCCAATTGTACATTAGGCCAGTCTGATTAGTTGATAAGCAAGCAATTAATGGATTTTTTTATTAAGTACCAGTTAATGGAAAATTTGATCTGGCGTAAGGCTTAACTGAGCTGAGTTGAGTTTTGGTTTTTAATAAATAATTTTTTTTAATTGAAAATTTGAGAAGGCATTGCTCAAATATATAGGACGTATACAAGAGGAATAGCTAATTGGACATAGAAAAGATACTAGAAAAAATATGAAAACTCAGTCCATCAAAAACTCAGTTGTGTGAATGATCTTTTATGGGCTGGAAGGTTCTGGTGGTTAGATATCAACAGTTACTTGTATTGGAATAAACTTGAAGAACAGCTGGAGTTCTCGTTGCTCTTTGACCATTTGTATATGACTGGATGTATTTCCCTCATGCAGATGGACAACAGTCCTACCACTGGCAGTGTGAACACTACTGTCGCTGAGAAGCAAAGTCTCGCCAGGGCTTCCCTTGCTTTTAATTGTAAGAAGTAAGTAATTTGCACCATCTACACAGGATTTCTCTCTCTTTTTTTCAACTGTTCCAAGTCTCACTTGAAAGTCGGTTTTTGACCTCCACTTTTATGCATATGCCATTGTGCACTGAAGCCCATAACATATGGGTGAATGGCCTATGAGTTACATCTGCACATGTGAATGTGTCATGAGCAGATGTCCGGATACATCCCTTTTACCTCTTTCCAAAAAGCTCCCTGAATAATATTAAATTGCAGCCATTTATATGGTAAAAGTGGTGCTTGGACTGCAACATATGTTTGCTTGGAATGAGGACTAAATCATGCGATAAGGAATGAATAGAAGCTGGCTCTGTGAACTCCTAGACACAATTGCTTTTAAACTTAAATTGTAATTATATTTTAACTTTTACCTGCGTTCAGACATCATCCACTCCTCGGTAGGATTGGTACCAGCAATTGGGGAATTTGCATCTGTTTCTTATTTTTAAAATGGTTTAGGTTTTTGGATGATAGATAGTTTCACTCTGAACCTTATTGGATCTTGTTTTCTTTATCATAACAGCCCCACATTCAGGAAACTGTTTTCTGAGTATGTGGACAAGTATAACCAGCAGCAGCTGTCCGAGAAGCTTGCTGCAGAGCAGGTGCCACTGGGACTATCTCAAGAAATTTCCACACCCATGAAACGAGAGGGAGAAGATGTGAAAAGAGTAGATGCTGTGAAGGGTATGAGAATCGACAGGAAGCAGTCATTCCCAACTTGGTTGATGTTCTTGCTGGTTTCCATCTTTGGCATTGTAATGGCCCTGCCTCTGCTTCAACTTTGATGTACAGGTGAAAAATGTAATATTTATAGGGGTCAAGTGACATAAAGGGTTCGCAAGTATATGGTGTCCATCCAACATAATTGTCTATAGTGGTGTTGGACCAATCTTCAATGATGTTTTCTCCTTTTATCTCAATGCCAGACGGGTTATAAGCTGATGTTCAAACATTACACGGCTGTCGTGTTATCTTAATAGACTGTTTAAGTTTTTGATTAAAGTCAAACAGCACACGGCTGTCATGCTCTTAATTTTGTTGGAGTTTTATATTTGGTGCTCTTACTTCTGTTTGTTCGCATCATTTTTTTTTATGTGGACTGCGTGCTTTGTCCTGAAGAGGGGTTGGTTTCGATGGCTGCAAATACAGACCTGAAGGGTATAGTGCAAAAGGAGGCTAATGAGCTAATTATCTGAGTTTGTATTGTGTTTATTCAGTATGAAAATGGGATTAAATTGCAAATGATCCGAAAGCCACCTTGAGATGGTTGTTCCCTCAGCCTAATGAAATGGATGGAGAGAGTGGTGATATGCTCAGAAGGTTAAAAGGGAACCATTTTCAGGGAAGATATTCTCAAATACTGTAAATGTCTCAAGAAGTCTTCAAGTTTTCAGTAAACCAGGGATGCCTCAACAATAATGAGAAGCTTTTCTGCCTTTCTTTTATTTTTTGGGTATTAATATGGCTTAAATCATTTTATGTTTAAACCTAGGAGCTTTATTTTTAGTGCCGTTTCCATTGTTCGTTCAACTTTTACCCCTATGGATATTTTTTGGCTTATAGGCAACGGCAGAGAATTTGATTTTTATTTTTCTATGTTGATTCCACAAATCGTATGGAAAACCACAAACATTATTGTTAACAACACTATTGTCGTAGTCAAGATCCTTTATATCTATTGACAACTCCTTATGTTTTTGCTAGGATTCGTTTAGATAGGGAGATGAGATGAAATGAGATGAGTTAAGATGATTTGTAAATAATAATGTGATTATTAATAGAAATGAGTTAAGATGAGATTATATGATTTCATCTTATTGCTGTATCTAAATAGCCTAAAAAATTAAAGATTGAATCACTCTGCCCTTGTATAAAAAAAAAAAAATCAATATTATTGTAGCCCCCTCCATCAGGGGAAGGGAATTATCGTAATTGGTGTTGTGGAATGAAATCATAATTCCTTTTATGGGGTTAGAATTTGTTCTCTCTCCATCTAATTTCAAGGGCATTGTTTTGATTGTCACAAAAAAATCTCTTTAAAAGCTAGCACATAACAACAAAAATTAGTAATGATACCCGTAATCACTTTTATAATTTTATTTTTTAAAATAAGATATTTAAGTAAAGTAATATTACTTTTATAATTTCTTTTATAAAAATATTTTTTTATTTGAAAAGAGATATGTTATTAATCTTTTTATTATCTAATTTATTCATAATATGACATTATATAATTATAAATTATTTATTTTATTTTATAAGTGAATTTATAATTTAATGTCACGTTATAAAAAAATAATAATAGTAAAAAAAGATGAATATAATTTTTCTATATGAAAATCTAAATAAGTACCTAAAACACAGCCCTGCTAAACCCTGACAACGCGCCTTAAACCAAGGATGCAGTCTCCCCATTCATTTTTGGGCCATGCCAGGGATCTTGTCGGCTGGTTAGGCCATTTTTATGTTTTTATGTTATTTTTTATATCATTTTTTTAACAATTTTAATTTTTTTTTTTAAGTTAAGAAAGAAAAGGAAAAATGCACAATATTATTAAATAATATTTTCTTAATCATTAAATTTAAAAAAAAAAACTAAAACAAAAGGAGAGAACTGGATCACCTATCATTTTTCTTTATTTTTAAATCATAATAATAAATAAGTAAATAAATAAGCCATTTGACTTGGAGTGCCCCGCCGTGAAACATAGGGGGGGTCCGCAATTGTATTTGTCGCACGATCCCATGAACAAAAGGACAAAGTTTGCCCTTCAATTTCCACTTTTTTCCATCACTACAAATTTTAAATACAAAACCATTTCTTTAATTGGTAGTTTTTTATTCAATGACTCGTGGGTTATTCGGTCCCATGAGAGATACAGTCATGGTAGTTTATTGCTTTGGTTGTTAAAGTTGGAAATAAAATGCTAAGCAACTCATTACATATCTTTTGCTCCTTAATTTGTTGGCGACTCTTAACCGAGAATGTTGGAGGGTTTGATCTTTTTTGGAATCCTCTAACGCTTTGTTCCATGAGTGAGTTTTTGGTTGCAGGCAACGATGAAGAAATCTCCAGACTCCAGTATACTGTATACCCGAAATATGATCAGGTGGACTTTTCTCAGGTGATTGTTTCTAAATTCCATGTTCTCGTCAATTTCCTGATGTTGCAGAAGAATTAAAAGGTTGACTGTTGGTGATATTGTGTCTCTTTTCTTTCCTAATCTTTGGTGATATGTCATTGTTCGTTCAAACAGACCGGCAAGAAATCATGGAAAACCAATCTCTTCTCATTCTCATTAATTGTAGCCGAGCATTACAAGTTGTTATACATACACTTTTGGACCCGACAGAATTCGTATGGACAATACGTCGAGCAGCTGATATGCGCTGCTGTACACAGAGAGAGATGGCAAAAATTTTGGAACATAATGCTGCTTTTGTTGCTTATAGTCTGATATGTTGTCAGAATTTGCTATTCCTCGAAACATGTGTAACCTAACTTGTCGTGATCACTGACCAAGCAAGCTTTTTTGTTTTTCAGAAATGCTTTTTATCTAGAAAATTTGTACCGAAAAGATCTCTCAAATGGGAAAAAAAAAATTGTTTTTTATTTTTATTTTTACTTAGTGATTAAGTAATTGTTTTTTATTAATAATATAATTTTTTATTTATTTTTTAAATATTAAAAAATATAAAAAATGAATGAAAAAGAAATTAAAAAAAACAATTGCACCACTCGGTACACAATCGGGCACTGCTCTTTTTTTTTTTTTTAAATTATATATATATATATATATATATTGGGGAGGGATCGAACCCTTGATCGTCCCCATTTTAGAGATGGGAACTTGTGCCATCAGGCCAGAAGGCCGTTTGGCTATCGAAATGATTTGCGTGGAAATCATAATGTTATAATATCGGCAGAATACATTTTATAACATATTTCGTAACATATGTTATAAAATAAAAATATATTTATAAAATGTTATTAATATTATAAAATACTTTACAGAAATATTTATTCTTTTAAAATATTATTATATAAAGTGTTAGGAAAAGTTATGTACTTTTATCACTTTTCAAATGGACCCTCTACAATTGCCAAGGGCTGTTGGTCTAATAGCACCAGACTTCCTATCACATTAAAAAAAAAAAAAAAAAAAATAGCACAAGACTCATTTCTATAAAATGGAGAACTTGGGTTCGATCCCCTCTCTCTATCATAGACCCTCTAGTCTCTACAATTGTCGTGAAATGTCTCTCATTCTTCCTATCTTCCCTCTGTATTCGATTTATTCTCACTGTATTACCTTCGCAAGTTGTTTATGCATGTTTGGTTGTCAGCAACTGTAATAGAAAATTTAAGAAATACTATAAAATTTATCATACGTTGACGAAATTGTAAAATATTTTATTTCAGATGATAATATATATAATAATTCCCTAACAACAGATTAAGTCAATTCCAAACTAGTCAGTAGTCAAAATTTAGTCTAATCATAACTAATCCTCATCGAATCAGGTAATTAAACTGCCACAAACAGAACGTCCAGGCCCTAACAATTGTCACTCACCAACTAGAAACGAGTGTTGTAATTGTATGCTCTTTCTATATTTTGTTCGGCAGTGCTGTTGATTGGATCTCAACATTAAATACACTACTGTACTCTATAATCATCAAACTATAGAAAGTTTCTGAATAAAAAAAAAATTATAATAAATTCTTGTCTGTGAGTGGACAAGGAACAAATCCTTCAAAATTCGAAGTACCCACAAGCGAAAAGAAATGGCCTGATTCCAGTGAAAGAGCAGGTAAATGAGAAGACAGATGAGCAAACTTCAGATGAGCAATGAGTTGGGGGCAGGGGTGCTGTTGATATCAATCAACGAGAAAACAAGTTCTAGTTGTCCACCCTCTCTAAAACCCAGAAACCTATTTTACTTTCATGACAATATTGGCATTTCAAATAAAAGAAAAAAAAAACTGTTCATTTCTGTTCCAAGACAGATAAACAAACTTCTTGTATAAAACAAGAGATTCAGATCGTTGTGATACCAACCTCGAGCTCCTAAGTATCTATGTCAAGATCAAGAAGGGAAAGAACATTGAAGAAATTAACCGGACTCCAATCATCTCTTTCCAGTTCCAATAATCTTGAGCTGATTTCTCAGCAATACTCTGTACTAGCCGATATGTTCAATCTATAACTATTAAGGGATTTGCTCAACATCAACAGAACCGGGAGTACGAGGACTTGTCCTTCTATCCCTGCTTAAAAGCCTCTTCAATGACCTGAGTCTTGCCGTCACCGGCGTCTTTGATTCCTCCTCGGAAGACCTGCTTGCCGAAGGAGACAACGATGACAAGTTATCGGTCATCTGGTTTGGTATATCGATCACCAGCATTCCGTCGGTCGGAATACTACTACTACCAGCTGATGACGAAGAAGATGGTGCAGAAGGAGGGCATTGAGAAGGACCTTCCTCCAAACAAGCTCCCCCAGAACTTACCTGAGTCTGGTTTCCCCAAAACAAGACGTTTGTGGGGAAATTCGGAGATTCTGTGGAATACCCAGAAACTAAGTTCTCTCCCGATGACTCCAAATCCTCAGCTAACTCAGCACTAGTATCGTTGCCGGAATTAATCGAGTTTTCAAGAGCAACTGGGTTCCGGCAGAGCGGACAGGTGGAGTGGGACTGGAACCACATATCGATGCAATCGACATGGAACCCATGATTGCATTTGGGGAGCAGCCTAGCTTTCTCTCCTTGCTCTAGCTCACAGAGGCAAACCGCACATTCCAACCCTTCTTTGAAATCATTTGGATTGAATATCGATACGGGAAGTGAGCGGAGGACAAAGGGGTCGAGTCCTTTTCGCAGGGTGGCGGAAATCGCAGGTTCTTGGCCGGGGGCGAACACGAAGCGGCGGCGGCGGCGGCCGGAGGGATGAGCAGAAGGGTCGGCTTCATCAATGCGCCACCAGAACCATTTGGCGTAGAGATGGAGGAGAAGGACAAATAGCACAACAACAAAGAGCACTATTATGGCTACCGCCATTATTTTTCCTGTTAGTGCCACGGCCGATGAGTGGTCCAATGCTGATGGGCTCGGCGTAGAGGAATTCTCCATGCTTGTCTATCAAAGTTCCTGCAGAATCTTTTTTCCTTCCCACTGCAATGAATCAGCTACTCAAGATTCACTCGAAACCCAACACAAAATCGGATTCCCAAAACCCAGAAACTCGAAAAAAAAGGGGACTAAAACCCAAATGGGATTTCTCTTAGAATCGTCAAAACCCAGTAGTAAAATCTAGCCTGGACTCGTTGGTGATGAATGAACGAGGCTTCCATAAGATTCTAGAAGTAGAAAGAGAATAAGTAATGGGAAAGAGGAAGAGAAAGTTAGACTTGTTCTTCGGGTTGAGGAATTAGGCAGGCAGAGACGGAAGAGTTTTCAACGAAGTAAACCAAAAGAATCCCCTCCACTTGAGACTCAAAGACTTGACTTTTGTTGAAAGGAGATGAATAAAAGCCGAGGAGGAAGAAGGGGGAAAACACACGGCGGCGCAACAGAAAAAAACAAAATGGTCGCTTTCCTCGCGCCGATACGTGTCTTCTCGGCGCTTTCCCTCATCGACTGGTGTTATGGCCAAATTCACGCCTATATTTTCATCCCCGCTCTCTCTCCCTCTCCTAAACCCATTTTCACTTCAGATTCTTCCCTTTGGTTTTGTTACCCTCTCTATTCATACGTACGCTTTAAACCCCTTTTTCTCTTAGATTTGAATGGAAATTTGTTTTGTTGCTGACAAAGATTATGAGTAATTACATGTTAGATATTTTAACTGTAACTATTTTTATTTGGATTTACTACTAAAACTTAAACAACATATTTCAGTATGAAGTCACGTTAATAAATCCTAAATCACAAATTCGTCATGAAAAAAATTGGTTATAATTAATTTTGAGCGCACTTATTTAATATAATTAGTCAAAAATTCAAATTTTAAAATTAAAAAATATGATCAATTAACAAAAATGTATTAATATCAAAATTATTTGTACGTAATATTACTCATTAAATATAAATAAAAGAGTTGTTAAAATTTAAGAATACTATCAATTCTATTAAAAAAACTCATGCATAGGATACTCCAAATATTTAATAAAATACTATAAATTAGATTTCCTGTATATTCTCTCATTTTACATGGGAAGTCTAGAGACTATAAAAAAAAAAAAAAAAAGGATTATGGGAAAGCGTGGCCAAGATTTGAAAGGATTGAGTGAATAATTTCAAAGACTAGAAGTAGGAGCAATGAGAAAGTGAGTAGAGTGGGGTCATTGTCACATGCCTTATATTTTACCATTATTTTTAACACAAACCTCGACATTATTAATAATTAGCCCTCTTTTTTTTTTTAAATAAGAGTAATGATATAGTCTCTTTTATAATAGTAATGATATAGTCTCTTTTTTTCTTTTAAATAACACAACTAATTTTACAATTATTTATATAATTATATTTTAAATGAGAGATATATTTATAAAATAACTTAAAAAAATAACATCATTTTATATAAATATTTCTCACTTTAAACATAATTATAAAAATTAATTATATCTATATCATTTCTCTTTAAATAATAATAAATGGAAAGAACTGATTATTAATCATATCCCGTGGAATACGCAAATTAGCACCCGCGCCTGACTTTGATGTACAGTGAACAACAATTTCGCTACTTCCATTTTTTTCGAAAAAGATAACTCTACCGTTTCTTTTATTTGTTAGAGCACTCCTATTTATCTCATCTTTTTTTTTTTTTTAATTTTTGAAAGTGTACTTTCTAGTTTTTACACAGATATTAAAAAAATTTTAATAATTTGATATTTAAAAATTAAGTAAAAAACATCTTTATACTATTTTTTATATTTTCTTTTAGTCATATTTAATCAAATCTGACATTTTTTTTTTGTATTTGTATAAAAAGTATACTTTTGATAATAAAAAAAAATGAGATCAATGTGAATGCTTGACTCTTTTTGTCCCAAATGTTATGAGTTCTATCACGTATAATCAGTTTTGTATTTTTTTTTATGTATTTCAGTATTTTCACTAATATAATTAGTTAAATTAATTCTTTTATATTAAAAAATATATAATCAATTATATTAATAAAATGTACAAAACATACATAAAAATAACTGTACATAAAATTTTTAAAACTTTGTACAACTACTTAACCATGCAACAAATTAATACCCGTCATATTCAATTTCTTATTCTAAGATCTTTATACCAAATGTCACTCAATATTGCACAAATTTTCTTAAGCGAAAAAATATTAAAATCTTTATCTTTGTAAAGAGAACTAACATAACAAAGTTGTATCCTTCAAAAAAATAAATAAATAAATAACGAGGTTATAAAGCAGGACCCATCTTCTCAATGTTCTCATAGTTCTCAAAACAAAAATAATAAGGAGAAGCCACATCCAAGAGTACTCACTATGAACAGTAACATGTACTGTTCATATCACTATTTATATGAGTGAGTGCTCTTGGATGTGACTTCTCCCTAGCATGTCTGGATGATATATTATAAAGATTTGATTTAAATGGTAATATTTAATTTGTAAAATTTTAATTCTAAAAAAATTAAGTTTATTTATAAAATATAAATATTTTACTAAATAGAATCTGTATATGAAATTATTCAATAATATGCAGAAAAAAAAAATGCCATTACATTCTTGCATAACTTTGCAATTTTCTTTTCCTTTTAGAATGAGAAAAAAATATAGATTTTTAGGGATTTGATGTTGTTCAAAGTAATAGAACTCCACGTTATGGGCTTTTAATCCAAATATGGAATTGGGTAAGGAGAAATGCTTTATCTCCTGAATCCGTGTATCGAATCCGTGTATCGAATTTGATTTTTTTTTAAAATTTTTTTTACTTAATAATTAAGAAAGTATTTTTTAATAATGATATAAATTTTATTTTTAAAAATGATTTAAAATCACTAAAAAAGAATTAAAATAAAATTATTCTCTTCGGTACATATTCGGCTACATCCCCGCTTGATGTACACCGCTCTTAGGTAAGAAACCATAAACAAAGACACAATGATTAATGGGGAATGATTTTTTTGAAGTCATGATGGCCGTTGATGTCAGTTTTTGGTAAAAGCACGGACATAAACATGTACGAGTGGCACCGCCTTCATTCCCCCCACCACCCCCACCTTTTTGATAAAATGCCTGAAAGAAAGGAGATGGTAACTCGCAAAATGAAAATGCAATCTGCCTGCATCTTTGATTTGTTTTTGGATTGAGAAAGAAATGCTGTGCATTGTACTGCTACGAGGCAGTAGTCATTGACTCATTGTGCCGCGCCGCATGGCTTTCGTATTTAACCGATCAAGCACCAACCGGCCAGACTCGTGACTCGCTTTTAAAAGTATCTAATATTCATCGATGATTATAACCTACTTCAGTTAATCCCAGTTACCGAAATGAGAGGAGGTTCTTATCTCATTTTTACCCCTTCTGATGAATTAAAAAGTTGGTGGGTGCAATCAGTGTTTCTAGACGTGATTTTTGAGATAGTTGCTCGAAATGAATATCAAGTGCTCGATAAAATGCTCAAATAAGAACTTTTCTATTGAATTATTTGTTCCTTCCTTAATCTGCCGTGACTCTATACAATGCTTTTGTTGGAAAATTTTGAAGATGAGAAAGAGAACTCGAAAATATATCAAAATTTTGAGGCGTATGAAAATATTATCTTTAGGACGATATTTGCTTCCACTCATTTAGAGTTTGTTAATAGGTTTCTAACAAATTGTCTTCACGATACAATAAAACTTTTGAACTTTCCAAATAGCAATTCTGGAGAGTTCTTTGAGTTTTAATTGAAAATCATAGAAACATAAAAGATAAAAGATTTTTCGTGCCTTAACAAGTCTGTCACAACACTATTTATAAACTTTGAAACGGTATATGTGAAAAATCACGTTATTTTCAATTTAACCATTTCTCGCTCGAGCGAGGTGTCGAGCGAGATCACTGCCTGGACCCTCACTCGAACTACACATTGAGCGAGGCTCCAACGAGATCACTACCTGGTATCTCGCTCGAGTGACACGTCGAGCGAGTAACGGTTACTACACATCACTTCGGTTGAGACGCATATCTTCTTCAGACGTTGTATATGTTCGGAACCCAAAAATATTGTGCTTGAGCGATACATGAGCGAAGCTCGAGTAAGATCATTGTCTGGTCTCTTGCTCGAGTGACACGTCGAGCGAAAGTTAAGCGAGATCTCGGCATTGACTTTGCTCAAGCGAGATCTCGGCCTGCATACAACTCTCAACATTTTCCACAAGCTTTTTTCCTTCAACATCTTAAATATATATTCATATTCCAACAATCTCCCACCAAGTTGTGATATATATTTAAAATTCTGTTTCACTATTGACATTATCATACATAAAAAAATGTATCTTTCAATTTAAACATTTTCTTAGTGTAATTAGTTCGAAGTTTTGAAAAGTAATTAATGGCTTAGGGCTTAAACCAAAACTTTTAGTTCAAAATCAAAATCAACACACACATGAAAATATTCTTTTCACAATATAATTTCATAATAATTAGCACTATTATGGCCTTGAGCTACACCTTGATTTAATGAACATTTACAATATATAAACCTAAGTTTCTTGTTAGAAACGACACCACTTTTTTATTCATATAGGCGAAGTATATATAGAAAGTTTACACAGTAAAGGCAATATCAGGTCTAATACAATGCATAGCTTACATCATACTACCAATTGCACTAGCATACTCAAGTTGTGCTATTGCTCTTTCAGAATTTTTATCCAATTTGACACTAGAGTCAAACGGTGTATTTGTTTCTTTTATTCCTAAATGTTTGAATTTAAGAAGCACTTTCTCAATATAGTGAGATTGACACAGTGCATAAACGTCACTATATTTTTTGACTTTAATTCCCAAAATAGTATCTGCTTCATTGAGATCTTTCACTTTGAACTTTGAAATCAAATACTTCTTGGTTTTACATATACTTTCCATATTAGCACAAAGAATTAACATGTCATTAATATAAAGACAAACAATAACACCATAATTTTCAGTAAGTTTTGAATAAATACATTTGTCAGCACTATTGTGTTTGAAACCATCAGACAAAATAATAGAATCAAAATTTTCATGCCATTGTTTTAGTGCTTGTTTTAAACCATATAATGACTTGACTAATTTACATTTTTTTTTTCCATTTTCTGGTAGAATAAACCCCTCAGGTTGTTCCATATGTACTTCTTCATCAAAATCATCATTTAAGAAGGTAGATTTTACATCCATTTGATGCACATGTAAGTCATAAATCGATGTAAGAGCAATTAGTACATGAATAGATGTGATCCTTGCCACTGGAGCATAGATATCAAAATAGTCTATTCTTTACTTTTGACTAAAACCTTTTGCAACCAACCTTACTTTTAAGGTATGAACTGAACTATCAGTATTAAACTTCATTCTTAATACCTATTTGTTACCTATAGCCTTTGAATTTGGAAATAGATCCACTAGTACCAAAGTATTATTAGATAATAATGAATCCATTTCATCATTTATTACTTCCTTCTAAAATGCTGCATCTCTAGAAGACATAGCTTCATCAAAACTCTTTGGATCATCCTTTATATTAAGAACAATAGGTATTTTGTTAAGAACTGTGTTTGAGTCTCATTCTACAAGGAAGACTACAGTAAGAGATGTGATAAAATCAGGATCAAAATTCTTTTCTTTTTTAAGTCTCTGACTCTTTTTTTGCTCTACTGGCAAATCTATAGACACTCTCTTATTTTTATTAAGAGAACTATTCAAATCAAAGTTAGAACCTTGTGTTTGACTTGGTTCTAAAACATATTCAGAATCACTATTGAACTTATTTTAAATAAATTCAACATCTCTTGACTCCATTATGATATTAGAACTCAAGTCTAATAATCTATATGCTTTGAAATTTTTAACATAACCAACAAATACATTTTTTACAGCTCTTGGCCCTAATTTAGTCTTATTTGGATCTAGAACTCTGTAAAATGTTAAACACCCTCACACTTTAAGATAGTCTAGATTTGATTTTCTTCCATTCTAGAGTTCACAAGGTGACACTTGTAATTTTTTAGATGGTAATCTATTATGCACATGACATGCGGTAAGTAATGCATCTCCCCACAAATTGAAAGACAATTTTGCACTTAAAATAATAGCATTGACTATGTCTATAAGTGTCATATTTTTCCATTCTGCCAAACTATTTTGTTGTGGAGTGTAAGGTGAGGTAATTTGATGTATAATCTCATGTTCTTCGTAGAAATTAAAAAATTCATGTGAGAATTATTCTCCACCTTTATCGATTCTAAGAATTTTAATTTTAATTTCTTTTTGATTTTCTATTTCTAATTTATAGCAAATGAATATGTTATAGGCCTCATCTTTACTCTTCAATAAATACACAATAATATATATAAAGAAGTCATCTATGAATGTAATAAAATATCTCCTACCTTTTCTAGTCAAAATGTCATTTAATTCACAAATATTAGAATGTATAAGTTCTAAAATTTGTGAATTTCTATTAGCAATAAGAAATGATTTCTTAGTCATTTTTGCTTGAAAACAAATTTCACATTTCGAATCAACAACATTCTCATAGGAAATTAAACTATGCTTAAACATGTGTTTCATATATTTAAAATTTAAATGTGCTAATTGACCATGCCATAAAGTAAAAGACTCAACCAAATAAGTAGAATGTACAACATCTTTATTAATAATATTCAGTTTGAACATCCTATCACAAGAATATCCTTTACCAACAACAACTTCATTCTTAGACATGATTGATTTATTAGACTCAATAACAATCTTAATGTCCTTTTTACATAACAAATTAGTAGACAAAAAAATCTTTTTAATTTATGGAACATGAAGAACAATAGTTAATACTAATTTATTCCCAAAAGTAAGTTGCATCTTTACATCTCCTCTTTCATAGACTTGGATAATGTTGTGGTTTTCTACAAGAACTTGTTGACCATCAGTAGCCATGACATAGTCTTGAATTGTACTTTATCATTGCACACATGCACCATAGCACTAGAGTCAAATTACCAATCAGAGGAGTTTGCAGTAGAAGCGAGATGTACTTCAGTTATCATACCAATTTGCATTTCTTCTACCATTGCAATTATTTCTTCAATTACAGTTGCAATGTTTAAACTGCTACCATATTCTTTCTTCTTATTTTTTAATAAGAATCTGCATTCACGAATGTAATGGCTATTCTTTCTACAGTTAAAATATTGCCTACATTTCTTAACTTTGTTGGTGGAAAAATTGTTCTTGAAAGTGTTTTCGTTCTTTGGCTTAAGAAAATTTCATTTTTTGTCATCTCTCTTTTGGATATTGTTTACTTTCCCTTTATAATCAAAACGACTATTATCACGAATTCTATTCTCCTGTTCAATTTGTAGATGTTTTCTAATTTCTTCTAAAGTGGGTTCTTCTTCATTATGCAAAAATTTCTTCCTGTAGTTATTCTAACTTGGTGGGAGTTAGGGGTGATCCCCACCCTAGCGAGGGCGGGGTCCCTCTACTATCGCCCCCCTTCCCTGCCTGGGCGGGGGGTGATTTTTTTTATCCCGCACCCCCCCCGTGCCTATACGAGGGCGGGGTACCCTATTCCGCAGCGGGGGTGAGGTTCTATCCGCCTGCCCTGGCCACCCTCAACCATTTCCATTCTTCATTTTCATATATTTTTAAGAATTAAAACAAAAAAAATGGGAGTTTAGGATTTAGGTGAAATGGAATTACTTTCATGGAGAAATATCGGAGGACGGAAAGGGATTCTTGGCACTTGGCAGCGACGGTAACGAAGTCCAAGGCGACGGTGGCATGCAGCTGCGACGACGATGAGAGACGGTGGGCCGTGGCGGTGCAATTTTTGGGGCTAGGGTTCAGAGATTTCAGAGAGAGAGAGTGAGTTTGTGAGAGGGATACAAAAGGGGGATAAGAGTGAGGAGAGAATGAGAGAGTTTAGACAGTTCGAATGGGGGGGGGTTAATTTAACTTAATTTGTTTATATAAAATGACGTCGTTTTATGTAAGTAAATTAAAAAAAAAAAAAAAACCCAACGACAAAACCACGCCATTTTGAGTCATCTAATTTTTTTAAAATATATAATATATAATATATAATATATAATATTTAATATAAATGCGGGATGGTGGCAAATCTCTACTGCCTCCACCCTCGTCGTCTACCCAAAAAGCGGGCAGGTCCCCGTCGCTTGCCGGATTAACCTGCTCCCATCGTGCGGGGCGGGGCGGAATGCTAGTGGAGCAGCAGGTGCGAATACTCGCTGCCCACTCCTAGTGAGAATTTTGCAATAATTGCTCCCACTTAGAATGACTCAGGAATATTGATAAAAGAATCACAAAATTTGTTAACCAAGACTTACAACTCATGCACTTAGTTTAACACAGACATATTTTCAACCATTTTAAATTTAAAGTACTTTAAAATTATAAATTTATCAATACCCAATTTTTCTACTTTATACTTTACTTCAATGACATTCCAGATTTCCATAAGAGATTTCATGACAGTAAACAAATCATACAGACGATCAGAAAGAGTATTAAGAATGTGACTTCTGCAGACTAGTTCATCCTCTTCGCATTTCTTCCTCATCGCCTTGACAATCTCCAAATTTTTAAGAGTTGGTGCAGAAATTGGCTGCAAACTTGGATCCAAAATATAGAAGATCTTCAGTTTAGTTAGAAGAAACTTCATCCTGTCTTTACCAGTGTGTGGAATTGGTTCCATCAAATCGATCCAATTTCACAAAATCTTGATTTTCCACTTTGAAAGCGGTTGCTTCAGACCCTCCTTCCATATCAAATATCGTCTTAAATTTGTTGAAAAATTTTGGAGATGAGAAAGAGAATTCGAAAATATATCAAGACTTTGAGGCATATGGAAATACTATCTTTAAGACGATATTTGCCCCCACTTACTTAAAGTTTTCTATAAAGTTTCTGGCAAATCGTCTCAAGGATACAATAAATCATTTGAACTTTCCAAATAGCAATTTTGGAGAGTTATTTGAGTTTTTATTGGAAATGACAGAAACAGGAAAGATGAATGATTTTTCATGTCTTAACAAGTCTATCAAAACACTATTTATAAAACTTGAAATGGTATCTATGAAAAATCACGTTATTTTCAATTAAATTTTTTCTCGTTTGAGCGGGATGTCGAGCAAGGCTTGAGTGAGATCACTGCTTGGACCCTCGCTCGAGCTAGAACATCGAGTGAGGTTCCAGCGAGATCACTGCCTAGTATTTCGCTTCAGCGACATATCGAGCGAGATCACTGCTTGGTCTCTTACTTGAGCGACACGTCGAGCGAGAGTTAAGCAAAATCTCAACCTTGACTTCGCTCAAGCGACCTATCGAGCGAGATCTTGGCCTACACACCACTCTCAACCTTTTCCATAAGCTTTCTTCTTTCAATATTTTAAATATATATTACAACCTATTCCAACAACTTTTACGCGAAATTAGGGTTAATTGACACATGTTCTACCATAAAGGATTTATTGTTTACAGAAGATTCTTTATTGATCCTTTGTACTGGCTTGCTATCCTCTGCTGTGCTTGAGTCGTGACTTGCTGTAGACAGCTTGTTGCTTGTTGTGGTGCTAGTGGAAATTGCTTCTATTTTAGTTGAGTCATGCAGTGCCTTAATATTATCCTTAAAAGTAATTATAGTAGCACCTTACCTGTGTGATAATTAGACTATATGAGCTTTAAATGATGGGAAATCAAACACTCCTTCAATAAATGGTTTAAGCAATAATTTAGACTTTAAAAACTTGAGAAAATTGAATAAGTCTTAAAACAGTTAATACAATAATCTTTGACAAAATTTAAAGAAAGAAACTCAACGACTATTAAACATTTCTTGGTGATAAAAGCTATCCTTGGAAGCTTATTTTAAAAAATAGTTTTGCATCTTACACACCATACACCACAATTATTTTTTAATTGAGTATTGTTACATTTAGTCATTTTTGTACACTCTTTGCGCACTCTTCTCATAATTAGCTTGTATATTTTAAAAAATTGAAACAATCAATCATATTGATGGAGTGCATAAAAGAGTGTACAAAAATGATTATATATATAATTTTCCTTTTTAATTATTTTATTTTATTTTATTCTTCTTAAACTAATTGAGTTTTTTTACTCATTATTCATATACCAAATTTGATAAGAGAAAAAAAAATTAAAAATTAGAAAAATATGTGTAGTGTATAGTATAAGAATGATAAATAAAAATTTTCTTAAAAAAAAAAGAAAATTGACTTGAAGTGAGCTCTACATGATTACTAGGCAGAGGCAGGTTCAATTATTTATTTTTTTTCATTTCTTCAGTTCTGATTGGGCTGATGATGATAGTTGATACCGTGGTAACATTAACATACGAGTAATGCAGTCGAAGTAGATGAATTATTAATAGCTGAGCTCAATTTGGTCGTATGCGAATGGGTACGTGAAACTTAAAGAGTGGAATGTCATCCATTATGCACAGAACTTCAATTTAAAGTGGAGATCAATAATAATTAACTACTGGGATGATCTATTCAACATTTTCATCCAAATAATAATAATAAAACTACAATCCAACTACAAATATTCTGAGATAGAGAGCAACAAAGAAGGATGCCTATGATTATGTCATTGTTGGGTTGGAAGATGGGTGATGTTAAAATATTCAACATTTTCATGTCTAATGCGTGTACAACAATAAGATAGTAGATCTCTACTTTTTGTGTGGTTGATTCTACTATTTGTTTTATTTTTTCTCTTCTTGTTTTTAAGAGCATTCACATTAAGTTTTCTAAAAATTTCCTAAATTTTACCTAAAAATGACACTTCTTATTATTTTTCCCTAAATGTTACTTATTTTCAAAAAATCTCCTACGTGTCATTTCTTATTATTTTTCTATTTTATTAAAATAATATTACTCTATTCTGTTTTCATTACTTTTTCTACTACTATATTTCACATCTTTAACCATTCCTAATAAAATATATTTAAATTTGGTATAGGGATAAACAATAACTCCACAAATATATAGAGTTATTGTAGCACCCCCTAAATTATGGGAATCCAGATGTGAGTTGGTTTTGAATTTTGGGATAAAACCCTAAACCAAACCCTATAATTTAGGAAGGAAGAAATTTGATCAACCCAATGAAAATGCTCTAACATGATCAACCTACTCACAAGAAGCTTATTACTTCTCTTTCCACATCTAAATCGAGAGGTTGGCTTGTTTGAACATCCCTATCGGGAGGCATTTTTGGATAAATTTAGTGGCAACCCTTCTGGACTTTCTTGAAATGGAAGTGTGGGGATGATATAATTGACTATTAGAAGACTCTAAAAAGTTGAAAAATAGTTGAGATTAATTATTTTGCTTAGACATCAATACTATCTATTATTGCTATAGAAAAAGTTGGTGCAGCCATTTGAATTAGAAAATTGTTACAGACATAAAAAAAAATTTATAATTCATAAACTGATATATTTTATAAAATCTATTTGTTAGATATAATTTATAATAAAAATAATTTTATAATTTCTCGTATCGATTTTTGAATTTACTTTTACATAACTTGTTTGTAACTAAAGTAATGAAAGAATACATGTGTGTCAGTGTCACTTCTGTTTGTTCTTGGTCAACTTGTTCAGAGAGCATGCATTAGGCTTCTTGTTGTGTTGCTATGTGACCCATTATAATGTGACCCATTATAAGAAACATAGAATTTATAATGTGACCCATTATAAGTCGACTAAAAACAGATGAAAGCACTCAAAACTCTTAATGCTCTCAGACCAGGCTTAGAGACCAAATAATGCCTCCAAAATAGGCATTTAAAACCAAACAAACCCATTACTGTATTAAGATGGATTTGGGACACACTCTCTGAACTATAAGTCCGAGAGACAGTTTTTTTCTTTTTTCTTTTTATTAACCCTAAAAGACAGACATAAATTACAACTACATGGGAAAACCGAACCCAAACGGTCCGATTTTCGACCTTGGAGGAAAGTAAAGAAACACAGGTGAACGCCACTATCGGAGGCACGTGAAGACCATGCGCCGCCTTTGGAGGGTGGTTGAAACGACAGAAAATGATCATCAGTTGCCCTGAGCACATCTGCCCCGCGCGTGACTACCGAAAGGCCCTCCAATGGCGTCGCATGGCAAGCACAACTCCCACTGCGAGAGGCGCGTGTGTGACTCACGCCACTCCAATCAACGCGAATGCACCGTGGCTGGTAAATCGGCATCCTAGGGCGACAGTGATGGTGAGCGTGAGGATTCCCATACAGCGGGATGCTTAGTTGTTGTCGATCCTGATAACTCCAAAAACCCTCCCAAATAGCTAGCGTTTCTTGCAAAAAGATAGATCAAAACAACACCAAAAGACCAAGAAGAAGAAAAGAACAGAGGGGGAGGAGACGAGGCGGGTGGGGACACGAGGGAAGAAAACGAAAAAATCGAGAAATGTGAGAAACGGAGGGGGAAGGTGAAGAAAGGGGAGGAAAGGAATAAGAAGAAAGAAAAGAGAGGGAGGGAGGGGGGCGGGGAGCTCACACCCACTCCCCCCCGATCGGCGCCATGCTTATACTAGAGACATAGGTTTACTGAAGAGGGAGAGAGATGCGACTACTGCTTTTAGAATTTGTTCCAAGACTGATCAAGTAATTATAATCTCTAGGTTGCTATATTAATTATGATTATCAGGTCGCACATAATTCTTTCTAGAATCTGTGTCGAGGTGCCCAATCGTCCATTCAAACATTTGACTATAGCAGTTAGGCACTACTTGCTAAAATTATGCATGCTTTCTTCCCCTTTCTTTGGTTCAAATATGAAAAGTTCTCATATTGTCGCGTTAAGAAACGGGATCATTAATTTGATCAAAGTCGTACAAAGACTGCTTTGTCGAAAAGGCAATCCACATGGACTTATTTAGGCTCGGTTTGAATTTAAAACTCTCTTCAATTTATTCCAACTTATCTCTATTTCATCATTACACTTTTTTAATTTTTCATACAAAATACAAATTCATATACACATTTTTCAAATCTCAATTTAATTTTTTAAATTCTAAAATAATAATATTATTAAAAAATAAATTTAAACTCATATTAACTCATTTTATCTTTGAATCCAAACAAGACCTATATTTAGCCGTAAAGTTTTGTGAGAAAATTTCTTTTTGTGAAAATCATTTTGGTTTTTGTATTTGCTTGATAGAACCTTAGCAAATGATTAAAATATTTTTTTTTTTGAGAAATGGATACGTTTTCTCCGTGTTTAAAAGATGCTAAACCAAACATACAACCTCTTAGTTTTGGATGGCTCTACAGCTGCCGCTGGTAGCTTTCGCTAGTGCATTATGGATTTTTTTTACTCTCTTTACATGCATTTTTAACATTTTTAAATATTTAAAAAAAAAAAAAAAAATTCATAATATTAAAAATATTTCTTTAATCACTAAATAAAAAAATTAAAAGTTAAATAGAAAATCACAGCAGTAGCACCAAGTAGGAACCACTATCGAGAAAAAGTAGCATTTTCTTTTAGTTTTTCCACCAATATGTATATATTATTAGAACTCATTTGTATTTCCATTTCACAATCTAAAACCAAATGAAAAGAATGATCTAATTAGGTATAAAACATATAAGTAATCCACTATTACTTTCATTTTAAATTAGAGAATTGTTATACACTAAAAAAATTTTAGAAAATAAACTCGTAAACTAACGTTATTTTATAAAATCTATTTGTTAGATATACTTTATAATAAAAATAATTCTATAATCTCCTATATCGATTTTTGAATTTATTTTTATATAATTTATTTATAACTAAACTAATGAAAGAATACATGTGTGTCAATGTCACTTCTATTTGTTTTTGGTCAACATGAATTAGGCTTGTTGTTGTGTTGCTATGTTAACTAATGCACATAATTCTTTCTAGCATCTTTGTCGAGGTGCCCAAATCGTCCATTCAAACATTTGACTATAGTAGTTAGGCACTACTTGCTAAATTATGCATGTTTTTTCCCTTTTCTTTGGTTCAAGTGAAATTATGGGAATTGATTATGCTGTTTTCTTTCGCTCCCACTTCGAAATTGTTTTCTCTCTAGAACGCTCCTAACCCTAGCTACCGCTGAGGGAGGGTGGGAGCTGAGGCTCCCCCTCCCTCCCTCCTCCTCCCCCCCAATTTGTCTGTTTACGCCTTCGATTTTCTTAGGTTTTTGTAGGCGGAGCTTTGGTAGGGCGTCAGGACACTCTCTGGCGGTCCCCAGCCAGCACGCGCGTCACCTTTGGGTTCGTGCGTCACCTTCTGCAGCCCTTCTAGACTGCAGAAGGGCTCGCCGAGATTAGCGGCGCGTCGCCTACACACGCGAGTCGAAGTTGGGGTGCTGCATCCACGTGCCTTCAACCCGTGAGCTCCACCGCTTCCACGTGCGGTGTTCCTGAACTCAGCCCCACCGGTAGATTTTGGGACGAAGGCTCAAGGCTCTCCCAGGGTAGCGCATGGTCCCCACGCGCCGCCACCGACCACTGTTTCCTTTTTTTGTTCCAAATTCGATTCCGTTGATCTGATTTTGATTTTGTTGTATTGTTATTTTTTCTTTCTTGTTTGGTTGCAGTGCTTGTCACTGTGTTTTTTTGTTTATTTCATTCCATGCTTTGGTGTTGTATTTGTAATAATTGAAAGGAATAGGCTTATTTTTGATTTGTTTCAGACTCATTTTTTAGAAGTTTTGATTTTTTTCTCATTCTCTTTTGAAGAATAAAGGTAGTGATCTCCTCTCCTCTTTGAGAGGTGTGAGACGGTTTACCTAAAAACTCTCTCAGACAAACTATAGTTATGTGGTTTTGTCATTCAAGAGATTAGAAATTATGACAAAGTCCGTCACTTTGTGTACGATGATGTTACAGTTTATTGATTAAATAGGCTTGTAATATGAGTTTTCTCGATTTTATTAGTCTCAGCTATAAATTTCATTTAATGAAATGAACTACGGTATTTTCTTTCAAAAAAAAAAAGTGAAATTATGAGAATTGTGCAAGTGAGTTAGCATAAATTGAAAATTTTGTAGCGTGGGAATGTGAAAATCAATAAATAAAAAATGAAAAGTTGTCATATTGTCGCGTTACGAAACGGGATCACTAATTTGATCAAAGTCGTTATGAGACTGCTTTGTCAAAAAGGCAAACCACAAGGACTTATTTAATATTTAGTCTAGAAAGTTTTGTGAACTTTTTTTTTTTTTTGTGTGAAAATCATTTTGGTTTTTGTATTTGCTTGATATAACCTTACCAAATGATTAAAAGATTTTTTTTTTTTCGAGAAATAGATATGTTTTCTCCGTGTTTAAAATATGCTAAACCAAACCTACGACCTCTTAGTTTTGCGTGGTTCTACAGTTGCTGCCGATAGCTTTTGCTAGTGCATTATGGATTTTTTTTTTTTTACTCTCTTTACATGCATTTTTAACATTTTTAAATATTTTTAAAAAAATTAAAAATATTTATAATATTATTAAAAATATTTCTTTAATCACTAAATAAAAAAATTAAAAAGCTAAATAGAAAATCACAGCAGTAGCACCAAGTAGGAACCACCATCGAGAAAAAGTAGCATTTTCTTTTAGTTTTTCCACCAATATGTATATATTATTAGAACTCATTTGTATTTCCATTTCACAATCTAAAACCAAATGAAAAGAATGATCTAATTAGGTATAAAACATATAAGTAATCCACTATTACTTTCATTTTAAAAATATTTTAGTTATAAAGAGATCTCAAAAGAATAAATTTACATAATTTAATGTGATATGTTAGATTTTAAAATTATTTTTACTATAATGTAAATTTAACATATCATATAAATTTATATAAACTTGTATTTTTATTTGTATAATATTTCTTCATGACTATAGCATTGATATCTTACGGTAACATTACTGTTTTTATTTTCTTAAAAAAAAAAAAAACCGAGCACTGCTGGAAGGCCTGCAATTCCTAGGTGCGTTACATAGCCAGCCCATGATGTTCATGGGTTGGCCTACCTTCTAAAAATATCAAAGGTTTCCTGCTCTCCAGTTTTATTGGTCTTTGTACTAGAATCGTGGCCTGCGATAGTGTTTGCCCTTTCGTTATCCCGCGCCTGCATACTGTGTGGCTCTCTCGCAGCGTTTCTTCTGGGGCCAACCCAGGTTGTGTTTTCACCGGTGACCATCGTTTCGACAAGTAGAGAAGGGGCGAGTGTTATCCCCTGTAAGCGACATGCTTTCTTAACAAATGCTATGCAGTCTCTATCTTTCTCCGAGCTATTGACATTAAAGTCTGGATTTGGCTGAATGAGCCCCCATGCCTTTACTGGGTACTCCCCCTCTCCTCTACTTTATGGGGTTCCTCTTCCATCTTCGTTTTCTTTGTTTGTTTGTTTTTTTTCCTTTAATCTGCAATCTCAATTATTACGTTCGATTCCTTGTTATTTCTATTTTTGAGCCATTTAGTTGAAAACCCAGTTTACTGTATTGTTCATTTTATCATGTCACTGGAGTATGCCCAAGAGGCTTTTTCAATTTCATCTCCACGAGTTGCTCTTAATTTAATACCTCATACAGCAACTGAATGTAGAATATGCAGTGTTCTTACACTCCTCTCGACGATAACCACTGAGATTGTTATGTTTGTATCTTTTGGTAGAGATTGCTACTGCGCAGCCTGCCTTGCAAAGCCATTTACGTGCGCTTAGGGCTCAAAACCATATTCATGGTAAACTTCCAACAATTCCCATTACCTTTGCCAACGAGAAAAGACTGTCCGGTGCTTGGATATGCTCGGGCCTCTCTAAAGAATTAAACTTCAATGTGAGACACTTAGAGGTGCGAAGGGGTAGATTCCTGATCAAGGCGGTAGCTACTCTTGAACCCAAGGGTTTGGTTCAGAATAAAAATGGACAGAAGCATTGCAATGTTTCACAAGATGTTGTTGATTCAAGTATACCGAAGATGGAACCCGAGTTTTCAAGTGAAGAAGGGGAATCTGATGAGAGAGAGAGGTTGAGAAGATCGAGAATATCCAAAGCAAATAAGGGAAACACGCCATGGAACAAAGGCAGGAAGCACAGTGCTGGTAATAATATATTTAGAGATCATTTCTTCGTGATTTATCAGTGGGTTTCCATTATTTGATATACCTTTACTAAAATCTTCATATAATGTGCAGAAACAATTCAACGGATCAGAGAGAGAACAAAACTTGCAATGCAGGATCCTAAGGTGATGTCATGTAAGAATAATTTTACACGTTCCTATGAAATGACCTTAGCATGTTTAGAATGAAGAGATTATATTGGTGGATCCTTTACTCAGTTTTGAGTCTTGATCTTGAGCTGCACCGGTTTCATCAATTATAAGAATAACGGGACCATGTACTTATCTTATGGCACACATGGAGGGTGAATGGTGATTGGTCATAAGTACATAATCTTTTTTTTTTTTAGACGTTAGAATATGAGCTGTAATGAATTGGTTAGTGAAAAACGCTGGGAAATCCTATTAAGTCCCTGCTGGTGACTCTGAAAAGCCCCCTTACCCTTTTTGCTTTGCTACTGGTGTCAGATATACAGAGGCATGACACGTTTGTGGGCCTTCCTTAAATTTTTCAGTGTACTTCTGATCTGGAGAATCTATAATGATATCAAATGCTGGTGTCAAAGTATTGCATGTATAAATTGAGTTTTTCTTTCCCCACTGCAATGAGATTTCCAGGTTAGTTATAAAACATGCCAATGCAGAAGCTAATTCTTTAGGTTGGTTAAGGACTTAGTGGCTGTTTGACATTCAATGGTAGACTCAGTACCTGATCAGTGTACACACTTCGATAAAAGTGTAAGCAGTTAATTCTCCAATTTTCCATAGAAGCTCTGGGCTTTCCATCATGGTTAAATTGGAATATGTTTTTTTGAGCTGGTAGTTTCCTTAGGCCAATGATATTTTAGATGGCCAAACCATGAGGTAGGATATGAATGACATTATTTAGACTCTTAGGCTTTTGATGAGCACAAGAGATGTTTTCCAATTATCAGTTTTCATAAAATACTGTTCATTTGGACAAAATTACAATTTATTATTTCTTAATGAAATTTGACTTTGCAGGTCAGAATGAAGTTAACTAACCTTGGACATGCTCAGAGGTAGGTCTTATGCCATCTTGTTTATTTGTGTTTTAATTTACTATGAATATTTCCTTTTGTAATTCTAGCAAACTTCTAAGTCATCTAAAGTACTATAATAAAGTCCTTATTTAGCTTATATTAGGGTCTTCATGACTATGGGAGAGATTCTGAGTTCACGAGTTTGTTTTCATATATTCCCTCCATATCATTACATAATTTTTTGTACTTCATTTTCTTTCTTTTCACTGATTGTACAGCACAGAGACAAGGATGAAAATTGCAGTTGGAGTACGAATGGGGTGGCAAAGGCGACGTGAGAAGCTGACTGTGCAGGAAGGTTGCTGCTTTGAGTGGCAGAACCTAATTGCAGAAGCAGCTAAACGAGGCTTTGTTGGTGAGGAAGAGCTGCAGTGGGATTCCTACAAGATCTTGGATGAACAGCTCAAGGCTGAGTGGTTAAAGACTGTTGAGCAAAGGAAGATAATGCCTAGGCCAAAAGGTAGCAAGAGAGCTCCCAAGTCCTCTGAGCAAAGGAGGAAAATTTCAGAAGCAATCTCTGCAAAATGGGCCGATCCTGTAAGTAGACAGAACGGTATCAATAAGAAGTTGCGTGACTCATGTTTTTTGCATTAACCTTGTTAGGCATGTCCTACCTTGGAACTTATGGGTTATTTCTTGAAGGTCATTACTGCTCTATCTTGGGACTTAAAACAATGTAGGGAGAGAGTGGTTGTAATATCCTTAAAAATGAAGTGCCAGGCGTAAAACTTGGTCCATTAGAGGATTTCATGCACATTATTTGTTGTTTTTTGCTAATCCTTTGAAACTAAGTGTGAAGGCTGGGTTTTATTATAGTTTCTATCAAGTGAAAAGTAAGGCTCTTTAAATTGGAAAACAGTTGTAGGAGTTGTATTTGCAAAATCCGTTCTGAATTAAGTTGGTTCTCAACATGAAAGCATGCTTAATTAGTTTTCCTTTTTCTCCAGCCTGAACCTGAAATATTCCCTTTGTGTCCAACATTGTCCAGCCTATATAAGTGGAATTAAAACAGTGACTCAATATCCAACTTGTCAATTGCACTTGAGCTCAACACCTATAAGTTATATACTTAATTTCTTCTATGCTTATGTCCTACTAGAAATTTGTGGTCCTCAATCATGGTCCTCCTGTGTACTCTCTTGGCTTCAAACCTTATGCTCTGCTAAGGCCTTGTTTGGGTAATAAGATGAGATGAGAAATTCTAAAAACTTCTCACAATTTCCTTCTCAAACATCACTCAAACACAAAACACTTTTTAATTTCAACTCTTCAAATTTTTTTTTTAATTACTACACAATCAATACAACTTTTACAAACTTTTCAAAACAAAACACAAAAATCAATACAATTTTTTCAGACTTCAAAATAAAAATAATATTAAAAATTTATATTTTAAAACAGTTTTAACTTTATAATATTTTTATTCAACTTTTTTCTTTCTATTCCCAAAATCCAATAAAACATTTTAATTCAAACTATTCTCACAATTCTGAGATATTCCAAGTGTCCAAATGAGTCCGAAAACTTTGGCTGCTTGGTCATGCTACTCCTCTATACTCCCTTAGGTCAATTATCTATAGTTAGCTGGTCAGTTTCAGCTCAAAACCTTGGGCTACTGGGACTGAACCTTTCAGTTTTTCTTAGAAGCCAAGTTCCACTTGACTCAACATGATGCTACTTGGTAGCAATTTTACTTCATAGTCATGCTTCGTGCTATTAGTTGTGCACCTGATCAATTTATTCTCCAAATTTGTATTTTCCTGCATTTTACCAGGAGTACCGTGACCGGGTCTGCTCTGGCTTGGCTAAATATCACGGGACTCCACCTGGTACTGAAAGAAGGTTGAGGACAAGGCCAAGTGGTGGTACACGGATGTCTAGAAGAGACCCCACAAAGGAAAGAGCTAGTGATATAAAAAATTCTTCTAGGGGTGAGACTAAAATCCAAAAACAGCGACTAAGGTTGAGGAGGAATAGTGCACCCTCATACAAAGATCCCCTGGCAAGTTCTAAGCTGGAGATGATAAAAAACATTAGAGCAGAGAGAGCAGTTGCAGAAACAAAGAAAACTGAAGCAGTTGAACGAGCAAGGTAAGTTCATGGCTCTACTCTCACACTTGAATTTGGTTAGTAAACACCTATTAAAAAATGATTAGTAAAGAACCATTTGATTGAGAATAGAAGACATCTGGCCTGCAATTTAGCTGTAGAGGACAATTGGCCCACCAACTCATCACCTTGACTAGTTTAATGGTCTGATTACTGGTGCCATTGCTTACCTGATCAAAGCTCATCATTACTCTTATATAACTAGTTGCCCAAAAAAGTAATGCTAACCATCTGCTAAGAAGGCTCCTTTGATTGTTATTAACTTAGCTGCTTTAAAATTAATGAAAAATCTCCACTTTAACAATCTGCAGGCTTTTGATTGTTGAGGCTGAGAAGGCTGCCAAGGCACTTGAGGTTGCTGCAATGAGGAGCCCTATTGCTCGAGCTTCCCTAATGGAAACCAGAAAACTTATAGCTGAAGCAATTCAAACCATCCAATCCATCGAGACTGGTCAGATCACTTCTCATGAGAATGGCGGATACCCTTCAGCGGACTCAAATGGAATAACTAGCCAGGTTGACAAGGATGCAAGTTCAAAAATTGAAGTTTTAAACCAAACAGAGCTGAGAGAAGTAAACGGAACCCCATCTGTGCCAAGGGAGGATGAGGACTTCAACTTTAGCAAGTTCGCCCTCCCTGATTTAAGGAACAAGGAGGGAGAATTTCTCCCAACCAGCTTCAGCAGTGCCGACTTGTCTGGTTTTAGTTTTGAGAGTCTAATGAAGCAATCATTTTCAGGAGACCACCCCGAGCAGGCACAACCAAATTGGAATAGGGATAGTGACCGTGGAAGACAGCCGCTGCCAAATGGAGACGAAGTTGAGTTGCCAAAAGACGAAACACCGTCTGCATTGGTTACTATAACCAAAAAATGGGTTCGTGGAAGGCTCGTTGAAGTGGCTGAAGGAGCTGAGTGCTAGTGCAAGAAACATCATCAAATTTAAGTACAGCTTATGCTTCAGTTTGTGGAACATGGGAATGTATAATGCAATTCTTTTGTCACTGCTGTACAACCCAATGGCCTTTCTCTGGTTAACACTTCTACATTCTATGAAGTGAGATAAGTTTTTTTCTTCTTTGGTCAACTTGTGAAATATAAGCTTCGATCCTAAATGTCTGACTCCGATCCACACCGACACTTACATGATAGCGAGGAGTGGAAAGACCAAAAGCAATTTGTACCTGAAAGAACGTTGTAACTAAGTGAGCCTTCAGGTTTATTTATAAATTGACGCACATTAATATGATATATCAAATATATAATGTAATATATCACATTTATAAATTTTCTTAAAATGTGAGATATAAGGGGAAAAAAAAACCTTCTCCTAGTTAAAATCCAAGTTTTGAATACTGTTGCAGTAATCGTTTTAGTTAAAACATTAAAATGAAATATTTTGATATAAATATCATTTTATATATTATTTTGAAATGATTTATCTATAAATAAATTATATATAAAAATTATAATATAAAATAACAACAAAATAAATAAAGCATTCATTAAATAAAGTATTTCAGTACATATATCGAATATAACATTCATATATTAAATATATTAATATATATAAAAAAAAGTCTCAAAACATATCATTCATTAAATAAAGCATTTATGTACTTATACCAAATAATCTAAAAAGCAACTTACAAAAAATAAATATAAATAAATAAACAAGAAAGCAAGGCTAGCTATTACTTTAGGATTAGAAAAAGAAAACTAAAGATCTAAAAAAGTGCAGAGGATTTTAAAAAAATTGGCCTATACCAGTCACCTTTCCTTGTAGTACGTATGAGGAAATGAGAAAATTTGGACTACAGCTCTTGTGCACTGTAGTCTAGTAGCATACACTCACATAAACAGTATTTTCACTGTTCATAATATCATCAGCAATTGAGAGAATTACAGAGTCTAGGTTGTAGGGAGAGGTCGATTTGACCCTACCAGTGTTTTTACGAAAAAATTCTTACTTTTTTACTTTGATTACAAAATAGTCCTCCAACCTTATTTACTGATCGCACCAAATCCAAAATCTTCATACTGGCTGAAACACAAAATACCGGCCCAAATTGATCGAAATGATCAAGCATGGTCGAAATTTGACCTGGTAAGAAGCGCAACCTTCTCTCGTGCCGGTTACTATTATAACATGGCATATAATAGTCATTTCAGTCAGTTCAAAACGATTTTAAAAATTTTGGTTGAATTAAGTTAAATCTTGGTATCTTCCTAACTCCCAACAAGGCCAAACAATCATTCAAGGAACTCAATTAGAAAATATTTTAGAAACAAAAACTACAAATGAAGCTGCTCAGTCACCAAATACAATTTTCAATTTTAGAAGGTTAATGGAATTAGAAACAAACATTCCAAGTGCCTTGTCCTTGGCAAAAGGAGAAGAGTTAACCTACAAAAATTAGATGTGTT